>JARYHS010011408.1:195559031-195714811 GCA_031002005.1 Vandiemenella viatica
TTCGATGACGGAATTTATGTTAACAGCGAGGTCTTTAGAGACGGGAAGGAATTCGGCCATGGCCTTTTGAAGGTAGCATCCCCGGCATTCACTTGGAGTGATTTTGGGAAACCATGGATGCCTGGAACCTCCGTCCTCCCGAATGAGAGGCAAAAACGCTAATAATTTCATGAAAACAGGTACACATAGAATTTATATCTGGAGTTTATGACGCTTTTTTTCCCATTAAAAGGAAACATTTATGCTTTTCGACTTATTTTTTTAGGCGTGGAAATTACGTAACTTTGCGGCTTTTTCACAAAACACTTAAACACCGCGGCCGGACTCGAACCGGCGACCTAGCCCCAACACTGCCGAGGTCGTTTTAATGTGGACTTTTTTGTTTTTAGTAAAATTGCAATGATTTACGCTTAAGTACCGAAGAAAATACTTTACTGTGTGTCGATAGTAGCCAAGATGTTCAGTGCTTGCTTCACAGGACGCTAGGAATACATATTTCGTCACGCTTAGTAAACAGAGATAACAGTCGTTGAAACAGTGTACACATTTCGCAAAGCGCGCCGGAAATAATGCCACCGAACGCCATCTAGCCGCCACCAAATGAACTAGAAATTAAGCCCTTGGGAGATGGTGCCATCTGCCAGCGGATCGGTGAACTAACATATGCGCAAGCCCGACAGCTGCCGCCATCTGTGCGACAGGTTGAGGAACTAACGTGTGACGTCATACGACCTTGGCCGCCATTGGTCCATTAGAATTTCCCGCCATCCAACTGTGACGTCACGCGGACGAGTGGAGTCTCTTCCGGGGCCGGCTTAAGATCTTTTGTTCCAGAAACAGGTTCTCCTCCTACTTCTGTGGACTATATCTTCATCATACAAAGCCACTAACCAACACAAGCAATCACATAAGAGGCAACAAGAGATCTTCCCCATCACGAAGATTTGTCCTCAAAGACTTGCAGCTAGACGTGACAGGGAAGTTATTTGTTTGATAAACGATGACGACGCTATATAGTTCGATGAAGAAGATGTTGACACATCGAATATTCCTAACATTATCCGAATCAAGAACTAAGTGAGTGCTATGCCAGTCATATATAATATAAAAGAATGGGTTCAAAGTCCATGGGCCAAGATGATTAAATATTGTATCATTCTTTTGATTTTTTAGGTTTGTCAATTTTTTTAAATGTTGGCTTTATTGTTGATTTTATGAAAAAATATTTTAAATATTTATTTCGTGTCAAAAACGCTGCTTACAGATTGTTACAATCAATAATAACATTAACATAAATAAAATAATATCAACCAATAACAAAGAGTTAATATGATGGGATGACCAAAAAAAATCAGCAACTTGTATGGCATTGTCACTGGCGCGAAGGAGGTCTTGCAGAGTGCAGGTTGATGGGCACTGCGGGCAGTTGTATAAATCCTGAATGGTCTGTTCTGCCCCACATGCATATAAATAATTTTGGATGTGCTGTTTTAATTGAATAATTTCTAAATTTAAAATTGCAAAATATATGACGTTGCACTAGGAGAGGATTTTTTTTTTTTAACGGCTTTACGTCTCTCAACAGCGAGGTCTTTAGAGATGGGAAAGGATGGGGGCAAGGAATGGGAAGGAATTCGGCCATGGCCTTTTTAAGGAAGCATCCCGGCATTTACCTGGAGTGATTTGGGAAACCATACTAGGGGAGGAGGTCACACAAATGTGGCTACGTGTGACAATAACGGGGAAAAGGGGAGGGGGGACTCCAAAAAACATGAAATTCGTGAGACGTAGTTTGTGGATGGCCCATAATGCCTGTGACAATGCTGTCCATGTTGCCGACTTCTAGTCGTCCACAATATTAATTGATTAGGGTTAATTGCTGCATTTTTTCTTTTATTTCTATGTTTCTGCCCTGTTCTTGTTACTGCCGTTGTTTATGTTTCTATCTATTGAAACAGCAACGCTTTTCATACGAAATAAATGAATAAAACCTGTAAAAAAAGGGAAAGTAAACAAATTCATTAATGATAGAAAAAAAAAGGGTCAAAACTAAAGTCAGAAGTGGAGATGATGGGTTTCTGGGAATGACGGCTCGTTATGTTCGCTTAGCACTGCTAAAAAAGGTCGGACCAGATCTCACGAAGTCTCACCAGAGGGGGGAGATGGGTCCGGAAATCCGGAAAAACACCTCACGTAACTTATGGATGCCCCCCAAAGGACCTTCACCACGCACCGGAGTGAAACCGTGTAGAGAGAAGTAGTGGTAGGGAGGTCGCCATATTGGCTAGTCCTTGAAACACGGGGATTATGCACAAACACCTCAAGCGGATTCTACGAGAACAGTGGCGCCACAATTTGATAATGGATTGTCATGTAACTCAACGAGACAAATGAAAAATGAAGAGTAAATTTGTTTGATATCCTGTTTAGCTGTCTCAAAAGTGAGGTGTTTTTGGTTGAAATTACCCAAAGTCAAATTTGATGATAGGTTTTTGTGTAACACGACGAGAAAAATTGAAAGTAAAATATAAAAGTTTTCGATATCTTGCTTAGTTCTCGAGATATACTGTCTCAGAATTGAGGTGGTTAGGTTGGTATGCGGCATGGACCACAATATAATTTTTCCAAAGCCACTACGAAGTACACGGTGGCCATGCAGAGTGGGTGTTTTATTTTTTTACTACTCCTTGTGGTTAGGTTGAAACGCGGCCTAGACCAGAATAAAAACATCACCATAGCCACAAGGAAACATACCTACGACTAATTTTTGACAGTCGATATCTCGAGAACTAAGGGAGATATCAAAAAATTTTACTCCTGATTTTCGATCAGTCTCGTCGATTTACATCAGAATCAATCATCCAATTCCATCTCCACGGTTCGGATGGTGTTGCCGACCTCAACGCAAAATTCATTGTGAACTGCAGACTTTCAACACTCGTTTACAATAAGGTTAGCCTATTATGTACAAAGCAGTAAGATATGCTGATTGTCTATACTGCACCGACAAATATTTCGGAACAACGTCATCCGACTGAGAGCAATGAATAAATCTATAATGATAGGTAGTGTTGCCCAAAATCGGTCTTGGTCTTGCAGTCTTGGTCTTGGTCTTGCATTTTTGCAAGACCAAGACCAGGTGTATTGATGCAAGACCAAGACCAAGACTGGCCAAGTCTCGTCTTGTTCTTGCATTTGGGCAACACTAATGATAGGCGCTACCTCTTAAACACTTCAAGAACAATAATTACAATGTGACTAACTTATGAAACGATATTCCAGGTTGTTTCCTATCTGGTCTGTTTGTGCAACCGTAAGCAGTACAAGCTGGCATTAAAAAAACTTTGAAATATTAGAAAATGAAATACACACAACAGCAAACAAAGTGCAAACAATGGGAAATCTGTTACGGCATCCGCGCATGCGCAGTAGGAGCCGAGTATTTACAGGAAGCTTCACAGATTTAGCGGCTCTTTTCCTCGCTCCATGTTACATACGTGTCGGCCGGGTGGGGGCTGAACCCCCCGTCCTTTGTGAGTCGCCCCCCGCGGCTTCACAGCTGCAACCCTGCCCTCTATTCACGTCTGTTAGCGACACCCACATCCGGCGACTGGCTGAGCACCCACAAACACTTGCCTCATCAGACGGAAACCGAAGTTGCTCGTTTAGGAGGTCTACGCACTTTTCGACATAATGTCTCCCTCGTCTCTTGTGAAGTCATTAGAACCGAAGTAAAGTTATTCACAAGGAATAGGTCGTTTTGAATGAACCGTCTCCATTCACCCAGAGTGATCTAGGGAATCCATGGAGAACCGAAATCCTGATGACCGCATCGGAATGCGAAAAGGGTCTTTTCCAGTGACCCCCCAAACATTATAGCTAACCTCAATACAATCCGCCATTTTTATATTTTTCCATTCATACGAAAGTTACAGAATGCTAATTTTTTTACTAACGGCTTCCGGTAACTTTTATTGAGGAGGTACCATATATTGTAATAGTCGGATTATATATATATATATAATAAAATTCTTTCGACTTACTTTAATATAGGTATGCATGACTTTACCCGATGTCAAAAGTTTAGTACAATACGCGTATGCGATTAAAAAACACAAGTTTTTTTCGTGAGAATGAAGTGTGAAACGTTTGGCAGTATAAACTGGTGTGAAAATAACTGTTATTTTCTATAATGATATTTCATTTTAATAAACAACATATGGTTCTTTAAAAATTTATTTAGAGTTAACAAAGGAAGACGTTGTGTGTATGAATGCGGATCATGTGATTTTCCAGCGAATGAAACTTGCAAGTCTTTGCAGGTTCGAATTCCCGTAAGGCCAACCAGATTTGGGTTTCCCATGATTTCCCCAAATCATTCCAGACGGGATACTTCCTTCAATGGTCGAATTTCTTCTTGTTCCTTGCCCTCGGTCCTTTGCCGACTCTATAGACCTCGACGTCCACAATGCGAAAAAGCCACAAGGAAAAGAAAAGTCTTCTATAGACATTCCAGCCATTCTTAGAACCGAAGAGTTCAAATTTATCTCGTTAAGAAAACGGGTCACACTGCTGTCTGCTATATACTGAGTCACAGATAAATGGTAGATATCAGCATTTTATGTATGGAGAACAAATAGGAAGTTTGCGCTATCCCCTGGTATATTCGAAACTTTCCGGGATGCACATGTTTAACTCTGATCTGTGTGCTGTGACGCACAGGTCTGATGAATACTTCTCACGAGGCTATTATAAAACACTACTGACTCTTAATGCACGCTGAATCATAATTTAGGTGAGAGAGTCTTCGCTGAATCAAAGAGGAGACATGAATGTTACTAAAACCAGATTTTTTCTGCGTCATTTTAACGGCAAGGAATTCTGGCATGGCCTTTTGAAGGGAGAATCCCGGCATTCGCCTGCAGTGATTTGGGGAAACCATGGAAAACCCAAATCTAGAGACCCGAATGGGGATTCGAACCGGTGTCCTTCCGTATGCGTGGCCAGAACGTTAACCGTTCACCCATCACGCTCGGTAATAATACAGTAATAAAAACACATGTAAACTGAGCAAAGGCTGGAAACTTTCCTGGTTGGTCGTAGCTGTAACAGTGACTCCATGTTGGATACCGGAAGGCGCAAAAGAATGTTTCCTTTCTTTCAATTAGAATCTTAAGGCTCGTCGAAATCAAGGACACCGGAACCAGGAGACAATTTGGTGTGAAAACGGTGAGGAGTTGGGCCATTACCTTTGAAAAGAACCATTGCGACATTCGCCTGGAGTGATTTCAGGAAACCGAAATCTGAATGGCTGGAAGTGGGATCGAACCAGCGTACTCCGGTAAAACCGAGCATTATTATTGATCCATCGGGTTCTACGGGATTTTCCCTTTTCCGCCTAGAACACAAAGCCATAACATGAAAAGTATTTGCGGCAAAGCTTGAAGGTGAATATACATAAGCTTACCTACAGATTACAATATAGACTTCAACTATCTACAAGTATACAGGCCGAAAAATAGTAGAAAAAACTACATTTTGAACAACAGTATCATGCTAAACACTGAAATTGCACTGATGACTTCGATCCATGCCTAAGAAATAAAGAGCAGTAGCAGTTTTCTCGAAAATAATGTAAAGAATATAGACTGAGAAATACGAGACTGGTGTATAAATTTCTTAATCTTGAAGACAGATTACGGTATCATACAATATTTTTCACTTTTAGCAGGCTTTATGTTAATAAAAATTTCGCATACTTATGCGGGTATAGCGCTGCTTTCAACGCTGTTTTATTGCCAACGTTCCGGCATGAAACCTGGTGCTTCATCAGGACTTCCAAAAATAAATTTCAGTCAGCATTAAGTAGCTTACAATTGTTTGTACACAGTAGCCGATAACATCACAATGTACGGCAGATGCCAAGACTTTTCAGACTATCCTCTTATGTTAAAAAAAAAAACTAAGTATGAAGTCTTAATAGTACTTAATTCCTTGTAAATAACAGAACTCTGAATGACTTGAAAGCAAATAAGGCAGTTGGAATTTATGAAATCCCTGCAGAACTTCTTAAATCCCTAGGAGAAGAAGGAATTGAAAGATTATTCAAGCTGATATCAAAAAGTTATGAAACAGGGGAAATTCCAACTGATTTTAATAAAAATATCATCTTCACATTTCCGAAGAAAGCACAAGCCGACAAATGTGAGAATTATCGGACCATTAGTCTAACATCACATGCTTCAAAATTACTGACCAGATTAATATACAGAAGAATGGAAAAGGTAGTAGAAGAGATAGTAGGTGAAGATCAGTTTGGGTTTAGGAAAAATCGCGGTACAAGGGAAGCAATTCTGGCTTTAATATTAAGATTAATATTGAAGGGTGGATCTAGAAAAGCAAAGATACTTTTATGGCATTTGTTGATTTAGGAAAAACTTTTAATAATGTTGGGTGGGACAAGATGTTCAAAATCTTTTACTTTACTTTATAAACTATATAAGAATCATGTGGTCGAAATAAAAGTAGAGAATCATGAGAGACAAGGTTGTAGTCTATCCCCGTTAATATTCAACTTGTATGTAGAGGAAGCAATAAAGACAATAAAAGAAAAATTTCCATGTGGCATGAGTGTTCAGGGAGAAAAAATCAGTATGCTGCGATTTGCTGATGACATTGTCTTGTTAGCATAAAGGGCTGAGGATATTGAGAAGTTACTGAATGGCATGACCAAAATATTGAAGGAAAATTTTGGACTGAATATAAATCAAAGCAAGACTAAAGTGATGAAATGTAGCAAAAATGATACCAATACTAGTAGATTAAATCTAAAAACAGGATCGAATGCAATTGGAGAAGTAAGTGAATTCTGTTACTTGGGATGCAAAATTGCAACCGACGTCCGAAGCAGGAATGATGTTAAAAGCAGAATAGCAATAGTAAAAAGAGCCTTCATGAAAAAGAGAAATCTTTCGGTTTCAAATATTGATCTAGGAATCAGATAAAACTTTTTAAAACTCTATGTGTGGGGCACAGCACTTTACGGTAGCGAAACATGGACTTTAGGGTTACCGGAAAGAAGCAAAATTGAAGCATCGGAAATGTGGAGCTATAGAAGAATGCTGAAAATTAAGTGGACAGACAAAGTAAGAAATGAACGAGTTCTGGAAATGATGGATGAGGAAAGAAGTTTGTGGAAGAAGCTTACAGAAAGAAGAGACTGTCTGGTAGGTCATATTTTGAGACATGCTGGATTGTTTAATTTGCTGGTGGAGGGAACAGTCGAAGGTAAGAACTGTAGAGGAAGACAAAGATTAGAATATATGGAGCAGATAATTGAGGACGTGGGTTGTAAGGGATATGTAGAGATGAAGAGGTTAGCACAAGATAGGAAGGGATGGAGGATTGCATCAAGCCAGTCGAAAGACTGATGGCAGCAAAAAAAAAACATTTTCCAGAGTTATACTTGTTACGTTCTTGTTTTTACGCTATCTGCGTAACGGTTACCTACCAAAGAACTACGACTAAACGGACTCCGTGTGATTTTGGAGGCGCACAACTTGGTAAGTAACGTTCTTAGGTGGGTGAATAGCGTGCTGCACGCAACCAAATGTTTTCCCCAGACTTTCCACACGCGACCACTTAGAATCTAATCTCCAAGAGGCAGACTTGTGTACCCTTGGGCAGTCATTGTTTCAGCACTTTGAATCTGATTTTGAAGTCACAGAAGTGTAGAACCCCAGGATTCAACTCAAAGCACTACGCCCATGTAGTGTCCGACCGAAGGTCATTTTTTGGCCGAAGCCGAAGCCGATTGTTTGGCTCTTGCCATAACCTTCGGCCGTAGCCGAAGCCGAAGGTTAAAAACACAGTTTTTTTTCATATTTATTTATTAGAATGAAATTAAACATAATACAAAACCAGGTTATAAGCAAAGAAAAATTTAATGGTATTATATTCATTTAGTTATAATAAAGAGAATCAAAAAAATTTAACAGTGATAGCCCTAATTAAATTATGGTAATTTGTCTCGGTCTTTAAATTATTAATTAATTATTTAGAGTTTTGGCTTTGGTCAGTGAACACACACATTATTATTTGTCTTACGTTACCTTAAATATAGTAATACTATCTTTCTTTAACAACAATAAAACAGGTTTGAAACTTCTTACCTAAATTGTTATTATTATTTTGCTGCCATCAGTCTTTTGATTGGTTTGAAGCAATCATCAATCATTTCCTATCTTGTGCTAACCTCTTCATCTCTACATATTCCTTACACTGTACGTTCTCAATTATCTGCATCATATATTCTAATCTCTGTCTTCCTCTTACCTTCGAATGTTCCCTCCACTAACAAATTAACCAATCCAGCATGTCTCCAAAGTATGACCCTACCAGCCTGCCTCTTCTTTCTGTAAGCTTCTTCCACAAACTTCTTTTCTTACCCATCATTTCCGAAACTGTTTTCATTTCACACTTTGTCTGACCACTTAATTTTCCAGCATCGTTCTATACCAACCACATTTGAAATGGTTCAATTATCATTCTTTTTGGTATTCCCAAACTACATGCTTCGCTGCCATAAATTGCTGTTGCTCCTCACGCAGAGTTTTAAAAAGTTGTTTCTAATTCCTAGATCAAAATTTGACACTAAAACATTCTTCTTTTTTCATGAAGGCTCTTTTTGCTAGTGATATTCTGCTTTTAACATCATTCCTGCTTCGACCATCAGTTCTCATTTTGCTTCCCAAGTAGCAGGGTTCACTTACATCTTCTGTCGCATCCGATCCTATTTTATATTTAATCTACTAGTATTGCTATTGTTTCTGCTACATGTCCATCATTTTTGTCTTGCTTTGATTTATATTTAATCCAAACTATCCTTTCAATATTTTGTTTATGCCATTCTGTAACTTCTCAATATCCTCAGCCTGGTCTGCTATATAAACTTTAATTATTCTAGTTCTTAAAATAAAATATCTTGCAGTCTAAATTAGTCTCATATATTAAATTATCATTTAAAGCCGGACCATAAAACGATATTTTTAAAAAAGTTTTATGCATACAATTTTTTACCTAGCTTAATTAGAAATAGAAAAAGTAAATCGATAAAATTAGATCGATAAAACTAGATTTAATAGTGAAAGTCGAACATCCTGATTTTATAAGCTGAAAAAAAATGTTTTTTTTATAGCTCTTCTGTTGTCACCAGCAGAACTGAACAATTGTTCACTAGTAACTTGTGTTAAAAGCTGATTAATATTTGATTGCTAATCGGTCATAAATAAATATATGGACTGAAAGCCCAATATCGATAAAAAAAAATAATGGTCCTCATTGGCAAAGGTTCTTTTAAATAATAAGTCAAATTTTCTTCAAGCGGGAGATGATAGTCCAATTCAGTCTCAGTCACAATTTCCTTTATAGCAATATCTTAAAAATACATCGTGAAACAGGAGCTGTAGTGTGAGATGCAAAACCAATAGAAACGTTTGAAGCATTATCATGAGTACCCATATGCATATTTTCTTTTTATTGTTTTCCACCACTTGTCGGTGTCTCGTTTCTCCGATCGCTACCTGCGGGAGCGCTGCGCTGGCGTCATTCGTAATACTTCGTTCAATTTCGGCAGCTGGATACAAAACTTCGGCTTCAGCCAAATCTTCGGCTGATTTTGTGGCCGAAGCCGAATGTGCGGCCGAAGGTGCTAATTTTGGCCGAAGGTGGCCGAAGCCGAAGCCGTAGCCGAAGCCGAAAGCCGAAGCTTCGGTCGGACCCTACGCCCATGTTAGGCTGCTGTTAGCTCTACCAGTATAGTCGGCGTTACCTCACGCGGCGACGGACAGAACCAGTTTTATCGAGTTGCAGCTGTACTAACGGCGAGTGCGACTCATCTCTGACTGTTCACTCAACGTCTCAGCGCTGTTCATTCTCTCTGAACTTCGTGCTAACGAACAACATCCAACGCTGCTTCTAGACATTTATAATTTAACATTCCAATAGAAGACCACGATTGGGAACCGTTACTTGTCACAGGATCGCAGACTTCGAAATCACAAGTCCCAGTAAAACACCTACGGCCGTCAGCAGCTACTGTACTGAAATCTTATTCACCTCGTTGCTAGAAAATACAGCTTACTCTGAGCGATTCAGTAAACTTTCAACGTTCCCATTTAGTTAAAAATTCCCAAATTCGGATTCTGGTAGTGGTAGAGTTTATTTCTACGCTTAAGACAGAAAAAAAAAATTGCTTGTTCAAGACTTGAAATGTAAATATCTTGGCATTACATTTGATAACAAGCTTAACTGGATTGGACAGGTAGTAGCAAAAGATTGCAAAATTCTGCACTTGTTGGAAAGAGTGATAAAGGGATGTATGGGAGAAGTAAAGAAATTGGGCTACAAACCTACGGTCAGACCATTGCTTGAATATGGTGGTGTAGTATGGGACCCACATTTTGGGTATCAAATACAAAAGTTGGAGAGGGTACAGAAAAGGGCTGCTAGATTTGATTCTGTAAATTACCGCGGAACGCAAACAGATATGATGAAAGAGCTGGAATGGGTTTCATTGGAAGATAGGAGAGTGAAGGGGGGCCACGGGAGTGTACAAGGCGTATATTGGTGATGAGACGTGGAAATATATTGGTGTAATAAGATCATTAGCTCGCATTCTATTTCAGGCACAAGGGTATAGGAAGATTCTCTTTTTAGGTAAGGAGTCAGGGATTGAAATAAGTTACCAAGAGAAATGATGAATAAATTTACCAAAAGTCAACTACTTTCGCCTATGGCATAGATTACTTTGTTAAGAGTTGTCAGTGCTATGAGTTGTATTATCCGTGTAGAGTATACTCTCTGGTGAATGAAACTCTATGGAGGAGAGATTAGTATTTGTGTTGACAGCTGTTATTCTGATCTATGTGTTGTAAAATTGTTGTAGTTATTGAATTGATAAAATAAAGCGCACGAAGCGATGGTGAAAGGAACCTGAGATAGCAAAACAATATGAAGTTCACCAGAAATATCAGTTGCTTCCATTTTTTGTTAAATTTTACGTCGCTTGAACCCAACGGTATTATTGTTTTATTTTAATCCTCAGAAATATAATCAAGTCATTAATGTGACGGATTGCATATATAAAATAACATACTCTCAAGGCCAAGTTATTAACCAACCGGGAGTAGTTTGCATCGCGATACACGTCGTGTCACTAACATTGCGCTAATACTACTAATTATTAATAATAACTTAATTCCTCGTGATTTATGTCATAGCAAGAACATTCTGGTACTAGCAGCATTTTAACCTAACCACATCTCAACTAATATTGCCACTACAAAGTCAAACTATGCAAACACACCTAAACACATTAAATGCATCGCGAACTACATTTCGGGTAATAACAATATTGTCTAAATGAGGATTCCTTATTCACGTATCATAAATCATCACAATTAATTTCATCAAACATTTTTCAGTACGAACGGCTACTGCACTAATGCAGGCGCAGTAATACGTTCACTGTATTGTGATGTAAACTTGACACAACCAACCTATCTTAAATTAACTCGATAACTGAATACCGAAATAAATAAAACGGCACCGAAAACCAGCAATTGGAATAAAGGGTATAGCAATATTTAGAAGTTACCCACTAATATAAGTAATAAGAAGGAAGGTAAAAATGAGAACTGAACAAATATTTGAGAAACTATTAAGTTTTGATCAGCCTTAAATGATAATTACTGCTGATATTGTCAGCAAAAAAAGTTTACATTGCTGTGCTTAGCCAACAATGAGAATCATAAATCGGCTGTAATTGATGAAATTGAGACTAAGTAACTGCATACTTTCAAAGATACTAGAAATTTCATGCTAAATATTGCGGTAAAATATAGAAAAAATAGTTCCTCATACAAAATTTTTCCAAACTGTCACAGAAAAGTTATTATTTAATAACGAAGAGGTGTTATAAATTATAACACACCCTATGAGACACCGTGTCTTTTAGTTGAATGCTCATAAATTACACTCTTCACAAACAAAACTGTTATTTATCATACAGTATATAACTTACGCGGTTCACAAAGAGATGACGACGATTGAGCTTCTCCACTCTTGTAAGAGTTCTTGACAGAGGCAGGGCACTTTTTATATTTAACGAAACTTTATTTAAATTATCATAAAGATAAACAAAATAATACTGTAAAATAATTTCACTAACATATTAATCCAAGAAAGCATGAAAAAAGCTTCTTTCTCTCTTTCTTCTTCTTTGGTACATCACTCAAGTTTTGTGCAGTTGTCAAGGTGTGCTTAAAATCCTATTAATCCTCAGGGCCTCCGAGGGTAAGAAAACCACAGAAGGAAAAGAAAGTTCAAGGTTGCATGAGTTATAATGTTCAAATAATAGTTTGCAGACGCCCTGACAAAAATGCTCAAAACTTACCAAAGACATCATAAATCATTGCATACGCACTAGCTGTTTCAACGACCTTGTGCAATACCGATTATGCCGCCCTCTGTCTAACTACAGCCAGCTAAAAAAAAAAAATGTCACCGCTACATAAATTTGCCACCCAATCACTCGATTTGCCGCCCCCCCCTGGACGTGCCGCCCGCGTGAGGTGCACGACATTGCACTCCCGCTTAAAAATTTAAATTTTGCAAGATTACTTTTCCCGTAGCCATATCAGGCTCATCAACCGTTGTCGACAAATTGGAATGTATTCATATCCACTGGAATGAACAAAAGGGGCGGATTCTCCTATGGCGTCTGCGGTTATTGATCAACTAATGTGTAGACGTAGTCTGTAAATAGTGTTTGATGTAATTTTTGCGGTGGAAGTTGGAGATTGTCCTAGCATTCACTTAGCTGATAAATAATAATAATAATAAAAATAAACCGCTGTAGCTCCCCCAGTTCATTATCGCAGCAGTTTAACGAGCACTGTCAACTTATACAGTGGATGAATACCGCACTAATAAATTGGCAGTACTTCGCTTCCACGAATTCTCCTACAGCCTTGTGTTTTTCATAAGTTGGCTGGCGTGGAAACTTTATCCACAGGAGGGAGGTTGGGTTTTGTTTCTGTTTCGTAACCTATGCAAGGCTCTGCGGTCGCGTATGCGCACAGAGTTATCGTATTTCATTATTGGCAGCACTGAAGCCTTGCAGTTTCTAGCAGACTGCTGGGGTGGTTGATAACGGAATACCAATCAGGCAACGGTATTTGTCCTCCTTGTGGCTGTTTCCTGCGACAGGCGACCGATGTGAGAATTTAATTTCAAGTGTTAAAACTCTTGCTTTTTCAGAAATACTTCTGACGGCAACACTAATTTAATTAGCAAAGCGCGACCGTGGACTTAGACCACAATTACTCAGTCCAGTGAAACAGGTCCTTGTTTTAAACAGTTATTTTCAGTGAATTAGTCTCGTTCCGAATTTTCAGAGATCGATCACATAAAACCAAAAAACATTATTGCTTCGATGCTTTGTTCGTGCATCTAAACATTTTCCAGAGATCAAAGCAGTTTAATATACAAGATGATTAATAACTGAGAATCTCACGCCACAGTTGCTTCGGGAAACGAATCCTAAAACGTGTGTGTGTGTGGTTATTTTTTAATATTTATTTTTTACGAATTGCAAACAAAGTGTTTATGTCCCTCAGGTATGTCTAGGAAGGATTTTAAGATAGTAATGCAACAAAATTACCAAGTTAAATGATGAATAATTTAATTTAATTTAATTACAATGGAGCGTACGCTCCGGTGGTAATTTCCCTACACACGAATTTTCCCCCTTTCCTGCACCCACCTTCAATTGCCCTCTATAAATTTCAACTTTAAATTCTTTCAACGTTTTTGATAAGTTATTCATCATTTCTTTTGGTAACTTATTCCAATCACTGACCCCCTTACCTAAAAAAGATAATCTTCCTACAACCTTGTGCCTGATATCGAATGCCAGCTTGTGGTCATGGTCATCTTTTCTCTGCCATGCATTACTTTTCATTCTTACACCAATATCTTTCCATGCCTCATTACCAATATACGCCTTGTGCACTCCCATGACCCTCTTCACTCTCCTGTCCTCCAATGAATCCTATTCCAGATCTTTTACCATATCTGATACTGAAGGCGTTCTGCGGTAATTTCCAAAAACAAATCTAGCAGCCTTTTTTTACACCCTCTCCAACTGCATTTGACACTCAAAATGTGAGTTCCATACTACAATACCATATTCAAGCAATGGTCTCTCCAAAGTTTCGTTACCCAGTTCCTTCACTTCTCTCGCACATCCCCTCATCACTCTCTGCAACAAGTGCAGAATTTTGAAACCTGTTCATACTGCCTGTTCAATGTGTCCTGCCCAGTTAAGCTTTTAATGCCAAAATATTTACATTTCAAGTCTTCAACAAGCAAGTTTCTCCCAGCCTTATAATCATACTCAACCATTAGTTTTTTTATCTGTCAATCTAATAAGCTGCATTATCTTCATCCCATGTTTACCAACCCAACTACTGTAGACATCTTGTCCAGATCACCCTGAAATTGTTTACACTTTACAGTCCTCTATCGTTTTGAACCTTTTATACAGCATTATGTCACCTGCTAACAATCTAATTTCTGATATTAAACCATCAACACAATTATTCCTACCCTAACTTTTTGTTTCCTACCGTTTGAAAATTCTTTTACCCAGCAAAGCACTTTCTCATCCACTCCAATAGCTTTTACATTATTTATCACCATTTACCAAAAACGCTGAATGAATTTAAAATTGAAATTTGTAAATCGCAAAAGTAGATGGAAGGGGAATTTAACACTCAAATTATATAACTTAATAAAAGAAGGTAATTAGATGACTAAGGGAATTGCCATTGGAATGAGTGTTCCATCGCAATTAAATTTAATTAATTGTTGAGGTGTCATTCGAGTTCCATTAATTTCCCAGTTGTTTTGAGTACGGATGTAATTGATTGATTACAATTTACCAACAGACATAACCTTAAAAAATATAGATATTTTTCATATACCATTGGCATTCCTGATCAACATTACTTTTTTGGAATTCCGCAAAGCCATAACCACGCTGCCAATCTGTCTAGTAGTTAATCAGTCCATCAGTATATTGAACGCTTGTTAGAAGTGGGTATGTTTCGTTTTAAATGTGGCTTCTGATGGTCAAGTACCATGGAGTAGGTAAAAATAATGGAAATATTTAGCCAGTTTTTCTTATTTTGCATAAACACGTTGTTTTACCCAAATGAAAAAAAATGCCATCCATAGGACTTTCTAGCTGGGCAACTACTGAGAAGAATTGGGCTTTTGCTGATGGATAAAAATCCTAGTGGCAGGTGAAAAGGTTGTATTTTATAAATCCACAATGTGATTAGCAAAGAACTGGACTGTAGAAAAAATCTAGCCTTGAATCTACTAACTCTTTCTGGGGCCAAATGGGTTATAATCACGACTTATTCGCAGTAGAGCACGTCAACATGTCTTTATTTCTTGCCAAAAGAAAACGAAACATCAACTGTAATTTTTATTTCCTTCAGAATTCGTTTTCCTATTTTCGGAGTAACCCTTGTTTACTTTTACTAACACTATAACTTTATTTTTAATTGAATAACTTGCTGTGCCCACGACGAATCTGATAACTGTGATGCTAATTTGCTGAGAACTATCAAAAGATATGTTGATTAGGTAGGAAAAATCAAAGGAACAGCGTCCGTTTCTCATCTTTCTTTGTTCTACTCCTTTCGGTCTGAATTTTGGTTGTATGCAAATATTTTCAAAGCGATTATGCAAGTCATTATTATTGCTACCTCTCATTGAAACTGAGATTTTATGATTATAATATTTTTTTTTTATTTTTTTTACTTATGGCTTTACCTCGCGTCGAGGTCATTAGAGGCGGAATGAGATTGGGGACAAGGAAAGGGAATGAATTTGAAGGAAGCATGGAGTGACTGGAAAAACTACGGAAAACTCAAATCTGGATGCCCGCACGGGGATTCGAACCGGCGTCCTCCCGAATTCGCACTGCTTGGTGCGCGAACAGTTTGATTGTTACATTAGTACATACAATACATAAATTATCACATAAAATCCCTAACTGTACTACAAAGTAAATCTATTATCTGATAAATTTAGCACGTCTAACACAATAATTATTTTTAAAGGATAGCTTTTTTTTTTTTGCTTATGGCTTTACGCCACAACGTCATTTGAGACGGGATAGGACTGGAGAGAAGTATCGGGAAGGAATTCGGCAATGGCCTGCTGAATGAAGCATCCCGACATTCGCGTGGAATAATTTGGGGAAACTATGGAAACCCCGAGCGTTCTGGTAGCTCAGTGGCTAAGGCGCTTGCTTTCAAAGCGTTCGCTGCTCCTGCCCCGGATGTTGTGTTTAATCATATGAGCTATGCCAGGACGCTCCGTGGTTCAGATTCCACGTTAAACTGTAGGTCCCAGAGGAAAGGAACTGGCCGTCCTACCTCTGACACATTGGCTTAGTATGCCTCCTTCGGGAGGATCCAACCAACCTTCGGGTTGTGGACTAAGTTAAGTTAAGTTTTATGGAAACCCCAAATCTGGATGCCAGGACGGGGATTCGAACTCACTTCCTCCCGAATGCGAGTCCAGAGTGTTACTGCTCAAACATCATGCTCGGTTTAAAGGAGGAAAGTCTCCGTCTGCGGGTAATTCGTTTTAAGACGAAATAAGTGAAAGACATTAGAAATGCGTGCTTATAGGCCATGCTCTCGAAGATGAGGACAACTAGATTTGTCTGTGGAAATTATCAAAGGATCCACTCAGTAACTGAAATGATAAAATATTTGAGTTCGGACTCAGTGCAGGATAGAAGGCGGGAGAAAAGAATTAAGGTAATTAACAAGGCATTTACTAGTGATGAGGCTTTGTTAAATATTGGTGGAATATTTAGAAGTAGCACGTGGAACTGAAGAAAAGATCACGATAGTTAATTAGTAATTGATTTCGGGCATAAGAGAGTAGGAAAGTTTTCATTTATTGACAGGGGAATGAGGGACTGGAACAAATCAGGTAATGAACAGAACATTCAGATTGTGAAGGAATTTAAGATAAAACTACGTATGAATTGTAAGTAGTTCCGTCAGGAAATTGCCACTAGGCCGTGAGCTAAACCGGAATCACTAATCTATTTATACAGAAAACTACTTTGGTCACTGTGCCGTCGTATCCGCAACGGTGACAATAACGTCCCGGACATTCGTTGCGTTGAGTAACTACGGCCGGAGATGCTACTGCAAAATTGAGGTTATGAGCGTTATTTAGTAACAAGTCTACTGGTCAAGTAACCGCGGAGAAATTAATTGACAAAACACTGAATAAAGTGTGTAATGTGTGTTGCGTTTATTTATTAATCTTTTTATTTAAATTAAGTAAATGTAGATGTCTTCTTATACTCTTTGTTCAGCGATATTGCTGATGCAGGAAACTAAGAATTATGTACAACATTACATCACTTCTAAGGTTATGAGTGTTATTTAATAACAATTGTAATTAGTTAAGCAACTGCGATTTTTATGGGCTTGCAAGATATATGTATACGATGTTTCTGCTATATTCTCTGTCACTATTACAGTAGACTCGAAGATAATAATTACTAGAACTCTGCGTTCAACCAGTTAGTTTTCTGGGATTAGAAACTAGTAATAATAATAATCATGGGTACATTTCACGTCGCTTTATCATTCTGTGATTATCTGATGAGCATTTCTTACTTTTATTTTTTAACCTCTTTTTGCTATTGTTTGGGACGTTAAAGCGTTTGCGTCTGCTAGAAACTGCATTTGTTTACACTGCGTTATGTCAGTGTGAATTAAATTAGCTTATCAAAAGTTTACCATTGAGCATCCTTACATTTCTTCTCTTCGCTCTGCATGAAACCTCTCAAAGACTGCTTTCACGATGTAACGAAGTTGCCTAACCCTACAGTTCCAGTGAACGCCATAAACCACCCAAGAATATACAATCGGAGCAGATTCAAATCTCAGGGTCACGTGCTTACCGGCTGCCCGTGGTTCTCCCAGGTCACGTAGGGTGGATGCTAGGATTAGCAGACGGCGACATAACTTCCTCCTTCCTCCTTCCACAATGAGATTAGCCGTCAACGTGGTATTCATCCCAGGAATAAGAAGGTGATCCGGTAGTCTTTTTCTTAAAAACGACGTCACTGTCGAAGCTGTTGAGAGAGACATGAGTGTACGGAATATAAGCCACGGTACGTTGAACGATCTATGACTCAAATCAATGCTCTCATGTTTAACCAAGATAAAATACTGTAATTTGTGAAACAAATAATAACCATCTTGTCCCACCTTTCCTACCGAGCGTGGTCGGTGAGTGTTAACGCACTGACCTCGTATTCGGGATGATGCCGGTTCGAAACCCCATCCGAGAATCCAGATTTCGGTTATCTGTGGTTTCTTAAAATTATTTCAGACGAATACTGTTATGGTTCCTTTAAAAGGCCAAAGCCGATATCCTTCTCATTCCTCAGACCCATCCTTTCCCGCCTCTAATGACCTTGACGTCGACGAAGCGTAAAGCCATAATGGAGCGTCCATAAAGTACGTGCCTCGGTGTAGAGGCGGCAGGGGTTGGCTAGAAAGCTAGGCTGGGGGGAGGCGGTTTTCAAGCCAGGATATGTAGGTTTTCATTCATATTATTTGTCACAGTTAAAATGAGGTTCAGAACACACAAGAGCATGTAAATATTTGTTTCCGTCATTTAATTATCTACGTATGTAATTTACGATAGTCTGACAAGAGAAAAACAGTTCAAAATGTTTTCTGGAATCAACAGGGAAAAAAGCTACGTGCTGCGCGGCGAAAGGGGGTAGAGACAAAAACCACGTCGGGCTACGTGGAGGGGGGGGGGGGGTGATTTGACACGAAACCAAAATGGAGCTTCGTGGTTTATGGATGCTCCTTACGCAAAAAAAAAAAGAAAAAAAAATGTAGCCCATTGAAACTCTATACCAGACGAAGGAAACACTGAAAAAGCACGAAACTAGCTACCGGTAAGTTAGAGGTCAAAATGTTTGAACAAAGCTTTAATACAAAAACTAGATCAAAGTGTGACATATTGCGCTCAAGTTATACCAAGGGTTTACGGCAGCATTCTACTATTAAAAATATAAACAATCAGACTTTTAAGAGAAGCATCATTTCATTCTTGACGTTGCCTCCTGAATTTTATGTGACCATCTCAGTAAAGGTACCTAGGTCCCATCTTCCAGCAAGTCGGAGATGACTGTAGATGGCAATTTCTCGTAATCACAATGCACACGCAACGCGTAGCCACGGGAGTTGAAATGCAGGAGTATATCCTTCTTGGACATCTATTACAAAAGGACCATTTTATCTTGATTATCTAACTAGTCTATAATCAAAACGTAATATTACGACATTAGACAGATTAGTCGTTGAAATACAACACCAGTGCAGCTTTTTTTTTAATCGTCGTTCACGTTTCTCTTCTGATCGAACCATCATCTGTTTTAAAGTTTACACATAGTTTTACAAAGTTATTAAATTATATTTTACGTAAACTTTAACGCAGTTTCGTAGATGAAGTCTCGAACAGAGGTAAAACACGTACGATAAGTAAGCTGCATTGGCGTTATCTTTCAACAACTAATTAATTAAGGAACTGCGCAGAAAAATGACTTTCAAGAACGTTGTATACATCCATTAACCAGGGATTAGTTTATTTCGAATTACCAGTTTTTATGTTTTGAGACACGCACAGTTATAACACTTAGAAATATTCATTTAAAAATAGAAAATATGTCACCACACAAAACCATGGTTACCTCAAACCGCAATCTTCACATCGAAGCTGTTTTGTTTACCTTCTTCTCCATTTCGTCCGTACACAATGATAATAATTCAAGCAGAATATTCAACTGTAACCATCAAATTGCGGTTTATTGCATAAGAATGTTGCTTTTCAACATATTCGCTATAAATAATCTGATCAAAGGGCAATGTAACTTCTTTTCCCTCCAGCGAAGTTTCAAACCTCACAAATAAATTAAAGTTCGGCGGCACGTATTAAAATGAACAATAGAGTGAGAATGGGTTGAAAAAAATACTTTTCAACTACATCACTAAATGTGACAACAAAATAGGTTGAGGAGACGAGAAAAGGTATGGAAAAAGTAGGAGTCCATGTGGGTGAGATAGAGAATCTAACCCCAAGAACAACGTACAAAGGCCGAGACCATCTGGTCTGAAGAAAGGAGGAACCTCAGTGAAATAATGAAAAAATTGAAATGTAAATATCTTTGCATTACATTTGATAACAAGCTTAACTTGGCAGGACACATTGGACAGGTGGTAGGGAAAGGTTTCAAAATTCTGCACTTGTTGGAGAGAGTGATGACGGGATGCACGAGAGAAGTAAAGGAATTGGGTTATAAAACTTTGGTCAGACCATTGCTCGAATATGGTAGTGTAGCATGGGACCCTCATTTTACGTATCAAATACAGGAGTTGGAGAGGTTGCAAAAAAGGGCTGCTAGATTTTTTTCTGGAAATTATCGCAGAATGCAATCAGTGACAAATATGATAAAGGATCTGGAATGGGATTCATTGCAAGACAGGAGGAGGGTCATGGGAGTGTATAGCGCGTATGCTGGCGATGAGGCATGGAAAGATATTGCAATAGGTATGAAAAGTAGTACACGGAAGGGAAAAGATGACCATGAGCACAAGCTGACACTTGATTTCAGGCACAAGGGTGTGGGAAGATTCTCTTTTTTAGGTAAGGGTGTCAGGGATTGGAATGAGTTACCAAGAGAAATGATGAATAATTTACCGAAAATGTTGAAAGAATTTAAAGATAAAATTTATAGAGGGTAAATGTAGGTGGGTGTAGGGTAGGGGGAAGATGGGGGTGTAGGGAAATTGCCACCGGAGCCTGTGCTCCATTGCAATGAAATTAAATTAATAAAAAAAATAATTCTGGGAGGAGAAGAAAAGACGAACCAGTAACCCATTTTCTTCCCCTGGCCCAAAGTAGGACGAAATCGAAAGAAGAATCTGATACAAATTTCATATGGTTTATCTAAAATCTAACGAAAGGTTATTAGTATGGATTCTAAATAAAACTCTGTGAGCAGTGTAACTTATTTTCCCTCTCACAATGTATCAAACTTCACAAAAAATTGGAGTTCACTGTCGCTTGCAGTCAGCCACTAATTAAAATGAACAACGAAATGAGAGAGTTACTATTACTACATTGGAAATACATGAATTTTCTTTGTACTGTCAACAGTAATCTGTCATTAAATCTAGTCGATTGACGTAAGCAACTTTCAAACGCAAAGTGACGCTACAAAAAAATCATCACTAAAGTATCACTCCTTAGTAGGGATTCAGCAACTCAAGCATCCCTTCCAAGTATTCCAAGCCCCAGCAACATTACACATTGACACAACACACAAATTGACCGTTGGTATTTTTCATAATTATTTATTCGTTGGTAATTAAGTTAATAGAACACAGGAACGTCTCCAACGCCGCTGGAATGAAGAGAAAGAAGTTAAACGTTTTGTGGCCTGCCCAGAGATCATCGCCCCTGTGACGTTTCGCCTGAAAGGACGCGCGGTGGCTTTGTTTGTGGAGCCTTGCCCACGCCGCGCCTGCTCAACACACATCACACACGCTGCCGCGCGGTCCACACTTACTGTCCTCAGGAGCAGACGTGTCTCGTTCCCATGGATACCCCGAGACGCGACGAGCCCAGCTCGTGTCACACACTCACGCACACGAACACACCACGGCAGCTCGGACGGGCCGCTGGCTGCTCACTGCTCGCCGCCCGCGCGCGACCTTCCTCCCGGCAGAACAAACGACGCTCGCCGGCCGCCGCCCAGTATAGCCAACGCTTTCCGCTCAAACTCCCTAGGCGCGCTGCGGACAAAGCCACGCGCCATAAAGGGCTCCACTGGATATATTTTGGAGAACCAAAGGCGAGGTAGTATTACTGCGGAGGGTTAGCGGTAGCGCTCTCGCCTGGCATTCGGGAGAGCGCTCGTTCGAATCTCCGTCCGGCAATCAACATTTAGCATTTCCATTGATTCCAGAAAACACACGAGGCGAACGCTAGGTTGATCGCTTCAAACGGCCATAGTGGACTACCTTCCCGTTACTTTTCTCTCCCTCGAAACTAGAAGTTTCCAAAGTTTTTCTTACCACACCCCCATTGTGTCAAAAGAAAAATTCCTACAACCCCGTAACCGTCAAAACAAAAATTCGCACGCCCCCGACCCCCCACAATTTTTTTTTCTAAAAAGTTAAAAAAAGTAATTATGAATTCGAATTTATTAATTTTTTACTAGTATAAGTCCATGTTCGTTTTTTTTGCGTATAGTTCCCGTTTTTAGACCAAATTGACCTCCTCTGACCAATACGAGCATGACCTGTGTTTCACCCTTGTAAGCGTTCAGTGCGCAAAACTCGAATCAAATCTCTTGAACTCGAAAAACTTAAAACTATTAATAAACCTGTTACAGTCAGATTCGATTGGGCTATCGCATTATTGTTTCAAAGATCGTGGTTGTTAGACTGTAACTGTCTGAAATACATTCATGACTTGTAAACTTCATGAATATATTCTGGCAATTAATTTCATAACAATTGATTACTTGTTAAGTTGTGCACATAACCTCTGATTTCAAATAATATCTCTGGTGGCTGTTAATTTGCGAGCAAAGGCCAACTTGTGACGTCACAGTTCTCCAGCCAATAGCTATCGAGGTGAGTGTGTCAGTACGAAATTATATAGTAGATTGTTTATAAAATTACAAATTCTGATTTCTTGTAAAAAATAAAAATTACAAACTTTAAATTTACTGAATAGAAGTAACAAAAAAAAAAACCGTTTCATTCCTCCTACGTAAAGCCTAAGAGGCCGGCTACTGGAGCATATGTAGACTCCTCTTTCAGCCGCTTAACACAACTGGGAGAGGGGGGGGGGAGAGAGGGTAGGGGATGAAAGACGGCCGTGGCGTTTGAAAGGAACCATCCCGGTATTGGCCTGG
The DNA here is from genome assembly GCA_031002005.1 of Vandiemenella viatica. NCBI lineage: Eukaryota > Metazoa > Arthropoda > Insecta > Orthoptera > Morabidae > Vandiemenella > Vandiemenella viatica. The sequence goes on from JARYHS010011408.1 coordinate 195,582,145, forward strand.
ACTGACTGCGGCAAACCACGGAAAATCGCAGTCAGGATGACCGGATGGGATTTGGCCGCATCCTCCGGAATGTTAGGATGAGTGCAAAAAAACACTCCTAACTTGTTCAATTTTTGTGTAATTAGGATCTGATTTCCGCTTTAAAGAGACCCGTAATATAGGGATCCAAACATACTGCTCAAATCCCAATGTTCGTTTGTATTATTCACTACTTAGTTAGTCTATGCTTGTTCTTAATACGAATTTAAACTAGAGGTTTCCAAAGTTGTTCTTACCCTTCCCCTCTAGGGTCAAAATAAAAGTTCCCACGCCTCCCCCTCCCCCTCCTTCACTATGCCACAATTTTGTTAACTATCAGTACTAACAATGACATGTCAGAGGAAACTCACTAGGTACGTGAAATTAAAATAAAGGTTTTCAACTCTAAGAGGTCGCGAAGGTGACATTTGCGACAGTGCAGAGCTAGGGTATCAGCCACACTCGCGGCGGAGCTACCGGCTTCCCCCCTGCTCATGTCGGAAAGCGGGGGACCGCTTTCCGACATGTCTTTGCGCCCCCTGGGGAGGGGACCGGCCCCCTCCCCCCATGATGGGTATCTCTAGTTCAAACGCTAACTACTTTGTTCAGTTTTGTTACACTAATGGAGAGTATTCTAAGGCTACTATTTCATGTCATTAAGTATAGATATTACATTAAGTTGATTTTTTTAAATAAAATAATATTCCGTCTACGAGCAATTTTTATTTTATTCCCCAGATGCGTTTAGCCCTTGTGGTGTTGGGAATCATCAGTGGCTGTAAATGTATGGTGTTACATATGTATCATTACAGTTATCGATTAAAATACAAATTAGTATGTTTATATTTATATACATACAGGTAAGGTGACAATTTTCACATGGCGGTCTTGAACAGAACTTTATGCACTTGTACAGAACTTTTTATACATGTAGCACTAATTAGCACTTTCAAAGACTTCTAAATAACCTCTTGGCAGTATATACGACTACAACATCAAAAATACAAGCCTTTCCTTCATCGCTACACACAGCATTGCTATGATTTTAAATGCAGTGGTGCCAAGCTACTTTCGATTTTCTTTGTGTTATTGCATCTGTGTTAATCTGTTAAAATATCTCTCAACAACTGCGGAATATGCCCTACAAGTAGATGTGTACTTTATTATGTTAGTTGTGGATGATATCGTTGGTCCCTCCAGATTTCGGCTTTCCTTGGTTCGCCGACCGCTCTCGAGGTGAATGTCTGATACGGCTGCTTCATTAAGGCCACGGCCGGCTTCATCAGTTGTCAGCAATCCTGCTCCCTCTCTAACGATCCCCCTGTCAATGAGTCGCGAAGTTCTGATTGTGATCCGATGTGCAGAACTAAACATTAATATTAAAAAACTGTGAGTGGCACAGGGGGCTTTGTACAAAATTAATTCCTCTTCGGAGCATTTCAGTTCTAACGGCACGTCTGATTTCACTAATCCTGTAGCCCCCGTCATAGGTCAGGATACTTTAATAGTTAGAAGCACTTCGCTGCAGTAGGCACTGGAGGTTAATGTTTGCATGTTATCTATATATATAAAGATAAATGTATGTATGTTTGTTTGTTCTTCATACAAATCCACAGTTTTCATCCGATCTCGATGAAACTTTATACACTTATCCTTTGAAACAAAGAGAAAAATAGTCTACATTTGGTTGAAAAATTATCTGTATAAATAATACATGTTGTCTCATAATTTCGAAATACTACTGAACGGCGATAGACAGACACGTTGGATATGGAGGTCTCTCTACTGTTTTTCCGTGTAGCGGTCATGTAGCTCAGTGGCTAATGCGCTGGCTTACTAATGTTTGGGTCGTGGTCTCCGGTTGAAATCTCCGTGGAGGCTAAGATATTTAAAAATTGTTTTTGATTGTAAGAGTCACGCCTGGGCCGTTGGTTATTCGGATTGAATGTTAAACTGTAGATATTACAAACTTAGGGGTGCAATGCGAGGCAAATCATAGGTAGTCTTGCAATGCTGTAGGTGTACACTTTTCTACGATATAATGATCCCTCAGGGGTTTTTCGCAGTCAGTGTGTGTGTGTGAACCGCAGTAATAATACTATAAATACGGAAGTAAGTCTCTGTTTTTTTGTTACGTTTTGACGACTAAATGGCTATATCGATACTGGTGGAATTTGACAAGAAAATCTATATGAAGGGCACAGAACATTTTTTCCTGTATGATTGACAGTTGTAGTCACGAAATTTTGAGACCTTATCGAATGGTGACAGAAATATGTTGGAAATTGATTCTCTTCAAGAGACAGGTTCGACGGTAGAATGATATAGTGATAGCTTTGCTGTCATATTATGCCAACTCGGTGTTGTTTAGGACCAATCCTTCGTTACCAACAACTTTCTATATTCAATTCTGGCAACAAAAAAAAATCTTAATCCACGCGTACGAAGTCGCGGGTACGAGCTAGTTCAATATATTGAAGCATACGGTGCATTGTCTGTGTCACAGAAAACCCCAGTTCAACCTCTCTGATATTTCCATACAAGCTTTGGGTCCGATATTCAGGTACACGAGGTATCTCCCAAAAGTATCCGACATTCCCTCATATTTCTTCGCTGGTTTTATTCCACGTCATCGTGCTGGTGGGATCCTTCGAATTAGTCCCCATTTGATTGAAGAATTCGCTCCCCAAAGGCCTTTCCACTTTTGGAAGCAGTACTGTAACAGTTTTTTTTTTGTGGTATCGCTTTTAGAGCGTTCGTCGTATTATTTTCGAGTGTTTCTTTGTCGCCGAATCTGTGTCCTTTGAGCGGCATTTTTAATCCTGGGAACAGCCAAAAGTCGCAGAGAGCTACGACGGTAATGTACGAAGGTTGACGGAACTGTACGACTTTGTGCTTCGTCAAATATTGCTGCACGAGGTTCGATGCATGCGCTGGCCGTTACGGTGATGAAGAAGCCTGCCACCGCTTTACCAAAGCTGATGCCGTTTTCTTCTAATTGCGTCACGCAATCTTTTCATAACATCAAGATAATATTCTTTATTGAACATCTGACCTTTAGGAGCCTATTCGAGGGGCACAACACTCTAAGGGCGCGTTTATGTTGGAGCTGCGATAAACGATGAGAGCGACGATAAACGCGGCGACAAAAGCGGCGCTCATTTTCTTTCTTCGTGTAGTGTTTATATTGGAGCTTCGATAGTAGCGTAGAATCGTGTTTATATTGCGCGCAATTGTCAACCGGCCAGACATGTAGAAATCTAGCTTATCCTATTCGTATGAGAGTTGTATTGCAACAGTTTTAGAAATTGTAAGAGAAATAATTATGGAAAATACTTCAACCACTTCATATGATAATTTCAGGGGAACAAGATTTCGTAAAATAATATCTGAAGATTACTACAACATTTGAAATTTTCCGAATTGCATGGGCGCTATCGATGGATAACATGTCAGCTTTACTTGTCTTGCACACTCTGGCTTGATGTTCCATGATTAGAAGAATTTTTTTCTATTGTTCTGCAAGGATTGGTCAATGCTAATTATAAATTTAAAAACATTGAAGCTGGAGGTTATGGTAAACAGAGTGACGGTGCAACAGTTATATCTGCTGCACTGTATATGTCTTTAATAGATGGAAGATTGAATATTCCAAATCCCTCTCCCAAATTCTGAAATCACTGAACCCCACGTTTTTATAGGTAACGAAGCTTATCCATTTTTAAATAATTATTAGAGTCTTATGGACAATATTTAGATGCAGGCAGATGATACTTCAAGCCTAGGTTATCAAGAACACGATGAACCGTCAAATGTGCCTTTGGAATAATATATTCTAAGCGGATAATTTTAGCTACAACAATATAAACTTCTGTAGTCGTAGCTGTCAATATTAATAATACCATTTGTTTGATATGTAATGTTCAATACCTTCTCCGTCACTAATATCAACTTAAAGAAACTAGCGTTTCAAATCATAAGAAATTGACAACAGGAAATATTTGAAGGCCAAACTAAGCTGCAGAAAATACCCACATCTTATATAAAATCTACTTTTGTTACAATTCGAAATAAATTAATACATGGTATGCATTTAATTTGATATTTATAATTTGAATTGCTTTTAATAGAAAAATATTTTATTCCGTAAATTATGTACCATTAATATTTTATCTTTCCTTTATCTACTTTAATCTTAAGTTTATAATGTACACACATTAAAATGAGTTTCAATTACGGAAATCGTACCCATTAGGAATTCTGGCCTCGCATTCGGGAGGACGGCGGTTCGAATCCCCGTCCGGGCATCCAGATTTGGGTTTTCAATGGTTTCCCCAACTCACTCCAGGTGAATGCCGGGATGCTTCCTTCAAAAGGCCATGGCCGAATTCCTTCCCATTCCTTGCCCGCCATCCTTTCCCGTCTCTAAAGACCTAGTTGTTATAGGAGACGTTAAGCAGTTAAAAAAAAAAAAAAAACCATTAGGAAGTTTAAAATTATGTGTTGTATTATATTTAGTGGCCATTTCATCGTACAATTTATCTGTTATGGTGATTTTTGTATTTACAGTCCCACAAAAGGGACCTAACAAAAATTTTACCATTCAAACGGTCGACAGCTATCCGCGATAATAGCGAAGAAAATGCTAGCAGCGATTAGCGCCGCTCTCATCGCTGCTCTGCTACTATGCGTTAACTCTGCGCGCTGCTCCAATATAAACACTTCCATTGTCAACAATGTTTCACTTTTCTTCGCTTTGCTAGTATCGCCGTTCTCATCGTTTATCGCAGCTCCAACATAAACGCACCCTAATAAAGAAAAAAAATCAGCAACGACTTGACTTTACTCCGCGGGCTTTTTTCGGTCGTGACTCCGACGACAACTTCCACTGCGATGAATGTCGTTATGTTTCGGGATTATAACCATAAACGCACGATTCATCACCAGTTATAATTTAATTAAGCAGATTTTCATCGTTATTGACCATTTCCAAATTGTACTGAGCGATTTCAATGCGAATGTTTTCCTGCTCCACCGTTAGCAATTTTAGAATGAATTTCGCAAACACGCGAACCATTTCCAAATTTTCAGTTAACTAGTTTTCAGTATTCCAAGATCACATTCTAGTTCTAGCACAGTCAATCGGCGATCTTCATCGATCGTAACTAGCACACGTTCGGTATTATCCGGTGTTTTTGTCGTCGAAGGTCACCCAAAGCGTGGGTTACTATCAACAGATGTGCGGCCATCTTTGAACCACTTATACCACTCTCTTATTTCTGTTTTGCTCATACACTCAACCCCAAATGCCGTCTTCATCATTTTGATGGTCTCGGCACAACTTTTTCGAGTTTAAAGCAAAAGTTGGTGCAAATTTGTTGCTCCGATCTTTCTGTCATTTTTTACGATGGTAAATTACGATCAACGTACAAAACACTTTGTAAACCTACGCATGCTGCACGTGAACTAAGGCGTCCTGGCAACAACTGCGGCATTTAGGGAGTTCGAGAAGCTTTACTTTTGACACTCATACCCGGCCTAGGGCGCTGAAATTGTCAGGAGCGAAGATATAAAGGAAGGACGGATACTTTTGGGACAGACCTGGTACATATCCTCTTTAGGAAAATGCGTTGCCTGGAGACTGTGCGCTCACCTCAATGAGACTGGCAATCTCCGGCAAGTCTCGGTGTCCGAAGTGTTAGTTACACTTCCTGTCACCACAGCGTTGCTTGACTAACAGCAATTCAACTGAATAACTGTACTGACTTTATGGGCACTTATGCTGTTAAAAGGAAGTGTAAATTTCAAATAAGTAATTGTATCTTATTTTAATTGCACTTACAATGTTAAAAGAAAATGTAACTGCGATGCTAGCTGAAAGGCAATTGTTTGTTCTGGAAGTAACTGCAGAGATAAAATAATTTAATGGGAGGCAATTGTACGTTACAAAGTTACAATGGTACGTCGTTTTTATATGTTGCTTTTTATTTATTTACAACTACATGCAGAAATTCATGTATGTAGAAGGGCATTCGATGTTTTCTGTAGCAATTATAATATCTAGGTTATAACATAACCGAAGAATTTTTTTTGACATAAGAAACAATGAAGTTTATTGAAAACTCGGAGAAAGTTACCCGAAACGTATGTAATCGCGAAATAAATCAATCAAATAAATAAGTTATCCATTTTGAATTATCCGTTCCGTCATTTAAAGCAAAATGCATTTTTTTTAATCCTAGCCAAATACTCCGAGAATCTAACCAGAGCAAAGTAAACACAATTATCACAATAAATGATTATTATTTGTGTTCCCTTACCAGCTTTTCCAGAAAAAATTCGTACTACCACCATAGGTGATACCCGTCGTTTATTCATATGAGGGTAATAGAAACTGTGGTTTTCGAACTCAATATTAATGGAAAGTGTGGTTAAGTTGATCAGAATCGCAACTGACACATTTTGTTACAGCATAATTCACTTTGAAATCATTTTTTATACAATTTAAACTGTTTTCATAAGCGCTATGTTACTGAAGCTATTACTTCATGCGGATGGAAATAGTTCCATATTTATTGTGCTGAATTGTACCTGGACGAGGAATAAAACTGATATTACATGGTATAGTAAAAGTTTTTGGGATTCCTGATTTATTTTTAATTTCATTGGTTCTATACTTCCATCGTCATTAATTCAGTAGAAGTTACTACTGTATTGTAATAATATGCAAACGAAATATGTAGAACATTACAAAATCAAGGTTATGAGCATTATTTAATACGTGTAATTAACCAATTGAAAATAAATAAATTTCCAGAATATTTCTTTCGAACCGTCATTTTTGACGGGCTCGAAGCTAGTCTTCAATAAGCTCCCAATACATATCAAATGTCTAGCAGATGATAAGATTAAATTCAGGAAAAATTAAAAGAAACTTTAATTACCAGCTTTTATTCCATCGAAGAATTTATTTTTAAGATTCTATAAAATCATTGCCAGTAGTTTGTGTAAATGTAGTTGACGTAATTAATGTACTATGTATGCTGTGACTGTACATCTTCTTGTGTATTTATGTTTTGTTATGCAATTGTTTATCTGTAAATTGACAGCTTTCCATATCCCACAGCGCTAGTCTGTTATGTTGGGAGCTATAAAAAATGAATGTATTATATTGTACCGTATTGCAAGCAGCAGTAGGCTAAAACGCCTGTTTTGTTTTACTATGCACTGATAACAAGTATTCGGATCTTCATGATAAGTCATATTTTTTTCCTGCCTTCTTTTTGAGCTGCAATGGTGAATTAACACTGATTAAACATTTCCGATTGTACTTAAATGTATTTTATATAGCATATAAAGCATATTCAGACCATTTTCCTAGCTTTTTTCAAATTATGATAACATTTATGGTCATATTTTGAGGAAAATTCTGGTAATTTTTAATAGTACCCGGAATTCACTAGACGTTATAATTGAGAAGAGAACTGTACTCCTATTAAACATTAGAGGAAAAAACAAAAATAATTGTCTCCGAATTCGTCAGTCAAAAGTTATACATTACTGTCACTCACTAAATGTTTCTCTTCCGTCCGTCTTTTAATATTGACAATGAAGCAGCAGCATGCCTGTCAATGTCTCACTGTCGCCAATACTTTTGAAAATAATCCTCAGTCAGTGTTAGTGAATTAGGGAGTACCGCCATGAAGAAAACTTTTCTGAAAGTGCGAAGTTAGTGAGCTGCGTAAAACAATTTGGATAGGAGTATTTTAATACAGGGCAAAGTGTTCTTTTCCGTAAATTAAGTGAAATTAATGTGACTTCTTCAAAGCGTTTTAAAATTTAATTTCCCAATAGTATAGTGAGTGCATGGAAGCAAATTATGCTGTTTACATGAAAGATAAAAAAAAATGATGTACGATTGAGCATGTTTTGCTATATAGGAAAATATATTTTAGTCATATTTTGTAATTGTTAGGTACAAAAATGCTCAGGATGAAGTAGGAAGAGAGCAGTACAGGCAATTTAGAAATCAAATAAATAGGAAATGCAAAATAGCAAAAAAAAACTGGTTACAAGAAAAGTGTGAAGAAGTAGAAAAGGAAATGGTCGTAGGTAAAGTAGATGTTGCAAATAGAAAGATCAAACAGAATTTTGGAGAAATGAAGAAAAGAGGTATGAACATTAAAGCTGCCGATGGGAAACCTCTTTTAAGTTCAGAAGATAGAGCTAACCAATGGAAGGAATACATTGAGAAACTGTATGTTGGGGACGACTTGAACAACAGTGTAATGGAAAAGGAATGCGATGTCGACATTGATGACTTAGGAGATCCTGTTTTGAGGACAGAATTTAATAAAGCTCTGAATGACTTGAAAGCAAATAAGGCAGTTGGAAATGATGACATCCCTGCAGAACTTCTTAAAACCCTAGGAGAGGAAGGAATCGAAAGATTATTCAAGCTGATATCAAAAAGTTATAAAACAGGAGAAATTCCAACTGATTTTAATAAAAATATCATCTTCACACTTCCAAAGAAAGCACAAGCCGAGAAATGTGAGAATTATCGCACCATTAGTTTAACAACACATGCTTCAAAATTACAAAATTACTGACCAGAATAATATACAGAAGGATGGAAAGGACAGTAGAAGAGATAGTAGGTGAAGATCAGTTTGGGTTTAGGAAAAATCGCGGTACAAGGGAAGCAATTCTGTCTTTAAGATTAATACTTGAAGGGTGGATCAAGAAAAACAAAGATACTTTTATGGCATTTGTTGATTTAGAAAAAGCTGTTGATAATGTTAGGTGGACAAAATGTTCAAAATTTTAAAGAAGTCAGGTCTAAAGTATCGAGATAGAAGAATACTCTATAAACTATATAAGAATCGAGTGGCTATAATAAAAGTAGAGAATCACGAGAGACATGCATCAGTTAAAAAGGGTGTGAGACAAGGTTGTAGTCTATCCCCGTTAATATTCAAGTTGTAATGCAATGAAGAAAGTCAAAGAAAAATTTCCATGTGGCCTAAGTTTTCAGGGAGAAAAAATCAGTATGCTACGATTTGCTGATGACATTGTCTTGTTAGCAGAGAGGGCTGAGGATATTGAGAAGTCACCGAATGGCATGAACAAAATACTGAAGGAAGATTTTGGACTGAATATAAATCAAAGCAAGACAAATGTAATGAAATGTAGCAGAAATGATAACAATACTGGTATATAAAATATAAAAATATGATCGAATGCAATAGGAGAAGTAATTGAATTCTGTTACTTGGGAAGTAAAATTACAACCGATGGCCGAAGCAGGAATGATGTTAAAAGTAGAATAGTGCTGGCAAAAAGAGCCTTCATGAAAAAGAGAAATCTTTTAATTTCAAACATTGATCTAGGAATTAGAAAGAACTTTTTAAAACTCTTTGTGTGGAGCACAGAACTTTATGGTAGCGAAACATGGACTTTAGGAATACCGGAAAGAAAGAAAATCGAAGCATTTGAATTGAAATGTGGTGCTACAGAAGAATGCCGAAAATTAGGTGGACAGACAAAGTAAGAAATGAACGAGTTTTAGAAATGATGGGTGAGAAAAGAAGTTTGTGCTAGAAGCTTACAGAAAGAAGAGACAGGCTGGTAGGTCATATTTTGAGACATGGATTGGTTAATTTGTTAGTGGAGGGAACAGTCGAAGGTAAGGACTGTAGAGGAAGACAGAGATTAGAATATATGAAGTAGATAATTGAGGACGTGGGCTGTAAGGGATATGTAGAAATGAAGAGGTTAGCACAGGATAGGAAGGGATGGAGGATTGCATCAAACCAGTCGAAAGACTGACGACAGCAAAAAACAAGTAATATTTACTAGTTTTGAAGGTCATATTTGCATGCATAATTCCCCCATAAAATTGGTCATTAAGATCCAAACCCTAGTGAAAACCATTTCCTTGCGATACAGATCCCGCGCAATAGATCAGTATTCTAGCTGACACACGAATGTTTCATACACGTTACAGTTCTTCAAAATTCCACTCATTAATCACAGTCTATACCTGCGTCCGAGTTTATGCTCTGGACTACATTTAAGCGTCATTAGGCATCTTATTTCTGTCTTTTGCCATTGCGACCCACAGGTTGGTGTACTAAGTACTACATGGCATTCGTAAATCAAAGACGATATTCGCATACTCACCAGTAAATTCAGTAATTATCCTGAAATAAAGCCGAATAAAGCGTAGAATATAATCGCTCAAACAAATGGGAGTACAGTTGGCCATAATGCCGGCCATTCCTCCTCGCTTGTGGCGTGACATGTAGAAGTAAGCACAACATGTTTGTTTGCCCTGGGTGGCACTGTTTAATGGAGATGGATTTGCCTAGGCTAGTCAGGGAGATGGCCTGAATTAAAGACAAAAAAAATGAGCTCATGTCACTGCAGGGCTAAATGCCTGCTGTCGGACACACACACACACACAAAACAAATATAAATGAGTGGCCGTTTTGGTCAAACGAGACAATGCAACTGCAAAATCTACGCAGTTGAAGGAGCTATTCTTACTATTTGCAGAATATTTTGCTCCATTGTTCAAACTTCTCCTGAAATTTAAAATTTTCATTCTCATTTTTTTGTTTTTTTTGCTATCGCGTTTTTTGATTTGTTTCATGAAATCTTTTAACTCTTCCTATATTGCGCTAACTTTATCATCTCAACATACCACTTACAACCTGCTTCATATATTATAATCTTTGCCTTGCTCTACAGTTTTTACCTTCGACTGTACCCTTCACTAACAAACCAACCAGTTTTGCATATCTTAAACTGTGACCCACCATCCTATCTCTTCTTGCTGCAATACTCTTCTACAAACTTCTTTCTCACTCACCATTTCTAAAACACGTTCATTTCGTACTTTAACTGTCCACTTAATTTTCGGCATGTTTGTATACCTCCATATTTCAAATGTTTCAATTTTCCTGTTCTCCACACGTAGATTTTTAAGAAGTTCTTACAGAGTCCTAGATCAATAATTGAAACTAAAAGATTTCTCCTCTTTTTCAAGGAGGCTCTTTTCTCTTGTGCTGCTTATAACATCATTCCAGCTTCGGCCATCAGTTGAAATTTTACTTCATAAGTAACGGAATTCATTTACTTCCCCCATTGCATCCGATCATAATTTTATATTTAATCTACTATTATTGCTATGATACGTGCTCCATTTAATCACTTTGGTCTTGCTTTTATATTAGTTTATATTCAGTTTATTTTCTATTCAGTTTAGTTTATATTAAGTGCATATTTAAATTGTTTTATAATTATATTAGTATAGTCATATTATAGTTGTATTAGTTATATTAGTATAGTTATATTAGTTTATATTAATTTATATTAGTTTATATTTAGTGTATATACAGTTTATATTTAGTTGGTTTATATTTTGGTCCTTCAGCGTTTTGTTCATGCGATTCAGTAACTCCTCAATATCCTCAGTCAGTTTTGTTAACAGGACAATATCATCAGCAAATCGTAGCGTACAGTTTTTTTTATCGTTGAACACATATGCTAGATTCAAATTTTTCTTTTACTTCCTTTATTAATTGGGATATGTTACATCCTTGTCTTGTGTATTATCATTATATTAGCTTTTAATGTTGCATTCTAGCGAGTAATTCTTAATAAAGAAGTTCTCTGATGGCTTGCCTGAGTAGTTTTATAGTACTGAATACTACCGACAAGTGGTTAGATTGTAGTCTCTCTGATTGTCTGGTTCTTCCCGAGATTAGTAAGTGGTTAATTTGAAATTCGTAGCTAACATTGTTAATTGTCATGTTTCCAGTTCTTTGTGAAGAGATAATGGGTTCTAATTACCAAATCTGCTGTAAGCCGACTAACCAGAAACCAAACAAGTCGCGAAGCCGTACTTGATGGTGCTGTTCCCAGTGGGGTTCATATGCCAGGTTTCCGGTCACGTTTGTTTGTAGTGGTTTCGTAAATCATTCAAGAGGCATTCTGGGGAGGTTCATTCACAGTTCCACCGAAAAGCTGGTATAATAAGAGTAACTTCATCATAAAACAAAATTCCAAAAAAATTCTTTCATAATTAATGATTTTACCTAGGCGGAGATCTTAATCTTTTCTAATGATATTTCATTTAGCAATTTTGGTTAGGTATCAAGGGAGACAAATGGTTCTTGAAAAAAATTGGTGTATGGAAATAATGATACTTTTGTGTTTTAAAGGTCTAATTCAGAAAAAAAATACTTTCTTAAAACTTGATATGACCAAATCGAAGACCATAATCTTTTAAATTATTCCTCATTTATCGAGTTCGGTTAGGTATGAAAGGTGATAATGCCTTGTGACAAAAAATAATATACATGATTAACTACATCTTGCAGTTGTTCGTTATAATATTTTTCATTGTAATTTGTAAAAGTAATACAGAAGTTTCTCTGCACTTGAGACTTCTTTATGCGCTTGGCTGACAACATTTCGGATATAGATATATTTATCATGCGAGTGTATATAAATAAATTCTGGAAATTTGGTAGAGATGACCCAATGGGTGAAACACAGGTCAAGATTGTATTTGAGCCAGATCGGCTGCCGGGTTCATGGCATTTTACCGTTTTACTAGGCAGCACTGTCATAACCATGGCACCGCAATTTGATGATGGGTTGTTAAGTATCTCGACGAGACAAATCGAAAGTGAAGAACAAATTTTTTGATATCTCGCTCAGTTGTCGAGATATCGAGTTATATGAATAGTTCCTCGTGCCTTTGGGACGTTTTTCTTTTACTCTGCATTTCAATCTAACCACAACCGGCAGTATGAAAACAAAACACTCGTTGTGTATGTCCAGGGTGTAGATTCTTGTAGCTTTGGTGAATTTTTTTGGTTTAGGCAGCATATCAACCCAACCATCTCAATTTTGAGACAGTATATCTCTAAAACTAAGCGAAGTATCAAAAAATTTTACTCTACGCTTTCGATTTATCTCGTTGCGTAACATATGGTAAGAATCCATCAGTATAAAATTTGGCATTGGTGAAACTTTTCCTCTGGTCCAGCTCGCATTCCTTACTTTTGAGATACGATATATCGAGGACTAAGCGAAATAAAGAAAAGAAAATAATTCTTCACTTTCCGTTTGTCTCGTTGAGTTACAAACGACTTCTTCTTCTTAAGGCGCCCTCTACTATCGGAAGTTGGCGGTCCTCATTATTAGTTCTGCACGTGACATTGCAGCGTAGAAAGCACTTCTGACGTGCAGTTATAACATCTCCGTATGTCCTTCAGCCAGGAATTCCTTCTCCTTCCAACAGATCTTTTCCCCTGTGTCTTTCCTTCAATGATGAGTCCCAATAGCTGGTATCTCACCTCTCATAATGTGTACTAGATGTTGACTTATCCTTTGCTTTCTGATGAGCACAGCTCTTTTTGTTTCTTCATCCGATGAAGTACTTCTTCGTTTGAGATTTTCAGCACCCGAGATATGCGTAAGAGACGACGATACAGATACATTTCAAAAGCATCAATTCTTTTCTCTAGATTTTTGTCTAGAGTCTAGATTCTACACCCAAAGAGAAAAATGGAGAACACGTAGCAGGGAATCATTCGCATTCTTAATTACAATTTTAAGAAAAAAATTGATGGTAATAAATTGTCTCCTGCCCTGTTCTGTTCTATGTTTTATTTCTTTCTTGCAATGTCCCTTCATCTCTGCAGTAATACCTTTAAGAAAAAGAGTGCTTCACGATATACGCCCGCATCATCAAATTACGGTGTCATGGTCAGCGATATTAGGGCAAGCTGTCTATAAGCTTTGAAACTTTACTGTACAAAGTGCGAGTCACTTTCCATGCAAAATCTCTAACTTTACTACTTCCTAATATCTTAAAACTCAACAGAAATACTTCAGATTTAGCAGAGCACACACATAGGGTCAAATGCAGGATATGTTCGAATTCCACTTAGATCGCTTCCAGCTTCCATGACGTTTTACCCAAAAACTGGTATTATTCTATACCCATGACCATTCTCAAAACACCGCCATGGGTTACATATTATTTTGATAGTTTTGCTGATATATGCATATATACAGGGTGTTACAAAAAGGTACGGCCAAACTTTCAGGAAACATTCCTCACACACAAACAAAGAAAATATGTTATGTGGATATGTGTCCGGAAACGCTTACTTTCCATGTTAGAGCTCATTTTATTACTTCTCTTCAAAGCACATTAAACATGGAATGGAAACACACAGCAACAGAACGTACCAGCGTGACTTCAAACACTTTGTTACAGGAAATGTTCAAAATGTCCTCCGTTAGCGAGGATACATGCATCCACCCTCCGTCGCATGGAATCCCTGATGCGCTGATGCAGCCCTGGAGAATGGCGTATTGTATCACAGCCGTCCACAATATAAGCTCTAACATGGAAAGTAAGCGTTTCCGGACACATGTCCACGTAACACATTTTCTTTGTTTGTGTTTGAGGAATGTTTCCTGAAAGTTTGGCCGTACCTTTTTGTAACACCCTGTATATATATTTATATATATATTAATGGCTATACGCCTCGCCGACATCGATTGAGGCGACAAAAGGACTAGCGAAAAGGAATGGGCAGGTATGGGAGAATTCGGCCATGGCCTTTTGAAGGAAGCATTTCGGCATTTGCCTGAAGTGATTTTGGGAAACCAAGAAAAGATACCAATATTTTTCGTGATAGTACGCAATAAAGTCGCTTAAGACAATGACCGGTTGCAACAGCTGAGTTAGCTGGCACTGTTTCAATGCCGTCTTCTTCACTCGTCCTTCCTGACTCTACATACGGCATCCTTGCATGATGCACAACGCACTTGGATATCTTCTTCGTGTCTTGGTCTCATTCGGTACACTGCTAACTTGGACAGTTATCTGATGAGCAATTTTAACAACTGCCCTATAATACTGTTCGGCGGATCTAGCCGAGGCAGTTCCGATGTATTTAGAAACACTACATTGCAATAAACGTAGATAAACTTCACTTACTATTTCTATTCCTATTAGTATTTCCTAGTTATTTTCTACAACCTCTATGCTTCGTCATTAGAGTAATGTCTCTGATCTCGCATTCGAGAGGACGCGGGCTCGAATCCCCATCCTGCCATCCAGATTTCGGGTTTCCTTGGTTCTGCTTGGTTTCCAGAGATCTCTCCAGGTAAATGCTGCGCTGTTTCCTTTAAAAGGCCATGGCCGAATTCCTTGCCCCTGTCCTTTCACGGCTCTAATGATATCAACATCGATGAGTGGTAAAGCCTTAAAAAATTTAGTGACATAGCAAAGTGGCGAGCCGCCTTTCAAACCCTTATATTATTATTTTTGAATTAATTGAAGAACCGATTTTAGAGTGGATGATTCTGAAAAATTAACCTGGTACTGGATACACGAAGCGCAGGGCCGTGTTTAGGCATAGGCTAGCTAGGCTGTTGCCTATGGGCTCGCACCACATTCAAAAAAGTCAAACATGGGCAAAGAAAGTAACCTACAGGTATTTCTCAAACCGTTTTAGCACCGAAAGTCCTGAAGTGCTTACGAAAACCGAAAATAAAATTCGTGCATGCGCACTTCAGTCCCATAATATTCGGGTGCGCTGTAAAAGTACCCCTGCACCGAACAGTAGCAACTTTGCAGCTCAACGATTATTTACTCTTGTGATGGAAGGTTGCAGTGTACTGCGGTCGGGGCGTGTGAATATAAAGTCACTGTCGTACACCTGCAATACGAACCAAAATTCCCTAGCCTCCATTACTGGAAGGTTAGGTGAGATAAATCCATCATCTAAACGATGTATACAGCAAGTAGTGGCGGAATAGCGGTTCGAGTGTTCAGTTTTTTTTTTTTTTTTTTAACGTAAGTATTTATAGCAAAAAAATTGCATTCATTTGTAACTGAAATAGGTGTATTAATAATTTATTATTAATTCCGTTTGTTTAATTCTTTTTTATTTAATTTTTAGTTTTCAGTCTTTTTTATTTCTTTTAAAAATTTTATTTCAGCATTCAGGACTCTCGATCACTTGGCATGGCAAGGCTCTGATTAGTGAAGCACTGTATATAAACAGTTGAGTCGCTGTCTTCCTGTTGGCATGCGTGTGTGACTAATCAGTACTGTGTTTTTAATATTTTTATATTGCGTATTTCGGTGATCATTAATCATCATTTATCTTTTCCCGAAGGTGTTTGGTTCCAAGAATTGAACGTTCCAGCATTACTCGCTAACCTCGTTCACTTGCAAGATACAGAAAGCACGTTTCTTTAGTAAGTTACCCCGTGTATTTTTACAATCATTACATTATCCAATATTTTATATTAAAAGGTTTATTAACTGAATCCTAAGTAATAGATATTAACGAATATTTGGTTTATTTTTTCATACAATTATATAAGGGCCCGCGTCACGGGTGTAGCTTAGGGACCTACAGGTCCTAAATAATGCCCTGAGTATGGCATTACCTGATACTGTGACATAACAAAGATTGTCCCCATCTCACTCTCATGGCGTAAATTTGAGCTGTATTAAGAATTTCTCTGAAGCGAGGAGTCTGGGCTTAAGAATGTCGCTGGAAAAAAGAATCCATGAGAGAGAAGAATATGATGCATTTCTGAGTGAGTATATTCTTGAAAGAAGATTTGACGAATGTTCGCATTTTAGCAAAGCAAAAACATTATTAAAAAGGCCTGTAACGGATTTAAAGACATGTAATATAATTGTGAAGTACTAAGTTATCTGAACAACGGAAATGGTAAGCTTACATTTTTTTTAAAAAGCTTACAATATCTAACGTAAATTAACGATGATTATTGTCAAGGTAGTTCTGTTAATGAGCTGCTAGATTTTTTATTTCTATATGCACACAGCAAAGTTGTCGGATAATGAAGTTAGTAAACGAACGATACTGAAAAATATATATATTGGAGGGAGTATTGCCATTATGTACACGAACAGAATGCCGCAGGTGATAGAAACCATACGAAAGTTCACCATATTGCCGCAAGCGATTTTACTTGAGAAAAATAGCTTTTATAAGTAGTTGAAGTATTTCACTATCTGCCTATAACAAAATATACGTGGCTACAAGCTCTTAAATACGAGACCGATTGTACGGAAGACCGACACCATGAGTCAGTTTTAAGTTTATAACGCCGCCCCATAGCATACAACAGAAACTTATTATTGTAAAAGGCGTTTAGTTTATGATTAAAGCTCGATTTTTAGTGAAGATTATAAATAACCAACCCCTGTCTATTTAAGGAACAGTCAAGAATTTGGGTACACTATCCATATTTGGGTTTTCCATGGTTTCCCCAAATTACTCCAGGCTAATGCCGGGATGGTTCCTTCTGAAGATTATGGCCGAATTCCTTCCTGTTCCTTGTCCCTAGCCTTTCCAGAATCTAATTACCTCGAAGTAAAGCCAGAAGAAGAAAAAAATACTTATTTATTTCATCGTGATCACATTTACATATTCAAGTTCAGCAGAAGGTAAAACAAACTTACACTAAGCGATAGTTAATGTACTTCCCTACGTTGCGATTTTGCTAACAAGATACGCGCTTCCAGCTATGGTAAGCACACGGTCTACAAAAATTCACCATCGACAAACGAGACCTTTAACGAACACGTGGACACTTTCGGATTTACGAGTAAACCTGACAGTACTGCTGGTTTTCATCGCAGTTTCTTAAATTAGAACTTGACACGATTTCATGTCGAGTATAGGTGCACTGTCAGGCGCGCTTACCTTAGTGGATTCATGTTCGGTTCCATGAAACGTGATTGTGCCTTATATATATCCTTTGCAATTTAGCAACTGTGACCCTTAAAAACTACTTTTTTTTTCCTGAGACTAATTTCTTTCTTTTTAATTTAGTTTAGACTATGGGCATTTCCGCCTTTGTTTGTCTCTTTTTTCCCCCTTTTGTTACTGTCTTGTTTTTTGTTTGGTTTTTGATTGCTTTGTTTTTCCAGCAATGAACATATATGAAAGAACAAAAAAAAATGTCTAAGCGTTTCGAA
This sequence comes from Vandiemenella viatica, assembly GCA_031002005.1. Classification (NCBI taxonomy): domain Eukaryota; kingdom Metazoa; phylum Arthropoda; class Insecta; order Orthoptera; family Morabidae; genus Vandiemenella; species Vandiemenella viatica. The sequence continues at coordinate 195,600,221 of JARYHS010011408.1, forward strand.
TTTCTGTGTTCTGCTACAGTATTCTCACATACTAACAATTTTTCTGAGTGATTTAAGGAGGGTATCAGCTTCATATACTTTAGAACGTTTTACTCACTTATTTTTGAGAATATTACACCTTAAGAAAAGTTAAAGTTACACACTAACCTACAGTAAACTAATATCATAAAAGCGAAAATCACTCTGTATCGCTGTCTGTTTGTTACATTTTCACGACTAACCGGCTTAATAGATCTTGATGAAATTTGACAAGGAAATACTATCTTCCATTAAGAGGGACTTATTAAACTTTTTTCGGGGTAATTAACATGTTTTGTCATAAAATTCTGAAGACTAACCTAACGATGACAGACAGATGGATAGGGTGCGTAAGTCTCTGTCATGTTATAAAGGTCGCTCAGGTTTTGTTTCTCTCGCAGCCTATTTTTGCATGATCTGTTTATAAATTTCATGTAAAGAAACAACTTACTATGCAGTATAGAAGTGGATTTGCGCTGCGTGAAACAATTATTTTGTGTTTACCTAATAGTTTTTGGCACCAATACATTTCGTCTTCTTTTTCAATATGCCTCGCAGGCGTAAATCAGGTCTAGGGCGTAGCTCTAGCAGAGCTCGAGCAGCTAACGTCATTGGAACCCAAGAATCTGATGCTAATGGTGAAGAAAGAAGACAAGGTCAAGCATTCAAATTCTAAGGCCACGCGTATGAAATCGCTGACAACAGCTTTTTACTATAAAGGCTTCCGATAGTTTCTGTATTAACGTATTCCCAATGACTGTTTGTAGTGTATTAACATCAGTAGCAATTTTATATTTTCTTTTTTTTTTTTTTTTTTTTTTTGAATCATGACTTTACGTCCCTGTTTCAGTGTTTGTTTTACGGTAAACCAACGTTGGGAAGCCAGCACATAGTTTATTTACTGCAAACAAATTATCTTCATTTTCTGCCTGGAAGAATAGGACTTCACTATCGTCGGTTGAATTGAAACAGAAAGATACTCCACAATGACGCAGGAGTCTGCATGTGTATTTTTTTTTCCTCATTTGTGCCTTCAGTGATGGGAAGGGTCGGGTATCATATGTCTGCTCTTCCAAAACATACCAATCACACATGAACAGAAGGAAGTGTTTGTCAAAATGGGCAGTGGGAATGAGTGCACAGAAATAAAAACACCCCAAAATTAAACGGAAAACACACTGCTTTTATTTACATCAAGCACGTGTACAAACATGACCACTCTTATGGTTATGAGACATTTAATCTTTTATGCGGAGATTAACGATGAAGTGTGTAGCACAACATTCAGTACTAAGCACCAATAAATTATGTCTGTACAGTCCGTTTAATTTACAGCAGACCTTTCGGACACTGTACTGTATGCTCCACCGAAAAAGACATACGGCAAATGACAGATGAAGCGCGATTCCATTTCCACGTCTGTGTCAATGATGGAATGCTTAAGTGGTGAACTGACTACACAAGATTAGAATGAATGTGTGTTGCCAGTGGAGAGTTACAACATCCACCAGTGATACTAAACATCTTCAGTAGCCATCTTATCCGCCCATTACTGTATTTTGCCTTCATGCAGGAAATGCAGGTTATTAAGTCACTGCTCTAACAACAATAAATAGGTACTGTAATCGACTTCAGAAACACAGCAGCACTACAAAATAGTCAGATATTTTCAGACGATTGTTATGATTATCTCTCGAGAAAATAGCAGCGTAAACATTACATTAGAAGTGCAGGAGAAGATTTTTGTTAATACTTCTACTATCCTGATGGTATTTGAAATCCACTTGTTGCGATTGGGGTGAAAAGAAGAGGGTTTAAGTAATTCTGAGACCCAAGGTTGTAGGAAGAAATACGTTACCACTTGCTTTCGCATATCTATTTTCAAAGTGCTTCAATTAAAGAGTGCCAATAGCAACAGGAATCAGAAAATAAATAAAAGTTACGAAATTATGGTTATTTGTTTGAAATGAATGACATAATGCTGCAAGAAAGAAAAAGATGAGGTACTGAATGCATCTAACTGGTTTCGTTGTTTGAAGAAAGTAAAGGTTTGTACGATATTTCAGACAGTAGAGTTAGACTAATGGTGGAAAGGTAGCCATAAGTCTGAAGGGAAATTTAATCTGGTTAGCACTGGAACTTAATGGAATTTAAGAATAATGAATGCTTCAAAAATAATTTATAACATTCACGTGGAAAATACAAGATGGTTTAAGTTCAGAGAACAGGGAGTTGTCTAGGGACGTTATTCTTTAACGATAAAACATATGTTACATAATTTCCCAGCAAGTCGCATAAAGAAAGAGAACACCAACCATTAGTTTGCTATCCTGTAATAAGATCCTTTTCTTTGCAGGAAGATTTGATCATGACGTATTGCAAAGTAAAGGGCTGCTGAGTGATGTTTTGTCCAATGAACGAAGGCTTCTACGGTTAGCATAGATAATATCCCGGGATGGTGTCACGTCCTGGTATTAATTAATCATCGATGATGTGTCAGTACATTTCGCCCATGAAGATGGCGGAAGAAGTTAGGTCGAAACGCCATGATTAATTAATACCAGTGTGTGGTGTCATGCCGGGAGAATGGAAGGTAAGGGCCACAGTGTTTGGAAGCAGCTGCTTCTTCTCCAATGTATATGTATGGACTTGTAAATTTGAAATAAGTGTCTTCCAGTGCACTGGGTGGATTGCTGTTGGACGCGGAGTCAGTCTTTAGCCCTGGCGGAAGGGCAGGTCGTCGTACTCGTACTCTTCGTCGTGGGGGGCCGAGAAGCCGCCCCTGGGGGGTGGTGGGGGCGGCTGGCCGAGAGGGCGACGCTGTTGTAGAGGGATGTTGACCTCCTCGGGGGAGTGGAACACCTGGGGCGCGCGGTACTGCTGTACGGGCTGGCGACCGCGTGGCGGAGGACTAGACAGTTGTGGCACTGCGGGGGCAGCCTGGGGCAGCGGGCGCTGTGGCTGGCGGTGGAGGCTGTCCTCCTCGTAGAAGTTGTCGGGGTAGTAGCGGTCTGAGTAGCGCAACGTCACGTTCGGCTTCGTCTGTGCCTCCTCCGTATTGATCGGCCGGTACAGGTAGTCGTTCACGAAGTGGAACTGCGACGACTCCTTGCAGATATTCTCCGAGCTCGGTGGCATGCAGATCAGATGCACCTGTCGACGAAAAGCGCACACTCACTATCTCCTACTCCACGCTCTCAATGCTATCTCATACAATCTTCTATGTGCAATAGAAAGTTTCTATAGAAAGTGGGTAAAAAACGTAAACTGCTTGCCTAGAACCAGTTGTAATATATCACTAACCACCAATCATGTTTTATACTAAACAACATATCATATATTTCTAAAAGTTGTGTTTTGAGACGAGCCATCTTCCTCTCTTCATACTTAAATAAAATCGAAAAATGATTTATTACTTTAAAGATTAAGTTCTCCACTTTAGTAACATCACTAATTAGTTAAAGAATTTTTTGATATTCATTCCGTAATTGTTAAATTAAGAACAAACAAGGTCACAGTTATGCGATAGTTCAGATTCAAGCTGGTAGAAGACTGCTGGTTTGGATTAGGACTGGTCATATTACCGCTAAGTAGCAGCACCACATAAAATATATATTCTGATGAACTGTGTGTTTTCTAGAGTAATGGTTTCCTCGGATATTTTTGTTACTGTTAAGGAAACATTTAATCACTTCTAATTGTTTTGTAAGACGTTGTAAGCATTTTGCTTCTTACCTATTTCAGTTGACAAATAAACAATTGCTAAAAAAGTGCCGGTTCCTCTTTCATCCTACCACAAACCAACAACATCAACTATCGTTAACTGAAAAATGACCTCACAGATCAGAAGAAATCTGGGATTATGGTTGGAACTTAAGATAAATTATTTTATTTGTTATTGTACACACATTTTCCCCTTTCTTGTATCTGCCTACTGTTTTCATATACGAATTTTAATATTAACTCTTTCAGAACTTTTTGGTAAATGATTCATCACTTCTACTGGTAACTTATTCCCACGCCCTTACATACGAAAGAATATTTTCCCACTCCCTTGTGGTCATGGTCGTCTTTCCCCTTCCATGCACCATTCCTAATTCTTCGACCTATATCCCTCCAAGCCTTCTTCAATGAATATCTTTCCAGGCCTCATCGTTAATATACGCCTTGTACATTAACAACACTCTCCTCCTGGCGCCCAATGACTCCCGTTCCATACCCTTTATCACATCAGTTACTGATTGTGTTCTGCGGTAATTTCCAGAGACATATCTAGCAGACCTTCTCTGTTTTGCAGCACAATTCCCTTATTTCTCTGGTACGTTCCCTAATCACTCTCTTCAACAAGTGAATAATTTAGAGAACATTTCCTACCCCCTGACCCCCTGCCAAAAGTGTCCTGCCCAGTTGAGTTTATTATCAAATGTAATGCCAAAATATTTACATTTCAAGTCTCCAACAAGCAATAATTGTAATTTAGGAGTATTTTTGTTGATAACAGGACTACAGACCAGAACCGACGTTATGGTTGAACAGACTCATAGAATGGTGGTCTACCGGAACAAAAACAGCTGTCGTGTAAGCATTAATTACGAGAGGAAGTTACGCTATGGCTTCAGTGTAAGGTCGCTAAAAAACACGCATCAGTACTGCGTGAGTCACAATTCGGTACTTAAAGTTTCCGAGTACCCACTGGCTTTTGCTGTTTGGAAAACTGTAACGATCATACGTCATCTAGCTCATATATACGTACAAATATATTAATGTGTTTAGCTATGCGTATTTTAAGTTGTGGGTATCACATATTAATGTCATTTATAGGAAAATATTTGACAGCAAAAAATAAACGAAGCGCAGCAGACCCGAGACCAAGGAGAAGGCGATACACATGATTATTAGTGGAGAGGGGGAGGCGTGAATAAGAGGTCTGGAAGAAGCTAGTAGGAAGCTGCTACGGTTATGTAAGTAGTTGGACCTTAAGGGTAAACATTATTTGTATAAAAGTTACGTTTATGTAAACTTCCTATTGAGTAATTTATAATATCTGAGAACCTGCGGAGTAAAAAGTGTTAAACTTGGAAGATGTAGTAGGAATCATATAACTGGTGAAGTAACTGTTGAAGTAAAAGTGACAAGAAATAATGAAAGATAGAGTATGTGTTAGACTTCAGATAAAAACGCCAGTTGGAGGAGAGATTGACTGTATTGTATTTGTAACCGAAGAGCTAGACTTAAGAGCCATTTATTTTAAAATATAGTGAAGAATATTCCTTGTTCTGAGAGGTAGTTACTAAAGAAGTTATAAAAAGTTACAAGTAGCATAATTTTGAATTTCTTAAGACATGTGTAGTTAGTATGTAGCATAGATAGAAAAGTTAAGATAGAAAAGTTACTTAAATAGTTCCGAGGAGAAGGTTAGAAACCATATTAAAGGAACTTGGAGTGAACGGAAAATTTGTAATAGGTTGCAACCGTGAAACTAGAGATCCATGAAAAGTACTGGGAGGATTCTACGATAACCGTGGCGCCGCAATTTGATGATGGATTCTTATGTAACTCGACGAGAGAAATTGAAAATAAAGTATACATTTTTTTTGATATCTCGCTTAGTTCTTGAGATATCGTATCTAAAAACAAAATTGACGTGGTTGGGATGAAATGCGGCCTGGACCAGAAGAAAATTTATGCAATAGCCAAATTTGATAAAGAGTTCGTATGAAACTTGATGAGGCAAATCGAAAATAAAGATTAATTTTTTTTTGACATCTCGCTTAGTTCTCGACATATTTTATCTAAAAAGTGAGGGCCAGGAAAAAAATCACCGAAACCACCATATCTGCACGATGAAAATGGAGATGTTTTTTTTCTTCCTAGTGGTTGTTACGTTGAAATACAGCTTGGACCAGAAGAAACGTTACCAAAAGCACAAGGAACTATACCTATAACTGATTTTTGACTTGCTATATCTCGAAACCCAAGCAAGATATAAAAAGATTTTATTCTTTATTTTCGATTAGTTTCGCTGAGTGCTATAAGAATTCAACATCCGATTAAGGCGCCACGGTAATGATAGAACTGCCACTTCCTAAGTAAGAGGTGAGCATAACGGGAGAAAGCGCAATTACTTCTGAAAGACCACCCACACTGTCTGCAACATTATTGCAAACGTTGCGTGAGGCGAGGAATAACGGACTATAACAATCTGAGCCTTCATTACTCTTCTTGCTATTCCAAGGATCGGTGGAATACATACAGTGTTCTTAACATACTGAACGCCTAATATAACAGGCTATTTGCGCTTATATCTGGGAACTGATAAAACCAATTTTATACTAACTTCATTACCATTCATGATTGGGTACGATGCTATCTGAAAAATGAACAGAAAAAGAATTGAAATTTCCCGTTCGCTGTTACTAAAAATGCCGTCAGCTAGCTTTCATTTCAGCTTTCTCTGGGTTTGAAGAAATGAAACACGTAATAGAAGTGATTACAAACATTCCGGAATGTCTCTGCCTGCACAGCAGAAAGAAATGCCGCTTTCTCTGCAGCGTTAAATAGAGCGCGTCGGCTTTGTTCACAAGGTCTCCAAACAAGCGGAAGGAGTATAGGGTTTCTTTTATAGGACTTACTAACAGCTCATACGTAGTATCTTTCGTAGTAACTTAGCATAGTTACTAACCAACACCAAAATATGCTCAAAATAATATCAGTGTACATTTTTTTTTTCCATGTCCACCTTTAATGACTGCAGAGCCGGATGTAGGGGTGGGAAAACCGGAGCGCTTTCCCCGGTCGGCAACTTCTAGGGGGAGGCAATATTGTGTTTCTCCCCCACTTAGAAAATTCCTAGACTGCCACTGAATGAATGAAACAGTTTACTTTAAAAAATTGAGGAGGGTAATTTCAAGGACAAATGAAAAATACTCTAGACTAATTTGTAGCAATTTCTCTTCTTTTTATCAGTCTCTGCAATAGTTTGACGCATTTTCTAAACTAAACTATCGTAACGTCAATTGGCTCCAAATATAGTAATTCCAAAATGTCATACCAGGGATACCAACTTGATAGAATTACTCTAAACTCGTATACTACAAACATGTTGGTAAGACTCTTTAACGTGACGTTTCATATACTAACGATTTAACTGGGGGGAAATACTGATATTATACATATCACTTAGAACAGTGGATCCCAGTTAGTTTTCACGAGTATCACTTTAAGAAAGAGCTCAACCTCATTTACCCCTTACAGCTGAAATGATTAGTAAATAAATGCGCTCATCCCAGTCGAATGCTTCGTACAACCACAGCATTACAGTAATATAATTAACAAACGCGCAGCTTGTCTTACAATATATCTTTGTGGCAATAATGTTTACGTAATTGTTTTATTTTTCAGTTATGTTAGTGATTACCTTAGCTAAGAGATTACCGCTAGTACCCCTTGAAACAAGCTCACTTACCCCTGCGAATACACTTACCACTCGTCTAGAACTTCCTCCTTGGTTAGAGTATTTTTTTCTCCACCTTCACTTCTTGCTCCCTCCACGAAGTGGTAACTTAGTAATATCACCTGTATATCGCAGAATTTTTGATGTTCTTTGATAATCAAAAAGCTTCCCTAGATTTCCATGATGGTGGCTTTTTTACGGCCCGTGGTTTTATAGGCTGCGCCGTGCAGCCGAATTGTACGGATCAGCACGCGCCACAAACTAACCAACGCCACCTCCTCACCTAGTGTCGTTTCAGCTGCCCGGGCGTTTGATGTTTACCGACTGAGTGACGGATAGAGCAGCAGAGGCGGCTCCCGTGCCACGGCCCACTGTTCATAGCTGGACCGGCGTGGCCGGCAAATAAACGCACCGCGGGTAGCCACCTTCACAAGGTGCCCGGGTGAAAATCTGCCGCAATTGAACATGTATCTAACGCTTATCAACACCCGAATAAAGGCACAACGAATGAATTTACAGATGCTGAAACAGTTAAAAGTTTTATAGCAGTAATATACTCTCTTGCTAGTGTTTTTAGTTAAATATTGGATGTTTGTAATCATTGTAAAGCAAAAACGTAATTGGATAGTCTTTTTCTTCTACGAGTGCCAAACCGGTGTCCGAGTATAGGCGGTTACGACGAGGAATGTTTACCGCCCTGTGGTAATGTGCTGTTGCCTTCCCCAGTGTGACTGTGTTTGTGTTATTTTAAGTGTGTATGACTGTGATAGTGTGTCTGTTCAGTGTAGAGTGTTGTGGATGAGAGACGAAAGAAGGGAGAGGGTGAAACACGGTGCCGGCTCATTCAGGTCTACTCTTCCAAAAGACACCTTCCGGGGCCGCCAGGCTCAACGTCCCCACCCGACAGACCAATCACCATCAACAGTGTCGTATGCCCTCACTCCATATGCACTGAGGAGAGGTTTGGGATTTAACCCAGTATTTTGGTGCCCAATCTGGTGATTAGGAACTGAGCACCACCGCCTCTGCTACCCTGCCGGCCAAGTCCACCACCAGGACTGGAACCAGCTAACCCCGTGTCAGCGCCAGACACCAACACGGTGCCGCAACTAACTGAGAACACGGGGTGGGCGTTGTACAGAAATTCACTATTTTTTTTCCCCACGACTAATGGTGTTTAGTTTGCATACCTGACGATAGGACGAGACCAATTACAATAATAATTTGATATTGTTTTATATATGTTTTGAAATGAGAAATGATTAATCAGTACGATTGTGTGATGCATAGTGTCTGAACTACTAAGTTCATTCTCACAGAAAAGAACAATTCAAAGTTTATTACCTGAAATGTGCAATGATACTTTATTATTATTACTTATTATTACTATCCGATCAGGAAAAGCATTGATTCATCATGACTTGTAACTAAGAATTTGTCCAGGGTTACCACTAGGCAATTAGAACCAGGGATTGTCAGTTCCTGGAGCATTTTTTTTTCTTGGGGGGGCGGAGGGGGTTGGGGAGCGTAAGTGCTGCCATCTATGTGCTATTCGTGTAACTTATGTTTTCTATGACACGTGTATGGTTTTTTTGTGAAATGTGTAGTCTATGAGGCGCCAATTCGGGATCGTACCAGTATTCGCCGAGCTGACTGTGAGCAATCATCTAGAAACCACAGCCAGGATGGCGGGGACCATGACTCTAATCTGGTCCCGTTTTAGCTCCCCGATCCAGTGTGAGGCGCCTTAATGCACGCTGTTAATTTAGTGTGTTAGCAGTGTGTTGTCTGAGTGAAGGGGCTGACCTGGTGGAAGAGGAATCCCTCTGGGCAGATCCAGGAGTGCTTGGCGTTGTCCTGGCAGTAGTGGAAGACCTCGCAGTTGAGTCCCTCGTCTGCGTAGTAGCCGGTCTTCTTGCCGTTGCAGTCGAACTTGGACTGTGGCAGCAGCAGGCTCAGGCGGTCAGGCTTCTCCTCCTCCAGTTCCTCTTCCTCCTGACACAAACACACAAACACTGTACACTCTGCAGACCACAACAAACCACCACCACCACCACCAGCATCGACTTCTGAACACTATAGCAAGAGGTGAAACAGAGATATATATCGGAAACATGCACATCGAATATAAACACTCTGGAATCCTGTCAAAATTAACGGGGTGATTGCAGGCTCTGATAGTTCATTTCCGCGCAGTTTGTAAGGAAACACAGTCTCCTCACATTAAAAAAAAATATTGATTAATATTGTCTTTTAGTTTGTTTTTTCTTTGTTTGTGTAATTTTATGCGTAAAATATTTTGCCGTTTATTCGAGATTGACGAGAATTATTGTAAGGTAATGTATGTAACATACCGGAGGCAGTGTGTATGCGAATTATCTCTGAACAGCAAATTGTGAGTGCAGCGGGATTATCTTTGTGAGTGAGTCGGAAAAGAAAAGATGGCGAGTGCAGGCACATGAGTGGGCCTCGCTCAGTGGCTTACGATATTAATGAACAAGGAGATTGAAATGTTACAATGGTGAAATTTAATGTCAATGTATCAAGTTGTGAAACAGTGTTTAATTAAAGAAGAGCGAAGCAACCAAGTGAGGTTCTAATGTTCTTTATTGATTAAGTTTAGTGAAGAAACGCACGGATTTCTTCCAGGTTAGTAGCTTATAGGTGGCATCCTGTTATGAAATTGGAGGAGAAGCGGAAGCAGTACATTATATGTGGCTCCTTTGACGAAGAGAAAGTAGGAGAAGGTTAGTAAATTTATAAGTTGCTTAACGAAATACAACTTTTATTAAATAACACTTATAACCTTAAAAATAATTTAATTTGGTAGTCCTATTTTTAGGTTTACTCTAACAGCGATATCTCTGTACAGCGAGTATAAGAAATCATCTACATAGACTGAATATAAATAAACAAAAAACAGCTAGTAATTAATCTGTTAATTTAAACGAAATTCTTACCTTTCATTGAATGATCTGGTAATTTATTCCTTTGCGATTGTTTAGCTAAATAGAATTGCTATCAAAAAAGCGCAAAACCTCGATTTTGTTGCAACATCTCTGGTGATAGTCCACGTTACGTCAGCGTTTCGGATACAGTGAATAAAGGAGCTTATTATATAGATAAGTAACTACGGTGTCTTTATTGAGAAATAGTTAGTTTTGAAGTCGAGCAGCACTTTTTGAAGGAATATCTGTAAAGTGTCTGAGCAGTACAGCAGCGTGCTTACTCCATCTCCACAGAAGGAAGCAGCTTGCCTATTCGGCGAAGAGGTGAGTGTATGCTGCGGCCACATGAATCACGCGTCACTCGAAGTCTCCCATTGTGCGCGATGATTCTAGTGGCTACGAACTTCGCGTGACTGAATTTCCAGTCGCGACAATATTTACATTGCTTACTGGTGGACATAAAGCCATTAAACTGTAGAAGAATTATTCTGTTACCTAAATCATATAAATATTTTAATGCAGATAACATTCACTACATGCGTAAAATTTGTGCGAAAGACAAATTAACTAGTGTTGATGTATGCGAAGTTAAAGTTATTACAGAAAAGGTAAATATTTAAAAATTTAATTGGTGTGTACATGCGCAAGAAGTGAAACTTCTATGTACTTTTTGTGTATTTTTTCTGTGTTTTTTATGATTCTCTCTCACTCGGCTGGACTAACGATGATACTATATCGTACTTGTACAGTAAATAGGAATTATTGTCGTAAGAAAATAAAAATTATTATTAAAAACTTAAAACACACTCCACTAGATTATAAACTATTGCATATAGCCTTAGTTTTATTTAGATCTTTTATATCGGAGAACATTTTTGACAAAATTATCTGATAACCGTTCTTACAATCATTTTCATTTGATAACTAGTTTCTAGGCCCGTCAAAAATGAGGGGTCGAACGGAGATTTCTGGTTCATAAATATTTTTTAAAAGCTTAAATATCACATTTCCTATGTAGTAAAAACGTATGCTAATATTTCTGCATAAATATCAGAGATTTTATTGCACGCACATTAATACGCTTACTATATCGCAATATAAAAGTGATCCCATACTTATTTTCTTACTATGACAGCAATCAGAGAATATAATGAAACCATCTACATCAAACGAACATAAATCAACAACAACTAATTAACTACAAAACAACTAAAAATACAGGTACACGTCTCACTGTGTATTAATGGTGACTTATCCGGAAGCAAATATAGTTTTCGAAGTCGTCAAGTGATTTTCAGTGAGAATTAAAGCAATTTTAGTTTTAACATTAAAGTGCGGATGCGCACTTAAAGCATAACGCGTGACGCTGACAAAGTTTCCCATTTCGCGTCAGAAGAAGTTTGACTTCAAAAAATTCAATACGTAATTCTCCACCTCCTTTCGTTAGCGTAGCTGAACGAGCAAGTATAAAAAGCATATTATATTTTTAGTATTGTTCAGTGAGACGGTATAAAGTTTCTCAGAAGAAAATGACCGACGTTGCTTATTAGATCTGAAGGACACTCATTCACTCGAAGAATGAAAGTGTTGATCTACGAACGGCTTTGTTACGAAGTTCTTCCTGTACCGCCTTTCGAATGCGCTTTGTTCTGAGCCAGTAGGAGCAAAAAGATTGGTGGAACGAAGACCGCCTCTCTGCTTCTTAGGACAGCGACTGGACTCGAGGTGCAGGCACAAGGTTGGACGTGAAAGTTTTTGTATTCATGTCCGACACTGAGGGTCGTGCCACCTCGTTGTGAATGTAATGTATTCCTTGTCCTGCCAAAGAAGCCTGTCTGTGCCGTTATGCCTTACTGGCAGGCAACCAGTATAACTCACAAGGTGCTGTAGTTGCTGCATCATTCAGGCGCGGGCTGAACTTGCTTCCCGTGTCGTTTTCATGTATGTGGGTAAATCGCCTTCTCTGCGGATTGGAAACTGGAATCCGGCCGTTGACATTAAAGTCATGAACATCTTCCCCTAAGCTGACAGTAACTTCGCATCAACTGCAAACATCGATTCAGAAATCAATCGTGCTGGAGCATCTTTGACAGACTAAGATCAAGTGTCTTCGATAAACATGACGTCAACACTGCAACTAAGATCCTTGTAAACAATTCTGTTATTATTCCCACCTTACTCTACGAATCTGAATGCTGGACATACGTACTACAGGTGACATCTTAAGACGCTGGAACAATACCAGTAAAGGTAATTGATAAGAGCCTTTCAAATAACATGGCGGATAGACGCAAAAACATCAGTGTCTTCAAAGAAGCCCAATCATACAGCATAGGATCCATGACTGTTAAACGACAGCTCCGATGGGCCAGCCTCGTGGTTCGAATTCCCAATACTCACATTCCTAAACAAGTGTTCTATTCAGAGCTAGCGTTGGGTAAAAGCGGTGTTGGTGGTCAGAGGAAGCGGGTTTAAAGACGTCATCAAGGCTAGCATGAAGAGTTGTCATATTGATTATAACATCAAGGAAACCTCCGCCCTTAACCGTTCATCCTGGAGGTCGCTGTCGATCCTGGAACCTTGTCATTTGAAGAAAATCGTCCACCATTAGCAAATGGGAAGAGGCAGCGCAGGAAAGAAAAAGAACAGTCGAGAAAATAAGGCAACACTTTGGCTGTCCGTCCCGGTAATGCCTGTCATGGTCGCGGTTAATTGTGTTGGACTCCACAGTCACCTTTGGACCCATGGATGAAGAGAGAGTCTACTGTATTTTGATGACCAACCTACTCGATTTCGAGTGATTGACATAAATGAATGAATGATGAATATTTGAAGAATGTCAGTTATTATAATTATATATTCCGCTATATGATGACCATTAAACCGAAAGTGGTGTGTGAGCGATAATGCTCTCGTCTCGCATTCGGGAGGACGCGGGTTCGAATCTACATCCGATCATCTAGATTTGTTTTTTTCCACGGTTTTCCCAAATTACGCCAGGCCAATGAAGGGATGGTTCCTTCAAAAGGCCAGGGAGGAACTCCTTGTTACTTTAATTCAATTCTTCCTCGCCTCTAATGACCTCGACGTCGACGAGGCGTAAAGCCATAAGAATAAAAGTCAATTAAAGGTCTTTACGCCTCATCGACGTCGGGGTCCTGCATTCGTCTGGAGTGATTTGGGGAAAAAATGGAAAACCCAAATCTGGCTACCTGGACGGGGATTCGAACACGCGTCCTCCCGAATATCAGGCAAAAGCGTTACCTAATTACAGATCTATTCCAAGGCTCACGTGACCGTAGTAAATAGTTTCCATCAGGTCAGTGTGACCCACACTCTGCTAAGCCTACGCTAGTTCTGCCTTAGAAAAATGCCGAAGAATATCATCAGAAACGTCGATGCTCGGACGCTAATCAGAGATTTTAATGAAAACGAAAAAAATCTACTGTAGAGTGTTAAATATAAGATATTTTAGATTTTATAAATAAAATGTCTTCTGAAAACTACTGTTGTGGCGAATATTTTTTTCCTAGGTGCGTTTCGCCCGTATGGTGTGCGGCATTTTCAATGGGACATACAGAGATGAACTTCAAATGGCGGTCTGGAACAGCACTTTATGCTGCTATAAATTTCATCACCATTTATGCCACTGAAAATTGCTCACATCATAATGCCAAAATGTGTCTGAAGAAAAAAAATATTTCCATAACAATTGCTTCTAGACAGCGTTTTATCTGTAATTCCGCATATGTGGAAAAGTGGCCTACAACCAGATTAATAAGATATTTATCCGATAACCAGATACGCCACATAACTAAAGCATATAGGTCAACACTTTCTTCGACAGCAGCTGCCTTGCGCTTGCATTGTTAGCCTTTCTTGCTGGACGTGAAAGTGCCGCTAAGTTTTAATGCGTCATTCGCCGTCGCCAAACACCTGTCGTTTGTCCAGCACAGCCTGGTTATACCGTCAGTGGCACATTCGCTCGCCATATTGTTGTCGGGAGAAATGTTTTATGAGGAGAGAAAGCTTCGAACAGCAGATACTTGAATTTTTAAGTCTCTCCTACAGAGATCCTGAAAGTTTCACTTACGTAATGCATTCAGGAGTAGAAAGGTGCGACCAATGACTTGAAATGAAGACGTTGAGGCTTATTTGGTCACGTGACATCCCAGAAAGCTTTGCTTGTATTATGACTTAGAAGTATACAGTCAACAGAAACCCATTTGTGCTGTTTTCTTGGCTAGCTGTTATGTTGCAGGCTTGTTGACCGTCATATTATAAATCATTCCAACTTGGAAGAAATAAGACTTTACAGACGCTATGCGCCAAATATCAGCAATACTAATAAAAGACTAAGCTTGATCTATGTATCACTGCGTCATCGTGTCAGTCTCCTGGACTAACAACGACCAGAGTTGTTACTGGAAAATCGAGGATATAGATGTTATTCGGTAGCAATTCTATTTAGTTAAGCAACTGGGAAATAATGACTTGCCAGAGCATTCAGTTCAATCCGTTATTATCGACAGGCTTTGAGAGTAGCTGTCATAAAAATCCGTATAAATTTGTTTTCTTTAATAAGAGCGCAAACATTTCCCGTCGTGAAGTTACTTAAACTTGAAATAAAGCTTTGCCACTGGTGAAGGACTTGTTAAGAATAATTATTCGCAGCCGAGACCGGAATTAGAACCGCGGACCTTTATATTCCCCACAGAATAACCAAGGTCAGAGCAACCAGACTGCCCATTCTGTTGCAATTATAAAAGGTATGATCGATAAAATAAGAGACGTTGTAATGATAACTGAATTTCTCCTACAACTGTGTATGCTGAACTAGGTAGTGTGCGACTTTGCTAAATTCTGATAAACTATAAGAGCTAGGACCGCGCGTGGTGGGTGAGAGGTATTGCTCTGGCCTAGCGTTCGGGAGGACGCGGGTTCGAATCCTCGTCCGGGCATCCAGAGTTGGGTTTTCCATTGTTTTCCTCCAAATCACACCCAGCTAATACCGGGATGCTTTCTTCAAAAAGCTATCACCTAATTTCACGTGTCGGGCGACTGGAGTTCAAATCCCGACGAATTTGAGCTCTTCCTGTCTAAGGTACCCGTCGGAAACTGTTCCCAAGGAATAACAACTTGGTGCTGGTCACACAACCTTCAAGTTACAATTGAAAGGTCGCGGAGAGGAACGTCGAATAATATGCGGTATACGGGACAGAGCGGCTGGAGCAGAGTCAACCTTAATGCTGTATGGAAGCAACATTTGCGAATGGTGAAGAACCGGTATGGGCTTGGACATCTCTTTTATGTTTCCTACTTATTACACGAATTGAGGACCTTTTAAGGAGCCATCAATAAATTACGTCACACGAATTTCATGATTTTTGCAGCCCACCCTCCCGTCCTTGTCACACGTGGTAACATTTGTATGACCCCCTTCTCTCCTGTGACGTCACATATTTTGTAATTTTTAAGTTACAAATTATTGAATTAAAATTATTTATATAATTCTATTTAAAATATTTTTTATATAAAATCAACAATAAATCAAATATTTTAGAAAACTGATAAAAATAACAAATCAAATTAACGATACAAAATTTTATCATCTTATGTCAATGAACTTTGAATCCATTCCTTTGTATTATTGGTATGACTGGCATAGCTGTCTCTTCATTCATGATTTGGATAATATTAGGAACATGAGATGTGGCAACGTATTCTTTATCCTACCATATAGCATCGTCATCGTTTATCAAACAAAGAACTTCCGTGCACGTCTAGCTGCAATTCTTTGAGGACAAATCTTGGTGATGGGCAAAACCTCTTGTTGCCACTTACGTGATTACTTCTGTTTGGTAATGGCTTTGTATGATGAAAGATAAAGACCACACATGGCATACGATCGATTAAATAAGTATGCGGAAGTCATATTTTGTCAAGGTGGCATTGGCATTTCGGCGTATGTCAAAAGCGGGCGACGTGCGACACCGTAGATACAGCGAGCGTGAACTCGCGAGGTCACCACGTACCAAAAGTGACACAAATTATACACAAGACGTCACGAAGCTTATTACTCCCCCATCCTCCTTGTCGACCCATTTGTTGACCCCCTCTCTCCACCTTAACGTGTGACGCTATTTACGGGTTGCCCGTAAGTCACTGAACAAGCAGTTACTGTGTGTTTGTGTAAGGATTTTGCGCAAAGCGTCCTCCGCGCATATCATAGGCGCGATAGGGGGTGTGATGGCGACGCGCGTAACAGGTTGCTTCTTGCGATCTCGCAGATTTAGATCCGTCCAAACATCGCGTAACGAAACTATAGAAGTTCTCACTTCAGAAATGATTGGGGGGTTAGTGAGGAGGTAGGACTTGATGCACATACGCAGCCTGTGTGACCGTTGTGAGGGACTCACCAGCTGCTCCTTGCCGGGCGGGCCGGGGGGTCTGCGCTGCAGAGGCAGCGGGCCCTGCGGCCGCTGGTGGCTGTAGTCCCGCTGTGAGTCCTGCGGAGGCTGCTGGGGCCTGCGGTACACGGGCTGCGGCGTCGGCGTCACCAGGTTCCTGCTCACCTCCTCGTCCTCCTCCACCGGCGCCGACTGCCGGAAGGCCTGACAGAGAACAACCTCACAATCACTACCTGCCACCTCTCACATAAACTACGTATCTTCATTACTTTTAGAAAATAAAATTTTATTCAAAGAACTGTTCTTCTTAATAATAACCATTAGGCATCATACAATCCATACAATCACATTCATAAACCAATAAACGCTTCTAGTTATCTCTTTACTTGCTCGTCTTCAATTCTGCTTTATTCATAAAAATTCCCCCATTACCTCTCTGACCAACTCCACAGATCATTTACACATCACTGTTATTTGTTAGATATTACTCCATAATATTTGTTGCAACAACTAAAAAAACAATTAACTGGCTAATCTTTTTTCTTTCAATTGATACTAAATTAAATAAAAAATATGTTGTCATATGTTTTCCCTTACGACATTCAAGTGCGCACACATCGATTTATTCACTATATATGAAGAGAGAGAGAGACTTTGTGCATTTGGTCATATATTGTGATCGCCTGTTTCCACTTGTAACTCTGATATTTGCTTTATCTTGTCCTTTTTAATTTCCTTGCATACTTTTAACTTTACTTTTTGGACATACAAGAAAAGCAAAAAAGAACAAAATGTTTCGTGGAATGACGATTATCTACATCTACATATATACCCTGCAATTCAAAAAATTGTGGGTGGCAGAGGGTGCTCGGCAACAAAACTATCCTCCTCGCTGTGCAATCCCATTCCGAATGCTACAAAGGAAGAAACAATTCATATAACCATCAGTGCGGCATCTTATTTCTCTAATGATTTTAAACATAGAAACTTAGGAAGACTAAACATTACAAAAACCCTTCTTACAAGGAATTCGATGAAAATATACACTGATTAGCCAAAACATTATGACCACCTACTTACTACCATATAGGTCAACCTTTCTAACGCAATACAGTAGTGATTTGGCGTAGTATGGATTCTACAAGTCCTTGGTAGGCTTCCAGAGATATATGACACCAGATTTCTACGCACAGGTCACGAAATTCCTTTCAATTACGGGCCAGCGGTTAGTGGACTCGGCCCCTGGGAACGAGCATCTCGGAAACGGAGACGCTGGTCAGCTGCTCGCGTGCTGCTGTAGTGAGCATCTGTGGAAAATATTTGAAGGACGGTAAAACCACGAGTAGGCGACATTGTGGTAACACCCACGCCTCCTCACAGAACCTGGAGGTCGGAGGCTTGCCCGCTCTGTGAAGCAGGATAGGGGTGATCTGTGATAGAATCGCGATTCTTGTACTCTGAAAATGTACTCTGCCATCAAATCTGTCACAGATCACCCCTATCCTGCTTTTCAGAGCGGGCAAGCCTGCGACCTCCACGTTCTGTGACGAGGCGTGGGTGTTACCACAATGTCGCCTACTCGTGGTTTCACCGCCCTTCAAACATTTTCCACAGATGCTCACTACAGCAGGACGCTAGCAGCCGACCAGTCTCTCCGTTTCCGAGATGCTCGTTCTCAGGTGCCGCACCCACTAACGGAGGGCTTAAGCGAATTTCGTGACCTGTGCGTTCTAATCTGGTATCAGATACCTCTGGAAGACTACCAAGGACTTGTAGAATCCATTCTACGCCGAAACGCTGCTATATTGCGTTCTAAAGTTGGACCAATATGCCAGTAAGTAGCTGGTCATAAAGTTTTGGTTGATCAGTGAAGTTGTGAGTAGCAGTGACACTTACTAAAGTATTTATTCTGTATTTTGGAAGAAAGAATTAACGAAGAGTAGTCGCAAAATGATTCAATGATAACGGAGAGGTCGCCAAAAATAGTAACTAACAAAGTAATAGCGACCAAACAAACAAAAATCTCTCCATAATTAACATTCATGATCAAAACAAACCAAATGTTAATTTTAAACAATTTCCTTCCTGGCACTATCTCCATCACGAATTAGTCACGTCCAATTTTGAGCAAGTTTTCACCAAAGATACTGATTTTTACATCTCAACTATTCTATTAGTTCAAGATCCGGCTGCATGATTTCAACGACCATCTGTCATTTCATTGAAATGCAATTTTTATGTATAATTATTAGTAGCAGAATACGATTATACCGGGTTGCCCATCCAAATATGGCCGCAACTATTTTTAACTAAATTTCCAATAATATTATATTTTTTTTTTAAATTTCGTTCACTTGTTTTTTTAAACAAATTATAAATCATTTCAAAGCGATGTAAAGAACATAAAAAGTCTGTCAGACCGTGTGGTGCGCGAACATGAACAGCTGGCAAATCCTACTTGCGGTCACTTTTACAAATGCAACCCAAACTTTTTATGTTGTTTACATGTCTCTATTTGAAAAGAATTATATTTATTTAAAAAAAAGTAAACGATTTTTTTTGAAAATTTAATTAAATATACTTGCAGCCATATTTTGATAGGCATCCAGGCAGAATCGTATTCTGCCACCAATAATTACACATAAAAATTGCATTTCAATGAAATAACAGATGACCAGAAGAAACCATGCAGCCGAATCTTTGGCTATATGTCTTTGAAATCAGGAAAAAAAAAGACTTGCTAGAGAAGAGATAATATTACTATTACTATTACTCCGCGATTCACTAAAAGTTTGTGGCGGAAGATGTTAGTAGAAACGTGGTATCGGGAGCATTGCCACGGATCATGTGTTTCGCCAGGATGAAGTTGAATGTCGAGCAGAGTCGGGATTGTTACCTGCGGCGGCGGGAACCTCAGCTGCTGCGGCAGCGGCCCGCCCTTCTGCAGCTGTGAGATTCCTCCGCGGGGCAGGAAGCTCTGCCTCTTGCCGCGCTCCTCCTCCACCTCCTCATCGTACTCGGAGTCCGCCTCCGACTGCGCATGCGCAAACACCGCCAGCGACAGCGCCAGCAGCACGAGCAGCTTCATCCTGCAAAGACACCACCATCAGCGCTCAGGCTGGCACAGGGTCTCACTCTAAACAGTAACCATGGCTGATGCGACGTGGGAAAGGAAGGAGGACGAACGTAGACACCTTTGACCTCGAACGCTTGGAACCGCACGAAGACATGTTTAGAATAACAAGCGATCATAAACAAAACAGTGGTGAGTGCTATTTCCATGCAGAACGTTGCATTCTACCTCAAGTAACATTTTAATAGAGAGAAACAACGTAACGAGATATTAATACCATATGAAGGAAATTATACGTAATTCAATGACGTCAGTGTATCATTACATTTTCAATCAACAGTGCCAAAAACTCTCTGCCTGAAGTACTTAATACATCGCAAAACACGCATGTACAGCAGTACCACGCACCTGATAGTGCTTATATTAGTCCTCAAAGTGCTGATGCGGGATTTCGATGAAGTGGTTAAAACAAAGTGGAAGAGAACAATGTGCACACCTCACTAAAGTCACGTTATCACATTCCAAATCACCTTCGCATTGACGCAGTACAGTATCAAAAGCCACATATTCAAGTGAAGATGTTGGTATGTCAATGACATAACCTGGCTTTCGCCAAGCATTTTGCAACATAAGCTTATATGTAGGTGCAGCAAATTGATTGTAAATCACAAACTGAAGTTTCATCATGAAATAACGATCATGTATCTTCACTTGTGGTTTGGCACATTGTAGTCTTACAAAATCAGTAATCCTCCTGATATAGAGCTTATATTGCCGAAAGAAGTAAACATCAAGAGGTTGGCAATATCTTCAGCATAACATCTTTGTTTACAAAAAATTGTATCTAGGAGGGTACGATCTGTATGACCTGACAAGGAATCACACAAAAATTGGCTCTTTTCATGGCTCTTTAATGACGCTAGCAGACAAGTGCGGAGTTCTGCATGGAAATGACACATACCACTGTTTTTTTTTATGATCACTTGTTATTCTAAACACGTTTTCGTGCGGTTCTGAGCGTTGATGGTCAAAAGTGTCCCTTCTAAGAAGAGAAACTGAACAAGCATGAGAAACATGGATGAAAGAGAAATGTGACGAAATAGAGAGATTGGAGAAAGAAGGAAAGTATGAAATCATGTACCAAATGGCTAGTGAAATTAAAGAAACAATAACAATATGGAGAATTTGAGGGGGATCACATACCAAGTGAAGGGAAGGCACAGATAACAGAGGATAGAAAGGGACATCGCATCTTGGAAGCATAAACAGAAAAGGCACTGAAGTAGCTGAAGAATCGGAAACCATGTGGAATCGATAATTTGCCAGCAGAAACGTTGAAGAGTTTAGCAATCAAAGGTATGGAGGGGATAGTATAACTTCGTAATGACATGTATGGCAAAGGGGAATGCCCAAATGACTACCTCGTAACGATAATGATATCAATTCAGAAAAAAAGGAATGCAAACAACTGTGAACAGCACAGGACTATCAGTGCAATTTTTCGTGGAGCTAATGTATAGTTGATAGTGCTGAATAGAAGGTTACATGAAAAGTTAGTTAGAATGGAGAGGAACAGTTTGGATTTAGGAAAGCAACAGGAGATTCTATTGGCATGTTAGGAATTACAGGGGAAAGATATATTGACAAAGGAAGAAAAATTTATGCCATCTGTATTGAATTAAAAAAAAAAAAAAGCTTTGGACAGGGTGCAAAGGTAAAAGCTGACGCATATATCAAAGAGGAAAGGAATAGATTGGACCTGGCCATAATTTCAGGTGAAAGGCAGTGGGGAGATTTTCTTTTGTAGGTAAGGGACTAAGGCAGATAATGGACAGTGCACAAGAAACACTAAGGGAATTCGGAGAGGGCAGGCGTAGACGGGTGAAATACATGACGTGGCAAGCTTGGGGTGTAGGCACATTGTCGTCGGAGCGTGAGTGCCTCTTCGCAATTGAAATTAAGTTACCGAAAGTTGCATCTCAACAGATGAAACTGTGTTACCTGATGAGCGGTTGTGAGGGATTAGCGCTGGATCTCCACTAATCACGTCTCACGGTCGGAAGCGAGCCGTTAATCAGCTCAGTACCGCAGTCAGAACGGCAACTTTCACATTGTTACTCAATGAGGCTCCGCCAGTGCTACTGATGCAATTGCGAGGAGAATAACATCGTTCACAGAGTGGTTACAACAAGTAATCAAGAGCCGAAAATAACTCAGAACCAGCAAGTACAACCTCCCAAGCTTCGCGTCAGACATGAAGCTAGATACTTTACGAACTAGTCCACTCTAACTCTACGACTTATCAACGACATAAATCGCGCCAAATTGAAAGCGTGTGTGAAAATGTAAATATATCTGTTATTTGTCTGAAATGTCATAAATGCCGATAAGCATAGTAGATCTTTATATTATCTTTGGAAGCTCAGAATAAAGCGGAACGCAGCATACCCGGTAACAAGGAGAAGTTTTATATAACAAGAGAAGAGATGAACAAGAGGGAAATGTATAGCGGCAAGAGATGACCTGCAAAGGATGCTATGCTGAATAGTTGGACTTAAGTTTACCAAGAGGGACACATACGTCGGCCCTGTAGGTTCTTTACCGATGTCTGACACGATATTGTTTAACGGTGATATCATGGCACAAATGTCTTGACATTTTAAAACGCAACAATCTTCTGAAAAACATATCAATCTAAATCAACTATTTATCTTTGTCCATCTGAAGCGAATGTTGAATAAGAACTTATTCGGAGGAACTAACTCTATTTTCCCTGTTTGGTTTTTTTATTCTTTTTGAAGAGAAAAGTTCTATAGCCACGTTACGCGATGTTTGGGTGGGGGTAAATCTATGAGTTCACAAGAAGCCACCTGTTACGCGCGTCAGATCACGCTTCCTGTTGCGCGTATAATATGCGTGCAGGACGCTTTTTGTAAAATCTTTATACAAACACACAGGTTTTATCCGATATTGATGGAATTTTGCATGTATATACTTTAAGACAACTAGAAAAATACTGTTGACGTTTGATTCAAAGAACCTTTAAGCCACTCCTTCTTTCCCCCCTCACCTTAATTTCTGTCACCGTTGCTCATACATACCCGATTTGGATAGAACTTAGCGAACATATACTCCTAAACAAGGTGGTACAGTAGCTCAGCGGTTAAGGCGCTTACTTCCGAAAGTTCTATTTAGGGGTCGCAAGTTCAAGTCCCGCTGTAAGTAGGAATTTTTAGGAGTTGTATTTGATTATAAGAGCTACGTCGAACTTTCCGTGGTTCCTCGTTAAACTGCAGGCCCCGGAAGAAAGGAATTAGCCTTATTGCCTCTGACATAATAGCTTGGTACATCTCCCTCTGGAAGATTCAACGAACCGTCGGGTTGTTGACTAAGTTAGATTTCTATTTTTTGAAGTTAAAACGTCTTTAGGAGCATTGGACGATTTTTAAATGGGTAAAATCTTACGAGTTTACATTACCGAGATGCTAAAGTTAACAGTATATCCATTGCGATCTGGTGGCTCAGGGGTTCAGGTGTCTTACTGCCGAACGAAAGGTCCCCGGCTGTTTTTGGCGGGGATTTTCATAGACCATTAACTCGACCTTCACATCTGACATAGCTAGCTGTGTAATGTGCAGTACGTCGGAATGCTTCTGAGGTTCGGTTTCCGCGTTAAGTTGTGCCTGGTAACATTACCGGGTTATGTTGAGGCGGTTAAGACAGGGACGGAACGCGCAGCCAATAGAAACCCTGTCATCAGGTCATTGCGACAACACGGAATTATAATTATTCAGTATTTCTGTAGCCACAAGTCCGACGTGTTGTGCGAATGATATTAATAGTTTTAAGTTTTCACTTCTGTTGGCAGTCACCCAATGACTGCCGTATTTTTTTTTTTATTATATATTCAGTTTTGTTTGTCGCTAAGCAACTTACACGTACATCTTTTTCATACAGGATTCGCGTAGTTAATCAGTATTGTTTCTTAAAAGAAATTTTGTCCCAAAATGGTCAGATAAGAAGTGAGACAAGATGCGATTATTTCACCTGTTCAGCTGTTTTGTTTGTCTGTACTGTTCTCAGATATTCCTGCATTACTTACAAACTTCCCACCATTACAAGGTGACTGACATTTTAGACTGTAATGAGGGAGTTGACAGGCATTTAATTATATTTTAGGCTATGGGTAGAATAACATATCAATCAGAGAGAATGAACTAAATAAATTAGAAATACTTGTGGTTCCAGCTGTGATTGTGATTCATTGGGCTTGCTTCATCTAAAAGTATATTCATACATATTTAATGCTGCAATGTATTTAGGTTTTCAGAGGTCTGTAGGACGGATGAAAAATGAAGAGAAGCAGAGTATCTTTGGAGCTATGATGGAGAGTTGTGGCATAGAGGAACTTATTAACCAATTCAGCTTCCACATAAAAATGTAAACGTTACTGAAATCAATTTCTGTTATTACTAAGTCCACCTGTAATTCAGTTCGTAATAAAAGAAGATTTGTCCTATCTTCATTAGTGGAGATAAATCTTACACAGTACTCTTCCTTTTGAGTTCTGTAGCATTGCATAGGCCTGATCGTTCCAAACACATGACAGCAAAACGTCTTTTATGGGATGGGAGAGAGTGATGATTGTGGAAATGTCTATGAAGCTAAGCTAACCATCAACGGATCCTCTCTTCCAGTTTACACTTGGCGTAAATTTTTGTATAAAGTTTAGTTTCTTTTCAATGCATTGAATTAATTGCACTTCGCCACTAATTTCCGTCTGATGGCTCTAGACTTTTATTTTTTTACCGTGGAACAGTTGTGATCCGTTTAAGCTCTTAACTAGCATACGGATGATTTTTTGTGGCTTATATTTTGGAACAGATGAAAATATTTAAAATATTGAGGCTTTTCTCAATTGCGATATAATCAGGTTTTATGAATAATTATTCATACAAATTGATCGAGACATCAGTAGCTGCCAAATGAGTGGCTCTGGGAACTTGAAAGCACTTTTTTAATGGTGTGACCAGTATAGTGTTGACTTTTTTTTTTTTTTTTTTAAATATACGAGTATATATTATAATATATATATATATATATATAACTTACAATAGCATTTGATTCTGCTGTGTATCGGTGTAATCGCGCCTGGAGGGCATACAACTAGCATTACAGTGGTGCAACGTTAGATGCCTAGCACTGCGTTTGCCTTTATGCTGTTTTCCGTAAACGCGTGTCACTCGTTAGATCAGGGGTGGCAAACCCAAATGATCTTGCGGGACACTTTGGAAATGCGTCATAACTTCGTGGGCCGCATATAAGGTCATATATCCCCATATTAGAATTAGACCCACAATAGACATCTTTTGGAGTGAAAAATTGAAACATAATTATTTTTGTTATTGTGTTTACTATTATTCTTACATGTAAACATAGATAACATAACAATAATAATACTAAAAGAAACATACAACATCAAAAATAATATATAAAATATACCTATATATTATAAATCTGTAAGCATTAGCTGTGTATGTCTCATCATTTGAACGGGAACTGCACAAGAATTACGGCAGCAATTTGGCCGATGTTTTCAATTTTTTTGAGATAACGGTCACAATTGAAATCTGCGGAAATAGCTATGACTTTTATGCATCGAGGAATGGGGGGAAATAATTAAATACATTTCTTGACATAAAAGTTACGAGATAAGAATCACTAGGTAATTGAGATATTCACTCCTTGCACAAAAAAATTTAAGGAGAAAAAATTATCATACAACTTAATCCTGTTTAATATTTTGACTTGTTAGTTTTATATAGTTTTCAGTTTTCTTGAATGCATTGCATAAATGGAATACCTGAATCAGACGTAATAAGGATTATTATTACCGGCGTTTAATTTACTGAAAAAATGATGCATTTGAACAAAGATGAATATATCTGGATTGTATATATTTGTCTTTGGTTATAATTTTCCGGTTTTATCAATTTTGATGAATATAATTATTCATAATTCATTACTCAAACCACTACATAATATTTTAATTTTTCAATAAGAGTAATAGAAGTGTAATATTTATGGTAAGTAATTTTGTGCGTCGTATCGACAGTAAAGGGTTTTCAAGATACCGGGTCGCCGACATTTGTTAGTGAATAGTGATAGACAATTTCGAAAGTAGAGAATCATATTTTGTGATATACAGTGTACTGATAGTTCTCGAGATAATGACCGCATGATCTGACGCGCACAACAGATGTCATCTTGCAAACTCACGGATTTACCCACTCCCAAACATTGCGTAGCGCGACTATAGAAGTTTTCACTTCGAAAATGCCATTAACATATGGCAGAAAGTGGAGCATTTGACAGTGGCGTGGCAAAAGTCGCCTCACTTCTGTGTCTTGACCATTCACTCATAAATTTCAGTGATTCAGTTTGGAGTGGCATGTCGGATAACTTGCCACGTGTGCGCTCCATCTGAGATGATGCTCTTGCTGGAGCCTATTTCCATGGGACTGGGACTCGTCTCTTTTGAATGGCGTACATGTCCGATCTCTTACGCTTTGTCGGGCACGGGGTGGGCTGAGGCGAGTGGCGACTGGAGTGTGGTGGTCCAGCTTTCCCTCACGGCCTGCAGAGTTCTCGCTTTCCCCTTGTGGGTGAGTGGGAGGTTCAAGTGGAGCAGCAGCCACCGGGACGAATGTCTGGCGGTAGCTGCAAACCGCGAAAGTGACTACCGCGGCGTCGCGACACACTTTGCACTGTGTCATCGCTAGACCGTCTCCGCAGTAGGAACCGACAGTCAGTTTCGACACTCATACTGGATAGCACAGCCACAACCCACTAACAGCAACGCTAATGTTATAAATGCAAAAACAACTTTGTCCCTCTGCTTGTTACTTTTTAATTACTGAACTGATAAATTGATGAAATTTGACAAGGAAATACTATGTATCACTGGGAAGGACATAGCATACCTTTTTTCTGGTCAAATAACATATTTTGTCATAAAATTTTGATAGTTAACATAACAGTGACAGACAGACGTATATCTTTAAGCCGCGTTCCCACGACGTCCTGTAACGAAGGAGGGACGGGATGGGACAGATACTCGACAACACGCCATGGGAACAGGGGCGTCTCTGCTAGTGGGGACGAGACGCAGCTACCCACTCTCTGTCGGTAAACATCACAGGCGTGTGTAGTGGTGCGCTGTTGCCATCGATTTGCAGCAGCGGTGCGCATCCCTTCTGTTGCTGTAAAGTGCTCTGTGCCATACGATACTAGGCAACGTGTTGGGGTGGTGGCGGCGAGGTAAGCGAGGGCTAACCAGTGGCGCGCGCTCGTCCCTACACTTCGGCTAATGAGGTGCCGCCTCCGTTACAAGAGACTGTGCGAATACAGCTTAATGTTATATTGGTAGCTCAGGCTATTTTTTTATCGCAGTCAGTTTGTAGGACAGCTTTCTATTAGCAATGCTAGCAAAAAAGTTTTAAGTTCACGCGTACGAAGTCGCGAGTGACAGTTATTGGTTAATTAGAAGATTCAGAAGTATTCAAAGAGGCTGTAGGACTCTACGCTTAAGTGCGCAAAATTATCGTTAACGTTGGAAGGGGCATACATTACGCTATGGAAGAAGTGTGATTACAAACATAAACGTATTTTATTATGTATGATAATTGTCATAAATATAAATACTAATGGTGGTATACTGTGTTGGAGAATCCTTGATAGACAAGGAGTGAAGCAGGCAGCAGCAGACCAGATAGCAAGGAGTAAGGTGAAGAGAAAGATGGAAGAGGCGAGAGGTGAACCGACAAAACATGTCGGATTGAACTTGGAGCTTTAAGCTTTTAAAAGGCCTAATACAAGAAAGATTTTAGCGGCTGCCGCCAGGAAAAGTTGTGTAGTTGCTTGTAATGATATCTTTAATGTATGTCCCGGCAATACTGCGATATCAGATCCACTGAAATTTGATTCATTTAATGGTTTATTCTTATATATCTCGACAAGACAAATCGAAAGTAAAGAATAGTTTTATATATACATATATATCGCTTCGTTCTCGAGATATGGAAAGTTAAAAATCAGCTATAGGTATAGTTCTATGTACTTTTGGTGACGTTTTTCTTCTGGTCTCGGTTCAAACTAACCACTACTGCTAGGAATAAAACAAAACATCTATTGTGCATATTCGCCGTGACATTTCCTAGTGACTTCAGTGAATTTTTTTCTGGTCCAGGTAGCATGTCAACCTGAGCACCTCAATTTTGAGATACGATATCTGGAGAACTAAGAGAGGTACCAAAAAATTGTGTTCTTTACTTTCGATTTGTCTCGCCGAGTTGTAGTAGAATTCATCATGCAATATGGCATTGACGATTTTTTTCTGGTCCAGGCAGCATGTCACCCGAACCTTCTCAATTCTGAGATACGATATCTGGAGAACTAAACGAGATATCAAAATATGTTATTACTTACTTTCGAATTGTCTCGTCAAGATATGTAAGAATCGGCAATTAAATTCATAAGTCGGATATCGTAAAATCCCCTACCTACGGCTGTAAAATAATTTTTTTTCAATTGAATGTCGGTGTGATTAATATTGAGCAAGAAGGTGAAGAATATGTCGATGTAAACGAGAGTAAAGGTATAGTATATCCTTTCCAATAAGTGAAAATGAATATAACTGATAAAAACATAGCGGAACAGCCTACATTAGTCGTCGCATGAAATAAAACAGATGACCACAAATGTATTCTGCCTGCTAGAAGAGATCAAAGCGAAAAGTAGATTATAGTATATGTAGTGACCCTCGATTTTGATAAACAATTTATGTGCAAGTGAGTAAAGCTGATCGTCGTAAACGATCTTCTGGCAGACGACAACCGATATAAACTGGCGTTGACATCTTGCAGGAGGCCGGAAGTATAAATGTCGCAAACGATGCGAAATTTTTTGAAGGCCATCGTCATTACTCAGCGGTCTCGTAGTACAGTGGTCGGAAGATCCACGATTCAAATCCCAGTATCGGCTGTGATGTTCAAAGGCTCTTAACCCGACCTTCCCCTCTATCGAAGTTTACTGTGTAATGTGAAGTACGCCAGTACGCTTCCGTGGTTCGGATTCCACGTTGAACTGTAGGTAGGTTTGCGAACCATATCCTGTAATTTACTGTAAAGAATCATTATTTATTTTTGGTAGGTACACATTATCCTAATCATAAATCATAAGGAAATACTTTGTTTCTTGTGAATATATGCAATTTATGAAACAGGTTCTTCTTAATTTATTTATAAATCTATATTTATGATGTGATACCATCTATAATATTTTGAAAGGAAACCAAAAAATTAATACGTGGTTCAATAAGCACGAAATTTATATGTATTTTAAATACCTAAATTTTAAAATACTTTTGAAGTGAAAACTTTTATAGTAGCGTTGCTGTTTGGGAGGGGGTAAATCTATGAGTTCGCAAGAAGCCACCTGTTGCGCGTCAGATAACGGCCACCTGTATGATATGCGCCCAGAACGCTTTTCGCAAAATCTTTATACAACACACAGTTTTTATCCGATTTTGATGGAATTTTGCATACATATATTTTTAAAATAAATAGGAAAACACTGCTTAAATTTAATTTACAGAAACCTAAACTCTCGCCTCCTTTCCCCACACCTTAATTTCTGTCATTGTTGTTCATACAATCCCACAGTTTTTATCCGAATTTGATAGTAGTTAGCAGGTAACGCGCGCCTCGACCCACCGCCAGGCGGTAAAAGATGAAAGGCGAGTACTGCCTACCACACGCAGTGGGAATGGGCCTTAAGAGTCACGAGTCTAGACGGGACGTAAAACTCCTTTCGCGGTAGAGCGGTTCTCCCACAGTTTCCTTTCAGCTAACTCTCACTACTTTGCCTGCTGGTTTCTCTGTCGATCCCGTGGTCTTCCTCGAGATACTGCACAACAGATGCGGCATTAGGCAGCAGTGTGTATCGCAGCTCAGATCTGGGTTACGTCACGGCAATCGCTCGCGTTCACTTTCGTCCTGCCGCCGGGCAGGCAAAGTAGATTTTCACAGCCGCCGGCTCCGCAATAAGAGTAACAAAGGAATGTGGGGCAGGAAAAAAGCGACTGGTCGGCGTGAAAGCGGCTCCAAACAGAACGATTACAGCGACAACGGGGACTGAGGTGCCTAGCGTCGACAGGTGCTCCACAATCAAGACAACTAGAGTTACCAACTTACTCGAAAAAAAATAAAGTATACTTATCTTTAGAACAGGAACGTAAAAAGTATACGAAGGAGAGAAAAAAGTATTTTACATATTCTATGCTGCTTATGGAACTAGGTAATCATTTTTAGTTTCTTTTCAAAGTATGATAACTGGTACCACATTCTAAATCTTGATTTTTAAATAAATCACAACTCATTTTTTAGAGCGTCCCGTTCCATGAATTGTATTTTTAAATAGAAGTAAAGTATTTCCGCATACTTTGTGATTGGCGAAAAATATACCGACCCAAAATAAAGAATGATACTTTATCATAAAGTATGGTTGGCAACCCAAAAAACAATCCTATCGAAAATGAACATTGTACAAAAAAAAAAAAAAAAAAAAAAGACATCGTTCTAATTTAGTTATGACATCGTTCTAATTTAGTTATAATTAACAATAAGCTTTTTTTAAACAAAAATCGGATGGAACTACATTTTAAACATTGTTAAATTTTGCAATTCTGTTTTGTTATTATTAATTGACTTCTTTCTGGAAAAATTTCAGATAAGTTGAGAAAAAGACGATGCTATCAACATATCACCAGAATGAAAAACTACAGACTGACCAGGAGAGTTCTCGACCTTACCGTCTCAATGAAAGTGGACGATAATAGACTAATTGAAATCGAAAGGACCTGCAGGAAATTGCAAAAGGAGGTGATATCATAGATGGTAGATATAGCTTCAGCACTCTGGTACAACCATCAATTTGGTTAAGGCGTCTGACTGGAGACCGAAAGGTCCTTGATTCGAATCCCTGTCTCGCTGGCTACCTTCACGTCTGGTTTCCATTGTTCTGATTCACGTTAAACTGTAGGTCCCCTATAACCGGTAGTATTACCGGACTAGGTTAGGTAAGGAGGAAAGGAACAAGCCATTCTACCTCTGATACCAAGCTTAGTATGGTCCAACCAACATTCCGGTAGAATACCAAGATTAGTTTTTTTATTTTCGTGTGTTGGTTAATATACTGATCTTAAAACTTACAAGACCCATGTTTCTACTACATAACAATTTAAATTGTATTTAGAGCTACGCTTATCGTATCAAGCACAAAGAACCAAGTTAAATGTAATTAACCCAGTGAGTAATGGGAACAGTAATAATTTTAACACTTGAGAAACACATTACCAGTAAAGAGTTCTCAGTAGTTTAATAACGCTGGTAGAAACGTTGGCCTGTCGCCTGTAATCGGAACAAACTTCAGCAGGAGTGGAAAGAGCAGATGGAAGAGAATGGAACATTTTATTTATCCTGATTTAGTGTTTCTTAAAGTTAGAGAAAATCGTATTGAATAATGAAAGTGAAAAGAAATACCTCTTCCAGTCCCAGAGACGGGGCCTTTTTCTAACTTAGGTCCCGGCTGCTGGCAGAGATATTAACTAACCCGGCCGGAGTGCGAGTAATGGAGCTTGAAATGCACTTTATTACGGCCGGGGCCGTTGGCTGCACGACATGTTGTCAACCGCTGAAATTCCCGCACCACTTAAACCCAAGCACCTCGACTTAATATCCTGCTCCGAAGGACGTGTGCGAAAAGTTCTAGAACCTAGAAGTAGCTACTTTACCAAACTTCCTTTTTTTAACAGAAAGAAGCTTACGATATACGATATATACTAATAAAATCATTTGCGATTGTTCTGTTCACAATAATTTCATGGCATTTTGCTACTATTTCATTTGTATCTACATCTGTTTCTATGTACGCAAAACAACCGATTTTTTTTTTTTTTGGAGGCTTTAATTTATTTGTGCTGGCACTGATGGCCTGGTTGAAATTTTTCCTAGTCATGTACTTTCTCATGAACTTTAATTTTAAATTCTTTCATCTTTTTTGGTAAATTATCCATCACTTCCCTTGTTCATTTATTGGAATCCCTGTCACCTTTACCCACAAAATAAAATTTTCCACACCTTTATTCAGTGCCGGCTTGCAGACATGGTCATATATTCCCTTCATGCACTACTCCTAATATTTTTTACCAATATCAACGAGTAATCATACCCCACATAATCCTTTTACACTCCAAGCACACTCTTTACCCTCTTCTAGTCGTAATAAATGCGATTCCAGCTCCTTTATCATATCAGTTACTGACTGTGTTATACACACACAAAATCCATCTATATCCTGAAATTTAATATCCATAATACGCAGTCATACAATCCCACCATACTCAAGAAATGGTTCCACAAAAGTGCTGTATCCGAATACTTTCTCTTCGGTGCTATATCTTCTTCTCTTGTTCCTTGGTTTTATTTCATCAGTGGAATAAAACTATAAAAATATACTTGCTTGAGATTTTTAAAATTTTTTTTTTAATCGTTAAGATTTTAAGAACGGGTTAGTCTCAGATGTTCAAACGTATCTGACATGACAAATTGCAGTCATTTTTAATCTAAAAGCACCGAACCTCTCCATTGAGAACATTACACTCGTATATTTATTGACATAGGCGGATGAATCCCATTGAAAGGAGTGTTCGATAGAAACGGACAGAGGTATTTTAATCAAAAACAATATTATAAACGTCACTTACATACCCCACTCTACTTTCTGAAGCGGAGAAGTGCTTAATCTGTTCTACGCTTAGTAGCATATTTATCTTTCTCGTGTTTAAAAGGAGGAGACTCTTATTAAAGACGGCACGGCTCAGTCAAATATTAACTGACGGTCCAGACTGTGTTTTCTGATGGCTTAAGCATACAGAATGCGCACTGAACCAAGTGGATCAACACCCAACCGAAGATGTTTAGAAAGAGTTCCTTTTCCCATAACCTCAACAAAAAAGGAGTTTTAATTACAGGAAAAGATTTGGCGATACTGAGTATGATCTGGGCATAAAGGGAGTTACATTAAACAAAAAAGTTTTATTTAGTACTCGACGTAACCCGCGACTTTGCATTAGAATTTTATTGCTAGAATTTAGAAAACTGTATACTACGTTACAGGTGTCCCACAAACTGACTGCGAGACAATTAAAGCCTGAGTGACCGATGTAACATTACAGAAACTGTCATACGCTATCCGTCTGTTCGTCATCGTTCTGATAATTTTCAAAATTTCATTACAAAAGATGTTATTTACGGCAGGCTGCTAAAATACTGCAGCTGAAGGCTCCCTGGTATAGTATAATCACCCGTCTCCGTTCGGCTTTCAGGATGTCTGTGTTTGTAAAGGCTCGTATGGAGCCAGTGGACTGACCTGTAGCAGAGATGTTATTGAGCGCTGGGTGTCCTGGATTGAGCTGGTCCTTCGGCAGCGCACTGGACTGGGAGAAACTCCGCGTGGCTGCCGCGGAGGTCCTTATATACCCCGGAGGGAAGGCCGCCTCCCCGCCACGGGACCTCTCACCGCCATACGACGAGGAACTGACGTGCCAACACTCCCTGACGTCCATTCATTTCATACACCACCAAGCGAAGTTTGATTTTTACAAAAATAACGAAAACCCTTTGTCACGCCAACTTATAAATGTACACTAATATTATAAATTAGCTGATACCCGCTATTTCTTACGCGTGGATTAAGAATTTCTTTGTCAGAATTGAATATAGAAATTTGTTGGTAACGAAGGATTGGTCCCAAACAACACCGAGTCGACATAATATGACAGGAAAGCTATCGCTACATCATTCCACCGTCAAAACTCTCTCTTGAAGAGAATAAGTTTCCAACATATTTCTGTCACCATTCGATAAGTTATCAAAATTTCGTAACTACAACTGTTTATCATACCGGAAAAAATGTCCTGTGCCTTTCCTACAGATTTTCTTGTCAAATTCCATCAATATCGGTATAGCCATTTAGTCGTCAAAACGTAACAAAAAGACAGAGACTTACTTCCGCGTTTATAGTATTATTACTGCAGATCACTCACACACACACTGACTGCGAATAACCCCTGAGGGATCATTATAACGTAAAAAAGTGTACACCGACAGCATTGCAAGACTACCTACGATTTGCCTCGAACTGAACCCCTAAATTTGTGATATCTACAGTTTAACATTCAATCCGAATAACCGACTGTCCAGGCGTGACTCTTACGATCAAAAACAATTTTTAAAAATCTTTGCCTCCACGGAGATTTGAACCAGAGACCCGATCCAAACAGCAGTAAGCAAGCGCTTTAAGCACTCAGCTACCAAACGGCTATATTGAAATGCAATACAGTGACCTACACTTCCTGCGCGTCTTTCTATCATCGTTCAGTAATTTTTCGAAATTTTAATACATGTAGGGCCTATCATTTATACAGATAATTTTTGAACCAAATGTAGACAGTACTTTTCTCCTTGGTTCAAAGGATAAATGTGCAAATTTTCATCGAAATCGGATGAAAACTGTGGATTTGTATGAAGAACAAACAAACATACATACATACGTCATCTTTATATATATATATATATATATATATATATATATATATATATAGATGCGGAAGTAACTCTGCCTTTCTGTCTGTTTGTTACGTTGTCACGACTAAACGGCTAAACCGACTTTAGATGGAACTTGACAATGTAACACAAAGTATCATTAGGAAGGAGATAAAATATGATTTTCGGGATATACAACATATTTTGTCATTAAATTTCGAAAACTAACGGAATGGTGATAGACATATGGGACATATGGATCTCGGTAAAGTTATATCAGTTGCTCAGGCTTTGTTTCTCACGCAGTCAGTTTGTGTATAAAAAATAATGACGATAGCTTATCAGTATGCCACACACACATATATTTTATGACGCGCTACAATATCCAGTAAAGTTTAGCAAGAGGTAAGAAGGATATCAGTTCCAGGTACCACAAATCAAACCGGTTACAGGTCTCCCCTTACCTAAGGCCATGTTTACAGGATGCTAGTTAGCTGGAAAGAGTGTACTGTCTTGGGTGCGCACGCAGCGCTTAATAGTCACCCTCCTAGTGTCAACAGGTGCAAGACAGTCAGTTGACTGAGGATAGTGGACTGGTTCATGACCAACTTTTGAGGTGCGAGTTGAATAAACAAGAGAAATCGGTGTAAAGCAGAGTCATTAAAATCTTCAGAACTGCATGAAAGTGAAGAAATTCTGTGGAATTTTATGAATAAAAATTGTAAGAACGGGGATTTTAGAGATGCTGCCTAATAATGGTATCATGTTTTTTCTATATATATATATGCTTGGGTAACTAATATTTTAAACGCGAAAATAACTCTGTCTATCTGTCTGTTTGTTACGTTTTCACTACTAAATGGCTAAACTAATCTTGATGAAATTTGACAAAGAAATTTCATATGTTACTAGGAAAGACATGGGATACTTTTTTGCGGTAAATAACATCTTTTGTAATGAAATTTTGAAAATTAGCAGAATGATGACCAGCAGACAGATAGTGTATGAAAGTCTCTGTAATGTTATATCGTTCGCTCAGGCTTTCTTTCTCTCGCAGCCAAACAATTTTGTAAACAATGTTTTTCATCCTGGCAGGAAGTTATTAAAAAACTAACAGTAGCATAATTTTCAATTGTTTAAGTCGCGATCAATGGTAGCGAACGGCAGAACTTAGGTAAAATCGTATGCAGAGTGTAACGGATTCGGAAAACAATAAATACAAATTGACGCCCGTGTAATACCTTAATTTTTGTAAGGGATATTCAAATATGAACGAGGCTGATGTTGAAAACCAAGCTATTGATTAGATTGATATATAGTTAAACAAATACAATACTGTTTTTCTATGTTACCTCTACTATTATCTATATGTTGTTTTCCATCGCACTAGCAGTTTTTTTTTATAAATTATTTCTTCATAAAAATTCGCTGAAAGTGTGCGCAGCGGATTTCTCGCGAAGTCTTCAGCCTTTTCGTCGCTGCAATATTTCTTTTTGTATATATATATATATTTTTTTTGTAGGGTCCAAACAATATACTTTTTAGTTAAGAAACTGCTTTAAAAGGACAGGTTAGATTTAAAAATATTTGCAGGGGAGAGCTTGCACCAGAGGTTTAGCCTAATAGTCTACAGATCATAACTACCGCCTTGATATACAGTTGTTTTCAAATTCTAAAACATTCTCATTTGGCTAAATGTGCAGACATAGAGTAAATGCGCTCATATAGTAATTTACATTCAAAGGTTTCCAATACCAAACTTTTCTTATGTGGATAAAAGAGCAGAAGTACAATCGACTACCCTCTTACTGCAATGAATGAGCAAAGATTAAAAGTATCACAACTTTCTTATTTGGAATAATGCTGCGTTACACTCTAGTATCCTCTTTTTATAATGGAAATTCAGATATTTACAGTACTGAAACATTCTTATTCGGTTAAAAGCACAGAAATACACAGTAGTACTTTCTTACTCCAATGTTACGCAAAGATTTTCCACTGTTAAAAGATTCCAGCTCGTTCAAGTAGAAAATCTGTGTTCAAATCACCTTTTTCATTGCAAAAGCGAATGTACCCATCAGAAAAACGGAAATTTGCCTTCATCACGCAATTCCATTATAGATTTCTTTGTTTCAGGACTGTAGTGATGTACCCGTTATCCGATATTCATCAGATGTGAAAATGTGCGTCAAAAACGATTCTTCTTTTGATTTAAAGCAGTCAGAAAGGTTCCGAGAAATTTCATCTCTTACAGCCTTCTGACTTGGATTCAAAGATCTCGCTACACACCTTGAAGTTAATTCCTATCCCCAGTTGCACGAATCTCCACGTACTGTCAATGTAATTCCATTTAGCCCAAGTAATTGGAGTTTAACTGCATACCTCATCACTGGCAATTTCCATTTAAGCACAGATGCGGACGAGGTTACAAAATGCGTGTTGACTCTTCTCATTTCCGTGTCCATAGAATCAGCTGTAATTAGGCACAGTTCATTTCAGAGGGTACATCATCCAAATATCATTAAGGGCCGCTACCACGTCCAGATTGCTTCTCATTGTGTCGTGATTAACATAAACTCTAAGTTGGAAAAAACTAGATCAGCCCTTCGGAATTCTGTTCAAATATTTTAATTTACAATAATGTGCGTGATGATAGTAAACACTGACGCTAAGACGTAACAAATATGAAATACAATTAGATGTGAATAAAATTAATGTCCACTGACGCCATATTGTTTTCATAATTTAAAAAATGTACAAATATTACACGGATAACACTGAAGATGCTAGTCTAGAAGGTGGAATGAAAAATGTGAAAGACGAAAAGGAAATTTAAATTGGTTTAGCGTGTTATTAATTTTTATA
Source organism: Vandiemenella viatica (assembly GCA_031002005.1). NCBI lineage: Eukaryota > Metazoa > Arthropoda > Insecta > Orthoptera > Morabidae > Vandiemenella > Vandiemenella viatica. Next base: position 195,637,651 of record JARYHS010011408.1, read on the forward strand.
CAAATTAATTGTGCTGGCGGTTTATAATCAGGTGTAAGGTTCATTTTATTAAATGCTTTCGGGAAAATAGCCGAGTTAACGAAGTTATTCTACCAGAAGATGGCGGCAGTTACATTAAATAACGTCATTCTCCTATTCATTCCTGATGATGTATGTATAATGTGATATAAGTACTATATTTATATATGTTTCTCGCAAATTGTTTGGTAGTAGCGGAGAAAAAATGTACTATAAATGGTCATGCCACGATCGATATCAAACAATTTGCCAGCGCATGAATGTATAAGATGTAGTATGTATCAAATATCTTGTAAATGACCAAAATTGACTGCTGCCAAATATGTTTCTAAGGGGGACCTAGTAATATAATATAAATGACTATATTTTCTCTGATATTAAATTATATTTGTACCTTTTTTAAAATTTAAAAACGGTTTTTAATCTAGAAGAAGTACTTAAAATGTTGTTATTGCTAAACTGCATCATAATGATGGCCAATGATCAATATTGTAGTACAAGTGTTTGGATTTTTGCGTAAACAAATGTATCTCTCATAGTTGGTCAAATTGGCGAAAGCCAAAGACGATTCATTACAATTTTAAAAAAAAAGATGGCGGCAGTGTTGTGATCGCCGAAATATCTTGTGATAACACTTCCTTAACTCGCCTAGTTACCCGCGAACATTTCATACATTCTCAACGCCGAGAGAAATTTCGTTCTTATGTAGGTGTAAGGTAATTTACGAATCACATAAAGCTTTATGATAGGATTAATAGTAGACATATATGATATAATAGGAGCCTTTTAATATTGCTATACACTTATCCGGGGGTACCTGTGTACACTTCCCAGGATGTGAACTGGGGTGGTTTTGCGTTTCCTTCCCCAGTTTGACAGTTTTCGTAAGTATTGTAGGAGTGGCTAACTGTGATAGTGAATGTGTATAGTGTAAAGTGTTGTTTGTGTTGTGGATGCGAGATGAAAGAAGGGAGAGGGTTAAATCCGGTGCTGATCCAATCAGGCCTACTCTTCCGAAACACACGTTTAGGGCCGCGAATCTTAACGTCCCCATTTCACGGATGAATCATCGTTAACAGTGTGGTATGCCCTCACTCCATACACTGGACTTTGCCACACAATCTGGTGATTATGAATTGTGCACCACCACCTCTGCTACCCTGCCGGCCAAGTCGACCACCAGCACTGGAACCAGCTAACCCCTTGTCAGCGCCAGACACCATCACGGCGCCGCAGCTAACCGAGACAGTAGGGCGGGCTCTTCCGTTTTTACAATACCTACAATGTCGGAAAATTTTATTCTGAACTTGCAATTAAATTCCATTATACCGTGTGAACCCGCCCCCTTTTCTCAGTTGGCTGCGGCACCGTTATGGTGTCCGGCGCTGACACGGGGTTAGCTGGTTTCAGTCCTGGTGGTGTACTTGGCCGACAGGGTAGCAGAGGTGGTAGCGCACAATTCTTAATCATCAGATTGTGCGCCAGTCCTGGGTTAAAACTCTCATCTGTGCGTATGTAGTGAAGGCATACGACACTGTTGATGGGGATTCGTCCGTTGGATGGGGACGTTAAGCCTGGCGGCACTCTTAAGTTTGTAGTTAATGCAGTCAGAAAATGGAATAAATTACAGCAGGACACAGTGAAATGTAACAAATTATGAAAGAATTTAAATTAGAAATTCGGTAAACGCTGAGTGTCAATTAATCCGATTATTATGAAATTCTAACCTGAATTCAAATGTCTTAGAGTATAAAATACGTAGTCGTGACACATTCGGATGTTTCATTGATGAAACTCTTGCCACTCTCTTACTGAAATAAATATCTTTAAACATTCATGAAACGATGTGCCAAAGGGTTGGTTCCACTGGTGTTCGGTCATGGATGCTAAGTGTAGAAGTGATGCCGTGCATTTCCTAGATCGCACCATTGCTGTTATCCTGTTTCATATTATGCAAGAAGTTCCCCATCTTCCGCGTCTGCAGCTGTTAACTGGGCTTGTTTATTTGGTTCTGTACGACCTCGCTTTAGATTACGGAACTGAACTGTTATTTCCCTTTCACCAGTTGAATGGTTCGGATTGCCGTGTGTAGATGTACTATTTGCTTATTCGTTCCCTGAATTATTAAATCAGATACCAGTCTTAAAGAAGTTCTCATAAAATAGTAAATATATCAGTAAAGCGCACATTGAATTTTAACAAAACAATTGTGTTCTGTCTTTGTTTTAACAAGTGTTACACTCACTGAGCGGTAGAGTATACGCGAGTCGTCATATATAACAAGCTGCATTTGGCAAGCATTCATCTACCGAAACGGTAAATTTTGGTACAGTTCGTCTTCAACCGTGGGAGTTTCGCATGCGTCATTTTGTGAAAATTCACTAATTTTTTCGGGTTTGGTGCCAACGTATTGGACACAATCTGGAGTCTTTCTCAGCTTAAAGTTAATGTATTCGTTTTCCGGTACACTAGATAGACTGTCAAATAAAATCGCCTTTCCCATACATCACTTTTCTCTTAGACTTACGAAGCATTATGCTTCATCTGTAGCTAACGCAGTATGTGATCTGTGATTCGCTGCATGGTAATGTATTTGCAACCGAACTGAACACTAACTTTGAAAATGTACGTAGGATTTAAATGTAGGATATAGTAAGAGTTTTGTACTCAGTGCTGCCAGCCACTTGGCTATGAATATCCGTAGATGGCCGCTAAAATTTCCCTAGATTTGGTACAAAAAATCCGTAGAGTCGCTAATTGAAAGACTGAAACAATAATTACTGAAGAGAGAGTAAAAATTAAGAATACTTTTTATTTCCAGGTCTTTAAATTACAAATAATATTCTACATTGAAAGTAAGAAATATATCTGAACATATTTTATACATCGCCAATTTCATCAGTGCTGCTGCTGTGCCTAGTAGTTCTTTTTTATTTTTCCATAGTGACCATACTTTTGATATTAAATTTAGCATATCTTCTGTAATAAGAAATATTAAAAACTGCTGCCCATTTGATTCTCGGATAATGGTTAAGCCTTCTCGGATGGCACTGCTTTGTAAGCCGTGCCAACGAGCGTTTCACCGTGCATAAAGAGTGCGGCGATAGTTGTGTGTTACGGTCTTTTATGATCTATAAAAATTGTAACCAAACGAAATATGAGCTATATTTCAATCGTTGGTTCACACGAGCGGTTGCAAGGAAACGATTCACGGTTATTGACAATTCTGTAATGCATTAACACTATTAGCTCAAAGTTTAACAAAATATCAACATAAGGAAAAATCAACAAATGATAAAAACTGTCAAAAATCCGTAGATATTTTAACAAAATCCGAAAATCCTAAATTTTCATAAAAATCCGTAGATCTACGGATAAATCCGTAGAAATGGCAGCACTGTTTGTATTTAAGAATGATATATAAGGACCTTATGGAATCATTTGACCATATAAGTTCCATGGTTTCATAACTGCTGAAGACGAACCCAAAAATTTTAGCATAGCATTTTTTAGTACTTTTTGTTTCAAACACGAGCCATTATTAAGTTGGTTCTTGCGTTAATTCTACAATACCATTAGCTGAACATGAAAGGATTATTTTTTTTTTTTAAGTGCGTTTACTATAGAGTATAGAGAGAAGATTGAAAATACAGTATTTATCAACAAGTTTCATAAATAAACGAGTTTTAAGTCCGTAAGCCCATTTGACCTATTACAGACCTAACTGATATAAACTAATGTCTAAGCTCTTCTCTATGTATGTGTGTCTTTTGATTTTATTCTAATAGAAAAGCAAACACAATTGTAATGGAAGCTTTACCGTGAGTTACCATAATTTATTTATGCTTCTTGAACTGATAATCTTTGATGTAGTGGTTACATTAACTTTTCCTTGTATTATACCGTATAGTTAAAAAAAAATGTAAGAAATAAATGACCACAGTTTTGTAGTAAAAAAAAAAAAAAAAAAAAAAAACCGCTGTTAACAAAATACAAAGGGTGCAGTGAATATTTGTAGCATTCCATCCCGCGATGGCAGTGGTTATAATGTTTTGGCTCATCACTATTGTACTGTATTGTCACTTTTCATCGAAATGTATTTGCGAGAAGCTGCACCCGTAGCTCGTACAAATGGACGGTGCGAACAACAAAGTTAGCGGTAACTGCCCAGCTGGGTTCCGGATGAGACCTTGGGCCAAGTAGCCCTCAGTGAAGAAACGCAGCATGCAGTGGGTTGTGAGCTGTGTGGTCGGTGCGTGGCCAGCCTGCAGAAAGAGCTGCGCGGCGACTAACGCCTGTGCGGTGTTCCATGTCGTTATCCGAGTGAACGTGGGTCTCCGATGGCCAGCAGGATATGGAATCACGGCGCAGGACGACTGCGGGCAACAGACTCGGCGCCTTCTGCTAAGTGATAACCCCGCTGATATGGTGATCACCGCAAATGATTATCGTATTGATCAACCCAGTGCTCCTATAGAGAAAATCTCATTGTTCCGCTCAGCTTAATGAATGGACATATTGAAAACCCTGAGAACTGATGTATAATAACCCCCCCCCCCCGAATTTCAAGATATTTGTTTAATTATGTCATACTACTGTTGATAACCTTTGATGCACAATAATTTTGAAACAAACGTATATTAATGTCAAACGTAAATACAGCGGTATTGCTAATGTACAAGGCAACATCCCCATTCCTCTTTTCAGCAATATCATTAATAATATTTTTATTTATAATTTATGCAAACAAAAGTAACTTAATCCACAACAAGAGGGATTACACCTCAGAATAAAATGTGTGACTGGTTGCTTTATTCACTCTACTTATGATTATTTACTCAAAATTAGAAAGATAGTGCGGTTTTCGCTCCCGAATGGAGACACAATGTGGGTAGTGGTTGGTGAGCGCAAAGCACTGCGCACTTGGCACAGATGTTTCTGGGGGCTATACATTAAAGCCAGCCATTTCGAAAGGTCACCGGTTCTAGACTGTTATCTCGTAATGCTGATTTTAATAGTATGTCGTATGTTGTAACCGCCCTCAGATCCTGCCCCTGTATGAAATGTTATTTGAAGAATTACATATAGCAACTTGGAAGTGGATTAAGTATGGTTTTGTGTATTTTTCTTGTGATTAGCTGTGAACTTGTGTATATGCTTCATTCAAATGAACATTGTTTTATGGATAAAAACTTTGTAAATGAGATTTAATACGATCAAGGACATAATTATGTATGAAACATTAATTAAAAGTTTGTAATTGTAAGTATTGATGTGAGCCATGATGTTTGGAGCACAATTTGCGACGGTTTGGACTGGTTTATGTTAATAATTGTAAATTCTTGTAAACTGTATTAATTTTCATTTGAAGATGTTTTCTAACGATTGTGAATTATTTTGTATTAATTCTGATTGTTTTAATGTGGATTTGATTGTTGGCTGAATTGTCGCCGTTCGAGAAACATCGAGTGGCTTTCATTGTGTTATTCTGGAATTTTCTTTATTGTCTATTGAAAGTTGAGTTGTAGATAAGTAGTTTAATCGCTGGAACAGTTGTGAGTCGACGCTTAATATCTTTGGATCGAAACGAGATGACTTGTTGCTTAATGTTATAGCAGATCTCAGTGCAAAATAAACCTAAGTAAAAGTGCTTCGTCGCAGTAATGCATGAAAGGGAAAAGATGACCATGACCACAAGCTGGCACTCAATTTCAGGCACAAAGGTGTAGGAAGATTCTCCTTTTTGGGAAAGGGTGTCAGGGATTGGAATAAGTTACCAAGAGAAATGATGAATAATTTACCAAAAACGTTTAAAGAATTTAAAGTTAAAATTTGTAGAAGACAAATGAAGGTGGGTGCAGGGAACGGGGAAGATGGGTGTGTAGGGAAATTGCCACCGGAGCCTGTGCTCCATTGCAATTTAATTAAATATTATTATTATTATTTCGAGCTATCCAAATAGCTATCATTGCGTCTCGAGTAATGAATGCAACACAAAACACAACTTCAAACTAGACAATATAATTTACGGGATTAAGTGGGATTGTGATGTCTGTATAATCTTAGGGCTTGAGAATAATGTCTGGCTTGTGAGTCCGCGACGCCGGATCTGGATTGCAGCTGTGACCGCCACGGCCGTCGGGTGTGCGAGTTGCAAAACACTGTGCAGACGGACCTTGGCCCAGGAGCGGTCGCTGACTCGGTGGTCAGCTGGACCGGACCGCATTGTTGCCTGGGTTTGATTTCCCCACACCTCTCACTGGCCGCCTGCACGCATGCAATATCTCTGGCGCCCAGCGTGGTGGTGAGCGGTTAAGGCCGGGCGCACATTGAGCTGCGTGGTGCAGTACGGGCAGCGCAGGGCAGGACAGGCCAGCACGGAAACAAACTGTGTCGGGTAGTTGCCCGCGCATATTAGACCGCAGTTTCGTGAAGCAGTTGACAGAGACATTTGTTGTGTGGTGCGAAAATCGTAACCAAAGACATGTAGGTGAATAACTTCATTTGACTTTTGAGTCAGACAGGGATACCGACTGTCGTGCATGAACAATTGTTTTTACTTTATCAAAAGCTGAGAAAGGTAAAACTATGAAAAAGTGCTTACATGAAAAGAAGAAGCTCTCACAGGGCTTTTGCACCGAAAAGAGAATTCTCCAATGAAAGATTTATGCATTATTTTCGGATGACTCGAGCGGAGTTTGAAGAGGTTTATTGCATGATCCAACCAGTTATTTACACCGCAACGCTTAAACACCTATTGCCACTGAAAAAATCTGACACTACTTTTGAGATAATTCTTTTTTATTTCATATTATTTTTTAAAAGGAAAATACGTAATATGACATAAGAAACACTTGGATAAAAAAAGCAGAGTTCAACAAATTATTCTGTAAACTGTAAATTGTCTTCAGATGAATCTTCCATCTCTCGGTAGAAGATGGACGGAGGGAGGCTACCTTGAAGAGGAATACGGTGTAGCAGCAGAAATTCTCAATTTAGACGAAAGTGTTCCCCTGCAAGAAGAAAGTGTTTTTCGGGTACACTATTGAATGATGAAGTGAAAATAACAAGTAAACAAACAATATAAAAGCATACATCAATTTTTTTTAAAATAATTCTTTATCAAAAATGAACTCAAAATGAGAAAAAAAGTGAAAATTGACAGTGAACACAATGATAAATAAATGCCGAATTTACTTACCACTTGTTGAGCTCATTTGGGATGCTCGTAAAAAAATTTTGGTTTAAATTTACTTGAATGACTCATATTATAAATCACTTAATCAATTTTTTTCTTCCATAATCAAAAATGATTCTAAATTAAAGACAGATTATAAATATCGCAAAAAGGGTCTCTAATGAGATCGACAAAGCGAAACACAAAAAATAATTAACAACATGGTGGAGCTGGCACTGAATAAAGTTTCGTCTCTACAACATTTAATTTCGAGAACATTAATAAGAATTTGAAGTTATTGCCGTTACGAAAGAATATTGACCGAGAATAAGTCTTAACCTTCACGAACTATATATATAACTAGTTTGCTTATAGTACGTTGTTTAAAAACATGCATGGCAACAACAGACGTTGTTACGTTGCCTAGCAGCATCTAAGACTTCATTAACGCCCGCGGAGCCGAAATATTATGTTTAAATTATAGTATTACACGGTTGGTTTTCGGAGAAACATTTATAGGGGATTCTACGATAACCGTGGCGCCGCAATTTGATGATGGGTTCTGATGTAACTCAACGAGACAAATTGAAAAAATAAATTTTTTTTATATCTTCCTTAGTTCTTCAGATATTGTATCTCAAAATTGACGTTGTTAGGTTGAAATGCGGGCTGGGCCAGAAGAAAATTTTCGTCATAGCCAAATTTGATGATGAATTGGTATATAACCTGACGAGACAAATCGAAAATATATAACTTTTTTTGATATCTCGCTTAGTTCTTGAAATATTTTTATAAAAAATGAGGAGATTAGGGTGAGATCCGGCCTGGACCAGAAAAAAAATAATCAAAACCACTATATTTTCACTGTGAAAATGCATTATAGGTGTTTTATTTTCTTCCTAGTGATTGTTGTTAGGTTGAAATACGTTCTGGACCAGACGAAACGTCACGAAAAGCACAAAGAAGTATACCTATAACTGATTTTTGACATGCTATATCTCGAAAACTAAGCGATATATATATATATATATATATATATATATATTCTTTATTTTTTATTTGTTTCTACGAGTTCTAAAAGAATTCATCATCAGATTGTGACACCACGGTAATAATAGAACTATCCATTTATAAATATACAACGTTGAGAAAATCTGCACTGAGGTGGATCAAGTTGTGGAGGAGCCCTACCCTGTTTCGAGTGTGGCGGCCCGTAGTATCTCGCCGGGAGTGCTTGGAAGGTAGGTAATTGTAGCTGGCGCTGGTTTTCGCCTCGTGTATTATGGGCGGTGAAATGCCGACCCAGTTGTGGCGGCAGCGGATCCAAGGCCACTGCGAGCGAAAGCAGTCACGCGCTCCGGTTTGGCTCTTCTCTCTCATCAGCCGTGCACTCACAATTACTGCTCTTCGTTACAATCTCAGATAGCCTTGGCGGCCCCTGGTCTGCATCCTGTATCGCAATCGCTAGCTACAAGCCGATTAAAGCTATTTACGGAGAACGAAATCAGAAAAAAAGAGCCGAGGGACTTAACGAGAAATTACTTCCAAACTGAGAGGAGAATACTGACTGAAATTATCTCTAAGTAGCTACCACAATGAATTAAGCGCGTTCCCCTCCGATCTGTAGGATGCAGACGCCCATAACGCACGCACACTGCCAAACTGTTGGAGGAGCATGTGGGTACTGCTCGGAACTTTTCTGAAATGAATTTTCATTGCTATGGTGCGAATGCTACAATGGTAATTTCCCTACTCATCTATTTACTAATTTCTTATTTTTCTCCTTTTTTTTTATTATTATTATCTTGTGAGTGTCAATTTCTCCGGTCCATCTACTTTTGTCATTTACGAATTTTATTTTTAAATTCCTTCGGCGTTTTGTAAATTATTCATCACTTCCCTTGCTAATTTGTTCCAATCCCTGACACCATTACCCACATAAGAAAATTTTCTCACTCCCTTATATATGAAATCGAGTGCCAGCATGTGGTCATGGCCGTCTTTTCCCTTCCATGGATTATTTATTCCTAATTCTTCCACCTATATCCCTCCAAGCTCCATTACCAACATATGCCTTGTTCACTCCCTTCACCATCCTCCTGTCTTCCAATGACTCCCTATCCAGCTCCTTTATCATATCAATTAGCGACTGGGTCCTGCGATAGTTTCCATAAATAAATCTTTCCACTCCTCGTCACCAACACACACTCCTAGCACTCTCTTCACCTTTCTTGCATCTTCCAGTGAATCTCATTACAGTTCCTTTATCATATCAGTTACCGATTGTGTTCTGCTTTTCTAAACACAAATCCAGCAGCCATTCTCTGCATCCCCTCCAACTCCATTTTGATGCCCAAAATGTCGAACCCAAACTACATCGTCATATTCAATCTGTGGTCAGACCAAAGTTTGTAACTCATTACTCTCACTTCTCTGGTACATTCTCTCATGACTCTCTCAAATAAATTAGAAATTCTTAAATCTTTCCGTACCACCTGAACTTGGTACAGAGGGGGCAGACGTTGATAAAATTAATCCAGTTAACTATACATTACCATTAAGTTCAATCTGACACTACTTTAGCAGGAAATAAGATCTGCTTATACTTTCCACATTCACAGGAGAATAACGATAGCTGTTTACAGGTCTGCTGCGACAATAACTTCAGATGCTGCTAATAAGTAGGATTCCTGCATGTTGTTAAGTCATCCCTTGTTCAGAACGCTTCTTACTTCGTAGAAGATCGGTGTGTATACACTCAAAATCTACCATCAAAGGGATAATTATGGAGTAATCAAAGACTAATACCTGTTCAACTCATTTACACGAAGGACGACAGTAATTTGGTTTGCATACCAACAGCAGTTGGCAGCTCCAGCTGTGTATGTGGTCATAATCTTTGCCTTCTATACGCCTATAATCTCTGGTCAAACACAATGCTGAAACACAAAAGTTTTGAGTGTTACTGAAAAATTGATAATATTTTGATTCGTAGAGTGATTCAGTTATTTTATTATTATTATCATTGAGGATTTTAGGGAAAAAAGATCAAACAAGGAATTTGCTTAGATATATTGACGCATGCCCTTCTTATGAAACCGTTCCACATAGTATAAATGAGTTCAAACGTGGCAGAAAAATTCTATAATATGTGCCACGTCCTGGAGTTCCAAAAACAACTGAGGCCAGAAGTCATAGATAAAGTCCATCATATTGTTTTGACTGGCAGACAAGTGAAAGTGAGGGAGTTAGCAGAGGCCACAGGCCTCTCAACTGAGTGGGTTAATTTTGTTTTGCGTAATGAATTACACATGGAAAAACTTTGTGCAAGATGGGAGCCTCGAATGCTCATTGCGGGACAAAAGTGAAATCGAATGCGGATACCGGCAGATTGTTTGGAGTTTTTTTTGTTTTATTTATGTCTTAACGCCTCGTCAATGTCGATTATAGATTTTTTTGATAGTTTAAATAAGGAGAATACCGGTATATAGCTATGGAATTATTGTATCATTAGGACTCGAAGCAGTTAACCCCGTGTAAGTACCAAACAACATCCCGGTGCCGCAGAAAATTGAGCTAGCGGGCTGGACCAAGATGGACTTACAATGTAAGATTGAAATAAAATTGATATCAGATTGTTTAAGATTATAGGCTGAGGTCATAATTGCTGATTGATATCTTGGTATAACGTTTGATAATAATCTCAACTGGGTAGAGCACATTGGGCAGGTGCTAGGAAAAGGTTACAAAATCCTTCATTTACTGGAGAGGGTGATGAGAGGATGTACCAGAGATGTTAGAGAACTAGATTACGAAACTTTGGTGAGAACATTGGTTGCATATGGTGGTGCAGTTTGGACCCACATTTTGGGTATCACATACAGCAGTTGGAGGGCGTGCAAAGAAGAGCAGCTAGATTTGTTTGAGCAAATTATCGCAGGTTCCAGTCAGTATCTGATATGATAATGGATCTGGATTGGCAGTCATTGAAGGACAGGAGGAGGGTGACTAAAGTGCTGGGAATGTACAGGGCATATGTTGGTGATGGGGTTTGGAGAGATATTGGTTGAAGAATTAGAAATAGTGCATTAAAGCGGAAAGATGACCATGACCACAAACTGGCACTCAATTTCATAACAAGGAAGTGGAACAAATTACCAAGTGAAGTGATCAATAATGTACCAAAAACTCTGAAGGAATTTAAAATTTGTAAATCGCAAAGTAGACGAGGAAGGATTTTAACACTCAAATTAAAAATAAAATAAAAAGCAGGTAATTAGGTGACAGGGAATCGCCACCGGAGCCAGTGCTCCATAGGAAGTAATAATAATAATAATTAGAGATGATAAATGGCTGGGGGCAAGGAACGGAAAGGAATTCGGCCATGGCCTTTAAAAGAACCCATTCCAGCATTCGGCTGGAGTGATTTGGTATATTTGCAGGTGTTTGAGAAGAACGCAACCAGCTTTTTGCGGCGTTTTGGTAACTATGGACTAAACGTGGATTCATGAAGACGTACAGGAAACGAAACAGCAGTCAAAAAAGTGGACTTCATGAGGCGAATCAGTTCCAAAGAAAGCGAAATGCGTTCCATCCTCTGGAAAGTGGATGGCTTAAATCTTTTGGGACGCAAATGAATTCTCCTGATTTACTACTTGGTGAAGGGAAATATCATTAGTGCAGAATACTACGCATCACTTTCTGAGTGACTAAAGATAGCGATTGCGAATAAACGCCCGTGAATGTTCTAAAAGAATGTCTCCTTTCACCGTGACAATGCGCCGGTGCATTCAGACCGGGTCACTGAAAAAAAAAAAAAAATTCCACCCTATTCACCAGATTTCGCCCCTCGATTTACCATCTGCTCCCGAAACTCAAAACTTTCCTAGCTGTACACAAATTTTCGGTGGAACAAAGTCACGCCCATATATTAATGGTAATAAATATAAAAATGTTTATTTGTAATTCAAATTGTAAATGTTCCTTACTAATGCTATTTTTTTGAATATCTCTGATAGCAAAGAGGAACTGATGAAAAGGAATAAATATTTCTTTTAATACTGGAGACAGATTATATAAAGCTTAGAATGGCTTGAGAATACGGTCTCAGCTTTGATGCAAGGTGTATGAATTACAAAACAATTAGTTGGAATGTAAGTGGGAAAACCAACTGAATTGTATAAAGATCAATACGGACGGGGACGATTAAGTCAGCCGTAAGCTGAAAGCTGTAATCGTGATCAACTATGAAAATCTGTGAAATAAAATTGTGTTCAGTACAACCCAAAAAGTTATTGGAGAAAACTTCCTCGGTGGATATTTTGAAGTAAAAGAACACAAACAAAACAATACAAAACTTTTCTGCAAAAATTTTATTTCGGATATTATAAGAGGAAGGCAGGAGTAGTTTTGGAATTATAAGCGGAGATCTATCATCAGGTGTCATTTATGCTGAAAAGATGACATAAGATTTTCTCTTCCTGACTGGAAACAAATGAGAAGGCACAACACGGTAAAAGTGAAAATAATAGTAATTCGTATAAGACACGTTATAATGTAACACCTGTATTTCTGTTGGGTATTTAAACTGAATATGAATAATTCTTGTACAACTGTTTTTTTGTTTTTGTTTTTTATTCCTTTGAGTAGGGGTGCGGCGGTTATGTCTTTCTTCTACGAATGAAATTAATGATCGCTGAATGTCAAGTAACAGATGGTATAAGATTGTTTAAGTGTTTGAAATTAAATGGACGGCGTGTTATATAGAAACTAATAAGACCAGTAGTAGTAAGGGAATGGGTGTTTGGTATTAAATAGGTCACGCGCCCCGCCCCCCCTGCGGCCGCTCCCCCTATAATTAGGCACCTGGCCGACTGTGCGGCCTGTAATTATCTCACCCGTCCCTCCCCCTGCGGCCGCTTCCCCTATAATTAGGCGCCACCGGCCTGTCATTATCTACCTGGCTCTTTGTAGGTCACCCGCCCCGCCCCCTGCAGGTGTGCAGGCCGCTTCCCCTATAATTAGGCACCCGGCCGACTGTGCGGAATTATCTACCTGGCTCTTTGTAGGTCACGCGCCACGCCGGCGCCGCTCTCGCCGTCATTATCTTTGTAGGTCACGCGCCCCGCCCCTGCAGCCACGCTGGCGCCACCGGCCTGTCATTATCTTGGCGTGCATCAGTATAAAAGAAGCGTCGTAACAGGAACTAAGCCAGTTGTATCTGAACTTACACAGAGACAATGTCTTCGCAAAGCATTGAAGATTTGCCTTCTCTCGATGACGTGAATCTGCAAGGTAATTATTTTTTCATACATTGCCAGTTTTAATTATTTATTTAACAAAATTTATGTAGTCTTTTAAACTATGCTATCTTTTTAGATTTACTGTCTGAAGGAGCCACTAGTGATGGAAGTCTGTTGGTTTTCGGTTCCAACGAATGGAATTGGGAATTATTTGATAAATATCTCAGTAAGTTTTTTTTTTTATTTCATTTAATTAACATAGCGTTTATCCTATGTTACCATTTAAACTTTTTGTTTTTACAGATACGCCATCTGACGGACTAGAGTTTGAGGGTATACCTACCACTAGTACTTACGATGTACCCATACAAATGAATGGTAAGTCCCACTTTGTTATTTATTACTTGTAATTAGATGTTAACATAATTCCATGTACTGTTAAATATTTGATATTGTTGATAAAAATTTCATTTAATTAACATTGTGTTTTATCCTAACTTTTTTTTTTTTTTACAGATATGCCATCTGAAGAACTAGAGTTCGAGGGTATCCCTACTTACGATGTACCCATGCAAATGAATGGTAAGTTATTTATTTCATATATTCCTTGTAATTAGATGTCAGCTAGCTTTCTATCGTTTCATGAGTATAATTTTTCATTTAACAAAAATCCATGTACTGTTTTAACTTAATATTGAATATAGTATGCTTTAAAAAAATTTCATTTAGCAAATGTCTTTTTTTTCATAGATTTACTGGAGTGTGATGAAATTAACGTGCCCAGTAAACGGAGGAGGATTCATTCCATGCTACCAAATGGTAAGTCTCACATTGCTATTTTTTTTATTATATTCCATGTAGCTAGGATACCACCTTTATTCTCACCGGTTTCAGGTCCTTCTGATCCACCCAGGGTTTTGCAATTTGCAGAGCCAGCGAGTCATGAGACTTTATCTGGTGCAGGCTTGGAGCAGGAATTAGCTGATTGTGAGTACATTATACTTTATATTTTTGTAATTACCTTTTTCTTTATGTCATGTTTTTTAACCAATGCTTATTTTTTTATAGATATGGCACAGTATGATGGTATACCTACCACAAGTGTTTATGACTGGGAACAAGACTTAATTAATAGTGAGTACAATAGACATAAAAATTAATTTAACAAAAATGTGTTTAATGTTTTGACCTAAATTATCTTTCTTTTTATAGATTTTCCATGGTATGAGGAAACTAGAAGGACTCATTCCATACAACCGAATGGTACGTTTCACTTCATTATTTATTCATACATTCCATGTAATTAGATGTCGGCCTTATTCTCATTGGTTTCTATCGTTGCAGAGCCGCCCGCAGACATGAATGCCGCCGTCGAGTCCGGACCTGCTCCGCCTATGTGGAGACCGTGGGAAATGCAGGACTCAGCCGATAGGCGAAACCCAACACCCGGACCTAGCAGGCAGGCCGCAGGAGTGGCAGGCCCTAGCAGCCGGGGCTCAGGAGTGGCAGGCCCTAGCAGGCAGGCCGCAGGAGTGGACAGGTCCTAGCAGGCAGGCCGCAGGAGTGGCAGGCCCTAGCAGGCAGGCCGCAGGAGTGGCAGGTCCTAGCAGCCGGGGCTCAGGAGTGGCAGGCCCTAGCAGGCAGGCCGCAGGAGTGGCAGGCCCTAGCAGCCGGGGCTCAGGAGTGGCAGGTCCTAGCAGGCAGCAGCAGCCAAATATATCATGTGCAGCAACGAGGGGTGAGTGTCCAGACGCATCGCGCTTAATCCTTGAAGATAGGCAGAGTGCTTTTAAAAATAGAATCTATACCGGAACCATTCAAAATTCTGAAAATTTTATTGGACCAATTAACTTCATTGATGCATGTTATGATCTTTTGGCAAATAAAGTCCGCGAAATTGTTAGTTGCCGGTCCACCCCGGCTGTAAAGGTTCAGGTTGGGCTGGCAACATCTTTTGCAATTCAGAAGGAGTTAAATATCGTTTCCGCAAATTTGTATTTTCTTACCAAAATGTGTGAAGTCACATCCAGCACTCACCTGCCTGATTGGTATAAGATCTGTGTGAAATCGGAGATCACGACTAAATTGGAAGAGTTTCAGGAGAGAGATTCTGGAAAAACCCTCGAGAGATTAATTTCCCTCGACATAAACATTGCTCATTTTCAACCGTTCTATCGAGGGTCTTCCCATGTGGCTCTGCCAGTTGATATCCAAAGAAAAATGGCTATAGTCAATGTGAAAAACAATGACGAGTTATGTTTCCTTTGGACTCTCCTTGCAGCTCAAGTACAGGCGCATGAAAATGCAAACCAGGTTGGTAGTTACAGGGAGGCATTCGCAAGCCATGAATTCGATTTCTCAGGTATTGAGTTTCCGGTAAAACTCGCAGATATTTCCAAATTCGAGAGGCAAAATCCAGGCATTTCAGTAAATGTTTTCGGTCTGGATCTTATTAAAGGTAGGAATGAAGTTGTCGGGCCCTTACACTTAACTGCAGACAAACGCGATAACCACATTAATATGTTACTGCATACTGACAGCAGTGGGAATTCCCATTACTGTTGGATTCGCAACTTTTCGCGGCTAGTTAGTTCTTCATTAACTAATCATAAAGGTACCATACACATATGCGACAGATGTCTGCAGCATTTCACTCGCAAAGATCTTCTGTACCGTCACGAGATCGATTGTGCAAGGGCAGATCCAGTAAGAGTAGATTTGCCCGGCGATGACGATAAAACTTTAAAGTTTAAGGATTTTGCACACAAGCAGCGTGTGCCCGTCGTCGTTTACGCGGATTTTGAAAGTTTATTAGAACCTTATGATTCATGCAGTCCCCCACCCAACGCCTCTCACTCAACCAATGTCCAGAAACACACCCCATTCGCTGCGGCATACCAGGTCGTTTGTGAATGCGTACCTAGTCTGTCACGATTCAACTCCTTCTCGGGTCCAAACCCCGAGAAATGGCTTGTGGAACAACTTGTCGAGCTTGCCGAGGAAGTTGATGAAATTTACAAGGAGTGTATTCCCCTTGTAATGACAGATGAGCAAGAAGCAAAGTTTGCTGCTGCTACTGTATGTCACATCTGTGAGAAAGACATTGAACCGGGGACTGTTAAAGTCCGCGACCATTGTCATATCACAGGTAAATTTAGGGGGGCTGCACACAATGACTGCAATTTGCAGTTTAAGACTAAAAAGTTCATACCCATTTTCTTTCATAATCTGTCTGGGTATGACGCACATTTTATAGTTATGGCATTATCCGACCTCGACGGCGATGGGATGGATGTACTTCCCATAAACACTGAACGCTACATTTCTTTTTCAAAAAAGGTTGAACGTACTTCAATTACGTTAAGGTTTCTGGACTCTTACCGTTTTATGCAGGCCCCATTAGACAAACTGGTTGGTACCCTTGAGGACGACGACATGGGCATTACTAGTGCTCATTTTGACGACCCCGAGAAGTTTCAATTAGTTAAGCGGAAAGGAGTCTTCCCTTACGAATATATGGATTCGTGGGATAAACTCGACGAGGCCACGCTTCCTCCAAAATCAAAATTTTATAGTTCGCTGTCGGAGTCTGCCAACCTGAACCTTTACAGCCGGGGTGGACCGGCAACTAACAATTTCGCGGACTTTATTTGCCAAAAGTTTATAACATGCATCAATGAAGTTAATTGGTCCAATAAAATTTTCAGAATTTTGAATGGTTACGGTATAGATTCTATTTTTAAAAGCACTCTGCCTATCTTCAAGGATTAAGCGCGTTGCGTCTGGACACTCACCCCTCGTTGCTGCACATGATATATTTGGCTGCTGCTGCCTGCTAGGACCTGCCACTCCTGAGCCCCGGCTGCTAGGGCCTGCCACTCCTGCGGCCTGCCTGCTAGGGCCTGCCACTCCTGAGCCCTGCCTGCTAGGTCCGGATGTTGGGTTTCGCCTATCGGTTGAGTCCGGCATTTCCCAAGGTCTCCACATGGGCGGAGCAGGTCCGGACTCGACGGCGGCATTCATGCCTGCGGGCGGCTCTGCAACGATAGAAACCAATGAGAATAAGGCTGACATCTAATTACATGGAATGTATGAATAAATAACGAAGTGAAACGTACCATTCGGTTGTATGGAATGAGTCCTCCTAGGTTCCTCATACCATGGAAAATCTATTAAAAAATAAAGATAATTTAGGTCAAAACATTAAACACATTTTTGTTAAATTATTTTTATGTGTATTGTACTCACTATTAATTAAGTCTTGTTCCCAGTCATAAACATTTGTGGTAGGTAAACCATCATACTGTGCCATATCTATAAAAAATAAGCATTGGTTAAAAAACATGACATAAAGAAAAAGGTAATTACAAAAATATAAAGTATAATGTACTCACAATCAGCTAATTCCTGCTCCAAGCCTGCACCAGATAAAGTCTCATGACTCGCTGGCTCTGCAAATTGCAAAACCCTGGGTGGATCAGAAGGACCTGAAACCGGTGAGAATAAAGGTGGTATCCTAGCTACATGGAATATAATAAAAAAAATAGCAATGTGAGACTTACCATTTGGTAGCATGGAATGAATCCTCCTCCGTTTACTGGGCACGTTAATTTCATCACACTCCAGTAAATCTATGAAAAAGAAAAGACATTTGCTAAATGAAAATTTTTTAAAGCATACTATATTCAATATTAAGTTAAAACAGTACATGGATTTTTGTTAAATGAAAAATTATACTCATGAAACGATAGAAAGCTAGCTGACATCTAATTACAAGGAATATATGAAATAAATAACTTACCATTCATTTGCATGGGTACATCGTAAGTAGGGATACCCTCGAACTCTAGTTCTTCAGATGGCATATCTGTAAAAAAAAAAAAAGTTAGGATAAAACACAATGTTAATTAAATGAAATTTTTATCAACAATTTCAAATATTTAACAGTACATGGAATTATGTTAACATCTAATTACAAGTAATAAATAACAAAGTGGGACTTACCATTCATTTGTATGGGTACATCGTAAGTACTAGTGGTAGGTATACCCTCAAACTCTAGTCCGTCAGATGGCGTATCTGTAAAAACAAAAAGTTTAAATGGTAACATAGGATAAAACGCTATGTTAATTAAATGAAATTAAAAAAAAAACTTACTGAGATATTTATCAAATAATTCCCAATTCCATTCGTTGGAACCGAAAACCAACAGACTTCCATCACTAGTGGCTCCTTCAGACAGTAAATCTAAAAAAGATAGCATAGTTTAAAAGACTACATAAATTTTGTTAAATAAATAATTAAAATGGCAATGTATGAAAAAATAATTACCTTGCAGATTCACGTCATCGAGAGAAGGCAAATCTTCAATGCTTTGCGAAGACATTGTCTCTGTGTAAGTTCAGATACAACTGGCTTAGTTCCTGTTACGACGCTTCTTTTATACTGATGCACGCCAAGATAATGACAGGGGTGGCGCCAGCGTGGCTGCAGGGGCGGGGCGCGTGACCTACAAAGATAATGACGGCGAGAGCGGCGCCGGCGTGGCGCGTGACCTACAAAGAGCCAGGTAGATAATTCGGCACAGTCGGCCGGGTGCCTAATTATAGGGGAAGCGGCCTGCACACCTGCAGGGGGCGGGGCGGGTGACCTACAAAGAGCCAGGTAGATAATGACAGGCCGGTGGCGCCTAATTATAGGGGAAGCGGCCGCAGGGGGAGGGACGGGTGAGATAATTACAGGCCGCACAGTCGGCCAGGTGCCTAATTATAGGGGGAGCGGCCGCAGGGGGGGGCGGGGCGCGTGACCTATTTAATACCAAACACCCATTCCCTTACTACTACCAGTTCATGATAAATGTTGAGAAGAAGAACATTAATATGTAGACTACTGTTAATTTATTATGTGAATGTATAAATTGTTGAAACTACGGAGAATGTGGATTGTGAAAAATAAATATTGTAACACAAGAAGCTGAAGCATTTAAGTACTGACCAAAATGGAAATTATATTTGTGTAAACGGTTATATACGAGATCAATTTTCAAGATTTTATTATAGATTTTTAAAATAATATAGGATTGTATGTTGTGGTTCAGTTCGTAGAACGTATTACATGCAAATATGAAATTGTGATAAAGGAATAGTAACACCATAACGGTCACAAATGATTGATTGTTGTTTATAAAAGTAAAGAAGAACGAGTAGCTTCTTTTGGGAAGCTTCGATAAGTTGTATTAAGGTCAGGACAAAAGGTTATACGGTGATACGGGAGGTAAACGAGTATTCTGAGGTCCTTGAAGAAACCCCTTCCCAGGAGGGAATCACAAAGCCGGAGAAACTTAGGAGCATGTGTGTTGAACTTCAAGTGGACTGTGTCGAAAAATAAAATAGGTCTCAAGACTTAATTTGATCTCTTTGATATTGGAGCTAGTTATTTATCAAACCACCTTCGTACAAAGCGATTAGAGAAAACAGAGGAAGCTTCAAGCGGTGAATGTGCTATGAACCATGAATGAAGGAATATATGGAGACCACGCAATGGAGTAAAACCGGGTAGAGAGAAGTGGGGTGGTAAGGTCACCATATTGGTTGGCCGTAGAAACAAGGGGAATAGGCACAAAATCCTCAAGGGAATCTTACGACAAACGTGGCACCGCAATTTGATGATGGATTATTATGTAACTCGATGAGACAGACCAAAAGTGAAGAATAAATGTTTTTGATATCCTGCTTAGTTCTCGAGAAGGCATAAAAATGAGGTGCTTTGGGTTGAAATTAGGAAGAAACATTTCCCCAAGGTCAAACTTGGTGTTACATTCTTATGTAACACAACAAGACAAATAAAAAATAAAAATGTTCGAAATCTCGCTTAACTCTTGAGATATACTGTCTCAAAAGTTAGTTGTTTTAGGTTGAAATTCAGAAGAAAAATATCCCCAAAGTCAAATTTGATAATAGATTCTTATGTAACACGACGAATTGAAAGTAAACAATAAAAATTTTCGATATATCGTTTAGTTTTAGAGATATGCCGTCTCCAAAAGTCAGAAGCTTAAATGGAAGTAGTATCATTGAGATACGTGATACAAGTTGTCACTAACTTGGTGCTTATGAAACTACTAACAACTAATAATAAATTGTTTGTCCTTTCTGGTACAGACTGATTTCAACCTACCTACATTTCCATTAATATTGTCGCTACAAAATAAAAAAACACATGAACTGCATCGCGAACTAAATTTCGGGTAATAACAACGTTTGTTTCATCACGTTTCATAGTTCGCACAGCACAAATTATCACAATTAATTTCATCGTACCCTTTCAGTGTTAACTGAACTGGACTAAAGCATGAAGAATACCATATTCATTGTATCGAGATGTAAACTTGACCCGCTTAAATTAGACTTCCAACACTTGTTTAGATCAAGGCTAGCCTTTTATGTGCAAAGTAATAACATATGCTGATTGTCTACACTACACCAACAAATATCTGAGAATGACATTATCCTGTTGAGAGCAATGAAAAAATTTATAACGATAGGCCCTAATGTTGCAATTACCTATCAGACACTTCAAGAACAATAATTACAATGTGACTTAATTATGAAACGTTATTCCAGGTTTTTTTTTCTATCTTGTCTGTTTGTGCAACCGTAAGCAACACAATTTAGCATTATAGAAAGCTTTACAATATTAGAAAATGAAATATTCTCAGCAGCAGACACAGTGCAAACAGCCCAATATTTTGGGGTTATTCCTATGGCCGCCGCGCATGCGCAGTAGGAGACGAGTTTTTATATGAGTTTTCGCAGATTTAGCGTTATTTCGTCTCCATATATTCCTCCTTCCATATCATGAACCAGCAGCGAGAAGCGACAGCGCAGAATGCAGGTAATGCACCTGTTGTACTATATATCACTTGTAGCGTCAGGTGTATATGTGTAGAATTGAGTATCGACGAGATGGGAATCTCGCCCACAACTCTCTCCTCCACACGTAACTTATTGCGCGCCTCGGACTCGAGGAACCGGTCTCGTGTTTGGCTTGTCCTTTTTCTCTGCGTATTGTGCGTGTGATATAAGAGGTGCGGCTGATTCTGGAGCAGGAAGCTGGACTGGAGAAAGCCAACCGGTAGCAGAGGTGTAGACTCGCAGACGACACTCCCACACGTGTCTGGAACTCCAGGACGTCGCATGCGGAAGCGACTTCAACACGCACAGCAGAGTGTCTGGACAGGTCTCCGTGATGGACTAAACGCGATACCTTACGGAGTTCACAGTGCGAGGGAAAATAGTGGCTATTCTCGGCGGAGTTATGTAGGTCGTTGTGATAGATTGGGTGACGAGAGAAATCGGGTTGGGGTAAAACTGGAAATATAACTTATGCAATAGCTCACAGATTGATATTCTATACAAGATTGTTTGATCAAAATACCACGGCTCATATGATGCAATATTTATTAACATTTCACATACCGGTATGCTTGCTTTGGCATACTCTAGTGGTTGACTTAGTCAGGTAATTATTTATTGTAAAAAATACAAACAAAAATTCAGATATTCAAAAATATATTACATTTACAGACTTTCACCCACTTATAGTCTTATGTTATACCTATAGTTTAATACCGGTGGTGAATGAGTGTTCCGCCCTGAAGCAGGTTTTCACATGACTGGTCTCCATACTTTGCTGCCCTTCTCTTCATTGCATTCAGTTTCCGTTCCCCTTCATGTTATCTGTGATCTTGTACCTCTTTCTTCCCCTCACTCTCCTAGTCGTTCCAAGGCGTCTCTTAACAAACACTCAACAAGTGCCCCATCCAGTTCTTCTTCCTTCCTGTAATGACCAGCAGTAGTTTCCTTTCTCTCTCCAACCCTATCCAGCTCATCCTCTCCATTCTCCTCCTCATCATCTTCTAAAACAGTTCTATCCATTTTTCATCCTCTCGTCTCAGTGACCAAGAATCTGCCTCACAAAGAATTACACTCCAAATGAAACATTCGCCAGTTTTGTCTTCAGTGTTTTACCTACTTTCCCAGTTATTAACCAGGAAAATGAGGTCGACTAATTTTTTTGTAAACATCATATCATCTGATGGTTACATATAAAAAACAATACCAGGAAATTTGAGACTTAAGTTTATACAAAGATCGCTGTAAATCGTAACAACGCAGCAACTCGGCTCTGAAGTTTCCACATGACAATTATCACAACTAGCTTCTAAGCCCGCTAAAAATGATAGGTTGAACGCAAAGATCTAGCAACTCATTTATTTGAGTTTACCATAGCAACGACAGAGAGTATAGTGAAAACAACAAATATAAATACTTTTTAAAACCAGCAGAAATAACGGGATGAACGCAACATTATTTCACTTCATTTCCTCGCAGTTGCATAACTAAACAGAAGTGGTATTAAATAACAGCCATAACCTAGATCTGTGGTCACATCTCTGACTACGGTAACGAAGACCGTGTGCTTCACGATGACACCATGACCAAAGTAGCCCTCTATACAGGGTGTTACAAAAAGGTACGGCCAAACTTTCATGAAACATTCCTCACACACAAACAAAGAAAATATGTTATGTGGACATGTGTCCGGAAACGCTTACTTTCCATGTTAGAGCTCATTTTATTACTTCTCTTCAAATCACATTAAACATGGAATGGAAACACACAACAACAGAACGTACCAGCGTGACTTCAAACACTTTGTTACAGGAAATGTTCAAAATGTCCTCCGTTAGCGAGGATACATGCATCCACCCTCCGTCGCATGGAATCCCTGATGCGCTGATGCAGCCCTGGAGAATGGCGTATTGTATCACAGCCGTCCTCAATATGAGCTCTAACATGGAAAGTAAGCGTTTCCGGACACATGTCCACATAACATATTTTCTTTGTTTGTGTGTGAGGAATGTTTCCTGAAAGTTTGGCCGTACCTTTTTGTAACGCCCTGTATAGATAGATTACATTTTTAAATAAGGTATAGTGAATATGGTGTACTTCTAAGAGATTAAGATACTTTATATCAACGTATATTACCGCTTCCATGTAATTAAGAAGCTGTCATAACAGTCGGTTATTGTCGGATTCAGTCTATTGTCTATAACAAATAATGGAGGGTGCCCACATACCACTTCCCTAAGGAAAATCGTCAATTACGAAAAACTGTTTAGAGTTATAAATAATTAAAAAATTTATTTAAGCAACTCATCTTAATACCTAATAGTGTTGATAATGTGTTTATACAAAATAAATCTTCCTGAAGAGAAAATAGCAAAGAATGAAAAGAATGCAAATATTGATTTTTCGAAAAAGATGTCTCAATTCCGTCACCCCGTTCCTGTTATTATGTACTCATTTGTTTTCTTGCGGAAAATTGGATTAATACAGTGTTAAGATTTCTTATAAATTATTTATTAACATGACAATACGTTTATACAGTTTAATACATATGTATTTGCCCATCCAGACAAAAATCACAAACTTTTTTTTTTTTTTTCAAAAAATAAAAAGAAAAAAAAAGAAAAAGATAAGCACATCTCCTGGCATCATTGGAAGCATTTTGAACGCGTGATCCATTCCCTTTGGGAAAAACGCTTTCTACAATTTGGACATGACGCATTCTCATCGCTCGAGTTATCCTCCTCATTGGTGGACAACAGTGGAACTCGTGTTTCATTCTCACTTGAGTTTGAGTCATACTTCCTTGTTTTCTGTTTGGAAAGTTTTGTCGATTATTTCCCCGCATTGCCTTTATCTTCGACGATGAGACGTCTCTTATCATCTGATTGTGATTGTTTCTTCTGACGCTCAGTCGTAATTTGTTTCTTTTCCAGAGAGTTTTTAAGAATCGTCTTATGGGGACTTTCCGCTACCAGGAATGGGGTCTCGGCTCTATAAGATGGAACTCTGTGAACTTGATTTTTTTCTCTTGCAGATAACCACTCTGTTACCTTTATAACAACATTATATCATTTTCAAAATTTTTGTTTTCTTCGTAAAACTTTGAGTTTAATACATATGTTTCATTATTTGCGATGGTCCTGAATTCATTCCCGGGATGGATTTTAGAATCTCAGAGGGGATGGATTTAGAACTGCGGTTACAATAAAAATGGTGGCTGCTTCTAAGCAAGCGAATACAGCTACACTTCTGTGATAATTGGAACGCATCTTAAAACAGTACTCTACAATCACCAATATTTAAATAATGGAAATCTTTCTGTGAAACGTCAGTATAACTATTCAAAGTTATTCGTAGGGAGCTTCCATAAACTACGTGGTTCGTTATAGGAGGTGGAGGGGTTGGCTGGAAAGCTACGCTGGACTACGTGGGAGGGGGGGGAAGGGAGTGGGATTTTTGAGCCAAGCAACGTAGCTTTTCATTCATATTGTTTATCACAGTTAAAGTAGTAGAGAACACACAAGAACATGTGAATATTTATTTTCGTCATTTAATTATCTCCGTATGATATTTAGTATAGTCCGACAAGAGAAAACAGTAAAAAATGGCTTTTAGAACAAAAGGGGAAAAAAGCTACGTGCCACGCTGGGGTTGGGGGCAGAGGCAAAAGCCACATCGATCTACATGGGAGGGGGGAAGGGGGTTTACAGGAGGCCAAAATTGAGTTACGTGGTTTGTGGACGCTCCTGTTGTAAGCTTTCACAAAACATATTTTGAAAACATTCGAGCGTAAATGAACACAACAAAGCAACTGCGTCCTGCCAGTAATCAACTGCGTTGTTACGCTCTCAATAGATTTCAGCCCTTACCATGGAAGTTAAAGGGGTGACAAAGTTAGGGAAGGGGAGGGATTTCGGAAACTTTACCGTAACACTTATTTGCTCCGTCTCTCTTTCTTGCTGTATTTTCTAGTAGGGTGTCAGTAAAAACGCAACATATAATTTCGATATACATTGAAGTTTTCAGAAAGATCTATCAAATAAGAAATCTTCTCGAGGAGCTATTAAAATGAAGAATCGTGAAATTGGAATAAAATTTTCGTATTGTGTTAACCACCAAGTAAACAAATCCAGTCAGTCACGATTGCTCGTTACATGCAAAAAGTCCAAGATCGTTAAGACGGATAAGTGAACGTTACAGAACAGCAGGGAAAGCGAATATTAAACTGCTCTTTAAGGATTGCGTAACACCAAAAACGAAAGCACGATGGCATGAGGTAGAATCGTTTGAAGTTTACCCTACGTTTGAAATTTTCCCTACGTGCGTGTGAGCTAGGTAGAATTCGTGGGATTGTAATATTCCTTGTATCTGTGCCACGGATCCCACGTCAACGTAAACGGTTAACGCTTCAGCATGTAACGAATGTCCCAAATTACAGCTTTCTTAATGGGTGTTCTTTTCAACAACTTTAAATAATTGAAGAATTGCAATTGAATCTGATATTCCATTTCAGTAGATTTATACACCACTGTTTGAAAATTCCAAAATTAGAAGAACACATGTGATTCTGACGAAATATATTCCACAGATTTGTGACATTACACAAATGATTAGAATCACAGAACTGTACATGCATTTTGACCGGTGAAGCCGCCACGTTCCGTAATCAGAGCCTCTAGACGCAGAGGCGTGGAATTAAAGTAGCCTGGGTATGCTGCTGGGGAACACATTGTCAGGCGGTTTGTAGGCGCGTCCACAAAGCATCTACAGTGGTTGCAGGAGGACCAGAATGGACATGTTTCCAACCGATAATATCTCAGACATGTTCAATAAGTGACATGTCAGGTGAATAAGCAGGCCAGGGAAGCAGGGGTACCCGTTGTTCTTCGAAGGAAGCTCGCTCATTCCTCGTCACATGTGGTCGGGCATTGTCATTCTCAAATATGTTATGTGGAGCTTGTAAGACAAGTTTTGGATTAATGGTTAATAAGTGATGATGTGAGACATAGTTCTGATTACTGTAAGACCTAACTTGTGCTTACTAGAAGCCGGTTAATTGAATTTTAATCCGTTAGTAGTCACCGTACCGAGCGGGGCGGTGTAACGGTTAGCGTTCTCGCCTTGCATTCGGGAGGACGGCGGTTCGAATCCCCGTCTGGGCATCCAGATTTGGGTTTTCCATGGTTTCCCCAAATCACTCCAGGCAAATGCCGGGATGCTTCCTTCAAAAGGCCATGGCCGAATTCCTTCCCATTCCTTGCCCCCATCCTTGCCCCCCATCCTTTCCCGTCTCTAAAGACCTCGATGTTAAAAGAGACGTAAAGCAGTTACAAAAAAAAAAAAAAAAAAAAAAAAAAGTAGTCACCGTAGGTTGCCCAGGAAGCGTCCTCAGCCAGCCCGATACAAGAGGTGGATAATTAACTAAGAAAAGTCTTCAAGTATAAGATAATCAAGTTAAGTTCTCCACACATTTATTGAAATAACGTACAACATCGAACTGGTTGGCCACTACCAAAATTTAGATGTTAAAGCTATTGAGACTTCGTCAACCGTAGATTGCTAGTTTCTTTCGACAAAAGGAAATTGATAATCAAAATCTGTTTTACACCAAACTACTTCCAACGTCACATTTCACTGTTCTGCTATATTCTTACACTGTTCAACTTTCTGTAAAACACACATTGTTCTGGCTAAATAAATTCAGTCTTCTTCACGATGCTTACTACGCTGCACTGTTCAAATAGCGTCTAGCACAATACACGACGCGAGCCGCCCGCTACCATAGTTCGGCTACGACTGACTTGAAACAATGTATTCAGGCGCTCTTAGGCGCTACTTGCGGGTCGGCGGAATGCTACTGTTAATGATACAAGCTGTCTGCAGGAGGGGCAATGTCTCGGGCTCTAAATCATCCCTGACGCAGCGGTTGCTATAGAGATTTATGTACGAGGCGAAATCACGTGTTAGACTCAATGGCTCACCAAACCATCACACTTGGCGTTTGTTCTCTATGGCGCTGATGAATGCAGTCTGCCCGATTGCGTTCACCACGGTACTGTCAACAAGTACGCGGCCATCACCGTAGGACACCTTGTAGCGAGACTCATCAGGAAACATTTCATTTCAGCTCTCAGCACTCTATGTGCACGCAATCTCTTTCCGACCTTAATGTCTTGTTACGTTTCCACTGTTCTACACATCCTCCGATTTTTTAAGTGATTCTGACCATTCCTTCTGGACGTTCCAACCTTCACAAATAGCAGTGTAGTAATCACACAATTGCGGTTAAGACGAGAGCATTCTACCTCGTGATTGACTTAAACAAAATAGTCTAGTAGTAGTGAATATATGAACATGGTGAAAGGGTAGATCTAATGTGAACGTGTGTGAGTGATATTCAGTGGCGGATCCAGGATTTTGTTTTGGGGGGGGGGGCTAGGATTTGGTTTGGGGGGGGGGCTTGACTCGGGGAAGGAAGGGGTTCACCGACAGAAATCTCATTATTCCAGAATGCCGCCCTTATTAAAAGTGTAGCGCAAAAAAAAGGTCCCCAAAATGCATGTCGTTAGGGGTGACCTTGGTGCTTTTGGGGGGGGGCTTCAGCCCCCTAGGACCCCCCCCCCCGGGATCGGCTACTGGTGATATTTATCAACCTGATATTATTAATAATGAGCTACACTATTACAGAAGAAAGGGGTCTGACAAGGATGTGCCCTGTCTCCTACAATTTTCAATGCCTATTTTCAAGACTTACCGGATATGATCAGGGACGAAATTAATGCTGGGACAAAGATGCAGCGAGAGCTAGTAAACATGATTCGCTTCACTTATGACACTGTGAGAGCAACGGAAAGTGCAGAGGATCTTAAGAAAATTTTGGAAAAAATGGAGTAAACAATCGGTAATGAGTACAAACTGAAAATTAATAAAGCGAAGATGCAAGTCGTGGCATGTAGTAAAGATCAAAACTCGACAGTGAAAATTAAAATTAATGAAGAAACATTAGACGATGTGCAAGAATTCTGTGACCTAGGAAGCTAAATTTCAAATGATGGAAGAAGCAAGATAAAATGCACGTTTGCTCAAGCAAAAATAGCGGTCAACAAAAGAAACGAATATTTACAACAAATAACATCAGTTGGATAATGGGGAAAAGACTATTAAAAGTTTATGTTTGGCGTATTCCCCTCTGCAGATGTGAAACCTGGACAGTTGGTAAAGAAGAGAAAAGATTAATTTCATTAGAGCAATGGTGCTACAGAAGTACGTTAAGGATTATTTGGAGTGACAAGATTAGTAATCAACAAGTTTTTGAGAGGGCAGGAGAGTATAACTCTATACGGAAGAGTTTAAAAAGGCGGAGGACAATACTGGGGGAAATGGTAAAAGGAAAGAGATATCTAGGAAGACCACGGTTAAAATACATCCAGCAGATAATGGAAGACGTTGGCTGCTGAATAGAGGAGGGCAGAAAATAGAGTTGAATGAAGGACCGCCACAGACCACTCAAAGGAGTGACCACCGAAGAAGAAGAACTTAATAACAATCCTAAAAAGTCTATAACATCACAGTATATGCTTTAATGACTGAGTAATCTTTGTTCGTAGGAAAAATATAAGCAAACAGTGTTGCACAAAAGTTTAAAAATATATAACAAATTACCTGAAGAGATAAAAAGAGCCATATACATATATATTGGAAATATATATATATATTGAATATATATAAGTTACTACCTTTTTTGTTAATCAGAATACTGTTATGATTACATTACAAATTAAATTTTATAAGTTCTCTTTGATACAGCACGTTCAACTTTACCGAGCTTGGCGGTGTAACGGTTAGCGTTCTCGCCTCGCATTCGGGAGGACGGCGGTTCGAATCCCCGTCCGGGCATCCAGAATTGGGTTTTCCATGGTTTCCCAAATCACTCCAGGCAAATGCCGGGATGCTTCCTTCAAAAGGCCATGGCTGAATTCCTTCCCATTCCTTGCCCCCCATGCTTTCCCGTCTCTAAAGACCTCGCTGTTGAGAGACGTAAAGCAGTTAAAAAAAAAAAAAAAAGAAAAAAAAAAAAAAAAAGAAAAAGAAGTTCAACTTTGTCTGTACATCATAAAGATTTTTAACTTTTCAACTCTTAAGGGCGCTACAAATAAATAAATATCGGATACTATAAAATTTCAGGAATTTTTATAACAATGAGTCTTCACCCTTGAAAAGAAAAATTTGATAGGGTAAGATTAACGAGCAGTTCATATGTTCACAGTGAGGAGGCATATAATGTTCTGTGTCTTGCTTCTCATAATATTATTGTCTCGCCATACATGCTTTCCATTCTCTTCGAATTCACAGAGTAATTTACGATTCTGTTAGAGAAGATAAAGTAACAATGAAGGAAAGTACTTATTTCGCTATCGATCAGATCTGGAGCGGAAGACGCAAACGACTGGAGGGTGAAACGATGTTCCGGAGAAGGCCTGCTAGCTGGTGAAAGGGAGGAGAACAAGGCTGCAGACAAGGATGTGTTTTACTGCCTGGGAGCGGTACATCACCACCTCGGCACTCCTGTCAGTCATTACCGACGTCAGCAGGTAGGAGAACCTAACCGCCAGGGGCGACGCACAAGTTCCTGCCCCGCTGGAGTTACGAAACAGTTAACAAGCTAGTTTCGACGTGGGACAACAATATCAAACTTCTAGAGCAAATTTTAAATAAACCTTTGTTAACGAAATTAGGAACTAAGGGCACAATTAAAATAATAAATTATATCTACAGCTATAAAATGCCAATCTTGGTCACGATGTAGCGATGTCTGTCATACTCTGACGTCACGTTTCCGTCCCCCGCTGCCCAACCAACATCGACCAGAGATGTTCGAGGTTATGCACGTTATTTAATAACAGTTCTAAATAGCTAAGCATCCGCGAGTAAATCAGCTTCAAGCACACTAAAAGAAAAGTATGTATTTCTGAAAAATAGACATATTATTTACTAGTTACTTTTCTTAAATAAAATTCGTTCGATATAGATTTTTCTTATACTCTCTGTACAGCGATACCGTTCTTACAGTAAGCTAAGAAATATCTCCATTACATCATTTTCAAGATTATGAACGTTATTTGATGAAAATTGTACTCAGTTAGCAAAGAAACGAATTGCTAAAATATTGCATTCAACATGTAATTTTTGACCGACTTACAAGATATTTAGAAGAAATACAATATATTCGAAGAAATTATTTCCCAAAACACTGAAATAAAAGTAGGTGCTGAGTTTAAATTAAATATCTATATATTAATACGCGAAAACTTATGAAACTTATGATACATTTTTAAGAATATTGCGCGCACGGAGAAGTGTGAGATTTGGCATAGTCAAAGATTATATGGAGAAGAAGTGAAGGAAGCTAAAATCTATATATAATATGCGTTACAAATACATTAAATTAAGCAAAATAAAACGCTCGCTAGCCTACGTAGTTCACTCAGATGGCTAGTAGATGGCGCAGCTAGCGGCCTTACTTTGTGGTCTTTGATGAACAAAAACAGTCGAAATTAATCTCTGACTTATATAGAAGCAAGAAGCAACATTTCAAGGGCTGGTAGATAGCGCAGCTAGCGGCCAGAATATTTGGCGAACGGAGGAACTTAAAGAAATACAGAAAGCTAAAATTATATAAAATATATTTTACAAACCTTGGAATCGATATAAGCAGTCAGAGATAATCGATTGCTTCAGTTGTAAACAAATGCGCAGTTTGTCTCTGGTTTGCGACATGGGCTGCGCAGAACGAATTTCCCGTAAACTTTTTACTCTTGGTCTAGGCTGAATTTCAACCTAACTATGATCACTATGACAAAACGAACCTATTTAGGTTGATATGATCCCTGTACTGATAATTTCTGTGTCATTTTTTACAGTGCTGCTAACATTTCGCGGTTGCGGAGCATCCCATATTTCGGCATTTTTAATTTAATTCGTGGCGACTTTTCCGGAAAAGGAGAGTGCTAAACGTGAAGAGGACACTATAAGGAAACAGTTAATCCAAATTTCAACATGTCAGTAACAGTTTTTCACTGGTGGAGAAGGTCCCACCCCACCCAAAAATATAATAAGAATAGTTAATACATGTTACAAATAGATTATTAAAATAAAAGATTAATTTGCGAACATGTGTGTGCGCGTGAAATAGGATCGGAGCCAACGTTCTTACGTGAATTCCCCGCATTGAGACACTGTGGTATTTGGTAAAACGAAAGACTCGGATAAAGTAGAGATTAATGTTTGAAGTTATGAAAGGAATACTTTGAAAAGGAATTTAGCGATCCTGCCAGATACTATATGGTCATTTGATTATTTAAAATGTTAAACTTTGGTTAAGTGTCTTTTGATTTTTTAATTTCAGTAATTTCATGAGAGAGAGACAAGAAATAAGGAATACTTATTTGCGTGAAATTCAAAATGATAATAGACCAAATTTAAATAGCGAACACATAAAATGACGAAATTATTTTGATAGATACATTTAAATGCGCATGTTTCATAAAGCTAAAGCAGTTTTCCGGCATTAAGTCAAAATTAATATTTTGAATTCAAATGAACCATCGATAAATACATTTCATCATTTGCTACGGTTAGATTAGAAGCTAAAATTTAGCATACAGTCACGCGTGGAGTGTATCGTGTTAATTTTATAGGTAATGCAGAGAATCACTAGATTATTACTCTTTCATGAAAGAAACTAAACAACTTAATGAATTACGGTCGAATTTCGGTCGCTGGGCGATCTGTAGTTTAATTATTAGTTGCTTTTATAACTGATGTCACTATATCAGACACATGTAAATATTTCCAGTGGGTCAAATTTTGGTCGCAATACACTGAATGCATTCTTACAAGAATAATAGAAGCTGTGAATTTTGAGCAGTTGTGCTTTTGTCGAAATGGAGACAGGACCAGAATGACCAGAATGACAACTGATACAATTTTTTACAGGATAATTAACAGTGGATTTAATTTTGTAAATAATTTGAGCTGCTTTCATAAGCACCGAGTTGCTTTCATAAGCACCGAGTTGCTGAATTAATTATTTCATACGGATGGAAGTAGTTCCTTATTTATCGCGCTGAAATAGATCTGTACCAGAAATAAAGCAAATATCATGCGCTATCCCATAAGGTTTTGGGATTCCTAATTTATTTATAATTTAATAGTTTCCTTAACTGTCATCATTAATTCAGTAAAAGTTCCATCTGTGTCACTGTGTAAACTACAACGGAAATATGTACGAATTACAAAATAAGGTTATGAGCATTACATAACAACAATTCTACTTATTTAGGCAACCGCAGAGAAATGAGTTGCCAGAACATTCCTTTCATGCGTCATTTTTGATGGGATTACAGGCTAGTTACTAATAAAAAACGTAAATGCAACAGCACAAAAACTGACCTACAATAATTATCTATTAAGGCAATCATGTTACAAAATTTCCCTACAAATTTAGCGTAACACTGACTTCGTTGAACGTCTTGATAATAATGTCGATCAAGTAGTGCAGGGCGTGGATCTGGGGTTGCCAGTTTTTTTAAAATTATACTTGTCTTTGGAAGAGAAAAAAGGAAACTATCTCAAAGAAAAAAGTATTTTTTTTTAAAAAAATTAGAAATTGATTGCCTTAAATACATACATTTTCTTGGTATTACTTTTTGGTTTCATTTCAACGTGTTATGGCTGGTACTACATACTAAAAATAAAATTGTAAGTAAATAAATGAACAACTCATTTTTAAGTGTCTTTGTTGTTCGCCACCGAGCGTGGCGGTGTAACGGTTAGCGTTCTCGCCTCGCATTCGGGAGGACGGCGGCTCGAATCCCCGTCCGGGCATCCAGATTTGGGTTTTCCATGGTTTCCCCAAATCACTCCAGGCAAATGCCGGGATGCTTCCTTCAAAAGGCCATGGCCGAATTCCTTCCCATTCCTTGCCCCCCATCATTTCCCGTCTCTAAAGACCTCGATGTTAAAAAGAGACGTAAAGCAGTAAAAAAAAAAAAAAAAGTTGTTCGACGAACGGAATCTGAGTTTACCCGCCATTTTAAACAATGTAAAAGAAAATTATGCTGTTGAAAACTTCAATTTCAAAACAACGAGGAACAAAAGAAACCGCGAATTCTCCTCTTGTAGATCACATGATTGACATGAGATCTTCTGTTCAAAAATAACGGCGAGTGGACACGAGTCTACGCGGATGCCACAATATGGATGTTTCGGTCTTGTTGTCTCGGCTGCCAAATGGTAAGAACGCAGAAAAAAGGATAAACAATCCTCGCAACTAGCATAAGAGCGTTCCGTTCCATGTATTATATATGTTACTCGAATTAAAGTAGTTTGTCATACTTTATTGGTATGAAAAAGTATAACGACCAAAAATAAAGGATGGTCCTTTATTATAAAGTATGGTTGGCAACCCTACTTGGACCCACCACCCTCAGCATGACATGTAAATGGTTGAATAATTTAATTTTAAATGATGCTTGGTGAAATTAAGACATACAACATCATATTCATTCTTAGAACTAGTCCAAACCTAAAATTCAACAGAAATCTGTAAGAATTACGGTGGTTTCAAGGTTATTTTTTTTTATTTATTTTTTATTAGATGTAGCCCGTAATACATTTTTTTAAATTTAATTTAATTAAAATTAAGATATGGCGCACGCTCCGCTGGCATTTTCCCTACAAACTCATTTCTCTTCTTTCCTGTACCGACCTACTTTTGCCCTCTACAAATTTTAACTTTAAATTCTTTCGACGTTTCTTGTAAATTATTCATCATTTCATTCGGTAATTTATTCCAATCACTGACACCGTTAGCTAAAAAAAAGAAAAAAAAAAGAATCTTCCTTCACCCTTGTGCCCTGATATCGAGTTCCAGCTTGTGGTCATGGTCATCTTTTCCCTTCCTTTTCTTACACCCATATCTTTCGATGCCTCTTCGGTCATCACCAATATAAGCCTTGTACACTCCCATGACCCTCTTCAAACTCCTCCTCTCTTCCAATGAATCCATTCCAGCTCTTTTATCATATTAGTTACTGATTGTGTTCTGCTGTAATTTCCAAAGACAAATCTAGCAGCCCTTCTCTGCACCATTCCAACTGCTATGTTTGATACCCAGAATGAGGGTCCCATACTACACCAGCATATTCAAGCAATGATCTGACAAAAGTTTTGTAACCAAATTGCTTTATTTCTCTCACACATACCCTCATCACGCTCTCCAACAAGTGCAGAATTCTGAAACCTTTTCCTCCTACCTGTCCAATGTGTCCTGCCCAGTTAAGCTTGTTATCAAATGTAATGCAAAGATATTTACATTTTAAGTCTTCAACAAGCAATTCTTACAAACATAATCAACCTTTAGTTTTTTATCTGTGTATATAATAAGCTGACTCTTCTTTGCAGTTATCGCAGCCAAAACGACGTACGATAGCTGCTTCGCTGCTCATAAATTATCTGTTTCACAGTAGTCGATTTTTCTCACGTTTTTCAACTTAAAAAACATTTACTTTCACCACTGCATTTAATCATTTACGATTACATTGTTTTACTCATTCCATAATAAAAATCTTTAGTCCTCAAATTCAACTTAACTCACTTCTTCCATAACAACGAATAGACAAGTTTTACGCTAATCTCTGTGATAAGCATTACATTACGATGCTCTTACAGGCTAGCTAATTTACTTATGCACTTATTTAATACTTATGCTGAACCCGTTTCACCATGTGTGTTAATACTTTATCTTCACCAATCATTTTATACTTAATTATGACTATTATTATTATCTCACATAGAACCCGTTTTTAATTGCTTTCTGGTCTGTGAACAGGATGCTAACAAGTTAATAAAACCGATTTCGGCTTCATTAAAATGGTTTTTTTATACTGCAGCCGAAGATGTGTATTCTGTACTTCCAATTTTATTAAACCTGTTATTTTTAAAAATGACTTTGACTGGGTACGAACTCGTGACCTGGCAGGCACGTGGCTGTGTTGTAACTGGCGCCGCCTGCACGCCCGTTATCAGATGGCAGCGGCTGGGTGACCCAGATGACGTAGGTGGTGCTGTTGCCATTGCATTAAGGAGTCGACATACTATGTCGTAGCCTGTTCTTTCAGTCCTACACTATGTTCAGGAATTTTATGTTTGAGCAAAAATACAACCTCACTGCCTATCCAAAATGACGTTCGGTTGCGGTTCCAATATGCAAGTGATTTCAGCAAATTTCGAGGAATCCTTTCTATTGAAAGGTCTGTCTATACTGAGACTGTGAACCCACTAATCGCAAAACTCAGAACTGTTAGAATGTGTAGAGGTCATTAAATTTCTTTGCTTGTAAATGTAATTCTGTTTCTATCGATAATTGTGCTGAATGTACTGAGGCTGCAGAATGTTAACATCAAACGTCTGTATGGATATTGCAAGGAAGTCTGAGTTAGCACAGGTTTGGGAAAATAGCGGACCGCGAACAAAATACAAAAAGTTCTTTTGTGGCCCGCCTAGACAGTCAGAAACTTCTCCTTGTTTGTAACTGTTTGAGAAATTGAATGAACCCTTGTGTCATTGCAGAGAAAGGGATTGTTTACATACGAAATGTGGAAGCGTGTAAAATCATTCAAAGAAAATAAGTCTATTTCCAAGGCAAACATGCGAAGGATAGTTTTACCATTTCCCTTTATTAGGAAAACAGAAAGTGCAGTAAAGTGTTTCTGGTAGAGTTAGGTATCATCTGCAGAGCTTGTAGAAAAAAGTCTCAAGAAGATTTTAGGACTTAAAGAAAATTGAGGCTAAATTCAATTTGCTCTCTTATTCCATCGCCTGCAGCTTTGAACTTATTGACGTGCAGTAAGATTACATTGTGAAATTATTTAATGCTGAAATATTTGATGACTAATCTTTATTTGCTGAAAAAGACGAAGAAATTTACTGGGAAATTGTTCTCTATCTTTAGGTGTGCATATATCGTTGAGCAAAATTTTTCTTGCTTGAAGAGCAATAAGAAAAACTCTCTAACAGTAACTTACAGACTGTGCATTGGAGAAGTTCCAAAGAAGAGCCGCCAGACTCGTGACAGTTGGAGGGAATGTGTAAGTACCATGTTGAATGAATTGGGTTTGGGAAGAACAGGAACACCGAAGGCGTTGCTCCCGGCAGAAGTTGATTGAAAAAATTCACGACCGACCTATTACAGCATGACGGCACACACATATATATATAATGACAGAGAAAATAAGATACGAGAAATCAGGGACAGAACCGATTCATTACATACTTTTTTTCCACGAGCGATTAGGGAATGGAATAGGAAGGATTTTTCGAGTGAGATTCCGAAAGGAGTATGTCACGTTAAACAACTCCGGCCATCCTGATCTGGGTTTCCCATAGTTTTCCCAGATCGCTCCATGCAAATGCCGGGATGGTTCCTAAAAATAGCCCATGGCCACCTCCCGACATATCCCGTATATCGCTTCCAATGCACAAATTATTACACATTAGGATAGGTGCAATGCACTTGTAGTGAATCGCGAAGCAATAATAGTAATAATAACAATCTACATTTACGTTTGATGTCTTCCTCTGGTTTCGTCTAGCAGGTAGCGCACATTTTGAGTTCTCTATTTTTTTCAGACTACTTGCAACGTAGACCCTTCCTTTATATTTTTATCAGTTATACTCTCTTTTACCTGTAAGAGAGAATACATTCCATCTTTTATCTCGTTCACATTATCAGATTATTCATCTTTTTACTCAATATTACTTAAACCGACATTCACTCGAAAATACATTTATTTTACAGAAGTACTAGCTGTCACACTCGACTTCGTATGCGTGGAC
The DNA here is from genome assembly GCA_031002005.1 of Vandiemenella viatica. Lineage (NCBI taxonomy): Eukaryota > Metazoa > Arthropoda > Insecta > Orthoptera > Morabidae > Vandiemenella > Vandiemenella viatica. Next base: position 195,674,898 of record JARYHS010011408.1, read on the forward strand.
TCAGAATTTTTATGGTAGAATTGGATAACGTAAAAAGTGTCCCAAAATCCACGGATTCTGGATAATATGACGAGAATGCCATAACCATACTATTATACCATTGAACCTGTCTCATAAAGAGAAACAATTTGTAACATGTTTAAAAATAGCAAACAAATTAAGGAAACAGGGAGGGGGTTTAACTGTGCGAGACTACCTACCACAGTCCCTCCAGCAGATTTTAATGTGTGCTTTAAATTTACGCCACTTTCTGTGGACATCTAATACAATACCGTTTTGTACACAGCGGATTTGGTTTTAGTGTCCTTTCCTATGACGTGTAGCCTTTGGGGATTGGGAACCCATGAAAAGGCTACATATAAACACGAAATAATAGTCTAGTGCAGCGCAAATCCACATCGTTACTACACAATAAGTTGTGTCTGCAAATGAACATATCGTACACAAACTGAGAGAGAAACAATGCCTGAGCGACCGATATACCATTAAGACCTACACATGATATCCGTCAGTCTGTCACTGTTATACTATTAGTGTAGATATATTTTACAATTGCATCTTGCATCTTTATCTTTGTTTTTCCTGTGTTTTTGTTGTTTTTATTTGTTTTTGTTGGTTCTTTTTTTTAATAAAAAAAAAAAAAAAAGAAAAAAGAAATAGTACTCCTTGGCATTCTTACTCCTTTTGTGTCAACAGTACTATTAGTGTTTATATTTATGACAATTATGATATATAATACATTACTTTTATATTTATGGTCATACTTACAGGGTGACTAGTGCAAGGATCAGTCGGCTCTGCCAGTGTTGGAGAAAGGAGGAGTTCAAGGAGTAACGGTGCTGCGCTACTGCAAGGTCGAGGTGAGAGGCGAGTCTTTGTCTGAGAATAGCAAAGTCCATTAGCCAAATGGACGGCGCACCTCAAACAGTCCGTGACCGCGGGCAATGAGGGTCTGGCTCCAGATATAAAGTCCCTCACCAACATAGTACTACTCCGCCAACCCCCGTGACTTCAACAACGCTGACAGCGATTACGCGAATATTGCGCCTGCGAAAGGAAAGCAAAATAATATGGCATCAAATGCAAATAACCTTACAAGGAATGTCCTTTTGGTATGGTTTTTAAAAAAGTTCAGTGGACGGTATTACTTAAGAACATTTGCACGTTATAACCACCAAATATATGGTAATCAAGTAAAGTCTTTCGAAATATGGGCAGTTCCGTAAATGGTATTATTGCCTGTTGATGTTTGTTGCAGTTGTTTCTGACACTTCATTCTTGCTTTTGAAAAGAGGATCACCATGCAGTTAAGGAACTCGTAATAATGTTTCGCCGTGTTATATTTTTTTGCTTATGGCGTTACGTCTCATCGACGTCATTGAAGGTGGTAAAGGACTGGGGAGCAACAAACGGGAAGGAATTTGGGCATGCTCTTTTAAAGGAAGCATTCCGGCATTCACCTGGAGTGATTTGGGGAAACCATGGAAAACCCAAATCTGGATGCCCGGAGGGGGATTCGAACCCACGTCCTCCTGAATGCGAGGGTAGAACGTTACCACTCAATCACTACGCACAGTAATAATGTTTCAGCTCTTCGTTGTAGAGGATTCTACTATAACTGCGGTGTCACAACTTGATGATGCATTCGTATGTTACTCGACGAGACAAATCAAATATTTTAAGCGTTTTTTTCCCGTTTTAAGTGTATGAGTCTGTATACATGCTCATGTTTTTTTTTTATTTTTGGTTTTATCTTTTCCTTTTATACGCTTACCAGACATTTACCATAATGTGAATTTCTTCTTTCTGGCTTACAGTATGTGCTACTCACTCAGCTCATTAACATCTGAAAAATCATCATCTTAACATCGTTAAATATTTACTTGTATATTATCTCGACTAATTTATTCAACTTTTCTTGAATCTTCAAACATACAATTTATTTTTAATCTTACATCAACTATATACAATGCACAGTTAATACTTTTCTTTGGTGCATTTATGAATACATCATTTCCTATTGGCACACAGCATTCACAGGATGTATACCAGTTTTTTTCTTGTGCTTTCAGGCCGTAAACATTTCATCAACAATAATTCATAAACTTGTCATCTACAAGGGAGATGCCATATCGTTTTAAGCTACTTTTCTTAAAGCCTCCTCTTTCGTATGATTAATCACATGGTCGAGCTTCCATCAAATCATTCTTTTTTCATAAGTTCTCTTATTTGTCTGTCGAAGATACTCAGACTGTCACTATCGATCTCTTTGATCTATCAACTAAATTGCAAAGATTAGAAATACACTCTATGGCCCTACTTTTATACAAACATATTTACAAACACAAATATAATCCCCAGTAAAAACTTACAAAGTGTCATACAATGTTATTATAAGACAATAGTATTAGCAAGACAGTATTTTTTTTTTTCATAACTCGCATGGCAGCTACCTCATTTCATGATTCATGTTAGCCATTTTGCTTATTTCCTGAGAGTGTCTTGAAAGTGAGAGGATATAGTTAACTACCTCATACCTCGCACCACCTGACGATAAAAGTATTCACGGAATATCTTACAAAGTGAAGAATAAAAGTTTTTGATATCTCACTTAGTTCTCGAGAAATGGTATACTGCCTCAAAAATTATGTGGTTAGATTGAAGTGGGGCCTGGATCAGAAGAAAAGCGTCGCCAAAAGTACAAGGAAATATACCTATAACTTATTTTTGATAATCGATATCTCGAGAACTATTGAAGACACAAAAAAAAAATTCTTTAGAGTCGATTCGTTTCGTCGAGTTATATAAAAATCCATTATCAAATTTCGGGGCCACTGTTACGATACGATAGTACCTTCTCATTGTATGAACCGCAAGGCAACGTGTACAATGATTACCAGAATACAGTATTTTTCCGCTTGCTACACATGGATACATCGTTACGGATGTACTATATAATTTCCTTAGCTCAGTCATTCACTCACCTCAATAGCTATTGGCTGGAAAATTATGTCGCGTGTCAGCCTTCGCTCCCAAATTAACAGCCACCAGAGATATCATTAGAAGAAATTCGGCGTTATGTCGACAATATAATGGCTAAGTAACTGCTACAAAATTAACTGTCGTAATACATTCATCAAGTTTGCTTTTTGTATTCATATTTAAAAAAATATCGATAAACTTTAGTGTTGAAAAAACGTTGAACTGCTTTTCAGAAACAAGTCGCTAATGCAAGCAACATAAAAAAACTTTTAAAATCTTAATTACTCATGGTCTCTGCTGTAACCACGAATAACAATTGTCAGTCCGGCATAGGCTAAATTTTAATTTGATTAATACTTTCGCTTATGTTGCTGCTTGACCAAAGTTTCTACATTACGATTTATTTGCTTATTACGTATTCTATTGACCACTTTCGTTAATGATCTGTGTTCATGTTCGTTGAACGTGAGTTATTAGGATGTTTAAAATGGAACTTAGACCAAATGTGTTATCGAATCGAGCATTGTGTCAATTCATTTCTTCCAAGTTGCTCAACTGTTTAATAATCTGAAATCTGTATTAAATTCTCTGGACGTTACAAATACTATGTCCAAAGATTATATTATGAATGCGCAGCCTCAATAAAAAGCAAGGTAATGCTTTCGAAGCAAGTAAGAATTCTTCAAATTTTTCAGCGTGCACTTTAAGGGTCAAATACAAGTCAATTTTGTATTTCACCATGTTCGAGTCTACGACCTTTGAAGCAATTATACCATAGCGCACCGAGCGGGGCGGTGTAACGGTTAGCGTTCTCGCCTCGCATTCGGGAGGACGGCGGTTCGAATCCCCGTCCGGGCATCCAGATTTGGGTTTTCCATGGTTTCCCAAATCACTCCAGGAGAATTCCGGGATGCTTCCTTCAAAAGGCCATGGCCGAATTCCTTCCCATTCCTTGCCCCCATCCTTGCCCCCCATCCTTTCCCGTCTCTAAAGACCTCGATGTTAAAAAGAGACTTAAAGCAGTTAAAAAAAAATACCATAGCGCGATCTTCCCTGTCCGTGTTTAATACCTACGTCTATTAATACTTCTGAGTTCTTCAAGTTCAAGAGTTTTTATTCAACCTAAGAGTGAAAAACAGGTCAAGTTCGTCTGATTAAGTCAACCTGTCATAATCTTTGGCCCCTAAAAACTGGAACTATTCTATACCCGTGACGATACGCAAAAAACGGTTATGCTATAAAAGCAGCACTTGTAGGAGTCTGTTACCTCTGCCTAGGCTAAGAACTTTGGCTCCGCTACCAGCTTTTTGTTGACGTTCCATGAATAGTTTTGATGTCAGAGTGCGACGCAGGAGGCAGTTTACGATATCCAGCTCATCTCATTTTAAGACATCACCAGAAAAGCCACAAGGGAGTCTATGCAAGTGATCGAATAAATTCATGTTAAAATGGTTCTGGAGGTAATTATCTTCTGAATTATGAAAATAATAACAATTGTCTTATAAAAAGGTTGTATGACACTTACTCCAACTGCAGTACTGCCGTTCATATTTCCAGAAGCGGGGCGAATACTTCGACACAATTCTCCAACCCTTCCTATCTTGCGCCAACCTCTTCGTCTCAACATACTCCTTCCAACACACGACCTCAATTATCTGTTTCATATGTTCTAACCTCTGTCTTCCTCTACAGTTCTTACCTTTGAATGTTTCCTCACTACCAATTTAAACAAGCCTGCATGTCTTAAAATGACCCACCATCTTGTCTCTTCGTTCTGTAAGATTCTTCCATAAACTTCTTTCCCCACCCACCATTTCCAAAACTCGTTGATTTTGTACTTTATCTGGCCACCACATTTCAGATGCTTCAATTTTTTCATCTTTCTAGCATTCTTAAAGTCCATGCTTCGCTACCATAAATTGATGTGTTCCACAAATAGATTTTTAAAAAGTTCATTCTTAATCCTAGATCAATATTCTTCTTCAAGAAGGATCGTTTTCACTAGTGCTATTCCGTTTTTGACATCATTCATACTTTGGCCAACTGTTCCAATTTTACTTCCTAAGTAACAGAACTCAGTTACTTCCCCTATTACCTCTGTTATTATTTAATCTACTGTTACTGCCATCAGTTCTACTGCATTTGATCACTTTTTTTGCTTTGGTTTCTATTTATTCTAAATGTTCCTTCGGTATTTTGTTCAAACATTCAATAACTTCTCAATGTCCTCAGACCATTCTGCTAAAAGAACAATGCCATCAGCAAATCATATCATACTGATTTTTTTTATTGTTCACTTATGCAACATTAAAATTTTTCTTTTATTTCCTTTACTGTTTCCTCTATATACAAGTTGAATATTAATAGGGATAGAATACCACCTTGTCTCACACCTTTTTTTAACTGATGCATGCATGACTCTCATGATAAGTTTAGAGGGTTACATGGCCTCAGGATACCCTTTGGGCCTTTAATGCAGCTGTATCCCCGCGCCGTTGATAATTTCTGATTCATCCGTTTCCAACCCCAAGGACAAAAGTGTGCTCTGGATCGCTTTCCGTTCTTCCACCAAACATTGGCAAGCTGGAGTGAATCATTATATCGGGAATCCTTCAGTCGCCAGAGCCTCTTCTTTGCAAATGGGGTGCACCACGTGAAGGAAAAGTTGACATTAGGTTGGAACAGAGTAATAGACTCTTTCCCAAACCGTTAACCTCTTCCTTCTGGCAGGGAGTATTACTATTTTATTCAGATACTTTGCAACTTTTTTAAATGCCTTCAAAAATGACGAGTATCACCTATGGCGATAGTATGAATATGTTCTAAAAACGAATAACGGTTAATTATTGTTTTTTATAGATATTTTTCGTAATATTAGCAACATTTCTCTGATTCGGTTCTCGGAGTATTTGGTTAGAATTTTTTTTAAATAACTCCATTTGATTTTGTGTGACGGAATCTTTTATTATTATTAAAAAGTTTCTAAGTAAAGCAGCTAGCTATTAGTTATTTGATTCATGTATTTCGTTATTACGTTCGTTTAGAATAAAGTTTGCCTGAGTTTTAATAAACTTCTCTGTTTGTTATCTACTGTCGAAAAAATTCTGTCACTTGGTTCCAGTAACTACTACACAGGATGCAGCGTAAATATTGCATGCCCTTCTCCTTAGATGAATAGTTGCACTCATTCGTCTTAAATAAACAAAAAGCAAGATTTAAATTTAAACGAATATACCATTGTAACTTTTTTTTAAATCTATGCCTCGCATTAATACTCTTTTATCCCTGCTCTTCATATTTTTGTGCAGTTGCTGCCACGAAAACAATTACCTTTTAGCTGGCGTCGCAATTACACATTCTTTTAACAATATAAGTGCAAATAAAATAAAATTCAATTATTTATTTCAAATTTAAACTTTTTTTAACAGTGTAAACTCAAATAAAGTCAATGCAGTTATTTATTTGAAATTTCGTGTTTAGCCCTGCAGCGCTGTGGTGGCAGTCAATGTAACTAACACTTCGGGCACTATCGAGACTCGCCGAAGGTTTCCGACATATTGAGGTGAGCCTAGTGTCCAGGTTAAACGCATTTTACTAAAGTTGATGTTGTGTATCGTCATGATAATATTGTCTAATCAGCAAAATATAAATTTTATTTTTATTTTATTCCGCCAGTAAATGATAAGAAGATATGTATTTGTAAATATGATACGTTACTGTGAGATTTAACATGAGTGTTAACAAAAAATTCAACATTCTCTGCTCATGACAGTCTGTTAAATTGTATACCGGAACAAATGTGTTGAACGCTGAAGGCTCATAGTCGAATCTTAATTAATTTATAAACGCGGTATCCAATAAACCTCTCATGTGCTCTCCATGTTCGCAATGATGATCGCCCCCAGGGAGGGGGTAACTATTCTCTTGAGTGGTAAAAATATTTCTCCTGTCACGTCATCATGTAAAACAACAAGTTCTTTCTAGAGCATTTGGGGTTACAACCGAACTACTGGTTGTGAGCTTCACCGTCGGCGTGTATCCAAAGTAGTTGCAGGTTTGCGTTGAAAACGTTATTAACAACTTAAATTTACTTGTAAAATCATAAAAACCCAAAATTATTGGAAATCATCATCAACAGTTTCCAGTCCCTGGTCGGGTCTGCTTCATGCACAAGCCTCTCCATTTGCTTCTTTCATCCTACCACCTCTCTGTCACCACTTTGTTCCAGTCCTCTCCTCTCTTCCGTACACACTCCTCTACTCCTTTCAGCCATCCATCTCTTGGTCTTCCTCTGGGTAGTTTACCATGCATCTTAATTTCGTGGATTTTTCTTGGGATTCTCTGAGCCTCCATTCTCTTTACATGTCCATACCATCTCAGTCTGATCCTATTTATCCTTTTCTGTAGGGGTTCCTCTTTTATGGTGCGTCTAATCACTTCATTTCTTATTCTGTCCATTTTAGTAACTCTCATTCTACCTCTTAAAAACTTCATTTCGCTTGCTTGTACTCTGCTGATGTCCCGCTTTTCCATTGTCCATGTTCCAGCAGCATAAGTCAAGATAGGCACATAGTACGTATGATAGATTACTCTCTTGCTTCTCTGTGGCACATCTTTATTCCATATCAGGCTTCTAATGCTCGATAAAAAGTTTGTATATTATCACTCTAGTTTATTCAACAGCGAATTTCCCGCCACAACCATTTATTTAATAACTTATTGTGCAAAGAGAACAAGTTATTTTCCAGGCCCACTATCTAGCCAATCCACTGTTTATATAATAACATGACAGTAAGGAATAACAACAATTACCTCAAAAGACGTACAAAATAGTGTAAATTCGATTGATGCAATTGCCTCACCACTTTTAACAGTACATATTACAATTGTAACAACTTCAATTTACAACAAGAAATCAAGAAGCTACTTTTTAAATAACATTACAAATTATTTCTACTATTACCCTAAAAAACTGCAATTCTATTAGCTACAAAACCTAATCTAATGTTCATGATGTAGGTACAGCTGCAGATAGAGATCTTCCGGTATGCCAGTCCTACCAAGCCGAGCTGAACACAGCGCAGCTGGACTTTCCGCCTATCAGGCCTACTCATCGAATACCGGTGGCACCATCTACAACCGCAACCGCTTAGCATTTATTTGTTTAGCACTCCTTCACTGGGTTTACATTTTGCATTTCAACTAATCAGGGCCGGAATTTCCTCCCCTGCCCTGGCGGCCATGCATGAGCATTGCCCTTTCAATATAAATTTCTTCTTGCAGTTCTGACACTTTGTTTGCTAGTTCATCTAATAGATTCCATTTGGCTTCATCTACAGCATTTTTGTTACAAAGAAAATGAATGGTGCTCTTAGCTAAGTCGTGGGTGCTGAATTCGAAAATGAAATCAGTTTTTGCCTATCAGGCTCAGTTTTCTTGTGACACGCTACCCTCTGTCTATCGATATCGGCATAAGTCCTTGAAAACACTCCATATTGGTTATTCTTCTGTTGCTTAATTTAATTATTCTGCTGATATAATTGTTGAAAATAATCGAAATATGTAAAACTAACTCCCATTATTTATTTATTTATTTATTATTTATTTACGGACTTTATGTCCAATTAAATTTAATACATTCAATTCATTTAACAATATCAGTCCCGTTTACATCAAAATCATTACAGTCATAATCTGTATTTAAATTCAATCAAATAACATGTTACACATATTATGTTCAATATTATGTTTATGTTCGATGTCACTTTATCTTAATTATTTTTCACTTCTCACTCATGGCTTATATTTGGCGACCTCAAGGTGATTGTAGTTCTGCTCGGCATGCAGCTGGGATACACAAAACATTGCTGCTTTCTATGCGAGTGGGATAGCAGGGACAGAAAAAACCACAATGTTGGGTAAACGTGGCCTGCTCGGAATGAGCTACTGCCTGGACAGAAGAATGTGGTAAACACTCCTCTTGTTGACCCCAAAAATGTGTATCTACCTCCGCTGCACATTGAATTGGGTCTAGTCAAAAACTTTGAGAAAGCCGTGGATAAAACGTCACAAGGATTCATGTACTTGCGAGAGAAGTTCCCAAAGATCAGTCAAGCAAAAATAAAGGAAGGAATATTAATAGAACCACAAATTAGCGAATTAATGGATGATTGTAATTTCCTTGATGTCTAGAGTGATGTTGAAAAAGCGGCTTGGCTGTCTTTCACAAGAGTCTGCAAGAATTTTTTAGGCAACAATAAGGCAGAGAACTATCGCGATATTGTACATGAATTATTGAGATCATACCATCGTATGGGATGCAACATGCCACTCAAACCGCATTTATTTAACGATCATTTGGACTTCTTCCCGGATAACCTTGGCGCCGTTAGTGACGAACATAGCGAACGATTTCACCAGGACATTTCTCAAATGGAAAAGCGTTATCAAGGCATTTGGAGTACGGCAATGTTGTCCGGCTACTGCTGGACTTCACGAGGAGAAGTTCCTGAATCAAAATATCTCAGAAAATCTCAAAGGAAACATTTTTAGATATGTTCCTTACTTTCCTTTACTCTTATGTTGCTCACTTCTCTGATTCTTTTGTGTATTGAAATATATATTTTAATGAAATGTAGTCTTCACGGGTTTTCCGCCGTATGTACAACATACGGCGGAAAACCCGTGAAGACTACATTTCATCGATACGCCGTGAAAGCCTTCAATCTCACATATATTTTAATGTTTACATCTGGAAATGTTGTGAGCGTGTTTTATTGGCAGATCCATATGATATATAGGCTAACGTGAGCGTATATAAAATCATTATCAAATGAAAACTGAGGCTGATACGGTAATTCTGAAATTAGATCTGGATTTAGGAGTACATTCTCTTCCAGAAACAGTTAATTTTGATCTTGTAACAGAAAAAAGTTTGTTTTTTTTTAATTTATTTTTTTAGACCAGTGTAATGTCCCCTGTCACCATGCCTTGAATAGCAGTCATGTCCACCGTTCTAACCCACTGTGAGACAGTGGGCTGCATGGTTCCGGTCTCCGATTCGCCGTAGCCCGTTCACTGTACCACAACCAGGTCGAACAGGGCGGAGTCGGCAGCGCAGTTCATACACTAAACAACCTCACTGTCAGCGATTTAACTGAAATCAATTGCGACGGAACGCATGCACCAGAGGCAATTTCCCCAGCTATCTATTTATCTCTTTCTTCATATCATTATTTTGAACTCTGAGTGAGAGGCCTGGTGGATAAGTGGTTGAGGCGTCTGACGAGATCGAAAGGTCCCCGGTTCGAACCCCTGTATCGGCGGAGATTTCCATACTCCCTTACCCTGACCTTCACCTCTGGCACAGCTTACTGCGTACCTTAAATTGTAAGTCTGCTGTACGTGGCAGCACTCCGTGTTAAGGCGGATAAAACAGGGGCGGAATGAACAGCCAATCGAAACCGTGTCACCAGGTCATTAGGACTACACGAACGCTTTCCTTTATATACTATGAGTGTAAATTTCCATATTCATCTGCTTATGCCATTTACGAAATTTACAAGCTTCCTGGACTATAGCAAAGTTCCTCACCATCTAAAAAGTCCAGAATACAGCCGGTCTATTATGCAGCGTTATGACAGCTTACTGAAAAGTGCTGATGTCTTTGTACGTGCTTCAATGTTTACTTAGTACACGTGTATGAAGAAATTCAAATCGAGCGTGGTGGGTAAATGGTACTTCAAATTTGGGTTTTCCATGGTTTCCCCAAAACACTCAAGGTAAATGCCGGGATTGTTCCTTCAAAAGGTTATGAATTCGCCCCCTCCCTCAGTCCTTTCCCGCCTCTTAATGACATCGATGTCACCGAGCCGTAAAGCCATAAGCAAGAAAAAAAACCGAGAAATTCAAAACGGTTGTGAAAATCATCATATTGACCAAATTTACGTTATTTTGAGTCAGTTTGCCTATTATAATTCAAAGTCGCATCTGAAGTCCTGGTAAACGTCAAACTTCCAGGATCTGTCATATGTATTGACACGAGCAAGTGACTGGAATTACGTTTACAATGAGCGATAAAGAAGCATGGAAAGAAAATTACGTCGAGATGCGTCCGTGGGAAGGATGTATGAGGAATCCGTGCAATCGCCTTGTGAATGGGCTTAGTGAACGCACATCGGATTTACTTGTGCTAATTTTGGAATAAACTTCCCTCATCAGGACTGGGCCGGTAGGGTAGCGGAGGTGATGGTGCACAATTCATATTGTGCGCCCAAATGCTGTGTTAAACCTCTCCGCAGTGCGTATGGAGTGAGGGCATACGACACTGTTGACGATGATTCGTCAGTCGGATGGGAATACATACTGGGGAAGGCAACAGGAAATCACCCCAGTTCATCTTTCAAGACCTTACGATGGAGGGTAAACACTCTTCATGGGAACCGCCTACGCTCCGACACGGGGGAGGGAGTTCATGCAAAAATAAAAGAGTATTCAGAGCCAAGAAAAGACTTTTTTAGATGAAAACTTTTGCCATCCGAAGATCTACTAGGCTGAAATGGACTCAGCATTTTTATTCTAGTGACATTGTCTAAACTATAAAGTATTGCAAACTCAGGCGCTCATTATGCGGAGTTTTAGTTCAAAGTGTGTAAGTTTCGGTTAGTTTCATTCCCCTTTGCCTTGAACATTCACACCGACCACCGTACATAGTTGTATTTGGGAATTGCTTAGCAATCGGCAAAGATCGAAGCTGGGATCTAAACCGTTCCTAGAAGCGCGTCACGCTTGTCGCCCTCGGGTCATCAGAAGAGGAAATGCAGCGACTCACGATCTCAGATCACCATGGCCAGCAGAGAAAGTGGTCGTCCAGCGGTCACAACACCAGAGTTTCGCATTCGAGGAAGGGAGTCAGACTCTGGGCGCTCTGCCAACTAGCATTCGTGGAATTGCCGACTGGACTCGCAAAGCGCAGCTTTCTAACCACTGCTGCGATTTCCTTAGTCGTCATCTACGCTAGTGTTTATAAAAATTGCAACGCTCAGAAGGAGTAGTATGAATCACTCCAAAATTGGAGGAGCTTAGAACAGTGGAACTATGAAGGTGGCTTCCCACGCCCCATGCATTTGCCAGCCGCGCCTATCTAGCTATGAACGTGGAACGCGGGACGTGGAAACGGACAGTCGCACAGTTGGTAAACATCAAATGCCCAAGTAGCTGAATCGACACTAGGCAACGTGGTGAGGAGGTGGTTGCGAGATGGCGAGGGCTAGCCTGTGGCGCGTACTGGTCCTTACAATTCGGCTGCACGGCGCAGCCCACTAAACCACGGGCGGTGGGAAGCTGCCGTAACAAGTGATTAGGATCGCAGAGAGACGGCGTGCACTTTGGGCCAGGCCTGGTCCGTGGCGGGCGCCAGCTCCGCGTGCTTCCCCGTGGGCACCCTATAAGAGGGTGAACGCGCCTTGCTCACCGTCCCCGCTGTAATGGCGGGTGATTCGGAAGAGCCCAATTCTGCGGCGGGGGCGTAGTGAAGTGGTACGATAGCACGATGTGGTCGGAGTGGCGGATGAGGGCTTCGACTCAGGTGCTGCTTAACACCTCAACCCGGTCGGTGGACCAAACACCTGTACTGATGCGACCAATTTGTGTGACCGAACACGTCAGTATTACACCACTTTTGGATAGTACAGCGCAGAAACTTACAAGGATCAGGCGGTATGCCTCGTCGACGTCAAAGAGCGCATTTTCAGCAGTGAGTGGGTTGGAGGTGGAAGAATGATTGGTCTCCGGGAAACGGGTTTGTCGTACCGTGACACTGCGCCTCGTACAGGGCACGCTGCTACGACAGTGATGAGTGTGTGGGACCAGTGGACAGTGACGAGCAGGTACTGGACCACACAGTGTGATCACAGTACGGGATGACCGCCATCTTGGCCGTAACCGACAGAACAGCTTCATCCACAGTCTCGGCTCCACGTTGGAACACCGCAACTGGTGTGGATAGCGAGATCCCCAGATGCGTCCTCGATAGAACATGTGTGGGACCAGCTCGGACTTCAACTCCGTCCCAGTGCGTGCATCCAGGCCAGAGGGGGTGCGACGTCATACTGATAAGTGCGCTCATACTTACAAGTTCTTTATAAATTTGAGTCGATGTTGTAATAACTCAAATAGCATCACATCCCCTCTCAACCCGTGAGGTTTAATTTCGTTTCCTCCTCTCTTTCTAAGTGCTTCATTTTTATTTAATTTTTTTATTTTTTGTCAGGTAGTGTATTCCAAGTTTGATCCTGCTTTTTATTTTTAAGTTCTATAAGCTCTAACTTGTATTGTCCCTACTGTTCCTTTTGTGAAACGTTTACAGTGTAAGAATTTTCCTGGATGATGAAAAAGTTTAAAGACCAGAGAATCTTATTAGAAAGATCAAGATGCTCTATTCTAACTGTAAGAGCTGCGTCAAATATGGGGATGGTCACTCTGATTGGCTAAGAACAAACAAAGGAGTACAACAAGCGAGAGCCGCGTCATCTATTCTATTCATATCGGTGATGGATTACATCATAAAAGAACTAAAGGGAGCATCAATAGAGACCTACAGACGTTGGTTTTTGCCTATGATGTGGCAATGTGTGATGAAACCGACGAAGGAGTGTAAAGCTAACTGAATATGTGGAATAAAATTACTGTCGCATATGGAATGGAAGTGAACCCAAAAAAAACTGCAAAAAAGAAAATTAGCCGAATGAATACCGGCTGTACCGACTGTCAAGTAAAAATTACAATACCATCCCGTTCAAGTAGCTGACCGATTCGAATACCTGGGGAGCACACTGGTTGATAATGGCAGGTGTCAGTAAGAAATAATGAATAGACTAACCAAAGGGGCCAACTTCTACAGTGTGGGGCATGAAGGTCCCCCACCCCCCTAAAAAAAATCACGCTGTACAAATCATATCTCATTCCTATTTTTACATATGCTATGCAAACATGCACGCACATCAAAGGATGTCAGCATGGTCTAAGCCCGTGAAATGAAGTTTCTTAGAACTGCCCTCCAGCAAACAAGTCTTGATGATATAAGGAATGTCGAGATTAGATCGAACCTAAGGTTAAATGAATCCATGTAAGAAAGACTTAGGTCAAATAGACTTAAATGGTTTGGGCATGTCGAAAGAATGAATAGCACAAGATTACCTAAAGTTTATTTGAGAAAAAAAGGGCTATTGGGCTAAAGAACAGTTGGATGGCCAAGAAGAAGATGGATAGACCAACTGAAGGAGGATGTAGAGAGAAGATGGATGGACCAACTCAAGGAGGATATATAGAAAAAAGAAGAGGAATCTATTATGGACAAGGAAACTTTCTTAGACTGGTGATAATGGAAGATGATTGTCTATAAACACCACAACCATAACATTGGAAGGTTCATAAACTGGAGGTAGTGCCCAGTGACGATGTTGATGTAGCTGCGGGATGTGTGTTGTATTGGAGGCTCCAGTGTGTTGACACGGTGTCGTAGTACTACGTGGGTCGTGCCAGTTTCGTAACAGAGCACCGCCCTGCGGTTGCTCGAATGCTAATGGCGTGCCACGCCTGGTTTCGTCACCACGCCTCGCTATGTTCTCGACGCCACGCGACATTTTGAGTAACTCACCGAGCCCGAGTCAACGAACCTTCAACCGACTTCCATCTCCCGTGATAGGACCATCATACAGAACTGTTTTCATCATTGTTTCAACGCAGCCAAAAATACCAAACAAAATCACAGCCGTCTGTAGGTGAACTAGGCCAATGGAAGAATGCAGCATCATCACCTTATTTTTCTTTAATTTTATACTTTGCCTTCAGCTAAGTGTAACATCCGACGGGATTCGTAAATATAAATTATTATGGTATCATCAGACCACGGAACCCTTTTTCAGTCATGTAGGATCCAGCCCATATGTTCACGAGAGCATCTCTGTCTGATCTGTACTAATAGTATAAACGATAGTGGGTCTATACTATAGTACTAATAGTATAGTCGATGGTGTTTTGTTAGCAGAGGCACTCTCGTCGGTCTTCTGCTGCCATATCCCATCAATGCCAAATTTCGTTACGCTGTCTGCTAGGACACGTCTGCCGCTCGTCCCACATTAAGTGTTGCTGTTCTTTGACGCAGACGTCGCTGGTCTCGATCATTAGGCACGGCGGAGATAATGCCATAAATTATTCATCGACGACACTTTCTTGACAGTGTGGCTCAATGAATAATATCCGAAAGGGAATGCTTCATATGTATAGCACCATCTACCATTCCACATTTAAAGTCTGCTATTAATGCCATGGGGCCATATTTACGTCAGAAAACCTTTCAACCGGATCACAAGAATACAAAGGAAAGTGCCGACACTGCACGGAACAATTACACGTTTCTTGATTTTTTTTTTTTAAACTGCTTAACATCTCTTAACAGTGAGGTCTTTATAGATGGGAAAGGATAGGGGGGCAAGGAATGGGAAGGAATTCGGCCATGGCCTTTCGAAGGAAGCATGCAGGCATTTGCCTGGAGTGATTTGGGAAACCTTGGAAATCCCAAATCTGGATGCCCGGACGGGGATTCGAACCGCCGTCCTCCCGAATGCGAGGCGAGAACGCTAACCGTTACACCGCCACTCTCGGTTTCTTGTTGTTGTTTTTGTGGATTTAGGGCGCGTTGACAGCGTGGTCATTAGCGCCCTAACACCTTTCTTGCGCTGTGCTACCGCCGTATGGACATTTCCATCTTCCTGTCCCATTACTTTTTGCATTTTAGTGTATTTGAGGATCTAATTTTTAACTCTAGATTTTTGATGTTTCATGAGCTGCGGTTGAGTGATCTTCAAAACTACTTTCGTATCCCGTAATAAAAAAGAAGAGAGAGATCAGCTGAGATTATACCAATATTCAACAACAAAAATTTTGAAACTCTTATCGCATTTGCGCATGTGTGTGCACTGTTTGATTCATCATCTCCCTTGTCACATTTGTAATTAACACATTAGTAGAAAAATGTTATCCATAAATATGCAGTTGTAAACAACCTGCAAGACTTTTTTCGTTGTTCTGTTATGGTTTTTTCCAAATTTATTTAATTTTGTCACAATTTTAAATTAAAGTACTTACATAATAAATCTTCGACCAAGTTTACTCATTAATAAATGGAATAAACTTGTATTTACTACAAAATTCGAACTCCTAATTGAACAAAAGGAATTCTTTTATCAATAGAATTCTTAATTCTGCAGAAGACAAACTATAGATTGAAAAATTCGAAGTCCCAGTTTGGTAAAAGCAATTATTTTACTAAGAGGATTCATACTGCTGCAAAAGACAAACAATACATGAGAAATGAGCTTAATGGAATGATGGTAACCTATGGCAGCACGTCAAAGATTTTTACTTGGCAAAATTTTTATAATTTCAACAGTTCCCGAACGAGAATATGCTGTTCTTATTAATAAGTAATCACTGAAAATTTTGAAAATGACGAAGTGTCCTTCTTAGTGTAGTGAAAGAAATAATTTAAAAATATATTTTAGCATGTAACTTTTATCTCTGGATTTTAGATGCTTCATGACCTATGCTCCATATTACTTCAAAACAACGGCTGCGTAGATACGTAAAAAAAGTGAAAGATGTTTAATTGAAATAAACTGATACTGAACCAATATTCACCTGCAAAAACGATTTGAAACTCGATTCACCCTCTCCATGTTTCTCGTCATATGTTTATGTAATATATAAAAATAAATGTTTGTTTGTTTGTATGTTCGTCATCTATGCGTTCCTATTTCATTCATTCGATTACGATGAAACTTTTGTGAGTTAATGTGTGCATGCGTACGAAGGTTTCTGTCAAAAAAAAAAAAAATCTCCCTTCCCCTCCCCCTTTACAACCCTTCATTTTTTACGAACCCACATTTTTTTTCGATGGAACTTCGCTCACGTATACTTTAAAACAAACAGAAAAATACAGTCTACATTTGGTTTTCAGAAACCCTAACCCTCCTCCCCTTTCCCCCTCTTAATTTTTGTAAACGTTCTTTATACATACCAACAGATTTCATCAGATTTCAATGATCCTTTGCAGACGTATACATTAAAATAAAAATTGATTTTCAGAAATGCATTCCCTCTCACTCTTTCCACCCCATTAATTTTTGTCAATGTTCTTTATACAAAGCTACAGTTTCTATCAGATTTTGGAGGAATTTTGCGCCCGTAAACTTTAAAGCAAACAGGAAAGTACTGTCTACATTTGGTTTATAAAAGTCTAACCCCTCTCCTCCATTTCCCACCCATCTTAATTTCAAAAGTTGTTTATAGAAACTCACAGTTTTTATCAGATTTTTGATGGAACACTGTACACGCATACTTTTAAAAAAAGAGAAATGTGTAACCTACATTAGGTTTACAAAAACCCACCCACTCTCACCCATCACCCTTCTTAACAAAATTTACACAAGAAACCATTAAGTTTTCGTTGTCTTTCTATTTTGTACATGCTAATGTGTATGTTTCCTATATGCGTACCCGCTTAAGAAATAAAAATAGGCATTGCAACGCATGCCGGGCAAAGCTAGTAGTTAAATACAACAATCACTGAGCTGTTACCGGTTATTAATTTAGCTCCCTCCGAAAAAAAAAAAAAAAAAAAACTGGACGAGATCAGCCGACTGCACGGAGTGAAAGTGCGCCAAAGCTTCGCAATAAATTCAGAAACACACTAACAAATTAACGTTGGCGTGAACGACTTTCTTCACGAAACGAGCTCTCAGAACTAGCCGGTGATTAGCTTAATGCATTTCCGAGCGAGTTAGAGTTAAGAAATTTTCTTATGCAATAGAGTATCTCCTAACAGACGCTACTAAGAAAAATCCAGTCAGTTAAATTCTAGTGCTCCATACCCAGTGAGATCTTAAAGTATTCCGAAGCAGGCACTGCCTCGGATCAGGAGTAGCGATAAAACGATACCATTGGGATATCGATGTTTTTTTCTCGATACAGTATCGGTCGTTAAGTATCGATACTTATTCGGTATCCATTAAAAAGTATCGATACTTACTCGTATCGATTGATTTTTCGTAGTGAAATTTGGAATAAATAAAAAAACAGTATCTAATCAGTATTGATAGTTTTTATTGATATAAAAGTATATATATTTATTTGATGAAAGATATTTATTACATTTTCGCCTTACTGATCGTTACAGGACTAATACCGACTAGGACAAAATAAAACTAATTTTATGAAAAAAAGTCTGTTTTTGTAGTGCTCCCCAAAATTATTTGTTTTTCTAATGTTTGCCTGTTAAGTTAAAAGTTTTTTACTTAATCGCTACTAGTCAATACTTACAATATGATTATATCAAACAATATCGATTAACGTATCCACACAACACTATTCAGAATCAACATCCAAACATATCAAATAATAATTTTGTAGATTAATAAATGTTGTACTTACATTGAAATCTTATCGTTTCTATTAACAGCTGGAATATCGGGGTGGCTTTTTAAATGCTTATGAAAATTAGAAGTATTGCCACAAAACCGCACAGTTTTAAAGCATTTTATGCAGCTTGCGATTTGTCATCTTTTTTAAAAAAAAAAATATTGCCACACATTAGACTTTGGAGGTCCCATTTTCAATCAGCAAATATACCTAATGCAAAACTAAACACAAATCAACGACGACAGCCCTAGGTTAGAATTACGAACGCAGAACGAAAACAAAACAATGACGACCACGATATAAAATGGAGACTGACGGGATGGCCGAGAATTTTTTTAAATTTTATTTCTTACTTTTTTTTTCGGCCGAGCATAGACAAACAAGTATGCCAACAACACATACTTAGAAAAAGAATGTGTAAAAAATGCAATAATTACAACCAAAAAATATTCTTTACACTGTAGATAAGCGTTTAATGTATCAATTAACGTGTTAAATTAAATCATGATATTCGTGATGTTGGTATACACACCGATACGAGTACTTTTGACCGATACCTACTTGATACTTATTTTTAAAGTATTGATACAAAAAGTACTTGTTATCGGAAGGAATGTATCGAGTAAGTACTTGTATTTACTCGTATCGTTTTATCCCTAATCAGGAGGCCTCACAACAATAGCTTCAAGGCGTGAGTTCATGTTATCTTACTTCCCGGGGTCAAGTTTTTGACCAGCATGCGTCTTTTCCCTGAAGGCTGGGAACTTTTCGAAAAGGAAAATTAGCGAGATAAGCTATTTTTAGTTTTTCACACAAGTTATGGTAACAATAGAGAAGATATCTTACTTTCTTCAGTGTTGTTAGAGGAAGGGATAGGATTATAAGATCATGCTTTCCGTTGTGTCAGGACGACTGAAGAGGCGGCGACTTCGTGAAACCTGCGCACCATTATTTACGGTAATAGACTTCACAGAATTTTAAGGACGAGTGTTTGCAGCTGAGTATTTCCCCAGAAGAAACCACACAATTGACGCCCTGAATGGAGTAATACTCCCGATAAAGACATTCACTATCGAACGAATAAACTGAGCAAAATTTGGCGCGTGCATATATGTTATGGTTGCGATAGAACTGCATGATAACACGTCAGATGGAACTGAAGACCTTAAGTAAATGGTTATCTTTAGGTCCATCTAATATTGCGTGTCCCTTTTGTACCGAGCGTGGTGAGTGAGCGGTTAACGCTCTGGCCTCGCATTCGGGAGGACGCGAGTTTGAATCCCCGTGTGGGCATCCAGATTTGGTTTTTCCATGGTTTTTCCCAAATCACTCTAGGCGAATACCGGGATGCTTCCTTCAAAAGGCCATGGCCGAATTCCTTCGCGTTCCTTTTCTCCAGTCCCATCTCAGTACTAATGACCTCGACGTCGACGAGGCGTAAAGCCAAAGCAAAAAAAAAAAGTGCCACTTTGTAGATATTTTATATTTTGTTGTACAGTATTCTTTCTTTATAAAGTCATGTGGATATAAATTCTGCTATGTCAGTGTTTGTAAAGTCGTGTTCAAATACATTATTTTCGATGTTATTCTAGCTCTAGCATATTCCATTCTATATTCAAACGGCCATTCGTGTTGGATGGGATGTTGTTTTATTGAGAATTGTTTATTTTTTTAAAAAGTAAATACACCTCCCCTCTGTTTGATCATGATGATAAACTAGATGATACCCGCGACTTCGTGCGCGTCAACTTGGAATTTCATTGCTAGAACTGGATTTAGAAAGCTGTAATTTACGTAACAGGTGTCGCAAAAGACACTGGTTTTGGATAATATGATAAGGAAACCATCACCATACCATTCAACCAACGTACCTCTCTCATGAATTTGTAATACGTTTGTAAATAGAAAAAATATCAAGTTGGGAGAGAGGGTGTTTAATTGAAGACAGCTTCAATTTCAGCTTGGTATTCTCTTCTTCTTTCTTCAGCATGAGCATTAGATTCTTGGGTTATAATAATTTTAGCTGCGAGGCATTTCAAAAAGAAGTCAAAATATACTGATTCCAGAAACTTTTTGGTAGACACGAAATAATAGTTTGGTACAGCGCAAATCAATATCTATACTAAATAATAAGTTATGTTTGTAAACGAAATTTATCGAGAGATCATACAATAACTGACTGCTGGAGATTCACAGCTTGAGCAAGCGACGTAACATTACAGACTTACACACACATCTGTCTGTCATCATTCGGTAAAAATTTCATGACAAAAACTGTTATTCATCCCGAAAAAGCATCCTGTATCCTTCCTAAGATACGAAGTATATCCTTGTCAAATTTCATTCATATCGGTATTGAAATTTAGTCGTCAAAACGTAACAGACAGACCGAGACTTACTTTTGTAATCATAATATTATTAGTGTAGATCAGACACAAACTGCGAGAGAAACAAAGCCTGAGCGACCTATATAACATAAAAAAGTAAACGTGCATTATATTGTTGACGGGGGGATCTCAATGGATTATTCGGCCACCTACGATTTGCCAAGCATTCCACTGAATTGGTTGGATCTACACTTTAATGTCAAATCTGAACAACGGAGCGTCCAGACATCGCTATATAACAAAACAACTCTTAAAATGAATTACCGGCCATACCCAGATTTGAACCCGGGACGACAGCTGCAATTTCTGAAAGCAAGAGCCTTTACTACTGAGTCACCAGTCCTCTTTCTGGCTTAGTGCGTCTCTCTATCACCGTTCGATTAGTCTTCAAAATTCTGTGACAAAATATATTATTGATACAGAAAAAAGTACACTATGTCCTTTCCTATGGCAAATAGCATTTAGTTGTCACATTTAGTTTAAGAGTATTGTAACTGCAGGGGAACCATTGACTGATGCATCAAGAAATTTCTATGGGTATGTTAGAAAACTGAGAGGAAAAGGGATTGTTGGGACGTTCATAGATAAGGACGGAGAAGAAGTTGCAGATGATTTGAAAAAGACATAGATTTTAAGTAACTGGTTAAGGAGACCGTTAGGGAAAATGAATCAGAAAAGGGAGCGTGTAACTCGGATAACGAGCTTAACAACGCAATAGAAATGGAAGACCAAAAAATGTGAAATTCATCCTGAGGATATCATGAAGGAACTAAGAAAGCTGAAAAAAACATAAAGAGCTGGTGTAGATAATATTTCTACAGATGTCATAAAGATAGCAGGATATGACATTGTAACTTATCTTGAAATATTATTTGATACTTGCTACTTATCAGAGGACTGGAAAAGTGCGATTGTAGTTCCGGTACATAATGGAGGGGTGAGAAATAGAGTCGATAATTATAGGCTAATCAGTTTGACATCAGTGGTAGGAAAATTAATGGAGAGGTTGATATCCAACCACATCAGAAATATATGTCAGAAGCGTAAATGGTTTTCAAGTAGGCAATATGGCTTTAGGCAACGATATTAATGCGAAGCTCAGTTGGTGGGATATATGCAAGATATTTCGGATGAAATTTATAAGGGAGGCCAAACTGATAGTGTAGCACTAGATCTTTCAAAGACTTTTAACAGAATGAGACATAAAATGGTAGTAAATAGTATAAAAACTATTGGAGTGGATGGGAAAGTGATTTTCTGGGTAGAAGAATTATTAAAAGGTAGAAAACAAAAAGTTAATGTATGTGGAAGTAAAAATGGGAGTGCCAGAGGGTAGCGTATTTGGACATTTACTATTCATTATTCTAATGAATAATTATGTTGATGGTTTACTGTCGGAAATTAGATTGTTTGAAGATGACATAATACTATATGAAAGGATCAAAACGGTAGAGGACTGTAAACAGCTGCAGGGTGATCTGGACAGGATATCTAGTTGGATTGGTCAACATGGGACGAAGATAAAAGCAAAGAAGGATCAGCTTATTAGATACACAGATAAAAAAGTAAAGGTTGATTATGATTATAAGGTGGGGAAATAAATGCTTTTTGAAGACTTGAAATGTAAATATCTTGGCATTACATTTGATAACAAGCATAACTGGGAAGGACACATTGGTCAGGTGGTAGGAAAATGTTTCAAAATTCTTCACTTTTTGGAGAGAGTGATGATGGGGATGTACGAGAGAAGTAAAGGAATTGGGTTACAAAACTTTGGTCAGACCATTTCTCGAATATGGTAGTGTAGTATGGGGCCTACATTTTGAGTATCAAATACAGGAGTTGGAGAGGGTGCAAAAAAGGGCTGCTAGATTTGTTTCTGGAAACTACCACAGAACGCAATCAGTAACAGATATGATAAAGGAACTGGAATGGGATTCATTGGAAGGCAGGAGGAGGGTGAAGAAGGTCATGGGAGTGAACAATGCGTATATTGGTAATGAGGCGCGGAGAGATATTGGTGTAAGAATTAAAAGTAATGCATGAAATGGAAAAGATGACCATGACCACAAGATGGAACTCGATTTCAGGCACAAGGGTGTGGGAAGATTCTCTTTTTAGGTAAGGATGTCGGGGATTGCAATAAGTTACCAAGAGAAATGATCAATAGTTTACCAAAAACGTTGAAAGAATTTAAAGTTGAAATTTGTAGAGGGTAAATGTAGGTGGGTGCAGGAAAGGGGGAAGATTGGTGTATAGGGAAATTGCCACCTGAGTGTGCGCTCCATTGCAATTAAAAAATTAAACTAAATTAAAACTGTTTGATCGTTAAAACGATACAAACAGAGAGGGAGAGACATATTTACTTTTGCATTTATAATAATTTATGAGTGAGACAATGAGCTTTATATATGTTTATAAATTCATTTCAAACCTATTTCATTCATAATCAATGTAATATAATCAATGCAATAACTGTACATATAAACCACTTCACTATATAAATAGCTTCTTAAAATCAAACATATAAGACCCTGAACCGATACAACATGCAGCAGCGCTCTCTCTAACCTGTTTGGGTTTGCCACAACCAACGGAGAACTCGCTAGCACGAATGTATTTGAACACCCCTGCCTCGCAGGAATCCGACCGGAAATTATATTGCTCAGCAGTGTCTGCAAAATTAGATCACTCACAGGGAAAATGCGGGGTTTCATACGCCACTGCTCTCGAGAGAATAACTCCTTTATTGTGAACTGTCGAGGCAGAAAATAACCCGTCACCAGCTGTACTTTATAAATCCGCTACAGTTTTCTTATAAACATCCTTTTACCAGCGAAAGCCGATTATTATCGGTAGCCCCAAAGAATAAAGGAGACCGAATGCGCTTTTCACTATATGGAATTTCCATTCGCGACTTTGGGTCCGGTAGCCAGTTCACTTTCGCTGAGTTTTCCGTCACCAGGTAGCGTAATCAGGTGACGCCTTGAGAGTTTCACTTGCAGGGAATTATAATTATTCCAAGTTATCCACACCTCAACAAGTGTTCAGCGCTTGGGCGTTCCGAATCGTGAGTAACTAGTTTCTTGACGAGAAGTTTCCACCATCAATGAGATGGGCGCTGAAGTTTAGGTTAAATGTCCTGTGAGCGATAATCACAGTGAGAAATAGCGCCACAGTGTGAACGACAGAAAGTGACTGTGACTGAAAATCATAGGTGACAGCGAGTTATGGTACAAAGTGTTAACTAAGCAAGACTGCAAAATGAAGTCAGATATGAATATTCTTGGGATGACTTTGGTTACCGAGGCAATTTGTAAATATCACGCCTATACTGAGTATATATATATAAATACCTTAGCTCGGGATAGTCGAAGCAATTTTGATACTATATTCTAATGTCTTATAATACAGCTGTAACGCCATTAAAATCACAATAAAAATAATAAACTAATAAAATGTCAGGTTTGGTCACAATGTCGGTCATGCTGTGACGCCAGGCCTTGTTGCTGGACTTTCAATGGCCAGAGGTGTTACTGCAATATTAGACAGAAACGTAAGGGGCAAATCAAATACGGTCATCTGATATTCACCAGGAGCAGGCTAGTTTTTAACTGCTTTACGTCTCTTTTTAACATCGAGGTCTTTAGAGACGGGAAAGGATGGGGGGCAGGGATGGGGGCAAGGAATGGGAAGGAATTCGGCCATGGCCTTTTGAAGGAAGCATCCCGGCATTTGCCTGGAGTGATTTGGGGAAACCATGGAAAACCCAAATCTGGAGTCCCGGACGGGGATTCGAACCGCCGTCCTCCCGAATGCGAGGCGAGAACGCTAACCGTTACACCACCCCGCTCGGTGAGCAGGCTAGAAATTCGTTTCAAAATAGGAGTAAAAGTATCAGAAGATTCAAATAAGACTGCAGTTATTAGAATTGGTATAATTGATAACGCTCTGCCCTCGTATTCGGTAGGACGCGGGTTCGAATCCCCCCGCGGCCATACAGATCTGCGTTTTCCTGTGGTTTCTCGGAATCACTCCAGCCGAATACCGGGATGGTTCTTCTAAAAAAGCCACAGCCGAAATCCTACCCATTGCTTGCCCCAATGCTCCCAGTCGTTTGCCACCTCCAGTGTGGCGTTAAGGCGCCGCACACTCGTTCGGGGAGGTACTTGTACCGGCCCTCATGATTGCAGTGTTAAGGCGGTTTTCCGCAATCATCAAGGCAAGGGAGGGTGCCCAATCTCCGCCTTATAAACTACACTTATTACACAAACAAAACTACACTTATTACACAGAACATGGTTACGTGTTTCGCAGACAGATGACAACACAACATTCCTCCAGTAGTGTGAAGCTGTCACGCAGGGGCGGATCCAGGTTTTTGATTTGGGAGGAACTTGAGCGGACTTTCGTTTGGGGGGGGGGCTTGACTTGAGTGACTTTTGGTTTGGGGGGGCTTGAGTCGGCCAAAGGGTAGTATTTATAGTCTCCTCGGGCGGGCCTCAAATCTGTGGAGCTAAATAAAAATTACAATGTCGGAGGTGGACCCTGATGCTTTTTGGGGGGGGGGGGCCTTGAGCACCCTAGCCCCCCCCATGGTTCCGCCCCTGCTGTCACGGGTAGGGCACACATCCTCCCGCTCTCATGGTTACACACTGGACGCCTGTGCACAGGAGCTGGTGTCTCGTGTCTCGTGACACGCCAGGGGCGATACGAAAAGAAATATAAAGAAAAAAGCGTGAACAAAGAATGTTATGAACAAACACCGCAAAATGAATTTATACGAATGCATAAAATGATTAGTCTAAATATGAAAATTGACGTAATTCTGATAATTATGAGCCGAACTGGAAGTCGGCGTGGAGACAGCGTGGTTCATTACGTACATGGAGTTCCTGGGATGATGGGTCTGGTCAATGGGCACATCCAACTATACAGTCATTGAAGCCCTCACAGCCCCCCTCTCCTCCCCCAGAATACCAACCACCCAACTCTGCCACCACCTCAGAAACGAAGCTCTTCCCAACTACCCGCCATTACAGCGGGGACGGTGAGCAAGGCGCGTTTCGCCACCCATTAAGTGTGCCCAAGGGGAGACACGCGGAGTCAGCGCCCGCACGACCAGGCCGAAGACCTTTCCAAAACCTGGCGTATAGCTTAAGCATCTCTGCTATAACCACGTGCGCCCGGCCCCACTCGCCCCCGAAGAAGCCAGGTGGAAGCAGCAGCAACTGAGCAACTACGCGGGATTGGCCTTTACGCACGCCTCTCAGCAGCGCAAAGCCGCCAGCCGGCCACCAGGCCACGCGCTACGGGGCAAGCTCCTAGTGTGCCCCCCCCCCCCCCCCACAACAACCGTCAGTAATTCTGCGTCTCTGAAGGACACAGGTTCCCAACCACTCGTCCAAGCTTCGCGGAACACCGTCGCAGTGCGCGACCGCGCTGAAACGCTCCAATTGAGTCGCTGCCCCACCTGGGCCAGGTGTTCGGACCCGTACACTACCAGTCTCCACATATGAGAGGACCTAGTTTGGTAGTAAATAGCTCAATACCGGCGGCAAGGGGAGCCAAAGATTCCTTGATAACTGATCAACGGTCCCAGCGAGGGTCAATCTGTACAATCTGGAGACTACCCCAGCTGTTGCCAGATCACGCCAGCTTTCCGGTACTATCTGTCGCCTCCCATCAGAGCCGCGTCAACTCCCTGCACCACAGGTCTTACCGCCGTAATCCTTCGGTTTTAATGTTTCATTATGTACAATGAGAAGACTCGTAGCACTAATTTTGGATATAAACTTTGGGTAGTAGTAGAGATGCTGGAGTTATTAATTGCGACCAATGTCCGCCAGTGACTTAGCCATACAGGGTTACTACAAAAGAATCATTCACTTTCAAAACTCGATTTATTCAAAGGTATTATACTTACAAATATGATCGATTTATGAAAATAACCACAAAATATCCAAGCAGGAGGCGTGGCAGCACTAGATCAAGTTTGTACACCATGTGGGGGGGCAGCACTAGTTCAGTATCCGTGACGAGTTTAGTTCAGTCTCTCACAAAATGGAGGCAAAGCGACAAAAGAGTTTCTGCATCCTAGAATATGTGAAATTTAACGTGTGTGACTTCTTCGTTTGGGGACACATTAAGGACATTTTTTACGTAACGCCACTAATAAAAACGACAGAAGAGCTGAAGAAACTGATCAGTGAAGCATTGATGAACATTGAC
Organism: Vandiemenella viatica; assembly: GCA_031002005.1. Classification (NCBI taxonomy): domain Eukaryota; kingdom Metazoa; phylum Arthropoda; class Insecta; order Orthoptera; family Morabidae; genus Vandiemenella; species Vandiemenella viatica. The sequence continues at coordinate 195,701,975 of JARYHS010011408.1, forward strand.
GCGATCACACTAAAATGTGTGGATTGAGTTGAATTACTGCCTGGACTTGTGTCGTGTGATCAAGGGGGGCACACATAGAACATTTCTAGCGAGCATAAAACTTGGATATTTTTTTGGTTATTTTAATATATCAATCATATTTGTAAGTATAATGCTTTGGAATAAATCTGGTTTTGAAAGTGAATGATTCTTTTGTAGTAACCCTGTTCATGGAGTGAAAGACAGTTTAACAGTAGGCAGATGGGAACAAACCGGAACGAATTAAGTTGGTTTCCAGAAAAAGTGTAAAGGTATTATTTTCTCCGCGGCGAACTAAATATTTATAAAAAGATAATACTTCGGCGGCTTTGATTTCCTGAACTGAGAATAAAGTTAAATAATTGCAATTTCTTCCTTTCATTGTAAGTGTAGTCCACATGGCGACTATTGGACAGGACTTATAAATTAATCAGAGCCTGGACCTAGAGCAGTTCTGCAAGCAGTAACGACAAATCAGACCATTCTGTTTTAAAGCCTATTACAGACTCTGACAGACACGTCAGTGCAGGTTTCTTATTAAGAATCCGATGTCGAAACCAGCCGCATGCGCCCACGCTGTCGAGGCTTAGTACGCTCTGGGTGTTCCCGGCCCATTGTGAGTTCTGAGGGGAGGAACCTGTTGCTACTCTTGCTTTCTGCGGTGCCTTATCAATTTCACCTGGCCGCTGGTCCGCTTTCGTTGGGCGGCTGCCAGACTGGGGCGTGGCGACCACTTTCACTGGACAAACCAGACCGCCACCTGACGCTGCACTGAGGCGATTGTCAGCCTGTATTACGATTAAAAACCACTCTGCAGTTCCGGAGACGCCAAACCACATGACACAGTGCTCAGGTCAAAAGAATCACTCCCCTGTCATGTTTTATGTTGATGCAATCTGAGAACTCCCTGGAAGTGATCCAATGTACAGTAATACTGAATGGCATTTACACATAAAAAGTTTGCCTATATTATAGTTAGTGGATTTAAGCTTGTGAGTTTCATGACATCACCATCTGTATGAATTAATGTGAAAACCATTTATATAAAACGTTTTAACTGTAAAATCTGCTATGCGATATTAAGTTCAAAGTACAAAGATCGTCAAGCCAGGAGATAAGGAGACTCTTTGGCTGGCTGAATCCAGAGACGGTTCCGTTGATGGAGGAATGATCTGAAGCTGATTTTGTAGGAGCAGATAAAGTCCGTATCTATACTGAAAGTACAAGACCGAGGACGTGAACAGATATTATTGTTTAAGTAAAGTGTTGTCAGTCTTCTGAAAAAAAAAAATACTTACTTTAAAATTTCACCAAAAGCTAATAGAACTCAAAGTGTGAAACATTATGAATTACTAGTATTACATTTAAGCAAAAAACAGTTAACAGTGACTGGGGTCATACGTATAGCTACAGACAGGGGCGGATCCAGGATTTTGGTTTTGGGTGGGCTTAACTCGGAGATTTTGGTTTTGGGAGGGGGGGGGGGCGGATAATGTGAGCTGGAATATGAGATCTCATGTCGACATTTTATTTCAACCATCCTTAAAAGAACAGAGAGCTAAAAAAATTAAACTCGAAAATTACGATGTTGAGGGTGGACCCAGATGCTTTTGGGGGGGGGGGGAGGGGTTCTTGAGCGTCTTAGCCACCCCCCTGGATCCGCCACTGGCTACAGATATACTAAATAATAATAATTTCGTGTAGTTGTAATGAACTGGTGACAGGGTTTCTATAGTCTGTGCATTCCACCCTTGTCATAGCTGCGTTAACCAAAACCGGTGGTGCTACCAGGTACAGAGGACCTAAAGTTTAACGTGGAACCCGAACCACGGAAGTGTTCTGGCGTACTTCACATTACACAGCCATCTGTGCCAGAGGTTAAGGTCGGCTTCAGGTTCTATGAAAATCCCCACCGAGAAAGGGATTCGAACCGAAGATCTTTCGTTCTCTAGTCAGACACCTTAACCACCGAGTCACCAGACCGCAACTGATATACTGTTAACATCAGCATGTTGATGACGCGAACTCATAAGATTTCACCAATCGAAAAAGCGCCCAACGCACCTAAAGAAGTTTTCACTTCAAAAACTAAAAATCTAGATTAGTCCACAACCTGAAGCTTTTTTTTTTGCATTTGGCTACTAGGCCATACAGCCAGCACTATGTAATTTTGTAGTTTGCATGTATGTATTGGATCACTCAATGTATTATAGATTCTCCGTGGTATAGACGACACAAGACAAACACAATACTTAATTAAAACCACCCATGCCCACGGCCGGACTCGAACCGGCGACCGCTGCCCCAACCTGGAGCTTAGTCCCGAACTTTCCTAAGGAGATGTACCAACCTGTTGTGTCAGAGTCAGGAAAGCCATTTCCTTTCCTCAGGGATATACAGTTTGATGTGGAATTGGAACCACGGAACGTCCCGGTGTAGCTCATATAAACTTATACAACTTCTAAAAATTCCTACTCACCACGGGATTTTAACCCGCGACCGGAGAGAGAAACTTTCTGGATGACGCGCCTTAACCGCTGAGCTGCCAGACCGTCTTGTGTTGCAATATATGTGTGATAAGACCTATCAAAATCGGATAAATACTGTGGGTTTGTATGAACAACGTTGAAAGAAATGAAATGATGGGGGAAAGGAATATATATATATAATAGATACGAGTATAAACTATACTTTCATGGCTGTCAAAGTGCAATATGTCATACTTATAGCTACAGATATACTGTTAACATTAGCATGTTTGTGATACGAACTCATAAGATTTTCATAAAGCGTCTAACTCGCATATCATACTCTACTTTATTATAAGCTGTATCTTGACCTGAAATATCGTTCAATTAAAATAATAGAAAATTAAAACTCTAATAAAATATTCTTATAACGGAGATATACAAACCAATAAATAAAGTATATAAAATCCTGTAATATCGATTATAGGACAGGTTCCTCTGAATAGATAAAATACCACCAAATTCTTTGAGTTTCAAGAACATAACTAATACTACTCTAGTAATAAATTAACATTTAAAATAATAGGGTATCTAATCCTAGTTTAAAATCTAAATTTCATAGCTTCATAGCGTTAGCTCTTACAGAAGTTTCCACTTCAAAAGTTTACAAGAGTATGATCCTAAAATCAAACGGAAGTATGTAATGTATAATTGGATTTTCGACACTATATTATGTACTGAGAGTACTGTATTCAGGTCTTTACAGAATCCCTGGTATTGGTATTATGCCGAGAGCTAGATAAGTGATGACACAAGCTGAAAAAACCAATACCAGGAAGTGAAATACATAAAACATTTTATACAACACACACTTGAATCGTAAAATAGAAGAGCTCCGGTGGCAATTCCCCTAGTCATCTAATTACCCTTTATTATTATTTTTTTTAATCTTTTATAATTGGATTGTTAAATTCCTTCCCAATTTACTTTTCAGATTTAAATTTTTAAATTCCTTAAGCGTTTATGGTAAATTATTCAATACTTCACATGGTAATTTGTTCCAATTCCTGAAACCCTTAAGAACAAAAGAAAATTTTGCCACTCCCTTATGCGTAAAATCGAGCGCCAGCTTGTGGTAATCGTCGTCTTTACCATTCCTAATTCTTTGACCAATATCCCTCCAAGCCCCATCACCAAGCATATGCACTGTATATTCCCAGCACTTCACCCTCCTCCTTTCCTCCAATGTTTCCTATTCCAGCTCCTTTATCATATCAGTTATTTACTGGGTTCTGCGATAATTTGCACAAAAAAATCTAGCTGCTCTTCTTTTCACACCCTCCAACTCCTGTATTTGATAACAAAATGTGTTTCCCAAACTACGCCACCATATTCTACCAATATTAGCGAAGTTGGTGGTTACGTTGAAACACAAGCTGAATGGATGGTGTTCAGTCTGCCAGTAAAGGCCCTTGCCAGGCAGACCTCACACACAACGCGCCTGCACGCCGGGATACATATACGACTCCAAACAGGCGCAGAGACATCAAAACAAACCAGGAAAACAAATAGAATCATCTAGAAGCTAAGTGGGACTATTTCTTACAGAGGTCGCCGTACTACCACACAACGGAATTCCTGCGCCAGGCCGCCTATATAAGCGTAGCCGGCCGCTCCACCGCCAGTTCAGGCCTGACCGCGGAACCAGCTTCAACTACAGAAGACCACCGGAAGTTCGCGAGAAGTAGAAGCCGTCTCTCTCTACCCCTGATCAGGACCAGGCTAAATTTCTCGACGGTCATCCGCTAACTGTACCACATTTGTTATTGTTTATCAGTGTTTTGTGTACATAGTAATAAACCTCAAGGAACCATTAAGTGTAGTACACTTCAGTGGCGACAAGGTTGGGATAAGAACTCTCGACCATCATGGCTACGCCAGCAGCACCTACGGAATGGCAACAGTTCCTCCAAGGACTTCTACATCAGTTCTTCGAATCTCAGAGACAACTGATTGCGGAAGTCAGGAATCTCCGCCAACCCACGGCCCCGCCTCCGTTCCCAGCATTCAACGACGACGTCGAAGAATGGGAGACCTACGAGAAGCGCATAAAACAACACTTCGCAATTCATCACATATCCAAAGAAGAAGACCAGCGTGCATATTTCCTTTCCTGGAACCAATCGAAGATGTATGTCTTGCTCACCAAACTTCAGCCACAAGACCCCGACACCCTCACCTTCACGACCATCTGTACGACACTGAATGCATACTACAGACGCCGGTACCATGTCGTCGCGGCCCGCGTCGAATTCTATCAATGCCGGAAGAAGCCAGATCAGACGTATCGCTAGTGGGCGGCCGAACTCCAAGGCCTTAGCAGAAAATGTAAGTTTCAAACTCGTTGTTCCCACGAATCCTACGCCGACGACATGGTGCGTGATCACATCATACAGGCTGCACCAGATGCCGCACTCCGGCATGACGCCCTCAAGTTAGAGGAGACCCATCCCTGGAGCAGGTCATCGAACTTGCCTACAAATTCGAAATATCTACGGCCGCAGATCGCCGCCTGGAGTCCTGGGCGGATGTGGCCGCAATCCGAACCGACGTAGAGGACACACAGGACGTCGCCGCCATCCAGAGCTCCCAGTCGCGCTCCTCCCGACACCACAACCGGGGACCACTTCCTCAGAAGGACATCGAACCGGCCCGTTCCGGCAGGGGCCACCAAGTCTCCGGCAGCAGCAGCGAATCCCGCAGCGCCGACGCCGCAGCCCGCTCCGCCTACCCTCCTGCCCCGCTGTTATTCCGCACATGAGAGGGAAAATTGTCGGATCGTTGGCTGAATGCTCACGTTGCGGCAAGGAAGGACACCTGGCGTTCCGTCTGCCGCACCAAACACCACCAATGCCAATCCCGGCTCTCGCCGCCCAGGGTCTTACCAAGACAGTTGAGCGGCGCACCTATGGATATCAATCAGGTAGACACTTCCACAGCATCCAAACTTTTTATTGACGTACGGTCAATGGCAAGCCCCTGCGCCTACAAGTCGACACAGGAGCAGCAGTCTCATTGCTTAATTATACTACTTATGTGCAAATTGGCTCGCCCCCCCTCTCGCCGGCCCCCAAACGCCTCCTGACATACAACAAACAGGAAATAGCACTCCTGGGACAATTCACAGCAAACGTCATGTATAAGTCTGTACATCGTTCAGTCCCCTTTTTAGTAGTTAACAGTTCTCTCACAGCAGACTTATTTGGACTGGACGCTTTCCGCTTATTCGGATTTTCAATTGAGGATAACATACACCTCGTATCTCAGCATGTTCCTTTTCCTGAAGTGGACGCCCTTTGCACCGAGTTTCAGGACCTGTTCTCACCAGGCGTCGGCTGTGCAAAGGACTTCGAAGCATCACTCCAACTCCGGCCGGACGTACGACCTCGATACTTCCGGGCACGCCAGGTACCCGTAGCGCTTCAACAACCACTTCAGGAAGAACTTCAACGTCTCCAAGACGAAGGGATCCTCCAGCCGGTGCGGTTCAGCCCCTGGGCCACGCCGTTGGTCATAGTTCAGAAGCCAGGACGCCGCTTACGTCTCTGTGGTGACTTTAAGACCACCGTCAACCCGCATCTGCTGGTAGACGACTATCCACTTCCGAGACCGGACGACCTCTTCCGTAAACTAGCAGGAGGTACCTACTTTACAAAAATTGACCTGGCAGAAGCATACCTTCAAATCCCTTTGGATATCCAGTCCCGACAATACACAGTCATCAACACTCCCTCTGGCCTCTTCCAACTCAACCGGCTCATGTTCGGCTTGGCCAGTGCTCCAGCGATTTTTCAACGGTATCTCGAACAACTTCTCCAGGATATTCCGGGATGCATCAACTATCTCGACGACATAGTCGTCACGGGACCCTCCGCTGCCGAACACATGACCAACCTCCGCCTACTCTTCCTCCGCCTCCGTGCAGCAGGATTGAAATGCAACCTTTCCAAGTGTCAATTTTTTCAACAATCCATTTCCTACCTGGGTCACATCATCGCTCAGGAAGGCATTTCCCCAGCATTTTCCTATGTGGACGCTATTTCCAACTTACCTCGGCCTCAGGATCTACATCAGTTGAAATCTTTTTTAGGCAAGATTTCATACTACAGAAAATTTATACCCTCAGCAGCACAAGTGGCAGCACCCCTGTACCACCTCTGTCGCAAGAATGTCCCGTTCCGTTGGACCCCAGCTTGCGAGACCGCATTCCACACCCTTAAACAGCAGCTCAAGTCCGCAGCATGCCTCATGCCATACACTCCAAACCTCCCCTTGATACTTGCCACAGATGCATCCGATTACGGTGTGGGGGCAGTTCTGTCTCATAAATTACCAGATGGCACGGAACGCCCCGTAGCTTACATCTCCAAAGCCCTATCGGCTGCTCAGCTTAAATATTCTCAAATCGAGAAAGAGGCGCTAGCTATTGTTTTTGCCTGCTCCAAATTCTATTCCCTTTTATATGGGATTTCTTTTCATCTCATTACCGACCACAAGCCACTCCTATCACTATTTGATCCGTCCACACGTCTGCCTACCAAAACATCCCACCGCATCCAGCGTTGGGCACTATTCCTGTCCCAGTTCAGATATACCATGCATTTCCGTACCACCTCCAGGCATGCCAATGCAGACGCCTTATCCAGACTACCGCAGGGACCAGACCTTGCCTTCGACAAGTCGGAACTTCTGGTGTTCCAGATCGACGATGACATACAAGAAGCACTGAAGACATTTCCAGTCACGGCCTCAAAAGTCGCGGCAGCCACAGGGGAGGACCCCCTCCTCCGTGTCATCCGACACCACATCCAACACGGGTGGCAAACACGTTCCCCTCCACGCCATCATCAAGACCTCAAGTTCTACTACTCCATCCGCCACCAGCTCTCAGTAGTAGAGGGAGTGCTCCTCCGCACAGAACCAAATTCCACCCCGAGGGTCGTCGTTCCGAGATCCCTACAACCGACAATCCTCCAAACTCTCCACCAAGGACACTGGGGAATTGCCCGCACCAAATCCCTTGCCAGACGCCATGTATTCTGGATCGGCCTTACCACGGATGTCACGAAGATGGTGCGGCGCTGTACCATCTGTGCCCAACAACTGCCCCGCCCCCCTCAAAAGTTCCTTTCCTGGCCGGCACCGTCCGGACCCTGGGAACGCATTCACCTCGACTTCGCTGGCCCATTCCTAGGCCACCAGTGGCTCCTAGTGACGGATGCCTTTTCCCACTTCCCATATGTCGTCCGTTGCTCCACAATCACCACAGAGGTCACCATTTCAGCCCTCACGAAGATCTTTTCCATCGAAGGATTACCATACGCTATCGTCACAGATAACGGACCGCAATTTCGAAGTCGGGAATTCCTATCCTTCTGTACCGCCAACAATATCCAACACCTCCTCACCCCGCCCTTCCACCCCCAATCTAACGGGGAGGCGGAACGGCTAGTCAGAACATTCAAAACCCAAATGACCAAATACACCACAAGTCACAAACTCGAAGAGGCATTGACACTCTTCCTCAGTTCCTATCGAACCACTCCAGTGGGGGCCAAAAGCCCGGCGGAATTGCTGCATGGCCGCCAACCTCGCACTCTCCTCCATCTCCTCTTACCCCCGCCCAAAGTACAGGTACCTTCGGGCCCATTCCGTTTCACCCCGGGCTCCCTAGTCTGGGCCCGCGGGTTTGGCTCCCGGGCCGGTTGGCTTCCGGGGGTCATCCAGCGGCCCCGGGGCCGCCAACTGTTCGACGTCAGCCTGGATGGCCGGATAGTGCGACGCCATCGAAACCAACTACGTCCCCGCTACCCCACGGCACCGTCCTCTTCCACCACGGCACGGCCATCCACTTCTTCCTCTCCTTCCCTGCCACCTCCACCACTCCTGCCGTCTAACCGTTGCTCAGGGACAGTTACAGCGCCACCAACGACGCCACAACCTGTCGGTCGCTCCGACACCCTTCAGCCGCAGCCTCTCGACCACCTGCGGGGACCATCTTCAGCGCCCCCCGTACAGCCCCCGGCCATCGACGCCGACGAACCGATGCCGTTAGCTCCACAAGTACCTCCACCACAACCTGCACCACGACGCAGGTCGGCACGCATCGCCAGGGGAACAGCTCCGTACTCCCCTGGAGGTAGCCTTCATAGTCTGCTCCAGGGCGCCGCGGCAGACGACCTCGCAGACGTCGCAGACATCGCTTCCCCCCCCCCCCCCGGGAGGGAGGTATGTTCAGTCTGCCAGTAAAGGCCCCTGCCAGGCAGACCTCACACACAACGCGCCTGCACGCCGGGATACATATACGACTCCAAACAGGCGCAGAGACATCAAAACAAACCAGGAAAACAAATAGAATCATCTAGAAGCTAAGTGGGACTATTTCTTACAGAGGTCGCCGTACTACCACACAACGGAATTCCTGCGCCAGGCCTATATAAGCGTAGCCGGCCGCTCCACCGCCAGTTCCGGCCTGACCGCGGAACCAGCTTCAACTACAGAAGACCACCGGAAGTTCGCGAGAAGTAGAAGCCGTCTCTCTCTACCCCGGATCAGGACCAGGCTAAATTTCTCGACGGTCATCCGCTAACTACCACATTTGTTATTGTTTACCAGTGTTTTGTGTACATAGTAATAAACCTCAAGGAACCATTAAGTGTAGTTCACTTCAGAATTATTCTGTAAAGTGTAGACTCTGCTCAAAAAATGAGCTCGTATATTTTTCACTGCGCAAGCACGAGATTGGCCTGTTTTTACAAGAATTGTTTTTGTGGGATTCATTATTAGTATCCTGATTTCTTGGTTGATCTTATAGTTGATTCATTGTTATTGAAAGAAATTATGTATTCAACAAGACGTAAACGATCAAGTATTTCAGTTTTCCTTTAAGTGACGTAGCGACTTTTTAGAGAGGAAATTATTATTATTATTGTTTATGTAAGAAAGGAGACTTTCTCGGCGTATGATTGCAGAGAAGTCCTCACGGATGTATCGCCGGACTGCGTTGTAAAAACACGAAATTCAACGTGAGGAGACGGCGGAGGCAGACGCCGAAGTATGGTGTTTTTACAACACAATCGGCGATACAGCCGTGAAGGCTTCATTATAACTTTTTTGCCTTTAGTCGAAATACAACAAGGAGTTGAAGAAACATGCTATTCACTCACAAGTAATGTATTGTGGTGATCGACCAAATCATCCAAGAGGGTTAATCGAAAACTACAGCGGCACATGTAAGCAGGCGGCTTTCGTCAAGGAACATGTGTTTCAAACGCATTGAGGCGGCGCGGCGGCCAAAACAACAACAAGTCAAAGGATAACAATTACCTTAGATAGCTGCTATATAAATAGGGATGCGATCGTTAAAATTACGATAACATTAGTTTCGTATCAGCGGCTAATTTTTCAGCCGCCAATACAGGAAGTTTTACAATTGCTTAATCTGCAATTACAGAAAATGGGAATAATAAAACGTGAATAAAAAGCTTTAAGTTTGTAGTTAAAATATCGTGTGCCCACACATAAAAAACTTATTATATAATTATAAAATCGTAATTCATACGCAACATAACTCAAATTACAGAAATGTGTACTCAAAACAAACGTAAGTTTTATGAGTAGTAAAAGTGGAACAAACGTTTATTCACACAAGTCGAATGCCAACTGCAAGGGTACAGGCGAACAATGCAATACATACGACAGAGACCGAGTGGGGCAGAGAGTCACGCAGACTGACGCACGTTTCCGCCCGATTTTGCGGATTGTGGATCCGCTTAATTTTGTGGCGGATCCGCCAGACTGTCTAATGATGCGGGATTGCGGGATCCCACTTTTGCTGGATTGCAATCCCCAGCCGTGACGCGACAGGCGTTGAGTATCGCTACCAGAACACAGTATCTCGTCACCGGACATGCAGAAATACTTTCTTCCTCCCGATAAGGACGCTGGGGGTTGATAGAGAAACCGCAATACGGTCAAGCATATCGCAGCCGAGAGGCCGACCCGTCAGAAAACGTCTCCTACTTCTGTGCTCCGTATATATGTTTAGGAGTGATACTCTGATCCTCAAAACACGAGCATGTCAGCGAATTAGAAATCGTCTATATTTCAAAAATTGTCAGTACCTGTGACCCGACCAAAGTACTATTTCATGTATATACAGAGACAGTTCTTAAAACTAAAACACTCCTGCTAACAAACTTCTGCACTTTAGTCAATGGAAAAAGCTAATGACACGATACTTGAATCTCGTACACGATATTCTGAATGTATTCAGTTACATTCGTTATCTCCAGATAAAAAAAAACTCACTGGTACTTTCTTCTTCGTTGGAGTCAAGCTCTAATCTGGAAACTGTCTCTGAGGAAACAAATCTAAAAGATTATTTTAAGGACAGAAAAGTAAAATTAGGATGTATGTAAACCGACATGGATTTGAGTTAGAGAGTCGTTGAGAAACTTCTCGTAGGCTTTACAGTGAGGCTTGTCAATGCTAATGGTAAACAATTTCACCTTTCGATGAGATCAAGTAGATAGAAAACCATTTCAATAACTCTTCCAAAGTCTCATACAGAAGTTAATAAGTTTAAAGTCAAGCTAAAGAAAACAGTCTGTTGCTGCGTTAGATGCAGGAAGTGAAGTGTGCTGAACTTGCTGAACCGCTCGTCTCAGTCCCGCATCGCATCGCATCGCTCTTCCACGATTCAGTTACTGGTTAACCCCAGTGAACAGCTCCCCAGACTACTTGTATTATGTCTCACTAGCTCTATAGATTTATTCCGCGCTGATGACTTATTAGGCGTGTTTCATGTGCCCAGGACTAATTCGATTCGAATCTCATTCAGTGCCTACGTCCGACATTCTGTCTCATTTTCTTCATGATGGTATGTTAGCGTCGCAGCCACCACGTGGAGCCTCTTCCAATTGTAAGTTCTTGCCGACAGGGTACTTTCGATATTTGTAGGATATTATTCTTCATACGGCGAAACGGTCTTCCAGGTAATTGCTATTACAGCAAACTCTTTACAAGAAAGTAGTACTAAAAGTAAAATGAAAAGATTTAGTATAAATGAAAAATCACCAGGAAAAAATAATCATTACTGTAATACTGAGAAAAATATCAGACACTTGCGTGACTAGATTATTTTTTAAGTACAACTTACAATTAGTTCTTTGCAAGTTTGTATAGTCCTAAACGAGAACAGACGAAATGAAACAGCAACTAAGACGAAGGTAACGCAGTGAAGACGGTGCTTTAATGTAGGTCACTCACGACTTCCTTCATGCCTCAGGGCTGAGGTGCTGAGCCTTTTGGAATCATTTTTCGTAGAAGTGAAAGCGCGGTATTGAGTGCTGGGAGACCCCGCGCCATGTGTCATCCATCCGTAGTTCCGTCCCGCGTGAGAACGCAACCTCAATTACTATTACAACCTAGCGGCGCCCGGTTCGAGCCAGCCATCGGCTTAACAAGTGTTTGTGGGGCTGTGTTGTCCTTTCACTTGTGATCATCAATAACTTAGAACAATCTAAGACGCTATCGAGAAAAATAGATAAACATTTGTTGCTTGAATGGCTAAAGATCGAATACCACTCATAAAAGAAATATATGTTTAAAAATTGTAGCTGACGTATCAGCACTCCTGGGACGCTCAGATTGCGGGTCTAGAAAAGTAGAAAGAAATGATGAATAGTAACGCTATGAGTATCTACGTAATAAAAAAGTAAAAGAAATCATGTCCTAGTGTTTTCCAGTTAGACTTTAATGATTATGCAAACCGTAAACTAATGAATAAGTAACAACAAAAGTAAAATTCAACGAATTTGTTACATTTTATCAAAACAAACGCCAGAATCTAAAATCATGATACTAGTTAAAAAATCTTTCTCAGCTAGTTAGAAATTACCTATATTTGCTAATAATAAGGTAAGGAAAAGAATATGGCCATTGTAGTATTTTTAGCTCCAATTTTAAGGAAATGCTATGTATAATAATACGAACTTAAATTATAATACAAGCGGTAATGCGCAATATACAGACACTATGTTTAACATTTAAAAATAATTAGTTTAACCTCGTAAATCTTGTAACGTAAAGAAAAAAACACAGTTCATTAGCATAAAATTTTTCTCTTAAAAAATATTTCAGGTTGTAGCAGTATGTTGGTTTTTCATGTTCTGAAACGTTTCTCCTTAGCTTGCTGCTTGCGCGCTTCCCTGGATCATCCCTACAGCTACAACAGCTGACACAGCGAGCACTAACACGTCCTATTGCCTGGTATCTCTTCTCCGTCACT
>JARYHS010011408.1:195715811-195752857 GCA_031002005.1 Vandiemenella viatica
AGGTTATTCGGACTGAATGTTAAACTGTAGATATTAGAAAGTTAGGGGTGCAATGCGAGGCAAGTCGTAGGTAGTCTTGTAATGTTGTAGGTGTACACTTTTTTACGTTATAATAATCCCTCAGGTGTTGTTCGCAGTCAGTGTGTGAGTGTGAAGCACAGTAATATTATTATAAATACGGAAGTTATGATTTGACGACTAAATGGCTATATCGATGTGATGGAATTTTATGAGGAAATCTGTATGAAGGGCACAGGATATTTTTTCCAGTATGATTAACAGTTGTAGTCACAAAAATTTTGAGACCTTATCGAATGGTGACAGAAATATGTTAGAAATTGATTCTCTTCAAGAGACAGGTTCGACGGTACAATGATATAGTGATAGCTTTCCTGTCATATTATTCCGACTCGATATTGTTTGGGACCAATCCTTCGTTACCAACAACTTTCTATATTTAATTCTGGCAAAAAAATTCTTAATCCACACGTACGAAGTCGCGGGTACGAGCTAGTATATATATATTGGTAGCAGGAGAATTCTATTCAGTAAATGATGTTGAGTTTGATTCTTACTCTCGCTGCAGTATGGACTGAATTATTCTCAGGCACTGCTCCTTGCAGCCCTGTACACAGGAGGAGCTGTTGGTACAGGTTTCCGACACGGCATTGCCATTTGGCGTCCACTCTCTCTGCCCCGCGGCTGTTCCTCCCACACTCGCCCTTGGAACGAGTCCGCCAAGTTCGGCAACATGAATAATCAATCAGATGGTCTCACTCATCCGCCTGCGGATTTCGCTAATGCTGCAGCGTCATTGCTTTTCATTTTTCAACGCCTCAGTCAGAAAGTCTGTAAGTTACAAACGAGGATTTCCGTCACCACTACAAATGCAGCACTGAAAATTATAATTTATTTATTTTATCGTTTAGCTTTCTAAGGAGCGCATGGAACCATTAATTTGCGTCGTCCTTCTTATTCTTCTTGCTGTTCTTCTTATTCTTCTTATCCTTTCATCCTTCCGCTGTGGGCTTGACTTCTCTGTCGTGTCAATGCATTTCGGAGTTTCAAATTTCTTAGACACACATTTCTGTGAAGTGATTAATTGTAAATGTCAATGGGTCTAGGCTGACTACTGCGAGTTCCCTGTGGGTTTCTATAAGCCAGCGGGGTTTGGTTTGTCATGATCCGTTGGTGATGTGGAAGATTTTCTTGTTCAGTCGCTAGCTATCCATTCGTGCTGTATGTCTGCAGAATTACAAGCGTTTTTTCCGTGCGAGTGATGTGTTTCTTTTTTTTAAAACTGCTTTACGTCTCTTTTTAACATCGAGGTCTTTAGAGACGGGAAAGGATGGGGGGCAAGGATGGGGGCAAGGAATGGGAAGGAATTCGGCCATGGCCTTTTGAAGGAAGCATCCCGGCATTTGCCTGGAGTGATTTGGGAAACCATGGAAAACCCAAATCTGGATGCCCGGACGGGGATTCGAACCGCCGTCCTCACGAATGCGAGGCAAGAACGCTAACCGTTACACCGCCCCTCTCGGTCGAGTGATGTGAATCGCTCGGTCAGTGAATACAGTTTTTCTGAGCATTTGTGCATCCAGATGCCGTCTTGGATCTTGGGACCGAATATTTTTCTCAGTGTCTGTCTTACTATTTTTTCGATTCCTTTAACATTTACAGTTAATGACGATATATCCGTCCGTAACCCTTCAGTGCTCCTGGAAGAATCACAGTGTGGTAGTACTTTTTTTTTTTTTTTTTACTATGGCTTTACGCCTCGTCGACGTCGAGGTCATTAGAGGCGAGATGGGACTGGGGACTAGGAACGCGAAGGAATTCGGCCATAGCCTGGAGTGATTTGGGGAAACCATGGAAAACCCAAATCAGAATGCCGGGACCGGGATTTGAACCCGCGTCCTCCCGAATGCGAGTCCAGAACGTTAACCATTTACCCACTACGGTTGGTACTACGCTCTGTCAGAAAGGACTACTTCATATGGGAATAAAATTGTTTAACAATCTGCCACAAAGGATCGAGTCCAAAAGAGAAAATATTAAATTCATTTCCGCACTGAAGGAGTTCTTGTTCGACCTCTGCTTCTGCAGTATTGATGACAAACCAAATGTTACTCTCGAATCATAGTGTCCATCACAAATGTAGAGCGTAAAAATTATATAAATACTGTATTACTTGTAATTATGAGCTGTTTTTATATTTATCAAACTTCTGCACTGTTATTTTGTGAGCAGATGTAGTCACGGACTGGATAAAATGTTTGTTTCTATGTGTGTGTTTATTTGTGTGCAGACCATTTTTGACTTATATTATTTGTACTTTGTGCTATATTTGATGCAAAAGGACAAATAAATACAAATACAAAAATAAGTTTATACACTAGTTTCTAAGCCCGACAAAACAGACGTGTTGAACGCAATATTCTCGCAATACATTTCTCTGCAATTGCTTAGCTAACCACAAATTAAATAACGCACATAAGCTTAAAAATAATGTAATGTTTGAAGATGTTTCTTATATTACTCTAAGAGAGATATCTCTGGACAGGGATTATTAAAAAAAAATCTACATAAAATTAAAACAAATACGCAAAAGCAACTAATAATTATTATGTCGGTTTAAACGAAATACCTGCTTTTCTTTCAGTGTTCTGTTAATTCATTTCTTTGCAGTTGGTTACCTAAATAAAATTGCCATTAAATAACGCTCAAAGTGATGTAATGTTGCAGATATTTGTTAGCTTACTTCAATAGCGGTATCTCTGGACAGAGAGAACAAGAAAACATTTACATTGAACCAATATAAATAAACAAAAGGAAACTATTAATTAATAAGGCGATTTAAACGAAATAGACACTTTCCTTTCAGTGTTCTGGCAATGGTTTTCTTCGTGCAGATGCTTAAAACTGGGTAGAATTGTTATTAAATAACGCCCAAAATTTCGATTTTGTAGTAACATCTCTGGTTGTTGCAAACCCGCTGACTAAGGGCGGGTGCGTGACGTCACAGCGTGACAGTCATTGTGACCTACCTGGCCTTTCATTAGTATTGGTGATGAGTAAAGAAAAGCTGTGCTGACATAATGTGGGTGTGTTTTTTGCGCTGTGCCGGGCTGGAGCCTGATTCGGGCTGCTGATTGGCCGAGTGGTGACAGGCGACAGGCGACGGCCACGGCGCGCAGCCGTGACAATCCGCGTCACATGCCGAGCGCGGCTTTCACGCCGCCTCGTGTTTCCCTGATCTCTCCGCCACAATAGCGCTCCTCAGACTCTCGCTCAGTAATTAAGCGACACTTGTAACGACTCTACAGCTACAAACGACTCAGGTAGCCAGAGGATTGTCGCTAAAGTTCGTTATCTGGCCGGTAGTCGTGGAAGAAACATTTTTGAAGTGAAAATTTCTATAGGCGATGTTTGGACGGGGGTAAATCTATCAGTTCGCTTCTTCCGTCACCAACATGCTATGACGCGGCGTCAACGTCACGCTATTACCTGTTGCGTGTATGATATCTGCGCTGGACACTTTATGAATGGGTAAAATCAAATGAGTTTGTATCGCCAACATGCTAATGTTAACAGTATATCTGTAGCTATAATTATGACGTGTTGCGCTTGGATTATACTTGTTTTTTTTTATGATTTTCGGCAGCTGAGGTCATACAGCCAGGTCAATGCGATTATTATAGCTTTCAGTGAATCAGTCGTCATCCAGTGTTTATATATACTGTATGTTCTAAGTACAGACACCACAGGATGGACAGGACGTTCACACAGACACACAACACTTAATGTCCGCGGCCGGATTCCAACCGCCGACCTTCGGTACGCGATTATACTTATATATAATATAGAAAAGTGATTTGTTTTCCGCCATTGTTCTTCATACAAACACACAGTTTTTATCCGATTTTGATGGAACTTTGCATACGTATGCTTTAAAACAAATAGAAAAACACTGTTCCAGATCTTCCCAATCTAAGTCATTCAACATCGCACTTACGCTTCCCCTCCAGTTATACAAAAACACCTGTCACGAATCGGGCGACTCTTCTTTGGACCTTCTCAAACGCCTCAATTAACCCATCTTGGTGGGGGCCCCATGCAGAACAATAGTATTCCAAGGATAACGCACCAGTGCTTTATACACAATCGATTTAATTTCCGGTGTACACTTTTCTAAATTACGACTTAGAAATCGGAGCATATGGTTTGCTTCCACAATTACTTTCTCAATATGTCCAATCCACAACAACTTATTACGAATTGTTTCCCCTAGGTATGTAGCGGACTACCGTTCTAAGGACAGTGACAATATTCGTATACTCGGTAATAAATGGTGTCACCTTTTTACTTATATGCATGACTTGCCATTTTTTAGCGTTTAACTCTAGCTGCCAGTCTTTGCAACACGCGCTTATTTTCATAACACCGGCTTGTAATAAAGCGTCGTCGTCCTTTCCTTTTATTTCACGATAAATGACATCATCATTCATCATCAACAAATAGTCTTTTATTCCCCCTTATTACGTCGCAAAAATGATTAATGTATATGAGAAACAACGAAGGCCCTATCACACTTCCTTTTACGCCTCGTCGACGTCGAGGTCATTAGAAGCGGGATGGGATTGGGACAAGGAACTGGAAGGAATTCGGCCATGGACGTTTTGAAGGAAGCATACCGGCATTCGCCTGGAGTGTTTTGGGGAAACCATGGACAAACCAAATCTGGATGCCCGGACGTGGATTCGAACCGGCGTCCTCCCGAATGTTAGGCGAGAGCGTTAACCGCTCACCCACCACTTAGTCCAAATTCTTCTTTCAGTATTTTGTTCATGTTATTCAGTAACTTCTCAATATCCTCAGCCCGCTCTGCTATCAAGAAAATATTATCAGGAAATCGTAGCGTATTTTTTTTTTCTCCTTGATCACATATGTTACATACAATTTTTTTTTCACTTCCTTCAAAGCACGACTAAAGTGATGAAATGTAGCAGAAATGAATCCAATACTAGTAGATTAAATATAAAAATAGGATCGAATGGAATTGGAGAAGTAAGTGAATTTTGTTACTTGAGAAGCAGGAATGATGTTAAAAGCAGAATAGCACAAGCAGAAAGACCTTTCATGAAATGAGAAATCTTTAAGTTTCAAATATTGATCTAGGAATTAGAAAAAAAAACTTTTTGTGGAAGAAGCTTACAGAAAGAAGAGACAGACTGGTAGGTCATATTTTGAGAAATGCTGGATTGGTTAATTTGATGGTGGAGGGAACAGTCGAAGGTAAGAAATGTAGAGGAAGACAGAGATTAGAATATATGAAGCAGATAATTGAGGACGTGGGTTGTAAGGGGTGTGTAGAGATGAAGAGGTTAGCACAAGATAGGAAGGGATGGAGGATTACATCAAGCCAGTCGCAAGACTGATTACAGCAAAAAAAAAAAAAAAAAAAAAAAAAAAAAAAAAAAAAAAAAAAAAAAAAAAAATGCTTCCTCTACAAACAAGTTGAATGATAATGGGGATAGACCACGACCTTGCGGTCTATCAATGATGCACCTAAGTTCGAATATGACCGAAGAGTGTTCTCGACTCCATGTTGAGACACCTGCCGCCGATGCAGCTGGGTAATTAAGAGGAGCCGTCGCAGGCCATTAGCTTCCCGGTGGGCCTGTTAGTACAGGCGGCTGCAATCAGGCGCGCTAGTTTCGACACTGTGCTAACAACAGCCGCGCCTTGCAAAATGACTGACGACGGAGGAGTGGCACGGGAAACTGCACTATAGACGACTCCCAGCACCAGATGTGTCTCTGCCTGAAACGCTGCAATACTCGACAGGTAGCGTAGAGTACTGGCTCCTCGTGCCGGAGGTCGCCGGTTCGAGTCCGGCCGAGTGCTGTGTGTTATGTCGTGTCCGTCCTGTAAAGCCGCATTCCCACGGCGCGTGGTGTGGTAGTACGCGCCTTTCATCTTTTACCGCCTGGCGGTGGGTCGAGACGCGCCGTTCCTTCTAGAATATACGGCAAAGATGAAAGGCGGCCACAACCACCCGCCGAGGGACAAGCCGTGGGAACGCACCTTAATATCCGTAGGAACAATGTACTGAAGAAACAGATACAATGAAAGAGCCACGATAATAACCTTAAGCTAGTCAGCGGCCTGAATAGCCGAATGCCATTGAAAAATAATATTCCCCATTCGTCTCTCGGTAGACTTGCCGACAGTACACTACAATATTAGTTATTGAAAGACCTCGCTGTAAAGAGACGTTAAGTAGTAAATAAATAAATAAATATTTATTCAGGCCCACTAGGGAACGCTTATGACTAGTTCGTTTGGCTGCTCGCTTTCATTCTCATTACCTCTTAAGCCAGCTGATAATTCTTTCTTTCTCCTCGGAGATGGCTTTTCGAGATTTATAAACTTTTGGTAGAGGGGAGGAGTTAATCAAATTACAAAATTTTGAATGATCTGCAATGTCAGTAATTATTTTAAAGATTATTTAGCCTGGCAAGATTAGGGATGTGAAACACACTCTTACATCATCCAAACATAATTTACAATTTAAACAAATAACAGTAAACAACTCTCATTTCAAATTTTCTTTAAATTAAGTGTATTCTGGAACGACTGGGGTTCGATCCCCGAAGAAGCCGAGTTTTTTTTTTTTCGAAGCTGAACATTCGGAACTGCCCCCCAGATCCGTTCAACCTGCTGTTAAATGAGTACCGTGGGGGGAACTCCGCAGAAGGTAAAGAAAAAGGGCCGAACCGTGTCGCCGACCACACCACGTCCACCCTAGTGCCTACGGTCAGGAAATAGGAATGAGAAGCTCTGCCTCCGCTAATACTACGGGAATACGGTTTGAAAGATGTTTAAACCTACTGCCTTTATCTGTTTTTACCTTTTAAATTTGGTTTGAAGAAATCCCTAATGCTTATATCCTGTGCTGGTGCCTTCTTCATTCAATTGACTGCTTCCGCGGCCGCAATAAATAGATTCCTCGCTCTCGGGATAATACCACATATGAGTGTAGTTTTGTCCCGAGGAAGGCCGGAACAATCAGCCGAAACGTGGGTATTTATTATTAGTACGCGGCACCATCCCTGAAGCATTGACACTAATTCCTTCATCTCGAACTACGCACACTGGACAACCGTGATCAGATCGCAATGAGATCTAGGAGTACCAGTCGAAGCCGAACACTCTGGCCAGAGCAGTAAACCATGTGTCAGATGTAATGGAGGATGAAGCTGGCTCGAGCATGCGATGACCACGTCACATCCCTGTTACTGCCCAAGATTTAGAAAGGAGTAAAGAAACATACCTCTGCCAGTTAGCACAAAGAACACTGCGATATACTCCCAGATTATTAGTAGACACACTAATTTTCTCACTTTTTTTGCCTTTACTCCTCGTCGACGTCATTAGTGGCGGGAAGGAACTGAGGGAAACGAACGGGAAGGAATTTGGCTGGAACGTTTTGAAGGAACGATTCCGGCTTTCGTCTGGAGTTATTTCATGAAACTATCGGAAACCGAAATCTGGATGGCGGGACGGGGATTCCAAGTGGCGTCCTTTCGAACGCGAGGCCAGAGCTATAGATCTCAACAACCACGCTCGGTGCACATTTACTGTTCATCTTTATCATCATCATCAGTGTTCCGCCCTAAGGCAGGTTTTCACGTGGCTGCTCTCCATGTTCTCTTCGACATGGGGTGTCATACCACGCAATACTAAAGACACATTAATCTGGTAGTACGCCGTTGCTTTCCACGTATATTGGAGGGATATTATGTAGCCATCTGTTCGGAAACGTCGAACTATGTTCTGTGCATGATGAGTGTGTTATTTTTTGTGTAATGTGTAGTTTATGAGGTGGAGATTGGTGACCGTCACAGCTTTCGCCTTGATCATTGCAGGAAATCACCTAAGTACCGCGGTCAGGACAGCCGGTACGCAGGGACCAGGTCTCAATCCTGGTCCCGTTGTGCCTCCCCGATCGCCCTAAAGGCGCATTCCCACGATCCCTTGTAGGCGAGACGGGACGGGACGGGACCTCATTAGCCGAAGTGTAGGGACGACCGCGGGCCGCAGATTACTCCTAGCTTACCTTGCCGCCACCTCCGCACCACGTTGCCTAGTGTCGTTTGGCACAGAGCACTTTACAGCAACAGAAGGGGTGCGCACCGCTGCTGCAAACCGATGGCAACAGCGCACCGCTACACACGCCTGTGATGTTTACCGACACAGAGTGGGTAGCTGCGTCTCGTCTCCGCAGGAAAGGGCGGCCCTGTTCCCATGGCGTCACGTCCCGTCTCGCCTCCGTTTACAAGGGATTGTGGGAATGCTCCTTAACGCGCAGCTACACTGGCAGGTCACATTCAATGCAGTGATGGCTTTTTGGAGCGTGAACATATACCACCTGTAACTTTCTCCCTACACAGTATCTCTCACGCTCAGCGGCTCGTGGAAACTTTACTGCCGAAAGACCATTTCTCCAGACCAGCGTTTCTCAACCTTTTTCTCTCTAAGGACCAATTGAAAAGGCAGTGAGTTTTCACAGCATCAAGCCGTATTTCCGTAGGACTATCGGAGGTAGACCTCCGCATCCTATTTCCTGACCGTAGGCACAAGTCAGATCTGGCACAGATCGCCTCTTGTCCTGGTTTACACAGTGGGCAAGCCTCCGACCTCCACGTTCTGTGATGAGGCGTGGACGTCCGACACCTTGTCGCCTACTCGTGGTTTCACACTTTTAAACCAATTTCCGCACATACTCACTACAGTAGCAGGCGAACAACCAGTGGATTCCCAATTTGCCACAAGTATCGTCGCTAGAATGACTCCCCACGCATCTCTGCTCCAGTTGTATACTTCCTTAATGCAACACGTCCCCGCAGCATCACCATACGGCATTCAATCTTGCCGGACGGCAGTGGTCATAACGTTTTTGCTCATCAGTGTATATGCCCACAAGGATGAAACCTTCAAGTGGATACTAGTGTGCCGTAACGAGAATGCCTTTCAACTACATCCTGAACGAGGAATCGTGTTTGTTGTCCAACGAAAACCGACAACTTGATTGGTATTTGAACCACAGTAGTTCTGTCAGTTTTCAGCTGTTCCGACTGACAATCTTCTCCACGGTCGTCCATTATAACTCCTGATCAGGGCCGGCGGATAATGTGGGTATGGTGGGTAGCAGTACCCACCCGGAAATTCCCGGGTGGGTATTTTACCCACCCGGAATTTGAGAGTGCATAGAGGAAAGAATTGCGTGAAAGAAAGAAAGAGAGAGTAGACTAGATAAGTATGTTAGTTTCATCCTTCAAAATGCGTGTCTATCCACACCACCATTAGAGACGCGCTAAATCCCTTTGATGTTTCAATAGAGACCGCCACCCCAGCTGTCGCCAACTGAGCAAACAATCGTTGTGCGTGAAACAAGAATGCTACTGTAACATAGTGTATGTCCAAAACAATCGTGTGTGAAAGCTGCATTAGTGTATTTCGAAGGAGTTTCAAAATCAAATGGATAATGAAGCTGAAAAGGAGAAATGAATTGAGTGTAGATAATGCTAAACGACAGCAGAACGTGGAGGATAAATTTACATTGCCCTTAGACGAAGGATCCACTGGAACCTTAAAAGATGGCCTTGTTCAGTCAGCTGACAGTCAAAGTAGTGAAAGTAAGTAAAAGTAAAATTCTTATTCTTGTTCTTCACTATATTCATAAATACGTGTGCATGTAATGAATATTCACGTGTATGTATTAGAGATGTAACGGAAGCGGCATTATGGAAGCGGAAACAGAAGCCGAAGTTTAATTTAATTGTGCACAGAATCTTCATTTCGTGTCTAGTTACTTCTATTTAATAAAAATGACATGTGAAATAATGTTTATTTTAATAATCAAATCAAACTAACAGTAACTGACTTTGAAGTAGTAGTTTTCTAATTACTATAATTAATATTCGGAAGTTAAAAGTGACAAGTTATATTTTAAAAACAAACGCTTAGCAGACTTTTTTCCTTTTCAATTTTTTTCTTCCTCCCCCTCCCCCCCTCACAAATTAAACCTCTTCAATTTTTCGCCAGTGACACTACTAGGCGGGGCTAACAAAAACCTGCGGACTAATGGAGACAACATAAAATATTTGCGATCGTTGATTTACCATCACTTAAGAGGATGTACTTTTAATTGAAGTCCTTTTTGCTTTTACTATTTGAGTAGAGTGATATTCGTTTTTTTTTTTTTTTTTTTTTTATGTAACTTAAAATCAACATTTAATTTTTCAGACGTTTTAAATTCTTCTGGATGGATGGATTTAAAACTTTTTTTTTTTTTTAAAAAAAAGCAATGGTAGTATGTTCTTCCAGAGAATATTCTTTTTACCTAATGTACATTTTGCCACAGATTCAGTTATTTTGTACACAAATATCTAAATAGGACTTAGTTTTGGTTTCATTTTGAGACACGCTACTACCATACGATAAAACACATACATAAGAGGCCCACAGACGACCAACTTGATTCCCAACTTTGTAGTGAAGTTTATTGGCAACCAAGTTGTACATATAAACATCACGTCCGCGGTCCGAGTACGTGTCATCAGGTTTATTTGCTGGATGTTTTCTCTTGCTGCTTTCTATTATTTTGTATGGCGGTTTTAAGCATTTTGGCTATAGTAGAGCGTAGTTTGTGAAATATGAGTGGGTGAAAATTGTAGTTTTTAGTTTTAAGAGAGTTGTGTGAAGATGAGATGCATCCTGCTAGTCTCAAAGGATTGGCATCAAAACTGCATAGATTTCTCCGTTCAATTTTTAGACACGTCACTAAACCTGACTATTATCAAAACTTTTTAAGACTGGGAAATAAAACCTACTATGAATTGTAGGACAAATTGCGAAAATTTATTTAAAAAGAAACCAGCATGAGGATTTTATTGCTGTGAACGAATGGTCGTTCGCAGCCCCGATACTTTTAGCTAGTGGTCAAAGCGTCGAGGATTTAAAATTTTTCACCGCTATATCGCCATAAATTCTTGGAAGAAAGAGACTTGTAGTGTCATGAAAAAAGTTTTTCTTTGGGGATTTTAACCTCCTGGTACCGTAGCGAATAGTGTTTTGAAGTAACATGCCATGTACTCTCTTTGGCTCCTGCTCCAAACCTTTAGCTCGGTTGTATGTTTTTCAATTGCTTCCGGTAGCCAGTTCTAATATTACTGATTCTTTTCTTAAAACGATCAATATTCGTATTTAGACCAATTTTTCTGGAAAAGAACAATGATTTTTTTTTACGCGTTCTATTTTTGTTGCGATCCTTGAAAATTTCATATTTGACGTTCCACAACTTGGGTAGTTCTCTTAGCGTATCAAAAAATTCACCCAGATTTGAATGTTTGGTATACTTGCCATATTCGAAAAAGCAATATTTGACCTCAAACTGTAGTAATGCAAATAACAACTGATGATAGAAATTTTAAATTGCGTCGAAATTTTGAATGCAGATCTACAGAAATCTAATCTATGTGTTGTTGAATCGTGTGAGAAGACAGAAGCAATCACTGTGCTCGAGAGTCAAAATTCGAAGAAATTTGGTGGAAAAGTGAACAGTTAGGTACTAACTATGAACTCTGCGACCCTCAAATCCCACATCAACACAAAATTTCGAAGCGTCTCGATTAGTGTTGTAAAAAAACGGTTTTTTTTCTGGCTTGAAAAAAAAAACATGAAAAAACTTTGAAAAAAAACATGTTTTTTTTCTGGAACACGTTTTTTTTCACAACTACTAAATCTCGAATTTGTAAGGCAGTTATCGTTTAAAATGACTATTTTAGAGTTTATTCTAAGTACTTATCTTAGTTTAAAATCTACTATATTTTTCTGGTTCAGTAGGAAAAAAAATTATGAAAATATTGGCAAAATTGACTGAAATTTTCTTTATGAACGGGGATTTCCCGAAAAGACTAGGTTGCGCGAGAAGGAATCCCCATTCCCCATTGTTTGGATTGATACTTGCTATTTGAAATGGTGCTGCCAACCCTTTTTATAACTTATTGGGCTTTCCTTATATTCGTATACTTGTTAACTATCAGAGTATAGTGGAACTGACTCATTAAATTGTCAGTAAGGGAGCGTGCATAAACCACATAGCTCCTTTTTGGCCTCCTGTAAACACCCCCCCCCCCCCCCACTCACATAGCACCTAGCACGTAGCTATCTTCAGTTTTGATTCCAGAAGACATTTTGTACTGATTTCTCTTGTCAGACTATTGTAAATTACATACGGATATAATTAACTGAGGTAAATAAATACTCACATGCTGTTGTGAGTTCAGTTCCTCATTTTAACTGTGAAAAATGTTACGAAAGGAAAGTTACGTGGCCTGGCTCGGAACCCTCCCCCCCCTCCCTCTCCCCCTCCGCTCTCCTCACGTAGCCTTCCAGCTAACCCCTCCTCCCTCTGGACCGAGTCACGTAGTTTGTGCACGGTCCCTAATTATGAATCGTTTCTTTGCAACCGTTCGTGTAAACAAACGATTGAAGAGAAGTAAAGCTCCTATTTTGTATGATAATAGATTTTAATTCAAACTTAAAAGACCGTAGTACAGAACTATCGGAGCAGTCTTTATGCGCAGTGGGTACTTTGCAATCTCAAAATCTTTTGCGTACAATACAAGGACAACCAGTAAAAGAAAATTTAACTATTTCTGAAGTTATGGATCTAGAGGAGACAGAAAATTCCGACACCGATCGAACTAGTGTTGGTAGTGCTGATACTAGTGAATGTGGTACTGACATAGAGGATGAATAAAATTATGTTACCTATATATATACACTTATGAATCATTATGTAAGACATTATATGATTCAGTAAGACTTAAAACACACTTGTAAAATGGATGTTCCTAAAATAAAACTATAATTTATCAAATATATTGGTTTCTGAAAAAAAAACAAAATTTAGAAAAAAAAAAACACGGGTGCTAGGTTTTTTTTCATGTTTTTTTTCACAAAGCTGAAAAAAAACATTTTGTTTTTTTTCAGTTTGCAACACTAGTCTCGATCAAGGTAAGAGTGAAAATCTCCGATTCGAAATACCTCAAGATTTTCCCCGCAAATCTTATTTTGAAGTTTGTGACCAAGTACTAATGTCGTTAAAGAGTCTATTCGACAACGATTCCTCACAGTTCTTCAAATCGTTAGAACTATTACTCTGGGACAGCCCATAAATGTAGAAAAAATTATAAATTTCTAAAATTATGATTTTGACCAAGAAAGATTGCTCATGTTTTTGCAACTTTTGTAAAGGCAAGAGGAGGAGCCAAAAAATTTAAGAACGGGTGTAGATTTTTTACAGAAGTGCCTATGGACTAGAGGACTCATACCATAGTTTGTACGGTTTTTCCGACTACTCATCGCAATTCCTGGGTCGTCCCGTTCAAATGAACTAAGTTTTTTGGTCTTACGCCGACTCAAGAGTTACATAAGATCGACAATGTTGCAAGATCGATTAAATAACATTGTTATTTTACATGTATATAGCAACCTTACTGACGAACTTGATTTGGAAAAATTATTGGATCGTTTCATTTCCAAACAAACAAAAGCGCAGTACAGTTTTTGCATTGCGCAATTAATGCTGAATAATAATAATTTTAAAAAATAATGTTTTTTACACAGCTAAAATATATTTAATAAATACAGTGGCGTAGCTAGATCAACAAGGGCCCCGGTGCAAAAAAATTATTTTTGGCCCTCAGGCCAAATGGGCAACCTTTTTCTGCTTTGTATTGCTGCTAGAGCCGAGGATGAGGGCCCCCGAGTTGTGCTTGGGGCACCCTGAGCAGTGGTTGGGGGCCCCATGAGCAGTGAGGAGCCCTTAGTGTGAGGCGCCCTTAGTGTGAGGCGCCCTTAGTGTGAGGCGCTCCCTGTGCCTCAGGGGCCCCCTAAGACCTTAGACGACGGTAGAGCTAAAAAAAAAAAAAAAAAAAAAAAAAAAAAAAAAAAAAAAAAAAAAAAAAAAAAAAAAAAAAAAGTCGCCAGTTTGCCGTGAAGGCCCGTGGGCCCTCTGAACTTCGCTTGGGGCCCCCTGAGGTATGCTTGTGGCCCCTGAATAAATATATTAGTGAATAAAGTTGATGATAAATTTTTAAATTCTTTTTCTATTTTTTACTCCTATAAATTTCCCTTAAGAATTTTATTCCATAGTTACCACTATTATTGTTTTAAGTAAGATATTTCAGGTGACTGCCCCCCCCCCCTTTTCTTGTCTGACTACCCACCAGGGCCTAACACGAAACGCCGGCCCTGCTCCTGATTGACTACGAACTGTCGGCCTGTAAACTGCTCGGTGTGTCTGGTGGAGGTCGCCCGTGCTGGAGGACAGACTTTCTCGGCGGCACGTGCGCAGTGGTCGAGACGGAACCGAGTCCAATCGCTAATAGCGCCCACAGCCCAGTGCGCACGGATTCCTGCTGCTTCTTGCCCGCTGCCGGTCACTAAGTCTTCGGCTGCTTCCGTAATGTCTAATCGTTTTTCCGCCTAAGTGCGTCGGTTGCCACGTTGGAAAGAACTGAGTAACGACTTGCCTACCAAGAAAGTAACACGAGATTGTGCGAACTGAAAGCAATTCATATAAACACATTAACTAAAAGAGATGTAAATATCGAATGATTTTACTTACCTTACATCAATGATCGGCTGTGTTATTGGACATGTAACAGTCAACCTCTACAAGATTTTGATAGGTAACTTGTAGTCAATTTACGATGATTTCATTTAATTACCTCGTCCTCCACAGGTTGCTGTCTTTGGTCGGCAGAGAATTTTAACTTTCCCCAAAGGTTACTGATTACTACTCTTCTAGACTGGATTAAACAGTTCTACCAAATGAAAACTCCGGCGATTCGCTTTTCAATTCAGTATTTATTTTTCCGTGTTACTGTAAGATAGCTTAAAACATCAGACTTCTCCAAAGACACTAAAGCACATACAAATATTCCAGCGATTAACTCACGAACAAAAATTCTGACAACGACTGACAACTAACTTTCAACTAATTACTCGTCTCTACCGCTCTTTATATAGACGCTACAGAAAATTCCAGAATAACACAGAGAAAGCTGCCTGATGTTTCTCGAAAGGTGACAATGCAGCCAGCAATCGAAACCACATTAAAACAATCATAATTAATACAAAATAAATCTTAATCATCATGAAATCAAATGAAAATTAAAGATATTTACAAGCATTTACACACAAAATTACCTCTATAAGCCAGTCCAAACAGTTGAGAATTGTCATCCAAACATCGTGGCTCACATCAACAATTGCAATTACAAACGCTTAAGTAATGTTTCATACATACTACTGTCCTTGATCGTACTACACATCATTTACACAGCTTCTCTCCACAAAATAATGTTCATTCACATGACGAATATACACAAACTCACAATTAATCACATGAAAAATATTCAAATTTACATTTAATCAATTCCCAGCATACTATAGGGTCTACGTAATTCTTAACATAATATTTAATCAAGGAGCTGGGCCTGAAGGCTGTTATAAATTCTATCACTGTTTTTACTTTTGGTTTCTTGGTATAGTTTTTATATTATTTCTCAAAGGTGTTTTTGTCGCTACGCCATATCTCCCTTAATTCTTCATTATGATTAATGATTGAAACATAATTTTGAAGATAACTCTCCCCACTAATGCCAAAAATAAACAAATAGTTTAATATTAATGTTTTCACTGAAAAACTTTATTTTAAAACCTTTTTATAACATCGCGTAGAAGGCGCCATGGATTGACAATCTGTTTAACTAACATGCACTACTGCTGTTAGCTGGAGTTGTTTACATTGCTTAAAGAATGTAGAAGGCGCCATCTGTTGAGAGTTTAACTAATATGCGTAACAGCTGTTGGTCGGAGTTGTCTGCATTCTTTACGCAAGTGTAAACTATCACGCAAATAAACATAATTAAATCAACGTGTTATAAATCGATGTTAGGGGTTTATAATTTGTATATGAACTCACTCTCCTAGCGTCTAGTGTGGAGGAAGCTATTCACCAACTATCCTCCCTAAACAACTTAGTAGCTAAGATTTCCATAAACAAAACTTAGTTCATCATTAAAAACAGAAATGCACCCAACGTAATCCCATTGCGGAATGCAATGGTACGAAGGACTAATGCCTTCAAATATCTTGGAGAATGGATAATTCCAAACATCAAAGAGGACTTAGTCATGAATAGCAGATGTGCAAGACTGGAGAGAACATGCCACATTTGTAAGAACATGAATGGATCTAAATTCCTCTCCCTTAACCTCAAATTCAGACACTACAAACTATAGTTCGACCACCAGTACTGTGTGCATCAGAGTGCTTGAACATGGTTAGAAAGGGACAACTGAGAAAACCGGAACTAAAGGAACGTAAGATCTTGAGAAAAATCACAGGTCAGAAGAAGAAGGAAGATACGGAATCTAGCATAATAAGGACCTATACCACCAACAACTGGAGAGCACTACAACAGCCATGAGAAAAAGGAGATTAATGTTATGTGGTCACATATTTCGGATGGAGAGTCATAGACTCACCTCCAAAATCTTAAACACCATCTCTAGAGGAAAAGCGACAAATACAAAATGGACAAGGCTAGTCGGAAAAGATCTCGAGCAACTGGGAGTAGACCCCAATAACATTTACAACAGGGATAAGTACAGAACGTTGATTGAAGCATCAGACACTAACAGCCAAAACACTGCACCCCGAATCTGTTGTGAAATGAGCCCAAGGATGAAAGAATATTGGGCCAAAAAGAAAGCTCACCAGAGTTAATAACCATGGTCATAGAGACCAAAACGAAAAAGAAGAAGAATCCGATGTTGTGAATCGATAAAAATTTTACCAACGTATTACAAACCAACAACTAATAATAATATGATAATTCTGCGTGATCGTAATAACCTGGTGACAAAGTTTCTTTTAGCTGCGTATTCCGCCCCTGTCCCTGTCGCCTTTACCTAACCTGGTAGACCTACCGGATACAGGGGACGTGCAGTATAACGTGAAACCAGAACCATGGAGGCGTTCTGGCGTACTTCACATTACACAGCGAGCTGTGCCAGAGGTGAAGGTCGGATAAAGGGTTCATGAAAATCCCCGTCAAGACAGGGATTCGAACTGGGGACCATTCCTTCTCCAATGGGACACCCTAACCACTGAACCACCAACTGGTAGATCCAATAAAATGCTAAACGTAGAACAGAAGCCCATAGCTGAGGCAGTCTTACCTTCAGTTAGAAATAAAATTCCCTACTGTTACTTCATTAACGAACCGTGGGGCTCCGGTAAAACATTTGTCTGCCAAACACTGTGCTAGATTTTACGAGGTGAAAACATGGTTGTTTTACCAGCTGCGTGGACAGATACTGCTGCCAATCTTCTATCAAGGGGACGCACATCACACTACCTGTACTACCCATCTCGCCCATCGATCACATTTACATCAAGGATGCACAACTTCTCCGTGAATCGGATCTCATCATCTGAGACAAGATTTAAATGGTTCAGAAAGACGCAGTAAGCGTTGCAGATCGACTTTTCAAGGCCATCATGAATAATAATATCATAGGATAAATAAATAATAATCTCCCTCCTTGTGGCAAAATAATTCTGTTTGGTTAGAGATTTCCGGCAAGTGTTACCCGTAGTTAGGCATGCCAGCAGAACAGCCACCGTCGAAAATAGTTCAACGATCGCCCTTGTTGTCTCATGTTATAATTCTTGAACTCCTTTAATCCGTCTGGTTTACCACCTTATAAATTGCTTTTAAAGAAAAATTCTATTATTATAGAGATTACATAAAAGGATGAGTACGGTATCTTATTTTTCTAATCTTATCCTTCCGGTCATTACTACCTAAATAGGTTGGTGGAAAAAGTATTCCATTGCACTCATAAGTCAAAGAATTGCGCATATTCTCCAATAAATTCAAACGACAACGATGTCCTCTGTCTGCCAAACAATCCTAGCCAAACCTATGTATTAATTCTGTAACTTTTCCTTAAGGGCTGTAACAAGCAGTCAAGAATCGAGCGATACGGATCCCAAATTCTACAACAGTAATCCATATGTGGACGCACTAGTTTTTATTCTCAATTTCCTTTGTATGAGAGTTACTATTCCTCAAAATATGAATCGTAATCTAGAATTAGCTCTACCTACGACGGAAGTTATGCGTTTCGCACGGGTCAGCTAGTTACACATGAAAACCGTCTCTCGTTACAAACACAATAATTCACTTTATCTCTTTATCGATTTCTCTGCATCCTCCTGTCAAAGGGAGCACATTTGCGTCTTCTGTTATGCATTACACGACGTCTAATGTGGGATCTCCCGTCTCATTTTGTATCAAGTTCATGCTTTTTATCCGAGACAAAAAATTATATTCCACCTATGTTTTTCTCGTCTGCGTAAAGAGAGTCATCAATTTTTTGACCAGTATACATTATACTGCACTCGTCTTATATTTTTATACAACTACATCTCTCTTCTTGGCCGCAGCCGTAACAATCTTTATACAATTCGTCTTTCTGACAACTTAAACTACTCCACATAACATCCTTAACAGCTCAGTCCTTTCGCTTCCATTACATCTCTCTCTCCATGTTCATCTCTTTTGATGTTACATATAAATTTTCCTTGTCATCTGATCCGCTTTATGCCTTCCTTTTAAGGATACTTCAAACCACTATAATTTTTTGTATTTATGGCAATTACTTATCTAATAAAACATATTTACATTTCAAAACACATATACAAGTCGGCGTGATGTATGTCCCTCATAAGTAGTGAAATTGTTGTTTCCGCCTTCAGAAACTAAAACCTGATAGGAATCACTTTCAATACCGTACTGTAGCCAGAGCCGATGCAAACATTTCTTCTGTTTGCTCAGTAGACTATTTTTATTTCCTTCATTACTAACTATTCTTATTCAAAAGTTACTAACATGCCTGTATAGAAGTTATTAATATGGACATTCCTGTTATAGCTATACCTGATATTATTTGCTTCCTGCTACAAAACTGAACTGTAAGTTCTTAATACAATGGATATCTTATTTCTCCCACAGAGATACCAAATCCAGTGGCAATTTTTTTAATTACATCCGACTCAGCGTGGTGGGTGAACGGTTAACGTTTTGGCCTCGCATTCGGGAGCACGCGTGTTCGAATCCCCGTCCAGGCACCCAGATTTTGGTTTTCCTAAATTATTCCAAACGAATGCCGGGATGGTTCCTTCAAAATTTCATGGTAAAATTCCTTCCCGTTCCTTGCCCCCGTCCTTTCGCGCCTCTAGTGACGCCATAATTAAATCCGTTGTTATTAACCTAAAGCATTAAAAATATTAACGGCAATATTAAAATATTATTCTGCTGGACAAATATCACAACACAATGACGTCAAAATCATTAATGAAATGTGATAAATATTAAATTTAATGATACTGAAATTATAATGCTCGCAATAAGCATAAGAACAGAAAATTATCCGCCAGTTATCTAAAAATATGTTCTGGATTGGTGGTTGTAAAACTTACGTAAAAATTATATAATAATATGGAGAACTCTTGACAGCGATCGTAAAATTTTATGGAAATTGATTCGTTATTTTGTGAACGACTGTGATCATAGTAATCATTCAAAGAAACGCAGGGGAACAGAATTACGGGCCCGTATACAGAAGTATGCCGCGCTTCACCGACTATCAAAACAAAAACAATCGTAATTTAAATTTCGTACAAACGCAATAACGGTACCCTATTTTTACTATCACTACCTGCGTGACCGATCTTCACTCGGCATCTTCCGATTTCTGTTTAACATGAAAGATTTTGAGTTCGATTAAAGCATAACTTTTTTTTTATTGTTTCCTATGCATTTTGAAGCGCACAGATCCTTGCTGTAACCAAAGAGAAGCAGTAGGCTTACTGGTGCCTGAAACTTCTCCGAGATCAGGTGAAAACCGTTTCCGAGAATTCAAATACTAGAATTGCTCTTTTTTTGTTTGTAAAATCGTGTTACAAACTTGAAAATCAAAACGTAATCTACATGTGCAATTTCATCCAAATCCCTAGAGCCTTTTCCGAAATCGTCTGGTTTGCCTCCTCAAAAATTGCTTTTAAAGAGAAATCCTATTATTATGTTAAATATAAATCTTAATGCTAATTAGAGATTAATTAATGGTTCAAGACTGGTGGCAATTCTCTTAAACGAGTACATCAATAATGCTAAATTCATTCACCTGTTTAGATAAACTTGAAAAGCAAAATGTTATCTAAATATGAAAATTTATTCATGTCATTAGAGCCGTTATTTTGGTTTATAACAATACTGGAGTTGTGGAAAGGGGGGATCCAGGTTTTGGTTTGGGGGAAGGGGGGGGGCTTGAGAGCATGTTGGTTTTGGGGGAGCTTGAGTAGATTTCGTTTGGGGGGGCTTGAGTGGACTTCGTTTAGGGGGGGGGCTTGAGTGGACTTCGTTTGCGGGGGGAGGCTTAGTCGGATAAGGGTAGGTTTTATAGTCATTCCGCCCTTAAAATATCAGTAGAGCTTAAAAAAAAGTCTACAATTGTCGGGGATTGAGGCTTGGGCCCCATAGCTCCTTCCCCCCTGGATCCGCCACTGCAAATAATATATAAATAAGAATTGCTCGTTAAAAGAAATAAGATAAGAAGAACAAGCAATGAAATATTGCCTTGCTGTGATGTTAAATGTTTTTATTTCTTTTGCTTTTATAGGGTACCAATAATTTGCTCTTTGAAAACAGTACGGCCATCTAAGGGATTTACAGACCGAAGATCCGAAATTTAAGGAAGAGACTGGTAGACGTCATATTATTTTTAAGAAGTATTACGTATTCAAAATCTAATTGGTTTCTCTGAATTTCATCTACTGCTCACTCAACGTTGAAACATAACATATGCCAAATAATTCAAGTCTGATCGCAAGCTTTAAAACGGCGAAAACCTCATTGAAATTTGATCGGTAGTTTTTTTAGTTTTACTGGAACAGGTATACATGGGTTTCGTTTATTGTTATTAATCCTAATCTTCTCTACTAGAGTCTCTTGATGTTAGTGATCATGTAACTCTTTTTTTAATTTTTTAGTAGCACTGTTTTACATCTATACCAAATGTTAAGTATTTATTAATTCAAACAAATACGCATGGTACTTTCAGAGAGTTCTGAGATAAAATTCCTTAAGTCGCTTGTGAGTGACTTGTCTGAACTAAACATTCGTGTCTGATATATTTCTTTGAGTAGGGGAGCGGCTGTATATCTGGTTAGCGTCTAGCAGACATCATCGCTAGCGATAAAGTCGAAGAGTTTGTTGCATTGCTGGATAACTGAAATCTTGTGGACTGCAATTTTATAAAATAAAATTTTTTTAAAAAAGTTAACCTAATATTTTATATGATCAAGACCAGGAATAAAGACATAATCTGTTAATGTTAATGTATTTGTTAGAATTGTTTTGGAAATTGTATAAATTAATGATTTAATACAAACAGCGTAGGTAGTTAATTTGTTACTAATAAAAAAGTAGCATTTAAACACTATTAAATTCAAATTATGTATTAATGAGATTAGGTCACTAAAGAACATAGGTTTATGCGGTGTTATACCTACTGTACAGTTGGTGAAGGTATCAAGTCAGATCTTACGTCCTTTTTACTTTAACTAAGTGGTAACTCTAAGAAGGAGTAGTAATGCTATATCCTGTGGGTAATTTATTCCTTTTCCAAGAAATCTCAGTATCTATTCCTTTTGTCTAGCTTACAACATCTACTTACAGTGAAAGATCCAATTCTTCGCAAAAATGAAATACAGTATTCATAAGAATATTACTATAAAAATAAACATATAATATTTTTTTAAATTACTACGTGATTCTTGGAAACAAAATCGAATCTCACCTTCATAAAGTTAGCTCGTGACTATCGTTTAGGCAGGAATTGCGATATCGTTTTACATCATCTTTGTTGCCATTTTCTCTCTGAGGTGCAGTTACTCTAAATATCACAGTTTGGTGCAGGTCACGGAATATCAGCGTCAACGGACCTTGGCAGACGATCCTTGTGGAGTATCTCAAAACAGGGTACTAAGTGAAAGGGATACAGCTGTACCTCTTACAAAAAGTCAGCGTCCTATTTTTTTTGCTATATATATAAATGACATCGCTATACCTACTAAAAGTAGGATTGTAACATATATAGAAGCCAATACAGTAGTTTGTTGAGGTAGTGATGATTCATCATTATAAGAAACTACTGCTAATGCCACTAATGAATTAATAAATTATTTTGATAAAAATTAGCTAATCTGTAATGAAAGCAAAAAAAGTTTAGTAAAATTTGAAGTTAGAAATCATAATATATATAATAAGTTTAGTTTAATAACTTACGAAGGAAACAATTATGAAATAAATAAGCATAAGTTCCTTGGAATATACGTTGATAAGTTTCTATATTGGAAATTACTTGTTGATTTTGTCTGTAAAAAAGTAAGTAAGGGAATCTATCTAATCAATCAGTTGCCTAAGGTTGTGGATAGCAGTTTCTAAAAATTGCTTAGTACGGAATAATCTGCCCACATATTTTATATGGAATTGAAGGTTGGGGATCCTGTTGCCATTCCTAGATTAATAGATTGTCAGTTCTCCAGGATAATATACAAGCTGGGTGTGAGTACGCCATGTAGAGAAATATTTAGGCAAGAGAATATTCTTATTTTATTGATAAGCAAATACAGAGATATGTAAACACTCAGAGTACGGCGCTGTGGTCGGCAACGCCTATATACGATAACAGGTGTCTGGCGCAGGCGTTAGATTGATTACTGCTGCTACAATGGCATGTTATCACGATTTAAGTGAGTGGTGTTATAGTCGGCGTACGAGAGATGGGACACAGCATCTCCGAGGTAGCGATGATGTGGGGATTTTCCCGTACGACCATTTCACGAGTGCACCGTGAATATCGGGAATCCGGTAAAACATCAAATCTCCGACATCGTTGCGCCCCCAAAAAGATCCTGCAAGAACGGGACCAACGACGACAGAAGAGAATCGTTCAACGTGACAGAAGAGCAACTCTTCCGCAAATTGCTGCGGATTTCAATGCTGGGCCATCAACAAGTGTCAGCGTACGAACCATTCAACGAAACATCATCGATATGGGCTTTCGGAGTCGAAGGCCCACTCTTGTACCCTTGCTGAGTGCACGACACAAAGCTTTACGCCTTGCCTGAGCCCGTCACCACCGACATTGGACTGTTGATGATTGGAAACATATTGCCTGGTCTGACGAGTCTCGTTTCCAATTGTATCGATCGGATGGACGTGTACGGGTATGGAGACAACCTCATGAATTCATGGACCCTGCATGTCAAGCTGGTGGAGCTTCTGTAATGGTGTGGGGCGTGTGCAGTTTAAACACCTCCGCTGGCCACCAAACGCCCCAGACATGAACGTTACTGAGTATATCTGGGATGCCTTGCAACGTGCATTTCAGAAGAGATCTCCACCCCCTCCTACTCTTACGGATTTATGGGCAGCCCTGCAGGATGCATGGTGTCAATTCTCTCCATCACTACTTCAAACATTAGTCGAGTCAATGCCACGTCGTGTTGCGGCACTTCTGCATACGCGCGAGGGCCCTACACGATTTTAGGCAGCTGTACCTTGCTAATTACTTTATGAAATTTATTGGCGCCACAGTTTATTGGAGAAATTACATCTACATACTTTTCAATTGAACAAGTTTCACATGAGTGGCAAAGGGTGCTGTGCACCAGGATTAACTCGGTGCTTTCCAATACCTAATAGCACGAGAGAAGAAAGAATTCATATAAGCATCAGTGCGTTACCTAATTTCTCAGAACTTATCTCTCCTGTCATTACGACCCAAAAAAATTGGTTGACAAAGTATTTAATCGCACTCGTAAGTGGATGGAGTTATTCGGATGTTTGCCAGTAAATTAAAACGAAACCGACGTCGTCTGTCTACCAGACAGTCCCAATCCAATCTACATAACAATTCTGTGAGGCTTTCGTAAGTACTGTGGCAAGCAGTCACCAATAGAGCGGCTCTTCTCTGTACTTTCTCTATACTGTCAAACAATCCTTTGCGATACGGATCCCAAATGGCACAAGAGTAGTTCAAACACAGACGCACGAGAGTTTTGTACGCTATTTCCTTTGTATGTGCGTTACAATTCTTCATAATTACGTTCCGAAGAATTTCGGAGTCTGGCGCCGAACGTGGTGGGTGAACGGTCAACGTTCTGGCCTCGCATTCTGGAGGACTTGGGTTCGAATGCCCGTCCGGGCATCCAGATTTGGGTTTTCCATGGTTTTCCCTAATAACTCCAGGCGAATTCCTTGCTGGTTCCTTCAAAAGGCCATGGCCGAATTCCTTCCGGTTTCTTGCCCCTACTCCTTTTCCGACTCTAATGACCTCGACGTCTACGAGGCGTAAAGCCATACGCAAAAAAATCAGAGACTGCCAGATGGTGACTGAAGTATTGGTTATATACCGAAGTACAACAGAAGCTACTCTTCCAACATCACAGAATTGTTAATGCCATTTATGCAGTGTTTTGTTATTTTAGTGGAAGTCCCAAATAACGTATGCAGCTATCGATCTGATATTTCTTTTGCTTTAGTTTTACTTCTCGTTGACGTCGAGATCATAAGAAGCGAGAAAGGACTGAGTCGAAGAAACTGGCAAGAATTTTGTAATGGTCTTTTGTGGAAGAACTATCCCGGCATTAGCCTGGACCGAAATCTGGATGGCCGGACGTTGATTTGAACCCACATCCTCCAGAATGCGAGGCCTGAGAGTTACCGCTCATCCACCACACTCGGTATTTATTAACACTTGTATTTAGTTAAGCAAATAGATTTTTTTTTTTTCAGAACACTCAATTCAGCCCGCCATTTTGGACGGAATAATAATAAAACAACCCGAAGGTGTGATGAGAATGTAGAACTGCTGTCGCAATTAGACAACGCTTTACTGAGTTAAGTCGTGATGGGTGTGATTTACATTTGATTAACTAAATGGCCATAATGTCGTTTCATTCTGTTAAGAACGAATCATCAGTTGTGTAGATGGATGAGATCATCAAGATGACAAGTAAGCACCAGGAGGATGACAAATATTTTGTGAATACATTATCCCGCAGGTACTTTTAAAACAGAAACAAATATAACTAAATCAGAACATGTCTTCAATTGGACAAGAGTGCAATTGCTTAAACCGGTACTGTTCTTACTGCTCTAGTGACTGGTATAACTAAATTAGAATGTTTTTTATTTGTTTACAGTGATAGTCCGTAAATTGGGGTTACTTTGGGACACCACGTTTATCAGGTGTTTTAAATGTCATGCAGCTGCCAGTTGCGAAATATGATATTTTTGTTATGGTAATTTAGCAGCTTTATACCAGCAGTTTTTCAGAACTTTGTTCACAAAATTTTATGAGATGCAGCCATTTTTAATTTTGAGACTGTTTTCAAAGTCTCAGTTGTTCTACAAACTATCATATAGCAATGAAAAACTAGGACTAGACACGAAAAAAACAACTACAACAAGAAATACTAGTCTCAGCTATTGTTTTAAACAATAATAAAAAATAAAAACAAGATGATCTACACATTATGGTAATATTTTGTAAGGTCACGACTTTCGCAGGACAACTTTGGGACAGTATCAAAGCAATTGAACTGTAGTTTACCAATAACTTCTAATGCATATTATATTTTCTCAAAATTATGATTCATAATAAAGGCGAAAAGTACAGTTTTCAGTGCCAAAAAAAGTTATTTTACGTATGTTAATGGCATTTCTCCCTTTCAGCCCCTACAAACTTTTGATTTCATGAAATTGGAAGATCAATGAAGAATTAAATTTGAAGTTGCTCTAAATTTAGTTTGAACTGAGTAGCTATTATATCTGATAAGTCTCTAAGGAGGTGGCATTAGATAACTAATTTTTCTAACACTGGCAAAAAGAAAAAAAATATCTTAATGAAAAAAATTCTTTAAGTTTAAGAATACGAAATACATACATTGTAGATCAAGTTAAATACATACAGTGAAATATTCATTGATAAATCCTTAATGGAGCACATCATCCAAATGATCTCTGAAGTCCCCTTAATTTGTCAAAGTGATAGGCAGAAGAGCGGGTCAGAATACTTCTGTCGAAGCCTTTGCACAAAGAAACACAAAACACAATAGCTGAATATGTGTGTAATTTAAGACAAAATAAAATTCTTTTACTCTAACTTTGCCACCAACCACTTTTCATATTGATTTTAACCAGAAAAATGACTTGTCCCACAGTTTCCCAACTTCACGGGGCAACTTTGGTACATGAATGGAGGAAAATTTCTGAGTGAAAAATAGTCATAATTTATTTACAAATGTTTCTCGGGAAACAAACGGAGTAATATTATTATTGATGCACAATATTTGTAAGTCTTGAAGTCTGCCTTGAAGTCAGCCATCGAGACTTACAACTGCACCTGAAGATGGCGACCTAGTATAAAGTCGCCGAAATATTGTGCATCAATAATAATATTACTCGGTTCGTTTCCCGA
Organism: Vandiemenella viatica; assembly: GCA_031002005.1. Taxonomy (NCBI): domain Eukaryota; kingdom Metazoa; phylum Arthropoda; class Insecta; order Orthoptera; family Morabidae; genus Vandiemenella; species Vandiemenella viatica. Next base: position 195,742,511 of record JARYHS010011408.1, read on the forward strand.
GAAACGTTTATAAATAAACAACGCCGAGAAAAATTGCATTTATTTATAGTCTTAATTTAGTTTGCAAAACCATTATTCGAAAGAGGAAGGACAGATCTACCCACATAACTCACTTTATATTCTTAATTTGGTACAGTTTTTTTTGAATTTTCAAAAAAGTCTAAAAAGTGTACCAAAGTAACTCCGGTTTACGGTAGTTGCTTTTAATATTGATAGATATATCGGCACATAGATGCATCGATAATACTGGCCGCCTTAAGTCGATAATATCGATATTTTCATATATTATATTAAATAGGTATATTAGAAACAAAAATGTAAATCAAGTTGAAGAATTACGTTTGAGGTAGTTTATTAAAAAAGAATTACGTCTGCAAATATTCAGCGTGAATAGATCCTGAAAACAATTGTATGCTTAACCTTTCTCATGAAGTGTATTTTAAGTGACAGTGACTTTGAGAAGAGCCTTTCAGAAGATACTGACGAAGTTAAAGGTAAATGATTCATTATAATTTAGAACATGTCTCAAAACGTTAGCTTTTAAAGTGTTCTCATGTGCCACGAGATTCAACATCAATACCTTGTCGCCATCAGTCTTATTTCTTTAAGTTTCTTTGATATCATCATCTTAAGACAACATGGAAGAAACAGAACTTGCTATTTTAGATAACATTATTTATATTTGTGACATAGTGTTAGCACAGACATCTTGCTTTTTAAAATAAAAGTTTTTAATCGTGGATCTAATAAATTGGATGCTACCAATACTGGCGTATTTTCAAACTGGCCAAAACGTTTATCTGTTTTTAATGAAATTTTTTTCTTAAATTCTCCCGCAATCCTAGAAATAATTTTCATTTCAGTGTATTGATCTATCGTGCAGCTTATCATAGGAAAAACATCTAAAATATATTCTCCTGCTTACTGTTCAGCAGATTATTCTTTCGTCAAAGCTTCAAGTGGCCACATGACGTAAGCCAAATCTTTGATTATAGAAAATTCAACAGCTGTCAGTATCGCTGGTGCACCCATTTTATTTTAATTTTTTGTTTTAAAAAAACATCACTTATGTACGGCGCAAATTCAAGAAAGCTTTAAAGTATATAAAAAAAATCCAGTTCCAGCACTACTTTATTTTCGATTTGTTTTCTTTTTAAGCTTCTTGTCTTTTGTTTATACATTTGACGACATTCCTGAGATGTTCGATAAGATTGCTTATATGTTACTTTTAGCATATTCAGCAACCATATTAACCGTATGAGCAAATTAGGGTACATGTTTGCCTGCACCAAATGTCTCCCTGATAGGTTTAATCATGTAGGCACCGCAATCTGTTACGGAAGCCATACCTTTATCTGACTCAATATTCCAATTTGTTAAGATATCTGGCAACTGTAGACCAATATATTGCACAGTATAACTCTCATTTAAACCAAATATACCAGTCGTGATTGATTTTAATTCATTTTGCAGCAAAAAATGTACTACTTCTTATAGAAACCCACAGAAATTTTCGTTTCATTTTGATCATTACCAAGTCTGATTATATTGTGATTTTATAATATTAAGTACAGTTTAGGATAAAAATAAAACGAAATTCTCAAAATTAATATTCTTTCATTTTATAAATTAATGGAAGAACACTTATTGTTTCAGTCCAGGAATACGTAGTAATAGAAAAGTGCTTTACAGTTGTCAGCTTCTCCTTCACAACTTTTTTTTATCAATTTCTGCTTTGACAGTTCCACGAGAAGTGGCTTTGTGTAACGGCGTTGTTTAATTAAGTACTTAAAACCTTTGCCTTCAACTGCAGTAAAAGCCTATTATCGACACTGATAATATAAGCAATTTCATCAGCTAGGCGGTCATATTCTGTATCCCCTTTAGAATAATTGTAAAACGTCTTAGACAGAAACAAGAACCAACGAACGAGAACGTAACGCATCATACTAAATAATAAAACGGTGAACGTAGATGAATGAGGAACGAATAAGGCGCACGAAACGGAATGGAAACACAGAGTAGGAAAGGACTTCAACGATTTTGTTATCGAGCTGAATCAGTGTTCAGCATAGTCAAGGTTGGTACCTGTCACTCAAACATTTATTTCGACGATTTTTTTAATGTCAAGGGGTTTTTGTAGCTGTCGATATTTCACTGCATCGTATCGATATTATCATATCGACCGTGTAAAAATAACGACATAGATATCGATATTTTTTCCGAAATTATCAGTTGACCGATATGTTGATGCAACCTTATTTCTTGTGTTACTTACCAAAGCGAAGATTGGTTGTTAGAAATCCACAATGTATGCCCCTCTCTGCCTTCCTTTTCAGTTTAGCATAGTTGCTGCATTTCATGTCATTTATAATTTGGTTCCTACAGCCTAATCTTTCTCTGTGCTTTGTTCCTTCTATCTTTCCTTCAACAATTACCTTAAGCAAACCACTGTGACGGTATATCCTCTTTTCTTTTCTGTACATGCTATCGGAACCTCAATTCCTCGGAAACTCTTCTGAATACTTCATCATTAGTGACATAATCCATCCAGCTTATATTCTGCTTTCGTCTGTAGCACCAGACCTCAAATGCCTCCAGTCGTATCCTTTCCGCCATCCCTATGGTCCTTAATTCACTTCCATATAACGCTATGCTCCAGATATATATTATGTCAGGATGATGTTAGAAATGAAAAGTTTATTTCGTTTATTAAAAGTGTCCATACCTTGGTTGATTCTAGATAGTATATCTTTTCTGCTTCTCCCAACTTTTGTGACTATAACCTAAGTATCTGAATTCTTTAACTTGTCCAACCAATTGTTCGTCTAATTTTAACTGTAAACGTCGCTGCCGCAAGTTAATAGTTTAGTTTTTTCTTGTTTATTTTAAAATTGAAATTCCTGCCTTTACTTTTTCCCTCACAGCTTCCAATGCTTGTTCCACTTACGCATTAAATATAATGGGAGAAAGAATGCAAACTTGCCTTATTTTGATCTTAACTTTTGATTATGCTTTGCATTTTCGAAATCGAATTACCGCAGTTTCAATCTTGAAGATTTTCCATATGATTCTTCTATCTTTTTACTTATGTCCCATTCTTTTCAGGATTAAGAACATATTGTTCCAATTGACGTTGTCAATAACCTTCTCAAGATCTATGAAGGCTATACAGGTATCCTTGTCTTTACTTATAATCTGCATGGTTGTTACTATTAGCAGTGGCGGCTCTAGACGTAGTGACACTGTGACATGTCACCACCTCTAATCAAGGATAAATAAATTAATAAATAAATGCAGTGAAATAATTTTGTTAATATAAATGCAGCATTCTCTACTCTATGATAACTTAGGACAGCTAGGGAAAGTATTGAACTCTATCTGTTGGCCACATCAGTGAACTGTTTCGCTGTGGTGGAGACAATTTACGGATGGCACAGATCGCGCATGCGCTCTAGCGTTTTCGTGGAAATATTCAAGGGTGAGGGTTCGCTTTGATATTGGCGACTGGAGACAACTTCATTCTGTCACTCGCTGCAGCTCGATAAAGTTAGTAATACTGCCGGTAGAGTCAGCAGCAGCTGCCATTTTTGTAGCATTCAACTAAATATCCACTGGAACAGTGCTTCAACCAGTGGTTTGCTGATTGCTGGTGGTTCAGCAGTTTCACAGACAGAATGTGATAAACTTTGATACCATATCTGTACTGTGTAAGGCTGTATATCCCCCAAAACCAAATCCTAGCCTCCCCCCCCCCCCCAAAACCAAAATCCTGGATCTGCCACTGGAAACATTTTATTGTTGTCACTACCTGAGCAAATCAATTCGGCCACCACTGACTATTATCCTTTCATTTAAACTATTCGCGCGTTTCTCTAAGCCTCAGAAAATGTAAAACAAAATCTTTACACTAAGGCGAACAAAAAATCAGCCTGAGACAAACATCATAGGAAATAACATAGCACGGAACCCATGTGATCAATCAATTTAATACCTCGTAGTCGACCTAGACAGGCGAATAACGGGGAACATACATATCAGTAATAAGCTTATGCCAGATTACACAAATTGTACCCAGTGTTAAATTAAAAATCATCATTAAAAACATAGAGTGGCCTATTAATTTCTAAAACGATTTTCCGACCGTTAATAACATATATATGTGCAATGTTGGGATTTGGTATTTGCAGCAAGTTACACAGAGTACAAATATTTCAAAACAAAGTACTACGCACTATTGTATACGTGCGCAATAGCCAACTACACGAAGAATTAAACGTAGCTTACACTAATGAATTCATAAAACAACAAACTAAAAATTTTACCAAGCAAATCAATGTACCTTGTAGTACCAGATGCGCAATTTTAGGAACAAGGGAAAAGAATGGGTCAAACTAGTCTAAACAAACGCCTCCCTCAAAAGGTTTATCTGTCATACATACAGTGACTCCGAAGAAGACGTGAACCAACAAATAAATTAAAAACACCTTGTGTCACATATGGCCACATATCTCCTGTTCGCTATTTTGCTTGTTAACTGCATCTCAATAGTGTGTTACAAAACAAGATTATCTTCAGTGCTCAACTACTGTAAAGCCTCGTATCCACTTGAGCACACTCAGGCGAACGAGCGTGCTCAAGGAAAAAGGAAATTTTGGTCGAACGAGCCTGGTGCCAGTGCTCAGAAAACGCTCGGCTATTGACGTGTCGTCACGCGTAGTTGCGGCCTTTATTATTATCCACACGATGTCAAAACAGAGAAGTTTACCAAGTTGATGGATTAGAGAAAGTCATCGTCAGCGAAGAAATTATCTTAATAATTTAATTCGCGAATTGACTTTAGAAAAACACAATGAGATATTTCAGAACTTTACGAGATCGATTTCGAACATTTGCTTTCATTAGTTGGACCTCATATTAAAATGCACGATACGCCTATGCGTGAGGCGATCCCACCAGAAGATAAAATTTATAATAACTTTAAGATTCCTAGCCTCAGGAAGTCCCTACACAAGTCTGCAGTATATGTTCAAAGTATATAAACAAAGCATCATCCGTTTAGTACGGGTAGTCTGTGATGGCACTATTGAGTCATTCCAAAATTAAATGAAGGCTGGTACCTATTTTTAATTTGTGTTTACAAATATAGATTTAAAGGTTATTTTAATGTTTTTTTAAAAAAATTATGGCATTGATTTCAAGTTTTTAATAAAAATTCGTAAAACTAATTATATTGCCTGGCACAAAATCAATATGATTTTAGGCACTTAGGATCTGAATTTCGTAACACCAAATTCAATCAATCCATTCAGCTGTGAGAAATACTATTAAAATAGACTTACCACTTCCCGTTATAGAAGTTCTCTTCTGTTTTGATCGTTCTCGCCTGAATGACCCTAGCAGGCTTGTTATTTTTTCTTTACATCAATACTAAAGTTTAATATCACGCTGATTTCACGCCATGCACCTTATTTTTTAGTTAGATTATAATACTGGAGCTATCCCATAACACCCTCTTTGATTCATATGCATCAATTAGAGATAAGCAAGTTTCATTGTCCCACGTGCTCGCGCTCATTGTAGAAACCGCCAAATACCGTCCACACTGAGCGCCGAACAAACACTGGCTCGCCTTTGAGCATTCCAAAATACCGACAACCGATCGGCTCGCCCCGAGCACGCTCGCTGTCGTTCGTTGCGAGCGTGCTCAGGCGTCCACACTTGAGCCGCTCGCTTCACTGAGCGGCTCATTCACCTGAGCGTGCTCAAGTGGATACGAGGCCTAAATGTATTCCATGAACAAGAGCGTAACTATATTAAGCCAATTTCACTATAATTATTTTTTTCTTTTAGTTACTGTATTAATGTTGATAACTAGGGACCGAGCGTGGTAGGTGAGTGGTAACGCTCTGGCCTCGCATTCGAGAGGACGGCGGTTCGAATCCCCGTCCGGGCATCCAGATTTGGGTTTTCCATGGTTTCTCCAAATCACTCCAGGCAAATGGCGGGATGCTTCCTTCATAAAGCAATGGCTGAATTCCTTCCCGTTCCTAGTTCCCAGTCCCATCCTGCCTCTAATGACGTCGACGAGGCGTAAAACCATAAATAAAAAAAAGGTAACTAGGGCTCGGATCTTAATACCGAAAAAGTAGAGAAATTTGCGGGCAAATATAACCTTAAAAACGGATAAATATGACAAAAAAAAAGAAAATATAACCAAACATTTAAATTTACTAAGCATCAATACATGCTAAATTGAACAATCACTATTTAATCCAGCATTACAGCTCGAAAATAAGGCAGGAAAAAAATTGACTTGTCATAAAGTTGATAACACTGCTGCGATTATTGTCATACACTGTTTATTATATTATTGTTCTGTACCTAGCGTGGTGGGTGAATGGTTAACGTTCTGGCCTCGCATTCGAGAGGACGGCGGTTCGAATCCCCTTCCGGGCATCCAGATTTGGGTTTTCCATGGTTTCTCCAAATCACTCCAGGCAAATGCCGGGATGCTTCCTTCAAAGAGGCCATGGCCGAATTTCTTCCCGTTCCCTGTCCTACTCCCATCCCGCCTATAATGACCTTAGCTGTCGACGAGGCGTAAAGCCAAAAGTAAAAAAAAAAAAATTGTTCTGTAGTGACTGAGCGTTCCTGGTGGGCTGACCTCAACCATTATAGTATGTAGGTTACGTGTTGTTAAGTTTAACGACTGAATGGATAGTAAATATATGAAAAATAAATGGCAGTCATTGGGGATAGCCGACACAAGTTAACGCGCAACACGTCATACTGACAGTTACAGATATACTACCTAATGATAATTTCGTGTGGAAGTAACGACCTGGTGGCATGTTGGTGAAGCGAAATCATTACATTTTTACCCATCCAAAAATGGCCCAACGCGCCATTTTTACTCAAAAAACTACATAACTAACTTAGTCCACAACCCGAAGGTTGGCCGAATCTTACCGAAGAGGATGTACCAAGCTATTGTGTCAGAGGCAGAAAGGTCAGTTCCTTTCTCCAGAGACCTGCAGATTAACGTGGAATCAGAGCCACGGAACGTCCCGGCGTAGCTCTCTTAATCAAATACAACTCCTAAAAATGTCTGCTCACAACGGATTTGCACTCGCGACCGGAGAGAGAACTTTCGTAATTAAGCGCATTACATGCTGAGCGACCAGATCGCCTTATTTTAATGTATCCGTGTGCTAACTACTACCAAAATCGGATAAGAAAAACGTTGGCAGAAATTAAGGTGAGGGGAGGGGGGGGGGAGGAGGAGAGGGTTTAGGTTCTTGTAAATCAAACATAAACAGTGATTTTCTATTTGCTTCAAAGTATACATATGCAAAGTTCCATCAAAATCGGATAAAAACTTTACGTTTCTATGAAAAACATTGGCAAAAAAAGAATAATCATTTTTATATGTTAGGTACAAATATAATTGTTCAGTCTGCCAGTAAAGGCCCCTGCCAGGCAGACCTCACACACAACGCGCCTGCACGCCGGGATACATATACGACTCCAAACAGGCGCAGAGACATCAAAACAAACCAGGAAAACAAATAGAATCATCTAGAAGCTAAGTGGGACTATTTCTTACAGAGGTCGCCGTACTACCACACAACGGAATTCCTGCGCCAGGCCGCCTATATAAGCGTAGCCGGCCGCTCCACCGCCAGTTCCGGCCTGACCGCGGAACCAGCTTCAACTACAGAAGACCACCGGAAGTTCGCGAGAAGTAGAAGCCGTCTCTCTCTACCCCGGATCAGGACCAGGCTAAATTTCTCGACGGTCATCCGCTAACTGTACCACATTTGTTATTGTTTACCAGTGTTTTGTGTACATAGTAATAAACCTCAAGGAACCATTAAGTGTAGTTCACTTCAGTGGCGACAAGGTAGGGATAAGAACTCTCGACCATCATGACTACGCCAGCAGCACCTACGGAATGGCAACAGTTCCTCCAAGGACTTCTACATCAGTTCTTCGAATCTCAGAGACAACTGATTGCGGAAGTCAGGAATCTCCGCCAACCCACGGCCCCGCCTCCGTTCCCAGCATTCAACGACGACGTCGAAGAATGGGAGACCTACGAGAAGCGCATAAAACAACACTTCGCAATTCATCACATATCCAAAGAAGAAGACCAGCGTGCATATTTCCTTTCCTGGAACCAATCAAAGATGTATGTCTTGCTCACCAAACTTCAGCCACAAGACCCCGACACCCTCACCTTCACGACCATCTGTACGACACTGAATGCATACTACAGACGCCGGTACCATGTCGTCGCGGCCCGCGTCGAATTCTATCAATGCCGGAAGAAGCCCGATCAGACGTATCGCCAGTGGGCGGCCGAACTCCAAGGCCTTAGCAGAAAATGTAAGTTTCAAACTCGTGTTCCCACGAATCCTACGCCGACGACATGGTGCGTGATCACATCATACAGGCTGCACCAGATGCCGCACTCCGGCATGACGCCCTCAAGTTAGAGGACCCATCCCTGGAGCAGGTCATCGAACTTGCCTACAAATTCGAAATATCTACGGCCGCAGATCGCCGCCTGGAGTCCTGGGCGGTATGTGGCCGCAATCCGAACCGACGTAGAGGACACACAGGACGTCGCCGCCATCCAGAGCTCCCAGTCGCGCTCCTCCCGACACCACCAACCGGGGACCGCTTCCTCAGAAGGACATCGAACCGGCCCGTTCCGGCAGGGGCACCAAGTCTCGGCAGCAGCAGCGGATCCCGCAGCGCCGACGCCGCAGCCCGCTCCGCCTACCCTCCATGCCCCGCCTGTTATTCAGCACATGAGAGGGAAAATTGTCCGGATCGTTGGGCTGAATGCTCACGTTGCGGCAAGGAAGGACACCTGGCGTCCGTCTGCCGCACCAACACCACCAATGCCAATCCGGCTCTCGCCGCCCAGGGTCTTACCAAGACAGGTTGAGCGGCGCACCTATGGATATCAATCAGGTAGACACTTCCACAGCATCCAAACTTTTTATTGACGTTACGGTCAATGGCAAGCCCCTGCGCCTACAAGTCGACACAGGAGCAGCAGTCTCATTGCTTAATTATACTACTTATGTGCAAATTGGCTCGCCCCCCCCTCTCGCCGGCCCCCAAGCGCCTCCTGACATACAAACAAACAGGAAATAGCACTCCTGGGACAAGTTCACAGCAAACGTCATGTATAAGTCTGTATATCGTTCAGTCCCTTTTTAGTAGTTAACAGTTCTCTCACAGCAGACTTATTTGGACTGGACGCTTTCCGCTTATTCGGATTTTCAATTGAGGATAACATACACCTCGTATCTCAGCATGTTCCTTTTCCTGAAGTGGACGCCCTTTGCACCGAGTTTCAGGACCTGTTCTCACCAGGCGTCGGCTGTGCAAAGGACTTCGAAGCATCACTCCAACTCCGGCCGGACGTACGGCCTCGATACTTCCGGGCACGCCAGGTACCCGTAGCGCTTCAACAACCACTTCAGGAAGAACTTCAACGTCTCCAAGACGAAGGGATCCTCCAGCCGGTGCGGTTCAGCCCCTGGGCCACGCCGTTGGTCATAGTTCAGAAGCCAGGACGCCGCTTACGTCTCTGTGGTGACTTTAAGACCACCGTCAACCCGCATCTGCTGGTAGACGACTATCCACTTCCGAGACCGGATGACCTCTTCCGTAAACTAGCAGGAGGTACCTACTTTACAAAAATTGACCTGGCAGAAGCATACCTTCAAATCCCTTTGGATATCCAGTCCCGACAATACACAGTCATCAACACTCCCTCTGGCCTCTTCCAACTCAACCGGCTCATGTTCGGCTTGGCCAGTGCTCCAGCGATTTTTCAACGGTATCTCGAACAACTTCTCCAGGATATTCCGGGATGCATCAACTATCTCGACGACATAGTCATCACGGGACCCTCCGCTGCCGAACACATGACCAACCTCCGCCTACTCTTCCTCCGCCTCCGTGCAGCAGGATTGAAATGCAACCTTTCCAAGTGTCAATTTTTTCAACAATCCATTTCCTACCTGGGTCACATCATCGCTCAGGAAGGCATCTCCCCAGCATTTTCCTATGTGGACGCTATTTCCAACTTACCTCGGCCTCAGGATCTACATCAGTTGAAATCTTTTTTAGGCAAAATTTCATACTACAGAAAATTTATACCCTCAGCAGCACAAGTGGCAGCACCCCTGTACCACCTCTGTCGCAAGAATGTCCCGTTCCGTTGGACCCCAGCTTGCGAGACCGCATTCCACACCCTTAAACAGCAGCTCAAGTCCGCAGCATGCCTCATGCCATACACTCCAAACCTCCCTGTGATACTTG
>JARYHS010011408.1:195753857-195823534 GCA_031002005.1 Vandiemenella viatica
TGTTATTTTTATGTCACATTTACCCGTTTTTAAGGTCATATCTGCAAGCATATTTCTCTAATTTTTTATCATAAAAATCCGAACCCTACTTATCACAAATATCAACGATCCGCGTAGAAGTTAGTTCCTAACGTGTTTCAGTTAAAAAAGAGAGTGAACAATACGAACGCTAAATGTATTCTAGCACAGCGTTGGGCTTAAGCGGCCTCGCATTCGGGAGGGCGCGGGTTTGAATCTTCTTTCGAACATCCAAATTTAGCGCCTCCTTGGTTTCTAGAAATCAATACAGGTGAATGACGGGATGGTTCCTTCAAAAACGCCATTGCCGGACTCCTTCCTGTTTCTTTCCCGCAATCCTCTCTGTGCATGCACGAGGCTTCATCCACAGGTAAATAGGAGCGGTCGGTATTGGTCATTTTGTTTCGTCAGCGTCCAACTCCACTGGAGGTATCCAACTGTATCGAGGAATGTTTGGCGGCCGTATCTGGAGGATGCTTGGAAATGGTCGACTGCAGGGAAATCAGGGAACGTGAGAGGTGTGAGAATGGCGCTCCGGATCGGAGTAGAGTGTTCTGTCCGGCAGCCGCTAGTGGAGCGAGACGGGGCGGCGACACTTTTCACCAGATCGCGGCCAGGAGCTGAGGGGAAAGCGATTGCGCAAGCGCCAGCCACGGCCAAGGACACGACCCACATAGTCGGTCAGCGCGGCCACTGTCAGGAAAGCAGCTGCAGGTAGTCCGCAGGGGCAGGTGACGTAGCTGCTTCAGCCCACACACGTGATTCACACGAGAGATCAAGGCGCACCTCACCATCCAGCAGCATTCAGGTCAGGCCTATCCAAATAAAACTTTCTAGGAAATCAATAAAGAATTTCACCTTCATCAAGGGTTTTATTATTTTACTAGCCTCTAAGGGGGCGTCCATTTGTGAAATGGGGGGGGGAGGGGTGCGGGCGAAATCACACGAAACCTCACCAAGGGGGAGGGGGGCCAACGGAAATCTCACGTGTGGTTTTGAGTTTCTTGAAGGATGGTAGAGCTAAAAAAAAAAAAAAAAAAATCTACAAATGACACGAAAGTTGGGGGGGTATATGGTCTAAAAACGACGTGGAAACCGCCCTTGGAAGTATGAGACCTAAAAAAAAAGGTCCAAAAAGATTACGCAGGGGATGGGGAGGGTGGGGGAGGGTAGAGAGGAGGGGGGATTCGGAAATCCGGAAAAACACCTCACTTAATTAGTGGGCACCCCCTAAGCCCGTAAAAAAAAAAATTACGAGCGAAAGGAATGTTCTCGCAATTCATTTCTTTGCGGTTGTCTAGATAAATAGCATTGTTTTTATGCAATGCTTATAACCTGATTTTGTAATTTGTGCATATTTCGGTTGTCGTTTCCACAGCGATACAGATGGAACTTCTACTTAATTAATGATACCGGAATTATTGAACCAATGAAACTAAAAATAAATTAGCTATCACAAAACCCTATATTTGTTTTATTCCTGGTCCAGGCCTCATTCAGCACGATAAATACGGAACTACTTCCATCCGTATAACAACGACTTCAGTAACTCGTAGATTATGAAAGCAGCTTAAATTATTTATAAAGCTAAATTCATTGTTAATTATTCTGTAAAAAATTGAGACAGTTGTCATTCCGGTCCTGTCTGCATTTCGACATAATCAAAATTGCAGTTCAAAATTCATAGAGTCTATTACCCGTGTATGAATACATTCACTGTATTGCGATATAATTTGACCCAAAGGAAATATTTCCTGTATGTCTGATTAAGTGAATTCAGTAATAAAAACAACTAATAAGTAATATATTAATTCAAACGCTGTTCCTACTTTTATTTCCGTGTTTCTTCGAGTAAATTATAACAGTGACTTATAACATCGAATATAAATATCTTGTAAGCCCTTGAAAAATGACATGCTGAACGCATTATTTTAGCAGTTCTTTTCTTCACTAAGAACAATTTTCATCAAATAACGCTCATAATATTGAAATTTTGTAATGTAGATATTTCTTAGCTTACAAGAAAAACCCACATAGAACGAATTTTAATTAAGAAAAAGCAAGTAATAATTGATATGTCGCCTTTTACGAAGTGCTGGCAGCTCAATTACTCGTGGATGCTCAGCAAAATAGAACTGTTATTAATTTTTAATAACGCGCATAACTTCGAACATCTCCGGTAGTTGTTGGTTGGGCGTCAGTGTGTGACAGACATCGTTACATCGCGACCAACAATAGCGTTTTTTATTACTTTATCTATTTATTTAGTGTCAAGAGCATACTTATTTACGCTCTAACAAACATGAAATTATGATGTGCCAAACCTTCGCCACTCCCAGTGCATTTTGCGAGTCCTCATATAAGTCATCTTCCGAGCAGGATGCTGGACACAGTCGACACTGGAGCATGTGCTGGACAGTCTGGTCTTCTCCGCAGTCACACTTGATGTTGTCGACCTCAGCATAGCCCCATCTTGCTTGGTTGACTTTGGATCTGTCCACTCCTGATCACAGCCTATTCACAGACTTCCATATCAGCCATCCATTATCATAGCCAGGTGGTAAAGAATCAGACAATATTCCCCAGTTAGGGGGTTCTTTGCTTTCCACATTTGTAACCTGGCTTTCTCATTTGTAGTTGTAAGTTCCTAAAGGCATGAATGAATCAATACCGAGCATCCTGACGAATTTTCAGAATGTATATAAATATATTAAGTATCCGTATAATGTGAAATAAACCTTACGTTAAAAAGAATCATTCTTTTCTTCGAGATTGAATTGAAAGCTAAAGCTACCTTTACTCATGTATGTGCTGCGTGTATGTATAATTATGTGAGAGAAAACTACTGCCTGTTTGAAAGACACATGTTTCGAAAGAAGCTTTACTATGGATATAGTAGAGGGTTATACAAAGAGAAGGAGAGACATGGGCGCCGGCAGGATTACTTTAAGGGAGGTGCATTGCATTTTTTTTATATACATTATGCATAACACTTATTACTTATTAACTAAGCATACTGAATTTATTGACAAGGTTTTGAACAAATTTGTTCAACAACCTAGGCGCTTTAAATTATTACTCAAACAGTGAATTTTTATCTCTCACAAACGTAAGAGATAGAAATACGCGTTACACATTACTGGCTACAGGAAGGTTCAAAGTTTTACAGTATACATTTGACATAATTCCCATTTTTGGGGCGACAAACATCAAAACGGTAGTCGATTTATGGCCATACATGCAATACCTCATCCCCTACACGTTTCCTCTGCATATGCACCCGTCTTCTACGAACTTCTTACCCTCATCGTAAATATGTTTGTGACGGGGTGGCACTTTATTCAATACCATACGGAATGTAAGCTGCACGTCGACAATGGATTCATATTTTACATTCTGTAGCACACGAAACGATTTCTCCCCAGGTGTCGCCATTTCCTCGTAAACTGACAACAGCGCCGTTTGCGGCAGCAAATGAAACTAATAAGCGGTGGTTACTAACTTTGAACTTTCCTCTATACAGAAATGTGTGTTACATATTTATATCTCTTGTAGATCATGAGAAATAAAAATGCAGAAATCTGATCCTTCTTTTCGAATAATCCTAAGCTGATGGTTGTTATTATACTATTTTTGGTGAGTTTCTCTCAGCGCAGAAGTGAGTCTCTGATTGTGTTGTTACAGGAGCATCTGTGGTGGACAGCCAGCGCCGAGTGATTGGAAGAGATCCTCTAATAGCGGTGAGTATGCAGTCACAACGAAGTCAACACTTATACAAGTTTTATACTTTATGATGTTTCTATCACTTTTTATTATCGCAACGTCGGACATTTACGGATCTTGTAATTGGTCAGTTTTGCACTCTCACTAATCATATAAAGCCATATAATACTGTGTATTTTGTAGGTCTAAAATGAAGACTTAAGAAATAATTTTATCAATAAATTATGCTATTGTATCTGGCAATTCTACGATAACTAACGATTCTTACGTAATCGACGAGACAAATAGAAAGTGTAGACCAAACTTTTTCGAAATATCGCTTAGTTCTCAAGATATCGAATGTCAAAAATTTAGTGAATAAAAATTTTAAGCAGCGTTATCAATTTCAAATAACGTTGAAATTAGATGAAATATTCTCAGGAAACTAGCCAAGTGAGAACGTGTGTACAGAACGACATTTCGAAGGTCATATTCTCTGCTTCCATTGTAAAGTGACCGAGTCAATTCCCCTAGTCATCTAATTACCCTTATATATATACAGGGCGTTCGCCGGGAAACGCAACCCTCCCAGTCTGTTGCCGTCGGCAACTTGCTCGGTCAGCGGGGCCAGCGGTTCCCGCCACACGATACCGTGAATCACCGCACTGTTTAACACCTCCGCTGCCCCAACAGTGCAGTGGCACAGTATAATGGGACCCTTACATGGTTAAGAACGGTTTCTTTGCATTGTAGCTAGTTTGTGACTTCAGTCTCTTATTAATCAGTGTTGTGAATAAACGTTTCTTTGCGGTTTGGCTGGTTTAGGGCTTCATACTCTTAATAATCTGTACCGTGTTTGAGTGAGAGTAAAATTATGGTACGTTACAGTTTGCAACAAAGAATATTTCTCTACGATACATATGTGAAGAAGAAGTCGTTTAAAAAGTGTCGCAGTAAATTTCGTCGCGAATATCCTGGCGCTTTACTGCCAGCTAAATCAACAATTCTGCGTCTGGTTAAAAAAGTAAGAGAAACGGGTTCATTTTTTAACAAAAAGAGACTGTCGGTCAACCGTATTCTCACAGAGGAGAAAATTGACGATATCGCTTTTCGACTAGAACAGTCACCCAAAAAATCATTAAGTCAGTTAGGGCAGCAGGCAGGCGTATCTAAGACGTCAGCTTGGAAAGTAACAAAGCTAGTTCACTTAAAGCCGTACAAAACAATTGTGGTGCATAAAATTACAGATATAGACCAGGGGCCTAGGATTAGATTTTGCAACTGGTACCTGCAGGGTGTCCACGATGGCACTGTTGATCCGCAACTGACGTTTTTCTCTGATGAGGCCTGGTTTCATCTGAGTGGTTATGTTAACGCTCAAAACAGTCGACACTGGAGTTCAGAAAAACCAAATACTCTACTCCAACAGCCATTGCATGACTTAAAAGTGGGTGTTTGGTGTGCGATTAGTGCTTCGAGAATCATAGGTCCAATTTTCTTCCGTGAAACTCTTACTTCCGCAAGATATATCGAAAATATTGTGAAACCGTTTTTTCGAGAAACTTACTGAAGAAGAAAAATTGTACGGCTATTTTCAACAGGATGGGGCGACAGCTCACACCGCTAGAAATTCGCTTGCTGCACTTGACGAAGTGTTTTATGATCGTGTAATCAGCCGTGGGTTGTGGCCCGCCAGATCTCCGGATTTAAACCCTTGTGACTTCTACCTTTGGGGTAAACTTAAGGGTAAGGTGTACGAAGGAAATCCTCACACATTGGAAGAACTTGAGGAAAAAATCTATCAAGTAATAATGTCCATTGACAAAGGTGAAATCCAGCGTGTGTCTCGAAATATGTTCAGAAGATGTGAAATGTGCATTACACAAGAGGGTCAACACTTCCAGCATCTTTTATAAGGTAAGCTAATGAATTACGACACATTTAAATGCTTAGCACATACAAGTTTATGAAGCGTAATTATTGTGAAATAGTCCGCGGCCGACGGTCGAACAATGCCGGAAGCTGATCGCTCGCTCGCCGGGAGCAGTTTCTTCCTTGTAGCGCTAACAGTGGGTTGCGTTTCCCGGCGAACGCCCTGTATAATTCAAGTGTTGAATTTCTCCCCCATTTACTTTTCCGATTTAAAATTTTAATTATAAATTCCTCAAGGGTTTTTGGTAAATTATTCATAACTTCACTTGGTAATTTGTTCCAATAACTAACACCCCTACTAACAAAAGAAAATTTTCCGACTCCCTTGCGCATTAAATCGAGTGCCAGCTTGTGGTCATGGTCGCCTTTCTCATTCCATGTACTATTCCTAATTCTTTGACCAACATACCTCCAAGCCCCGTCACCAACATATGCCCTGTACATTTCCAGCCCTCCTTCACCCTTCTCCTTTCCTCGATGACTCCCAATCCAGCTCCTTTATCATATCAGTTACTGACTGGGTCCTGCGATAATTTGCACAAACAAATCTAGCTGCTCTTCTTTGCACGCCCTCCATCTACTCTATTTGATAACCAAACTACACCACCATATTCAACCAATGGTCTGACCAAAGTTTTGTAACCCAATTCCCTAACTTCTTTGGTACGTCCTCTCATCACCCTCTCCACTAAATGAAGGATTCCGTAACCATTTCCTACCACCTGCCCAATGTGTTCTGCCCAGTTGAGTTTGTTATTAAACATTATGCCAACTTCAAGCTTCCAACATGCAATTCTGACCTCACCCTAAATCATAATTAACCTTTAGTTTTTGTATCTCTGTACCTAATAAGCTGACTCTTCTTGACATTTATATTCATTCCATGCTGACCTACCCATTTAGATATTCTATCCAGGTCACCCTGCAGCTGTTCACAGTCTTCACTTGTTTTGATCCTATTATATTCCATTATATCATCTGGAAAAAAAAAAATTCTGACCGTAACCCATCAACACAGTTATTCATTAGAATAATTAACAGCAATGGTCCCAATACACTTCCCTGTGGCACTCCCATATTTACTTCCACCTCTTTTGGTAATATATT
This sequence comes from Vandiemenella viatica, assembly GCA_031002005.1. Taxonomy (NCBI): domain Eukaryota; kingdom Metazoa; phylum Arthropoda; class Insecta; order Orthoptera; family Morabidae; genus Vandiemenella; species Vandiemenella viatica. The sequence continues at coordinate 195,760,617 of JARYHS010011408.1, forward strand.
TCCTACTCTCTGGCTTTTATGAGTTCCTCTACCCAGCAAGTAACTTTTACATCTAATCCAATAGATTTCAGTTTATTTAAAACCATTTTATGGTACATTCTGTAAAATGCCTTAGAAAGATCTAATGTCACACTATCAGCTTGGCCCCCCTTGTCCAATTAATTTGAAATAGCTTGCATATAGCCCACCATCTGAGATTCACATTAATATCCTTGCCTAAAGCCATGTTGTCAATCTGCAAACCAGTTTCTTTCCTCACAGACATTTCTGATAGTTGCATATGAATCTCTCTATCATTTTGCATATTACTAATGTCAAACTAATTTGCCTGTAATTTTCCAGCCTATTTGTAACCCCTCCTTATGAATTGGTACTTCTGTCGCTCTTTTCAAATCCGCCGATAAGCAGCAAGGCTCCAGACTCATTTTAAATAAAATTTCAAGGTAAGGTACAACAATATTGTATCCCACAATCTTTAATAAATCTGTAGTAGCCCCTACTATTATCTACACCAACCCCTTTGCGTTTTTCTTTTAGCTTTCTGAGTTCCTATTTAATTTCCTGTAACCCTATTTCAGATGTTGTAGTTTCCTCATTTATTCTTTTAGGGAGAATTTCCTCTGATTCATCCCCCCCCCCACCCATCACAAGATGATAGTCCCTAGTTGTCTCACTCAACCAGTCACTCAATATCTTTGCCATTTAAAAAATTCTCAGTGTCTTCAACTCCGTTCTTATCAGCAATAGTCTGAATGCCTTCCCTTCCTCTCTGTTTTCTAATATAGCCATAGGAATTTCTAGAGGCATCGTTCAGTGGCCCTCTTCGACCAATAATATTCTTCATAAACCCATCCTTTGCTTCTCTCTTTGCCCTTATTAATTGCTTGTTTAGTTATTTTAAGTATTCCCTACTGCCTTCCTGTCTCTTAACTCTGTTGTGATACCGGCTCCCTAGCCTCTATAACCCTTTCACCTCCCTATTGTAGTACGTAGGTTCTGTACTTCCCTTTATTTTCTGCTTTGGAATAAACATTTCCTCGCACTTTTTTATCTCCTTAAACTCTTCCCATTTCGCCTCTACTGTACTTGTGCCATCCTTCCATTTGCTGAACCTTTCCCTGAAAAATCTCTTCATTTCTAAAGTTTGTGCCTTTTTATAATCATACCTGTTTCCCTCTCCTATTTTGGCCACTGGTTTACTGAATCCCCTAATATCCATCAGTGTGATCACTTATTCCTTCAGTTACTTGACACCCCACAAGATTTTCATCAGGCTTTATCAGTAAGATGTCCAACATGTTTTGTCCCCTATGACTTTATCACATATAAAATTATAATAACTTGTAAAAGCTTCGATTAGTTGCAGCCTTTTCAACAATACAACAATCTCTCTGCTTCACTCGTCAACAATGCTCTCTTCCACACCAGAGATTGTACCGCCTGCACAAATACGTTTATTGCAAAGAACTTTGAATATTAAAAACGCTTATTGCACACAAGCATTTGGTTTAACCTACTTCAAATAATTCACTCCCTATTTGATTTTCTCTTATAAATCTTTTATCTACGATTTATCCCTAAGTTCCATTGGTAAACATATTGGAATTACATTTGGTAACGCTAATTCCTATTGATGTAACTTTCATCCTTTGCACTACAGAATGTGCTGAAAGCTTCTGAAGTAACCAGTTTAGTACAGTAAAATTACCTTTTCATTCGTCCCCCATCAAAGAATTTATTGGGAGCGAGTTGCAAGATAATAACTGCTTTACCTTTCATGCTCATCGCATCTTTGCTTCAAGAACCGTTAAAGTTGGTGGCGTAATAACGTGAGTCACGACTCCTAATTTGCTGTGCTTCACATTTGATGCATTTCAGCAGAGAAAATGTCTAATTACACGTCATACCTGCCATGGTTTTTTTTATTTATGTTTTCACTTGAAAATTGTCTGATTGCGAGCGTTTCTAATACACTACGGTAGCACGCAAGTTGTAATTTGAATTAACCAGCCAATTTACTGTATGAATGATTGATTTATTCTTTCTGAACAACGTCGCAATTCGAAAGTAGGTATGTTAGTAATTATTTCTTTAGTATTCAGCATGCCACTTAGTGATACTAAGGCACTGATGCTCTTAACGACTAAACTCACACGAAATAGTAGTCTATATTTAGTGGCGTAGCTAGGTCAACAAGGGCCCCGGTGTAAAAAAAATTATTTTGGGCCCTCAAGCCAGATGCTTTTGCTTTGTGTTGCTGGTAGGGGCCCCCTGAGCTGAGGCTAGGGGCCCCTGAGTTGTGCTTGGAGCCCCCTTGAGCAGTGATGACCTCTTAGTGAGGGGGCTCCCTGTGTCTCATGGAACCCCTTAGACGACGGTAGATCTAAAAAAAAAAGATCGCCAGTCGGCAGTTGCCAGTCGCCAGTTTGCCGTGAAGGCCCGTGGGCCCTCTGAACTGCGCTTCGGGGCCCCCTAAGGTATGCTTGGGGGCCCCCAGCGAAGGGGCCCGGGTGCACTTCACGGCCTAGCCCCTGGCTATATTTCTAGTCAGGGAATTGTGTGAATACTAGACTGTGAACAGATGAAGCTGCCATAGCTTATTATTTAGAAGATTTACGTCTTATCGACTTCTCTTCATCCTTTTAGCAAAGAGAGTACATTTTCCGTTTTCTGTTACGCCGCAGACGACGACTAACGCGGGGTTCCCCGTCATATTTTACATTAATAGTACTTCCATTCATTTCATAGGGAACATTATACTCCACCTTTCTTTCCCTCATCTACATAAATAAATTCGTCAACTTTTTGATCAATATTGATCACTTGTAGTTTCCCTTGAAGACACATTTACTCTGCAGCCTCACGTATATTTCACTGCACTCAATATGTTTTTTTATACAACTATATCTCTCTTCTTGGTTGCAGTACTAATATCCCTTATACAATTCGCCTTTCTGGTCAAACTATTTCACATAACATCCATTGCAGCTCATCTCTTGCCGCTTCCATTACATCTCCCTGTCTCTTGTTTAACTCTACTGTTCTTATATAAAACTTCTCCTTGCTATCGGGTCTCCTGTTGCCCGCTTTATTCGTTACTATTAAGTGTGCTCCAAAAACAGCACTATTATTATTGTTATTTAATACAATTAATACACCTAACAAAAAACATTCACATTTACATACGCGCTTGCAAGTAGCCGTGATGTATGCCCTTAACTAGCTGTTTTGTGTGATAACCTCACTGATCCTAGTAAACTAGTGCTGTGAAATTAGGGGAGCGTCCGTAAAATACGCAGCTCCATTTTGGCCTCTTGTGAGCCCCCCTCCCCTCACGTAGCCCGATGTGGCTTTTGCGACTACACCCCCATTCTTACCCACGCGTAGCACGTAGCTTTCTTCGTTATTGATTCCAGAAAATATTTTGTACTATTTTCTCCTGTGAGACTATCGTAAATCACATACGGAAACAATTAAATGTCGGAAATAAATATTCACATGCTGTTGTGTGTTATATACCTTATTTTAACTGTGACAAATAATATAAATGATAAGTTACGTTGGTTCAGAAACACCCTCTCTCCCCAAGAAGCCAAGTGTAGCTTCCCAGCCAGCTCTTCACCCCTCCCCCAGACCAAGCCACGTAGTTTATGGATGCTCCCCAGTAGGCCTATTATATCCTGTTCAGTTCGAACTGGCGGCTGAAGGTCATATTCCTCTGGCTTCGCTCGTTATCTGTCAATTCCCTCCCCCCCCCCCCAGTTCCTCTCTGATCTGACCACTGTGTCCAGGAAGACGATTGGATTTTTTTTTTTTTTTTTTTTTTTATGTAGCACACATTAGTATCTAGAAACTAAAATAGGCCTTAATTACCACAACAGTTTTACATTTGATATTTCAACAGATAATTTCACAATGAATAATTTCAATTTTTGTTATGCATGGCTTTGGCAATATCTGTACAGTCTTTTCTTGTTGGCACGATACATACGATTGTTCCGCTGTTAACATATATTATAACTTTCTAAACTTGCTGCATTTTGTCATAATTGATTTATTATATTTTTCTAGTTTTGTATAGTGTCTGCAGTTTCCTGTCCACTTTATGGGTAGAATTTTTAATATTTCACTTTGTCACTTCGTACGTCTACCACTACTACTATTACTAAACTATTACTACTATCTACTACTCTACCATCTAAGAAAGCATTTTCCAGCATTGGTATCGGTGCGGTAATCCGAATTCCAAATCTCCCGGAATAGCGCACGTTCTCAGTCTTTCTGACAGCCAAAGTGACCGAGAAGGCCGCCCATCGGGAGACTGGCCACCTCCAACACTGGTTGTGAGAACTAATTTTCAATGATATATATGTAATTGCAGAAGTAAGGAGTCTTTAATATCCGGCTAGTAGATTGTTCGTTTCACAGGTGAACTAGATTAGTTTAACATCTACTGCCGGTATTTATTATTTTCAATATTTGAACAAATTCCTATTTTAAGATTATTGGCTACATAATTTACAACTTTTGCTCTTAACTAACTATTAACATTTTTACATATTTTAAGAGATAACAATGTTTTACTTCAGAAGCGGCTCGAGACTGCAACTATTATCTATTATTTGTGTTATTGCAATGTCAGACCACATTTTATGTATCGGACTATAGTTCATGTGAGCACTAGTAAAGAACTTATACATACACTATATACTTTTATACGTGTTGCTTCAGCAAGTTCTTGTTTGTAGGTAGAATCTCCAGTGGTGTTGCTGCGAAACGGTCCATTTAAAGTCTTTAATATGGTTTAAGCACTCCTCTCCGCAGACCAGCTGGTTGCGTTTTCAGCACGATATATGATTCGCTGATTGAGTGCTTAGACACGCATTCGCTTGTGGCAGCTCTCGGGTGTTACTCTGTGACGTCATAGTCGGCTTGACTTGGCCTTCCTCTTGCTGTCGCTAAACTTTGCATGACTCTCTCCTTTTGCAGTTTGGATATATTTTGCGTCACTTCGTCTAGTTTGCGCCAAAATTGCTCATTTTTTAGTATGTCTTCCGTTTTCATGTTTCTTAGTTCATGAAATCCTTCGTTTCTGGCTTCTGCCATTTGTGTGCAATCCCAGACGATGTGTTCGGGTGTACCCTCTTCCCCGCACTCACACAAGCTTGTGTCTTTTAGTCCTCTTTTATGTAGTAGGCTGGGATATGGCCCGTGTCCAGTGATGTAATGAACAAGTCCGGTTGACGGATCTAGGTGACGAAGGTTTAATCTCTCTTGAATTGTTGGCCAAATATTGTAGGTTCTCCTGCCAGTCGTACTACGCGACCACTGTTGTTGCCATTCTTCCATCAAGACTGATTTTATCTCCCATGCTTCTGTAACCGGTCTTCCTAAAATTTGTTCTACTTTGTCGGCGTCACCGGTTCGTAGCCAATAGTGTGCCCCTCTCTTTCTAACTTCTAGGTCAAGTGGCCAAACGCCCAACGCAACCAGCAGAGAGTCGGTCGCTGTTGTGCTATATGCACCACTTAATCTTATCAGTATGCTTCTTTGTACGCTTCTTAGTGCCTGGCGAGGTTTAACTTGTCGTAACTTATGCACCCAACTGCTAGCAGCATATCCCACAATCGAGGATAATATATTGTCATGATACCTTCTTATTACGGACGTTGGAAGATGAAATCTTCTTTGCCCAATACTGATCAGTTTGTTCATCACTATTTTGGCACGACTGCACAACTCCGTTATATGGTCAGTAAAATTTAGTCGCTCGTCTAGCGTGACTCCCAGGTATTTACAAGTTCTAACTCTTTTTATGGAGACGTCGTTAACTTTTATTATTGGATTTCGCTTGGGGCGGCCACTGAGAACCATGAATTGAGTCTTGTGTGGTGCAAGGGTTAATTTCACTTTGGAGCACCAGTTTTGTAAATGTCTTAATGCCATTCTGCTTTTAGTCTCTACTTCGTCCCTTGTTCCGCCTTGTATCTGCAGTAGAAGGTCATCCGCGAAGGCAACAAGCCCCAGGAGTCTTTCTTGCCCAATCATGCTTTCTATGGCCATTTAGAATGTTACGTCCCAGAACACTGGTCCACACACCGATCCTTGCGGACAGCCTTTAGTTAATTTTTTCTCTATAGTCACTCGTGGACATCTCAGTTTGGCAAATCGGTTTTTACAGTAGTCGCGTAACGTTCCATAGAGGTTACTAGGAATTTCTATTTCTCGCAGGCGGCTAAAAAGAGCCGGCCAGCATAAGTTATCGAATGCTCCAGCAATGTCGACGGCGATAGCTATTACATACTTGCTATTACTACTTTTCACTAGATGCACGGCCTTATTTATGGCATCGTCGGTCGACCTACCCGCTCTGAAACCAAACTGATGTACACTCATACCATACTTTTTCCTGTGTTCCTGTAGTTTCCATACTAAAATTTTTTACTGCACTTTTCCAAGCACATTTAGCAGACAGATCGGCCGATAGGATTTAGGATTTAATGGATCCTTGTCGTTCCCCTTCTTTAGGATCACCACTTCACTCTGCTTCCAGATATTTGGAACCCTGCCTTGCTGAAGGCATTTATTAAACAGTATGCAGAGTGGTGAAGTCAACTGGACCACTAATGCCTGGAGCACTTCAGCAGCGATTCCGTCCGGTCCAGGTGTCTTTTTCCGCGACATGGCGTTAATCGCTTTAATTACTTCGTCTGGTGTCACATCATCCGCTAAAGTAGCTGAGATATAAATTTCATTGTGACCTTTACGGAGATTTTCTTGCTCTAAACTTTCACCTACATCGTCGGGTAATAGTACTTTTAACAGTTCCTCAGCTGTTGTGCTCCAATTGGCCGTCATGGTCCCGTCTACACTTCTTATGGTTGATAGTGTAGTCGGTGGTCTCAATTTGCTAGCTGCGATCTTGTAGGGGACGCCCCAGGGATCTGACTTTAAATTAGCGTTTACATAAGCCTCCCAACTCTGCTGCTTTGTTTTTACTAGCAGCTCTTTAAAGGCAGTCTTCCTTTCCCTGTATCTATCGAGAAGCAAGCACCTATCGGCAGCAATCATGCACCGTTGGTACTCTTTTCTCGCCTTCCTCATCTCCCATCGTAGTTTTTGCAGTCGGTCGCTCCACGGTATGTCTGTAGTATTCGCTGGTCTTTTGAGGGGAATGGCCATTTTCATTACGCGCTGAATTTCACGCGTGATCCCTCTTGCTATAACATCTACATCATTACCTTCCAATAGATCCACTGGTAGACGGAATTCATCTCTTAGTTTTGCCCAATCTGCCCTACGTAAGTTATATTTTTTCCTTGTGTCGTTAATTTCATTGTTTTGCAACCTACCTTTGGCCAGATCAAACAGAATCAAGTTGTGGTCACTTGTAGTTTCGTTTTCAACCACCCTACAGTTTCTGGCTAGGTTCCTGCCAGCTGATTGGTCAGCGTTACATCGATATTCGATTTTGCACCGGCTCTATTACTAAACGTTGGAGCATTATTAGGGCAGTTCCTGACTTCCAGGCATAACTCATTTAACAGTTCCTCTACCATTAAGCCTCGTTCATCCGTTGTATCACTGTACCAGAGCGGGGAGTGTGCATTTATATCTGCTGTTATAATTATCCTTTGATCTTGTAACTCAGTGCAAATTTTTCTTATTTTATTTAGATAAGCATCTATAGGGTCCTTATATTGGCAGTACATCGATACCAAAGTAACGCTACACCACCCGGTATCGATCTCTGCACATGCTGTGTACTCATCACAGTATTGCGATATTTTGGTTACAGTTAGTTCTTTGTTTAGTACAATGATTCCTGCCATAGGTTTAGGTCCACTTACTATGGTTTGTGAGGATACTGGCATGTGTGGTATTTGTCCGCCCTTAGAGTAAGGCTCTTGCACACAGATAACATCCCAGTCATGTTGCGCAGCAAGATTCCTTAGCTCATGCAGGACTATATTTGTCCGTCTTGCAATAATTTGTGCAACTTTGATTGTACCTTTCATCTATGGGTGTTTAGTGTAAACATTACTCTGAGGCCATGGAAGTTTCGCGTCGAAAACTATCCTTCCATGAGTCATCACAGACGATTGGAAAATTTCCCCTTCCTGGTAGGGGTAAGGGCAGCGCAGTCTGGATAGAGCAGACTGACCTTGAGCCGCCTCTGTTAATTAAACTGACCGCGGGAGTACAGTTTGGTGTTTTTTGCACAGGACGGTTGGCGGCCCTTGCCGGGCAGCACGGAGAGGCCGGAGTACAGCCGCGGCGCCGTGGGCCACCCCGTGCTGAACAAGTTGAGGGCGCACCTCGAGGAGGCGGAGCGCCAGAGGACGTACACACCCCCGCCACCCACCGTGCTGGGCTCCTTCAGGTGAGGCCACTGCACGACTACCACCTGCTAAAACCACAGCGTACTACCTCAGTATGCACCACGTAAAACAAAATACCACTACAGGCAAAAATCAGACACTATGCGACAGTAATTAAACCGCAGGCACTATATGCATCACAATACTTGAGATTAAGTAGACTAGGGGAACAGGAAGTACTATGGAAGAAAGAAAAGAAAATACTTACGAAAACAAAAAGATCAAAGATATCTTAGAGAGAAAAATTAAAATTGAGGATTTATACAAATTTGTAGAGAACATTACTCGATCAGGAAAAGAAGAGAAAAAAGTATTTATGGAATCTTTTGTAGAATTGGCAGCTATAGATTGGCCAAGGAAGTGTTTGACTACATTTGTTATTAATAAACACTGTAGGATGGTTAGAACAAACAACGCATAAGGGGTATATTGGTGATGAGACATGGAAAGATATTAATGTAAGAATGAAAAGTAATACATGGAAGGGAAAAGGTGACCATGACCACAAGCTGGCACTCTATTTCAGGCACAAGGGTGTAGGAAGATTATTTATTTTAGATAATGGTGTCAGGGATTGCAATAAGTTACCAAGAGAAATGATGAATAATTTACCAAAAGCGTTGAAAAAATTTAATGTTAAATTTTGTAGAGGGCAAATGTAGGTGGGCGCAGGAAAGCGGAAAGATAGGTGTGTAGGGAAATTGCCACCGGAGCGTGCGCTCCATTGCAAATTTAGTTAAATAAATATTATTCTTAGATACATTTGAGGGAATGAACACACATTTCGATGTCAGAGTTTACTCAAATATTTGCTGCACACGTGTGACAAATCTACGATGCATTTTATGAGTTTCCCTGTAATGTTCCGGTTGCTATTACCAACTCTATTAAGAACTGCATAGAACTTAGTTTCAATTAGTGGTCCGGATGTAGGCTCAGGAATTGTAGAGACTAACACGCCAGCCACTCATTGCTAGGTCGTCGCCCTTCGGCGTGGCTGATTTTGATGAAGTGTTGAATCCGTCTTGTGTAGTTTCATTGTACTGTCGCACAGTTAATTTATAAAATCCTGATACAATAGTTAGAATAGTATAAATAAACTGGAGCTGGCTATATTTTCGCAGAGACAAATTCCATTTAAAAAAAAAAAAAAAAAAAAAACCTTATTCCATCACGACCAGAGTCGTAAGAAATGTCGTCTAGATAGCGACTTACAGAATAGACGGCATTGTTTGCGACCTTTGAGTGCATTTTTTTTTTTTTTTTTTAGAAAAAAAAAATACATAAACGAAAAGTAGTCTTCGCATAGAAGAAAACGGTTTTGTGATTCTACATAAAATCTGAATGACCTCTACAAATTGACTGGAAGCGAGATTTTTAGTAACATGGGCTGGTTTACGAAGTGTTTCTATTACAAAAAATTAGAAGCATTTCCAGTTCCCAGGAGTTGTATGAGTTACACTTTTAATCATCAGGAATGTATCTGAATAATCGAAATAATTCCAGAAAAATACTATGAAAATAGTGTCTTACAGAGTAGCAGAGGTTCATTAATTTTTATAACTGCTGTAATAACCGTTCTTGGTAATATTAACTAAATTAATTGCTGTGAAATAGTTTGCGAGTTTTACGCTGTGCCCAATAAACCTTCCTTTCTCTCAACGTTTACATCGAAACCTAGGAACTTCTTCAGAAATCAAGCCACTTGCTGAGTCTACCAGATTACCAGCTTCTGCTAGACTCAACACGTACCTTGACCCAGAAGGAAGTCCATAAACTTCGGTAAAAAAAAATGTTGGGAAAAAGTAAGATAGATTTAAAAAAATGTATTATTTGAAATCGGTACAAAGACCATACAGCCAGAAATAAGATTGAAAAAAAATCAGGCAATAAACATAAAAAACTTAACTCATAATATTTATTCTCGATAGGAATAGAGACAACTCTGTAGTATTATCCTAGACATTACAGGCTGGCATAAATTTTTATTTGATTGTCTAGTAAAAATGTTACTGCGACTGTGTATACGCGATGGTCTTCCGTGTATAATATGTTCTCAACATTTGTTGGTAAGTGTATGCCTGACTGCTGTAGATCTAGAAGACTGTTGCCAATGCCATTTGATTGGACGCAGCATAAATGTCACAGAGTGTTTGGCAACATTATGACGGCTTTACAAATTAATAGTTGCTCAAAAATTTTGCTTTGGTTGTATTTGAAGTTGAGAAGCTAGATATAAATGGCAACAGTCCAGTAGGCACGAACTACCATAACGAGGTGTCATTCCGCAGCGCCGTGGGTCCTCCGAGGCAGAAGGAGTCCTCCGGTTACAGCGGCCGCCTGGTGCCTCCACCGCGAGACCAGCCCGCCCCCGCCGCCTTCCCGGACAGCGCCGACCTGGCGACGGCGCAGCAGCAGCACCCATACTACCTGCATACCCTGCTGCCGCCACCACGCGCCTCCGACTTCCTCGTCGACAACTCCTACGTGCGGTTCCCGGCTCTGCAGAATGATTACTACCAGCAGAGACCCGCCAGCTCGCAGCTGCAGTACTTCCCGCCGCAGCCGAAACCGGGCGTCCAGGAGGCCTTCAGCATCTTCCCGCAGCACCAGTACCGCGGCGACCAGCTGCTGTCCACCAAGCACCGGGAGCACCCCTCCGCCGTGTCCACGCAGTTCACTCGCTACCAGACCGGAGTCCAGGAGGCGCCCAACTCGGTGTTCCGCACGCAGCAGACGTCCGCCACCACGTCGCACCCCCTCGGCACCACCGTCACAGTACACGGCAACACCGGAGACGAGACGCTCTTCAAGACGCTGACGACCCAGGCGCATCGCTTCGAGACCGGCCGCCCCACCTCCTTGGGGAGCTACCAGCCTGGTCAAGCACCGACAACACCGGAGCAAGTACTGTTCCAGCACCAGCAGAACCTCCAAGCCCAACGGCAACAGCAGGTGTACCACCCCACCTTCACTCAACAGACACCAAACACAGCGTCGGGGGTGGTCGGTTTCACGCTGGGTGTCAGCACTGATCAGGACACCACTGGGTTTCCCAGCGCTGCCGGGAGCTTCAAGGAAGGTGGTCACGTCGAGACTGCAGCACCGCGACCACACCTCACGCGGCCTTCATTCACGGAGTCCAATCAGCATCCACATCAACAGAATCAACAGGTTCAGTTTCCTGCGACAACGACGCAGCAGAGTTTCCTACGTAGACCACCGCACAGAGAATTCCCGGCCTCTGCGCCGCAGACCTCGACTCTTGGTCGTCCAACCGGCCAGGGAGGAAGCGTCCGCGGGTCGACGGAAGAGGAGGCAGCCACCGTGAAACCGCAGAGGAAGCGGCGGCCCTCGGCGTCGTACAAGAAACCCGTGTACAGCACTGAGGCCACCGGTAGCGGCCCCACAGGAAGCTCGCAGTACCAGCAAAACGTCTTCCCCGCGGACACTGGCGTTCGAGCGATTCCCATACACCAAAATCAAGAAGTTGACACACCGCGTCAACACGCTAGAAAGCCGCCCTACAAGCAGCAAGTAGGCTCAACGGCTGCTGGTGCTGACAACCTGCGGTTACATCAAGTCCAAAGTGGTGTTACCGGAAATGGAGATCAGCTTAAAACCCGTGTCAGGTGGCAGTACAAGCAACAGGTTGATCCAACGGCAGCTGGCGCCGATGGTATCACAGAGTCTAAACATTACATAAACCAGGCTGCTTATAACGATCAACAAAACTACCAAACTGGTGCGGGAGTTGATCAAAATACACTGTCGCCACAGCCTGAGCATCAGACAACAGGATTAGTACAACAGAAGCACCGTAGGAGACCACAGCAGACACGTCCGACTGGACCAACAGGTGGTGATGCAGCATTTCAGCAACCACAGCACCCGAGAAATCAGCAGACAGTACATTATCAGAGCACTGCTGTGTCGGAGGAGCCTGTCAGAGATGAGGGAGTAGCTGCCTTTTTGGACGGACGCCATCCTACGAATCTGGACCAGACCCACCCTCACCAGCGGAGAAGGCCAGTCCAGAAACAGAAGTACCACGTTACAATGGTCACTGAAAAACGCCCGACCCCATCCCCGCAGGAGCAAGAGTTCATGGTGACGACACAGCTGCTTCCATCGCATTCCAGGAGGCCGGCGCAAAGACAAAGGATTCAAGCCATCAACCAAGAAGCAGCAAACGAAGAAAACATCCCATCGTATCAACAGCAAAGGGATGACGTTCAGAAAATTCGTCAGAATGTTGAGAGGAGACCCCTGCCCTCTAGAAATAGAGTACCACTGACAGCAACAGGTAGCACAGCTCCTTCAGAGATTCAGAAGAATGACGAAAGCCGAACTGGCTTTGGTTCAGCATCAGCCAGCACGGTGTCGGACGATCAAGAATATTACCGTCCACAGAATGTGATACAACAGCAAGTGATTACCCGCAGACCGATAGTGCAGTATGCAGTTACGGAGAACCAGGAAGAGGATGCAGTACAGAGCCAGCTAGGAGATCCACTATCTCAAAGAAATAGAGTACGACAGCAAAACGGCGCTAGGAGACCGCCACAGTTTGAAGAGCAGACGACGATTAGAGGACACCATCAAAATCAGCAAGGGCTCCATATCTCTCGCAGACCAAACAATCGGCTCCGTCCGAATAAAGTGAGGACTAGCACTGTAAACCAAGAAACACTGTTCCGTGAGTCTACGGATAATCCTGAGGGGCTAGGTGACAATGAAGACCAGCAGATCACAGAGGAGCAAGACCAACAGAGGGTGTCATTGCAGGATACTCAATTCAGAGGGGACAACAATCAGAACCAAGAATTCTACACTTCTCGCAGGCCCGTCAACGCCAAACGGGTGCGTCCAAATAAAATAAAACCTGAGATTGACAACGAAGAGGAGTATTACGAAGAATCATTAAAAGATCGCCCGGAAACGACGGAAAATGAAGAGGAGGTCGAGCCTGAGGTTCAGACGTTGGATAACTTGCCGAGGGAGAGACAAAAGCCATATAGGACTCAAGTCCAGTATCAACAGACGGCACCTGCAGATCAAGAATACCCGACCAGCGCGCTACCGGACGGCGACTCTGAGAACTATCCCGAGCGAGACGCCTCTCCTCTTCCTACAGTGTCCACCATACGGACGAGGATCAATCCTCGCGGCCGCCAGAGAATCAGGAACAAGTACTACGGGCAGTCCGTCATACAGAGGACGACAACGGCGCCGACTACTGAGGCAGAGGAGACTCTGAACAACGACGTGCTGGACGACGGAGGTGCAGACTACGTAGAGGAGGAGCAGGTCGCGACCACGACCACCACCAGTCCTCCGGAGACCACGACCAGCACCACTACGAAGCCCGCAACGGCCTCAAGGGCACCCACCACTCTGTCTCCACTGGAACGGCTGCGACAAAAGTCGAGGTAAACTTACAACTATTTTACAATTTCTTAAAAAAATTAACAATGAATACACATAAAAAATTTAAAACTGATAATATTCAGTCATCATTATTTTTATTTATTTGTTTGGTGTCATCAGTCTCTCGACTGGTTTGATACAATCCTCCATCCCTTTCTATCTTACGCTAAGCTTTTCATCTCAACATACCCATTGTAAGCGACCTCCTCCATTATTTTTTTCGTATGTTCTCATCTCTGTCTTCCTCTGTATTTCTTACCTTCGACTGTTCCCTCCACTAACAAATTAACCAATCCTGCGTGTTTCAAAACATGACCTACCATCCTATCTCTTCTTTCTGTAAGACTCTCCCACAAGCTTCTTTCTTCACCCATTATTTCCAAAACTAGTTTGTTTCGTACTTTATCTGCCCACTTAATTTTCAGCATCCTTCTATAGCACCACATTCCAAATGCTTCAATTTTCTTTCTTTCTGATATTCCTAAACACTATGCTTCCCTGCCATAAAGTGCTGTGCTCACACGATTTAAAAAAAAAATCTTTCTCAGTCCTAGGTCAATATATGAAACTTTTTTGTTTTTCATGAAGGCTCTTTTTGCTATTGCTATTCTGCTTTTAACATCATTCCTACCCGACAATCAGTTGCAATTTTACTTCCTAAGTAACAGAATTCACTAACTTCTTCTATCGCACCCGACCCTATTTTTATATTTAATCTACTATGATTGGTATAGTTTCTGCTTCATTTCATCAATTTGTATTGCTTAGTATGTTTGCTAATAGCAGAGCTAACTCTGAACTATTATACTTGACATTAGAGGTTGGCTGATTTTTATTTGATTGTCTAGTAGAAAATTTACTACGACTTTGTAGATACATTAGTCCCTGAGACTAATAAGTTCGCATCATTTGTTGGTTAGTTTATGGCTGAATATTGCAGATCTCCCAACAACCTGGAAGATTGTTAGCAATGTCTTTTGACAGAGAATATCGTGTGGTTTACATTCTTCTCGCTAATCTCATCGCATGGACACAAGGGGGATGCTACTAAATGCAACCGATAAAGGTGTTTAGGATAGCTGACATGATTGAAATTTAGTCCCGCCATTCTTGTAACAAATCGTCATTGATGCCATTGTTTAATTGCTGGCGTCGACCCTTTGTTTCTACCAAGGTAATCTCTTTAACAAAAAACAATATCTGCAGCCGTTCCACCGATCGTGGTGGGTGTGCATTAAAGAACTGGCCTCGCATTCTGGAGGACGCAGGTTCCAATCCTCGTCCAGCCTTCCTTATTTTGATTTTACATGGTTTCCCGAAATCAACCCAGGCGAATGTCTTGGTTGTTCCTTCAGCCCTTAGTTTTTTCCGGTCTCTAATATCGTCTACGAGACGTAAAGCCATAAAAAGCTTAAGTTTTTCCTCTTTAAAACAACAGTGAAGGCCTTAATCACGATTCATAGCCATTGTTTTCTGTCTGGAATAAATTATCTGTAAAAACGATTAATTAAAGTTTAGAAATATATATGATTTCCTATTTCAATTTTGCACTTTCTTTAAACATTTAATTCCTTACTCATGAATCATAATCTTGATTTTTTGTCTCTATTAATTACAGTTTAATAAAGCAAACACATAAAATTACATATCATTTACAATTTATAGGGAATTTTCTCTAAATGATGGAAGTGTACCGGCGTATATTTGTGAGGGGCCTCCACAAATTACGTCACACTAATTTCATGATTTTTGGACCCCTCCCATGTCACAGGTTGTCACATTTTTGAGACCCCCCCCCTACCCTGGTGTGACGCCACATTTTTGCTATTTTAAATTTATAAATTAAAACAGCACTTCCAAAATGATTTATGTATTTCTAGTTAAAAATTCATATCAACAATAAATCAAACATTTAAGAAAATATAAACAAAACATAAAAAATCGAATTAATGATACAAAATTCAGTCATCCATTCCTTGATACTGTTTATTATTGGCATAATAGTTAGTTCATTCTTGATTTCGATAGTGTTGGGAACATTCGATGTGTCATCATCATCTTCATCCAATCATAAAGCATCGTCATCGTTTGATAAGCAAAGAACTTCCCTGTTTCGTCTAGCGGCAATGCTTTGTGGACGAATCTTCATGACGGGGAAAATTGCTTATGTTGGTTAGTGACTTTGTATGATGAAAAATATAGTCCATAGATGTCACATTATCATTTAAATAAGTATGCCTCGACAGTGGGGCAATACGAGCCAAAAAGTGATACAAATTATGCATGTGATGTCACAAAGTTTATGAGACGCCCCCCCCCCCCCTTGTCACACGGTGTCACACTTTTTTGACCCTCTCCCCACCCTCAAGGTGTGATTTAATTTATGGATGGCCCCTGATAAGGCGTTGAAAGATATTGGTGGAAGCAGCTCCTGGAAGGGTAAAGGTGACCATGTCTACAAACTGGAACATCATTTGAGGCAAAATGAAGCGGTGAAAAAAGATTATTTTATGGGTAAGGGTTCAAAAAAAATTTGAAGAAATTACCGTGGGAAGTGATGAACAGTAGCCCTATACCAAAAACACTGAAAGAATTTGAAATTTCTAAATAGCAAAAGTAGATGGATCGCGAAGTTCGTATGATGATAAAAGATAATAGAAATAATCATTATAATAGAAAAGAAATAATTATTATAGTTTAGATTAGGATTATCCATGATTTCCACGAATCACTGCACGTGAATGCCAGGATGTTACTTTCAAAAGACCGTTTTCCCAGCGTTAAGAATGTGTTTCAAGGCATTCCTTTGTCACACTCAGCTTCAATCTCTTATTGAATTCCAGTACAACACTGTCTTTTCCAGTAGTCCATCTGTCTTTGTCAACGTATGTCTCATGGTTTTCATTTCCTGGATCAAATATGAGGCTCTCTGAACAGTGCAGCACACACAATGTGCGCACGCATGTGTCTTCCTTATTCTTATGGCTACACTCCTGGTCGCCTTCGAGGGGGCAAAAGACAGCAAGGAATGCAGCCAGGGCCATTCGAAGAAACCATCCCGGCATTCACCTACAGTGATTTCGGGAAACCATGGAAACCAAAATCTGGATGGCTGGACGAAGATCCGAACCAGCGTCCTCCCGAATGTGGAACCGAAAAGTTACCGCTCACCCATCGCGCTCAGTTACAAAACGTCTTTGTAATCGTCTTCGTACGCATATTAAATTATCTATCTCTATAACAAGAAAATCGGATAAATTTGTCTTATAAAAAGTCTGAAACTACCGAGCAGATTTCGATGGGGTTTTCATCGTTTTAAAGCTTAGACTCCCAATTCAGTTGTTTGGAATGTATTATGTTTAAACGTTAAATAACGCAGGAGCATCTAAATGAAATTCTGAACGTATTATGACAAATCCCAAAGATGGAAGAATTAGATGTTGCATACTTCGCACTAAACACACAACTACAATGTCCCTGACCATAGAATTAAATGAAAGCAATAAGATAACTTTAAAATAATAACTATTTTGCACACTAAACAAAATTTGAAGTATTCTTTCATTTAATTCGCGATATTCAATTTTTAAACGCCATAGATAGCCGTAACTTGAATAATTCTTTACTTTAATTCGGGATATTCGATTTTCAACGCCATACATAGCCGTAAAAACAGCAGAGATTTTCTTTAACCACGATCTCTGGCAGTACCTACAACTACAATGTCTCTGGCCATTAGCATTAGTCTTCTGTTCACAATTTATTTACGATAATATTATTCTGGATTAACTTTTGATATTTGTACAAAAAGGCTGAATCTGGAATTTCGAGCAACAAGTATATCCATTCACTTCGAAATTTAAGCAAATCTGAGTTTCTAACATAATCTAGCGTTGTTTAGTAATGTAATAATGCAATTTCTTAACCAAATTAACGAAGCTTGATACACATGAATCTTTTTGGGCGAATGAAAATAGGGTACGTGCAAATAAACTTCAACCCACCCGTTTCTTGGTAGGGGACGGGTGAATCTAGGTTTGCTTTAATTCCGAAAAAAGTTGGCGCGAATTATATGAATCTTTGTACAGAATGTTTCTTATTGCGGGAATAAAAATAGCGTACCGGTAAATCTACTCCAACTATACCGCGCAACGCCGGGAACTCCGATAGTTAAATTATAAAACTGGCAAATTGTGGAAGAGGAATGGAAGTTTAGGGAGTGACTGGTTTGCAGGTACAACAACTCGACGCGACCTCGGTACAGCCTGCGCGACTTCCAGGAGCGCGTCAACAGGTTGTCGCAGCAGTCGGCAGCGGGCGAGGACTCGCAGCAGCCTAACAGCAAGACGGAGGAGCAGCCGCCCCGCAGCCCGACTCGAACCCGGGGCTCCTACCAGTACCGCCGGCCCGGGCTTAGCAGCGCGCGCTACAGGGCCAACCACACCACCACCACCACCACCACGGCGGCCACGCCCGTCACCAGGTACGGCGTAACAATGGCCAGAGACACTACTACACAGTAGAGATTACGAGCGTTACAATTAAGCAACTACAATGAAATTACTGCCATAATAATAGGTATATCGCGTAAATCAACATATTATTTATTAAATTCATTTTGTTTATTTATATTCGCTCGATGTAGATATTTCGTTATATTCTCTTATCGCTGTTGTAGTAACCAAAGAAATATGGGATCGCGTTTATATCGGGATGCGGCGAATGTATTAATACGCGTGAGATTGCGAGTCGCTAAGGGTAACTCTTGTCGAATCACTGTGTGTAATCTTGAGGTCGGGTCACATTATCCTCTTTTTACACTTGTAAGTCGTCAGCTAGGAATTTGTAGTATGTATTTAGTATCTAAATAAAAGAACTGTTCTGCTTGATATATTGTTGCTTTTGATTACTATTTTTCACTAACACATTTTCACACATTATAGGGGTGCTCTGACAGCATACACCCGTCTCTTAGCGACACCACAAACCGACTTGAATTTATACTACTACAAAAAACACTAAGCTACCCATGGTTACTGCACATACTACCGGCTGTGGAAACCCTACAATAAATACAAATTAAGTAACAAACATTAATACAGAATACTTAAGTCAAATAAAACACTCATTAAAATATTCATAATAATAATAATAATAATGATTGGGGTAGTTAATGATAATGGAAGCTTTCAATTTAGAGCAGAAATATCAGCATTCGTTGGTACAACAGAAGGAATGAGTTATTCAAGAGTGCAAAAATAATTTGAGTTGTTTTCATCAGCGTCTTTTTATGGGAATCGTTACTTCGTTTGAATGAAAGTAGTTCGAAATTGATCCCGATCAATGAGGCCTAGATCATGATTGAAGCTATGACGTGGCATAATGTAAGTCGCTAAGATTTATTGTAAGTAGCTATACGTCTAATAGGTGAAGAACAATGCATTATCCTCGTACTGCATGTTTACAATTTACTAAATATAAATAATGGTTGAAATTACACAGAAAAATAGTAACTTTTAAAAAAAAAAAAAAAATACAAGCACTATATGTATCCATAATTTCGTAATACAATATCAACCGTAGGACGAGTGAATTAACTCAAAACTTGTTTCAAATAATGTTGAAGACTCGTAAAAGCATATAATTAATACAGATGCCGTTTAAGTAGGAGAGTTTTGTTATTTTAGAACTTTTCATAATATCATCTATCTACCTAAGGTACTACTCTGGTCACTGTGCTATCATGTCTGTAAGGATGACGTCACAATCCTGGCCTACGCTACCGGACTAATTGCAGTCAGTGATGTAACTGCAAAACTTAGGTTATGGGCGTTATTTAATAATAATTCTATTCAGGTAAATAACCGCGAAAAAATGAATTGCAAGAATACTGAAGGAAAAGCAGACATTGCGATTTAAATTAATATACCATTTACAAACAAGAATTCTTCTCTGGTATTCTGCCAGATAAGTTCTTCTATGCACTACCTTCATCACGTGAGATATTTTTTTTACACTCTCTGTCCAGAGATATCACTCTTACAGCAAACTAGAAATATGTAAACTTCATAATTTTTAAGCGTATTAGCGTTATTTAAAATGCTGCTGTATTTAGTTAAGCAACTGCGAGGAAATAAACTGCAGGAACACTGCAGTCAAGTCATTATTTATGACGATTTTAGAAGCTATGTATATTCTATGTAGATGTTTTCACTATATTCTCTGTCACTGTTACAGTATGATGAAAGAAATGAATTTCCAGTACTCTGCGTCCAATCCATCGATCCCGACAGGCTTAGAATCTAGTCCAAATATAACAAGTGTTGAAGAATGTGGAAAGATTTAACGTGAGGAATTAAGAGCTCTCCGTTTTTAATCTGCAGTTCAGCTCCCGAATAATTAGATGGTTTAATAGCATTTCCACATTCGTAACAACACCTATTAATATTCTCCAACATAAAATACATTAATATTACTGTCTCCTACATGGAGTTTGTAGGATCGGCACTGCGCCTCACCCCTGGCCACCTCATCGGTGCTAGGATCCGACCTCGGGGGTACCCCCACCGCAGAATTGGGACTTGAAAGAATCACCCTACCTCCGCCATATCCGTTGCAGGGAAGGTACGGAGTCTCGGTGTAAAAGTCTTTAGCCACCCTTGCGGGTGCCCACGGGGAACCTCGTGGCAGCGACGCTGTCATGACATGGGGTCGAAGACAGTCCCCCAACCATATATGACGTCCGTTATAATGCAATGAAAGACATAGGTAGCCTATTGCTACCTGGACCAGCTGGCGAGGTCGTGCATTATTGAGCCCTGCTTACGCGGGGTTCGTTCCAGCCGAAGAGTGCAATTTTCAACAATTGCTTCATTGATTTTTCTTGCTCTTAGAGCTGGGAGAGCGTGAATTCTTCTTCCGGCGGGCGTCTTCACTGCTTCGTTCATTTCTTCAGTTCTAGGTGATGATGAGTGATGGTAGTGCTGATGTGACCTGGACCTCTCTTCTTCTGAGTATGTGATGTTTGTTGACTGGAGAGGGTTGCAGTTGTAGAAATTCTACATCTCTGGTGATTTGAAGTTTTGTTAGATATGTGCAGCCGTTGGAGAGTTTAGTCAAGGATCCTGTATATCTTCTTATTCTTTCAGCTTCTCTAATTCGGAATACACACTTAGCAAAATCCGTGAAGGCCTGTAAGGTCGCAGCATTTTCAGGAGTCTTCTCCTCCAATCATCAGTCATAAGGTCTACTGTCGCCTGGAACTGCCTTCTTGCGACAACATATTGAGGACATTCCTTGATGATGTGGTCTGCATCCTCTACCTGGCCACAGTGGCAGCGATATGAGGGTTGGCCCTCCCCCCCCCCCCCTCTGGTATAGTAGGCTGAGAAGACCTTGAGGCACGTCAAAGGATAGGACATCTGTGTGGTACTTCTCCAGCCGCCACCCCATTCCCATGTGGACTCTATCCACTGATACGTGTGCCTGCCCGTGTCACTCTGTTCCCAACCGAGAAGAACTCTTATTCGCGCCCATAAGTTACCGACAATGTTGCGCCAGGTACTCATTGTATACTCAGCTGTTTCCAGCGTTGCCGCCACTTGTACCACTTATTGCTATCTACCCCAAAGACTGTATCTACTAAGGCTTGTAGAAACCCTAGACTAGAGGCTAATTTACAGACTGTAATACAACTATTCATAAACACATAAAAATGAGTTAAAGAAAAATGTGATAACAATATAAAAATGATTGTTGGGGTATGATATTTTTATAGAATATAGTGTTGTGGTGCTACCCATAATATTGCTCAGAATTTAAATTTATTGTGTGATCTCAACAGGTACAAGTACAAGAGCCGCTACCGGTCAACCTCAACCACCACAACCACCACTGAGTCCCCGACGGACGCCCAGCAAGATGATACCTCCCTACCTCCGCGTCCGTCTCCAGGCCAACTCTCCGCACCAAGGGCATCTTCTCGGCTGTGAGGACGAGTCCTCTACAGAGGGCGACAACCACCACCACAACCACCACCTCGACCACGACGACGACGCCCGTCCCGCCGAGTGAGGAGCCAGCGGTCCAGGAAGAGGCGACCGCGTCTGCAGCCACCCTCGAGTTCGGCCTGAAGACGGGCGCAGTGACCACGGAGACGGCAGTCACGGAGCAGCCGGTGGCTGAGGACTCGTCGCGGTCTCAGCTGGTGGCGGATCTCACCTCGCAACTGGAGGTGTCCTCGAACACCGAGGACCAACAGCCTTCCTCCACGGCGCCTCCGGACGAGTCCTCGGCGCAGAGCTGGGCTGAGGACGTGCAGCGCATAGCAGACCTCACCTCCTCCGCCTCGGCCACGGACTTCTTCCAGAAGGCCAAGCCGAGCCACTCGCTCAGGATCACCATGGCCACCGACGATCCCATCCTGCCCCTCGAGGCCTTCTTCCCCTCGTGGGGCAGCAAGCAGACCAGCCGGTGAAGCGGGTCATCACCACTCACGTTATTTATTGCTCCCAACCACGCGTCTGGGAAAGACTGACTTACACAGCTTTCACAGCAAAGTCTGTGAGGCTCTCCTTTCTGAGTGGTTAATTAGCAGTGTTGATTAATCAGCTCACGAAGAATCACCGCTAGGTACCACATTTCCACTGCAAAGGAAATGGCAGCATGTTATGGACGAATACATATCATTTAAATCAGATGATAGTTAATTAAGGTACCGGCACAAATGAAAGGAGCTTTTGTTACTCATTAAACTATAAGCAGAAATACATGGTGATTCAGGAGGATTGGTAAATATTGAAGGAGGTGGTATTATGTACAATATTGAGTAAAAACATTCATATAATGTGTCCGATTTACATTCGTTTTTGTAAATACTGGTGCTGCAATATTATGTATAAAATAAACCTCAGAAAATGATGAAGAGCGCACAAATAACTTATTAAAGAATTTTATTCGATAGGTTAGGTTATGCACTACAAGTATAGTGTTGTCTCAGCCTCGCAACTACAGTCTCTTTTTTCAGAGATGCACGCGCATCGGGACTGTAGGTGTCGATTTCAAGCATCGATAAACTGTTTAAATTTGTGTAACGAATTCGATGGTGAGATTTTCGAACATTTAATTTAAACTTTTGTGAAATATGCGTGTGTTTTTCCATGAACAAAGTTCTCAAATAAGTTATTTGTGTGCTCTTGACCGTTTTCTTAGGTTTATTTTATGCATAACATTCCAGGACCTGTATCTCCAAAACGAATGTAAATCGGACACATGTTTATATGAACATTTTTACTCAATATTGTTCATACTACCACCTCCTTCAATATTTACCATTCTACCTTATTCATCCCTTATTTAATTCTGTAAAAAACTGCCTCATCCATCAAAACTATTACTTCACAATTCGTTAACTTTACTTCACTTGACTTAAACACTTGATAATATTCATGAATAGCTACAGATGCCAGCACAGTCACGGCGTCTACAATCGCTACACATAAAATTCTTTAATACCGTCAGACTAAGGCCTTCGCTTTGTCCGTCAATACTTTGCGGCAGTTACTACACGAATCTCATTTACAGGTCTCTGATTTACAGTACACTCCCTCGACAGTCCAGAGATCTCAATACTACTTACAGCTATCAACTTATGCTACCCCCAAATGCTATACACACTACAGACTGTGGAATCATACAATGCAACACAATATATAGAAATATATGCATCAGTACGGAATTTTACAAATACATACAGTAAATTCTTGATCGGTAGGGTGTGATATTGTCACAAGTAGTAACCTGAAAGGTGGGACTAGCTACTCGAAACTGTACGGAAACAAAAAAGGCATGAATACGGTCTTGAAAAAGACATTAGTTCCATGTGCTTTGACGTAGTAGCAATCAGACCAAAAATACACCTTCTGGCGTGAACTACATCATAAAATTTCTATCAGCAGTTTCTTCATGAAATTTTTCAGCACCATAGTCATTAAATTTATCTTCCACCTATTTCTTCACTGGAGAATCAGAACGGATTTATTTTGAATTGCTTAAAAACAGTCAAAATCGTAGACTGTTCGACACTAATCCGCCGCTTTTGTTAGTCCCAGTTCCGTGTACTGCTGTAACAGCCTTCATCTTTGGTCTTCTGCTGTTTCAGGAACAAAAACAACTGTCTGCTGTAATAATATGATACAGTAAAACTTTTCGTATGTGGCTGTATGATACACTGAAAGGACTCGATTTCTTTGTAACTTACGATAAGCCAGAATTAAAATTATTTATTTTATTTAAGGGAACTGTGAGAGTTAATTTGATTCTTTAGTCATGAGTTAGTTACATTATTTATGAACCTATTTAATCTTAATGAGACTGTAAATGTGCACATTGTTTATAGTACGATATTGGTTTTAATATTTTTGGAGAAAGTGTACAGTTTAGTGAGTACAATAAGTTATAAATTTCTTATATTTATATATTAAATTTTTAATAAATATTTTTATTTATGTAAATTCTTTTTAAACACGCAATTTTCTTTTATTTCTTCATTTTCCAATTATTTTTAAATGGTAACTCGATTTAAACAACAAGAAGTGGGAAGTATTTCTAATCAGTAAAAAAAATGCACCTGTCGATACTTAAATATAACCGCTAAAAGGGCGTGAACAAAACTGTCCAAAGTTCCACAGCAGAATGAAATGAGAATTTCATGGAGCAAGGAAAAATATACTAATCATACTTGGACTCTGCCTTGTCACACACATCCGCCTTTAAACCATCCTTCTTAAGTGTTATCTCTGCACAGCCAGAGATAGTACTACTTTAAACTATCCAAAGACAATTAATAGTACTACACTTGCGGAATCTTTCTTACACAGCTTAAATAATAAACAGTTCACATTACAATATTAATTACATACATGCAGCATAATAAATGATCGATATGTCATTAGGTGAATACCATAGTGTTGGTGGACTGTATAATTAAATAAACTGTGGTGTAATGAACCGGAAAAGAAGATATGCAGATGGAGACTTTCCCGGCGAATTGATTCAATGAAAGTTTCACGGGAGTCCAGCCGGATGGAGTCATAAAACTACGACGTTTCGACAACCTGCTCGGTTGTCTTCATCAGGTCTATTTAGATGTTGCTTCTCGAAATAACAAACAGACTGACTTCGCTGTCACTTCCAGCGAAGTCAGTCTGTTTGTGATTTCGAGAAGCAACATCTAAATAGACCTGATGAAGACAACCGAGCAGGTTGTCGAAACGTCGTCGTTTTATGACTCCATCCGGCTGGACTCCCGTGAAACTTTCATCGGAAAAGAAGATATTCGTAAGATCTTGAAGATCATAGACTTCGTTTCAAGCTTTCATCACATCTCCTGGTTTGTGGCTATGAAAGGTCGTAGAGCTTAAGAGGAATCTGCCTGCACCAAAACACGAAGAGCTAACTTTACAACAGGTCAAGAGACAACGGGGACTGCACCACTTTGGTAACCCTTCAAGAAACTGGTACTAACCTGTTGAAGCGACTGATGTAAATTCCAACAGGTTAGTACCAGTTTCTCGAAGGTTATCAAAGTGATGCAGTCCTCGAGACAACTGTCGAACCGGGGGCTAAGACGACCAGATCAAACAATTTATATTTCCGAGTCAGCTGTACTCTATACATCATGATGAAAGGAGCAACTTTTTTCTAATTCCAACGGTATCAAGTATAGTGTCGATTCATCAAGAGCTCTTCTCATTAATGCAGTTATGATTGTTAATGAATAATGTGAAAATTATTGCTCTAAAATGAATGACGCTTCTCTCATTAAATTATAATATCAGTAGCCAGCTCAAGAAAAACGTCGTTGGTATATAATCTGACACTGTTATAACGATGTCAGAAAAATACTTCTGTGTTATATTTACCTTCTAATAGAAAGATCTGAAATTTTCTGTACTCTATTTAAGTTCTATAATATCACAATTTTATAGTTAGCTAACTTTCAAACAGAAATGATAAAACGTTAATATCCGTTGCCAACAGAAGAACGTTGAATAAAGGTTATTATGAGGCACTGCTGATTGCTTTCGTATGAAACATATATGCATATCTGTATTTAAGTGTCATTTATAAAGATCAAAACAAAGTCAAAACAAGATATGGGTTTGAATTAATCATAGCATTAACTACTGCTTGTGGGCTATTTCGTCAATTGCAGGTAAATAATTTTGTATAAAGATTAATAATACGCTAATGGAGTGGAACGAGTAAATAAAAATAAACAAATATTCCATTGTGCTGCCGTATTATTATTAAATTTTATACAAATTTATAATCACAGCATATCTAAGCATGTTTCATTTGCGTTTACGAAAATAAACATCAAAGGCATTCATGAAAATAAACATCAAAGGAAATCGAGGTTGTGGAAAGAAAGGAACTTATAGTAAGCAGATTTTGAACCATATCTTCGACCATTTTCATATAAGCCAGTGATTTAGAGAATCTTCGTTTTCAGCAAAAATTCTAGCTTGGCATTCTTGGGACAGTCGAAACTAATTTTAAATTTTAAAAATGACATCATAAAATCGAATATTAATAAGGACGATGTCGGTACATTAGTTATTAGATTACTACGGAACGACGTAACGTGTTTCTAACTGCATGAACCCTGATAGAGATATTTAAGGCAATATCCCATTGGGTCAAAAGTATTTTGTTTTATGAAACATGTGCTATGATCTAGCGATGGGGTCCAATATATCAGTGTAGTTACTAAAATTGTGACTGAAAGTGATTGATGGAGTAATCAGAAGAAAGGTGTAATTAAATAAGCAATACGAAAAATAAGTATATTTCTTTCAGGTTGTGAGGGTGCAATTCTTTGTTTATTTATTATAAACATAATTATACTTCAATGTAGTCTTCACGGGTGTACCGCCGGATAGTGTTGTGGAAACACAATATTTCGACGGCTGGCTCTGCCGTCTTCTTCAGGTGATGAGACATGTGTAATGGTCGGCTGACCCACAGGTACTAAGATGGTTCGGGTGCCGCTCTTCCTTATATACAAGTCCGCGTGGCTTCGGCGATGGCTTACTATGAGCCAGGCCCGCAACCAACTGGCGGTTGGCTGCCCGTGGGCGTGGCTAAGGTTCTTGTTCCAGCCCGAGCTAATATGAAGCCCTCTACGGCGGCAGCTGGACGGAAGTACAACGTTCTCTGCGGATATTTGCCAAGGCAGGTTTCCATGCCTCACTGAGACATAGACCACTGTCTCTGTTAAATGTGTCGGCCAGTCGAATTTCGATGGCTTCTTTGATGACAGATTCCCAAAAATGTGATGTTCTAGCCAATATCCTAACGTTATTGAACTCTACTTTGTGGCCATGGTCGTACACGACCATTTTAAGTTGTTCGCAATTAAACAATGGACAACAGTATAGGCTAAGCCTGTATAAGTAATATATTGTTTTTTTTTTTTTTTTTTTTTTTTTTTTTTTTTAAATCTTTTGCTTCTCAACGAATAATAATCGGGAAAAAAAACGTCGTTTGTTTCGATTCTGTATTAGAAAAAAAAATGCTGTTTAGACTTCCTTTAACAACTGATCTTTTTATCAGAAATGTTAAAACTGCAGAATTGTTATCTTTCCTTGAAATACAGATGAAGTGGAAACATTCATGAAAACTAGTCTTCAGAGGTAACATTATATTTTCTTTACAAGGTAATTAAAATTTAAGGAAAATGATCTGTTTGAAAATTTTTAGAATTCTTGGTGTGTCTCTGGAACAGCGATATTTCGCGAAATACGTCTAGTTTAAAGGTTTTACTCTGTTTCTCATTTAGAGAAAGAGCAGAGTCTTTATGTCATCAGATACGGTGATATCATTAAGGGAAAGTGAGTGTTGCCTTTTCCGTGTTATTACATTTCGAAACACGTGTATTTGAGGTGGCTGCGGGGAGTTCTGGAGAGAGATCTGAAGCCACTGTGACTGCTTATTCACAGTGTAGCCATCTCTTAAAACATTAAGACGAAGCGGAAGTTTAAACACTACTTTTAACTGGAGAAAATCACCATCGATAAGTACATAAGTCTCAAAACGAGTCATTTTCATAGGTTTTCTTTGCTCACGCTTCACGTAAAATCTACCGAACGGATTGTATTGGTATTTTCACAATTTGAAAGCTGATAGCCTTACTTAAACTCTACAGTATTCTTATAACTCTCAGGTAGATGGAGTAATAAATGGTAGTCCGTTCCTAAACTGAACAGAAGGTCGCAATGATCACACCACATCAAAATCACATCAAAATTAAACACCTCTCTCTTTGGATTCTGTTAATATTGTTGCTGGCTAGGTAAATCTCGTTATTTAGTAACACGGAAGTTGTGAATGAATTATTGCAGAAGAACTATTAAAAACCAGCGACAGTGTACTGTCTACAAAGGTAATTGAGAAATTCTCGGTTTCGCACAGATATGGTGTTTTTATTTCTACATTTTTATTTTGTGATGTTGGT
Source organism: Vandiemenella viatica (assembly GCA_031002005.1). Lineage (NCBI taxonomy): Eukaryota > Metazoa > Arthropoda > Insecta > Orthoptera > Morabidae > Vandiemenella > Vandiemenella viatica. The sequence continues at coordinate 195,788,946 of JARYHS010011408.1, forward strand.
TCACTTCTCGCAAATAACAAACCTCTGGATCTCAAGCTGAGCAGTTATTTGTTACCAATAACTTTCAGAAAATTACACTGCGTCCAATCACTACTAATTTTCCCGACGTTTCGATCAATGTCTATAATCATCTTCAGGGGTCAAGCTACCTGCTGAGTCTGCTGATGACTGATGCTGTTCTCCTCTTTATAGTGTGGACACTATCGAATCTCTACCAAGCATCGATTACTCAGAGATATGGTGCTCCCGACCAAAGACATTAAATCGTGAGCATCAAATTTCTCAGTAAACGATTATGGTTGAGGATGGACTTCAGCACTTTGAAAATGTATTGGTATTTGTAAGTTCCACATATCGTTGTGTCGGAACTCTGAACAACGATTCTATTTTTTGCATTTTATAAATAGTGGAATCATTCACTTGGTGTTGGGGATGCTTATGGTGTTTTATTTCCGAATCTCGAGTTGTATGATTACAAAATATATACCACTATGCACGGACTTATTCTTTCTGAAAATTAACTGTTATCGTAGCTTGACATAGCCTATAACAAGCATTTAAACAATTTTGACATTATTTATGTTTTGCCATTATTTATGTTTAAATAATGTTACTCATTTGAAAACCTACAAATCTTCATAGATGTAACAGTCATGACGTCGATTTAATGCTTCTAGTTTGGAATAATGTCAGCTACACCACGGACCTCTGCACTGCGCCTAATAAAAAAATCCTGTACAATTTTATGTGCAAACAATGAGACTGAAATTTAAATGGCGAAACGATGTGGGACATGAACTACAGTTTGTAGCAAAATACATCTCTATTAATTAGCACTTTACAATTCGCCGATGTCGTCGTCATTAGTGCCAGAGGAGGTTGGGAGGGGGGGCAAGAATTTTGGAATGGCATTTTGAAGGAACCATTCCGGCATTTCACCTGTTGTGAATAACCTCCTTACCCACTATCCAAGGATCGCGGTTGCTGTAGGCGTTATATCAATATTTATTTCCTTGAATTACTTCCTTCACCCGCCCTTGACTTGGGAACAACTCCAAGTTTTCCTTCAGCGCTGTAAACTTACTTCATAGTTAATTATCAGTAGATTATTTTTCTACGAAATACTCTCCCATTGAAACACTTTCAACAAAATACTCTCTTAAAATTCCAAAAAAGTTTTGTTTATTACAAATTTCTGTAATTTATACTTGCACACTTCGATTCAAATAACCGGTTTTTAGTTTTTAGTTTAAGTTCACACACAAATTTATCTTGAGGATACCAACAGCACATTTACTTGTACTTGTAAATGTGCTATCGGTCTGAAATTTGATACACATGTTCCTGAGGTCATATTATTTGAAAAAAAAAAATGTTTCAACTAAAGCCATCAAACTTGTCAAGTATATATATATATATATAAAGTTGTTCGAAGTGTAATTACATAGTTACAAGTTATTATGAAATAAATACATCTTATTTTCAATTTTTTATTTTATTATATATTATATTTTATTTTTATTGTAAATATATCTTATAATTCATTCCGCATCCGTATGGAAGGTAGAGAACGTGTAACGCTACACGTAATGTTACTAACCATTCAGTTATAACGGCAGACAAATTGCACTGCGAAGTTCACATTCGTATGTCATGTATGGCAGAGAAATTAAGATGAGATATTAATATTTGCATTTCCGCCATCTTGATACTTCGTTACATGCTAAACGAGATAAATTTACGTTTACACGGAAATTAATTTTGGATCAAGTAGTAAAAATATACACCACGTTACAAGAAACGTTTGTAACAAAATTTCTTGCCGATTTTAACGTTGATATATATCAACATACCTGCTACTGAGAGGCAAAATCATTGTTGTAATGGTAACTTTAGAGTCGAATTATTCCTACACTACGTCATCTTTCACTTTATCAAGATGTTTACCAAATTTTTGACCGATAGCACATTTTCATTTCGGGATCCCAGTTAAGGTTTTTCATTGTTAATATAGATTCGAGCTTTTTTTTGCTACATCAAATCTGCTTCAGCGTATTCATCCATCATAGTCGATAATCGAGGCGTATCTCTGAATTCAAGAAAACCATAGAGGCTTCTTTTCTCCTGGGTTGATAATCTTTGTCTTTTAAACATCATTAGTTTCTTACATTTAAACTTCAAAAAACGGTTGTAACTTTTATTTTCACACTCTGTGAGATCATGTACCTCACAGGTGATTTTGGGAGACGTTGGGAATCCAAAATCTAGTTTGCTGGACGAAGATTTGAACCCGTGTCGCACTGTACTGAAGCTGTCAAAATACAGCAGGAGCAGGCGAAATGAGAAAAAAACTATCGTCTGGAACCCGTAGTCAGCTGACAGGAGAGTGAGTCTACAGGCCTGTTTCATACACTGACCAGCGATTTACATATTTAGCGGAGTTACTGTTTCCTGGTCTCTGTTCAAGTTGCCCATAAGGGCTTCGTTGTTCCACTGTAGAAGTTCGCTGCTTTCACCTCAACAATTAACACTCCAGTACACTTTCAACTAGTACGAGCACAACTTTCACATCATTTCAGATTTGCGAGTAGCATGTCCAACCATAAGTCAAACTATAACGTGATAACGCATTTGTAAATATTTCCGTTGTGTAGTATCAGATCGAACTTGTTGCAAGACCTCACATATATATATATATTAAAAAAAGAGCTGTGGTGGCAAATTAATAAGAAGAACTTTAGTCGTAAGGCAGGTGAAAAAATCGTTGTTTTGACTTCAGATATTTACTCACTGATTTACTAAATGGAAGACCAAATGCTACAGTTTTTTAGACGTAAAATTTTACTAATGTAAATCATGCAAAATATGCTCGTATACTAATTCTGAATCATATCAGAATTTTAAAAGTAGTTCTGTGACAAGCAATGTTATGGTAAATTTTAACCTACAACTATTTTTTTTTTATTGATGTTCAGTTCTAAGGCACTGCGCGTCACATGTTGATGCACTCTACGTGGAATGTTGAATGTTTCTCATTTACGCTTGTGTCATCTTAATTACAATTGGGTGCCAATCAGGGTCAGATAAATATAACGTTGTGACATGCTTCTCCCTTGCTGTATTTTAATTTTAGTCATAAAGATTTTTTTACTTAGAGTTGGTCGCCGCTGCAGATTATTGAGAGGAAATACCCGGTAAGTGATACAAAATTGCTTTCCCGGAAACAATTCAGCGATGTATTGCAATGTAAGATTGAAAAGTTTTATTCACGTCACTGAGTTGTTCTTTTGCTAATTCGCTGCTCCATCACACCAACTATTAAAACTTGTGAGGGAATTGCATACCAGCAATGGACGAGGAGCTGGAATGAATCGAAACAACACAGAGGCCGACAGTACGCTCTAGTTCAGACGTACCCTCCACGAAAACCTTGGTATTCAAGATGGAACTCTCAACGACTATACATCACATCTATCATCCGTATGATATTCAACCACGGCGCCTTCCGCAGTCACCTTTATCGCTTCCAGGCGCTAAACACACCCTACTGCACATGCAACAGACAGGCACTACAGGACCTTAATCATTTATCCTTCAAAAGCTCTAATTTTCAACAACAGCAAGCAACTTTCATCAAGTCTTGTGCGAGCACAGCAGCCACTTCCAGCCAGTATTTCGGTACTACTCGCTACAAATAGCAACAAAATCAATTGTGTCATTTAAGACTATATTAAGGACAGTGACATACATATTTAATGCACCCAAATATCTGTATATTTTAAATACTATTAATGTTATTAACTTGTAACTCCACCAGGCTGACTGTATTATCTATTCAAGACCTAAGGTCAAATAAATAATTTTAAAAAATATTTTTGAGTAGGGAAACTGTTTTGTCTTTGGTCAACATATAACAATAATAATCGGTGAATGTCAAGTCAAAGATTGTGTGACATTGTTGTTCAAAACGAAATAGCGTTGACTGTGGTTTTACAGAAACTAATAAGATTATTATTATTTCTTGATAAAAGTAAAGAAGATGAACATTAATATGTTATTCTTAATTTATGAAATGCATATATAAGTTGTTAAAACTGCAAAAACTGTGATTGTGTTGTTAATTGTACAAATAAATGCTTTAATACAATGAGCAGAACAATTTGAGGTGATATCAATGAAAACGGAAGAACTAATTTTAATATTATCAAACGCAAATTGTGTAAACGATTACGTATGAGATTAATTTTCAAGTTTTTATAGATTTATAAAAACATTATAATTTTATATATGGTGTTGTTAAGTTAGTAGAAGTTCTTACGTCGAACTAAGAGCCTAATCGGTAATTGTAACTAAGGAATAGAGACACCATAAACTGTTTATAGTGTCAGCTTATTTCGGTAGCATTACGAAGCGTTAGTTCATACTATTCATTCACACACAATACGCCATTTAATTGAAAACAAGCATGAACACACAGAAATGGGAACAGACATGCAAATATTGGCAATCAATAACCACAGAAAAAACTTTTTGACAGGCCAAGAAAATTTTCATATACAAAAGGTACTAAATGAAAGGGAAAATGTGATCAATGAGTACATCCATCTCACGAACCAGACACTATTTAGGATACTAAAAATGAACTCGCATTCAAACACACCGCTACAGCAAAGAAAAAACTTAACTTCAGTAAGCAAATTAGGTTCGTAATACATATGCCATAGACAGTTAGCATCTTTGAGAAGAAACCATAAACAAAAACTAAAGTTGTTTAAAAAGCTACATTGTGTGTAAATACGTGTGTAAATATGCTTTTCATAAAAAAAACGCTGGTCAGTTGGTGAATAACCTCAAGAAGAAGAACAATAACTAAGCTTGTTCCAGAAATTACCTTCAAAAATCAAACGTGTGTAAATATGTTTCTTATTCAAAATTGTTCAGTGAGTGAAAAACCTCAAGGGGAGAAACTTATATGGAACAATTCCATACATTAATGTAATATAAAAAAACTTTAACTAAAATATGCTAAAAATAACAGTTAATAAAAAATTATGCCTTCATTTAGATAAACATTATGCTACACATCAAAACTTGTACATAACTTGTTCTAGGGCACTGATGATGGTCTAATAAAACGAAACGCATATGCCATAACAAAGTTTTTTCATTTGTTAGCTGCACTAGACGGAGAAGAAAACCCAAAATTAGTATAGCACCTAAGGATATTGACCTAAGTATTCAAAATGTCAATACATCATTTATTCAATGTTTATAAAGAATGGAATGAAGTTCCAGGAAATACTAGTTCAGTGTCGAACGTTCTTTTCTAACCGTGAAAAGTTTTATTTCGTCTGAGTTAAAGGCGACTAAAACTCCTGGTGTGACGTCGAATCCTGGAAAGTATTGGTTATTTTTTCTCACAGAACAAAAGCATCCGTACTCTACCCATACTGTATTCATTATTTTCTGAAAACCATTTTTCCATAGATGCCAAAACAAGGCCAACAGTCAAAACTGCTTAAAGCAGGCAATACAAAAGCCACTGCAAACGAATCTCTGAATGTATGTTATCTGACGCTAACTTGTACAACATAAATTTCGATGACGTTGTAACCACTCAGTATGGTTTTATAGATCTGAAGCTCGGACTGCTAATATTATAACTGTTCAGGAAGGATCCAAACCGAAGAGAAAATTAATTGCCTTTTGGCTGTAGGGGTAGAGGGCACGTGTGGTCGGAAACGTAACAGTTATTTGACAAATGTTTTAGGTTGTATTGCGTGCTTAATTGTGATACGTATTGAATCCATTCACTTAGGAATAATAATGGGCCATTTTCCGAGTGTGTTTAAATAAAAATTTCACATGTAGTGCTGGAATTATTAGGAAGAACACTATACATGTAACTCACTCGTATTGACATGGCGATAGAAGGATTAATGAGCAATGTTTACACCCTGGGCTGGTATTCCGGCTCTAATTTTGTTTCTGATTTCGAACCAGAACTCTCTACACGCTGATGTCATTAAATTAAGATGTAGATTTCTTCTTCCAAATTGTCCATCAATGTAGATTATTATCTAGTAAACTGCCGTAAGAAAACATTTTTCCAGAAAGAGCGAAGGCTATTTTCTCATAATATCCAAGTTTCACGCAAATGCCCAATAATTTCCTACGTTCTATGTCTTTCTTAATGTTGGAATGGTAGCTATTCTCAACACGCACGGCAGAACAATGGCATACAGTCTCGCAACTAAAAAAGCCACACCTAAATATGGGAGGCTACAGGGTTCAGCCGCTGCCTGCAAGTCAGACTACCACAACGTCTGTTTTGTGTACGTAGTAGCCTAACGCAACGGCGCAAACATGCGAATACATTCACCTTCCTGCGGGTCACAAGGTTGTTCTTCTCTACGGAATTTACAGTCCCTGGCAACGAGTGTGGAAGCATTCTTCCTATTAACAAAAAACGTTCCGTAACTCATCAAGTACTTTTATCTTCGATATTAGAAGTCATAGGGTGCCATATTACTGTTTTTTTTCAGTCAATTTTAACTGTCATTTTAGATCATCATAAATTAAAAATGGGAGTCTGTTCGTTTAATATAAACTATATCGTTTGCTGAAGCATTCAGTTGGTTTTGGTTCCATCTATATTCTTCCCTTGACCTACTCTATTACCCCAGTGTTATTATTTCACATTATGAAACATTTAAAATGCTTCTTCACTCTTCTTATAAGGTATTCACAGAGTGTATCCGCTTTAATATATAAAATCTTCCTGCTAATGTCTCCCCGTTTTAAGGTCATGGCCTCACTGTGGTCGAAAATGAATATTAGAAATGCTTTGCGGTGCAAAGATCACTGAAAGAAAAACTTTTCCCTTGTTGATTTTAGATGTGAAACACTTAACATTGGTGTTTCACATCCAAAATGAAGGAAAACTAGATTATTTACATTTTGACAACGATTTTAATCCCTATGTCCTTCGCTGTAGAGCTCGTAGCTTACTGACATTTATGATTGATTACCCACCGGAACCCCTTGCACCCATGATTGTAAGTGATGTTTGTGTTTGCAATTTCCTCAACAGGCGTTGCTACAGATCTAGTCAGGGCGTTGATCACTACAGCGTTGGTGCTAGCACATCGTTATTTGATATTGCTGATAAGGTTACGCCTGCAGATAGTCCTCTAACATAGCTGCTGTCTTGCGTTGCGTGCATAACTATTAGGCGCCCGTTCATATGGCTGTACCGAAGGGAATTTTTCTAGGCTTTTTACATTCTTATTGTCTTTGTGCCACAAATTAAACAATTTTATAATTAGTGAATGCCGTAAGGTTTATACCTCGGAACCCCGGCTCCCCTGAACTCATTTTGGAATTGTTTTTAACAGTAAATACTAAAATGTTTACCAATTTCTTCTTCCCTCCGATCTCGGCCATCTAAGGATCCTGCATTCATTTCGATTCTTTTCCTGTCTTTCAATAGTTCTTCATCTTTTCACTTTGCTGTTTTCTTCTTTCTTTGGTACATATGTTATTACATTTCCTCTTCTCCTGGAAACCCTTGAAATTCTATATCAATCTCCTGAAAGATGCTCTATCTTGTATTTATCTTCTGTTATTCCGATCTCAGTCATGTCTGTCTTTGCTCCTTGGGTCCACTGGTTATCCTTCTGGCTCTTGGAAACATGGTTGAAAATTCTTTTTTCTAAGTCTGCTATATCCATTTTTATTACGTGACGAAAAAAACTGATTCTCCTCTTTCTAATCGTGTCTGACATTTTTTCATTTTCTTATTTTTTTCTGTAGATCTTTATTCGTCTGGTGCCAAACTCTCCTTTTTCAATTTTAGATGGTCCCCATAATTTCGTAAGCTCTCGCCTCGCATTCGCGAGGACGGTGGTTCGAATCCCCGTTCAGGCATCCAAATTTGGTTTTTCCATGGTTTCCTCCAGGTGAATTCCGGGATGCTTCCTTCAAAAAGACCATGGCCGAATTCCTTCCCGTTCCTTGTCCCCAGGCCTATCCCGACTCTAATGACCACCATCCGAGGGGTAAAGTCATAGGTCCAAATTTTCCTCAATATTTTCCTTTTCTCTCTTTTAATTCTCCAGTTTTCATAGAGAACAATCATTCTGAGGCGTAGAGACCCTCTGGTTTGATTATTATGTCGTTGAGTTTGACTTGAGAGATTCTTCTTATTGTACGTATCTTTTAGTCAGTTGGTATGCTAGTTCTAGTTTTCTCGCTCTTGATCTGTTTGCTTCCTTATCAAGCCCATTAATCTGAATTACTTCACCTACATATTTAAATTTATTGTCCTTGTTAATTTTTCCATACTCTGTGTTTAGTAGTTTGGGCGAATATCAAATATTGGCCATGAATTTAGTCTTCTTAAAACATATCTGAAGTTCGACTTTTCCTACTGTTTCTTTCGGAAGGTTAATTTGTTCGACTACTATTTATATACTTGCAGAGAGAATTGCTATTATCCTATTTGTTATTGTCACTTTAGATTATTTCATTATTGAAGTAAATAATTATTAATTTTTCGGAATATTAATTTATTCTTATTATAAACTCGACATTTTTTCCCTTAAAGTTAGATTTTACATAGGACAACCCATTTTGGGGGCGTCAAGGGACTCCATGTATAAAGGTTATTAGTGCAAGGGATATAAAAGGGACAACAGCAGATGTTCAACGTCACGCGGAACAGAATAGCACACGTTGCATCTAGCTAGGATGAACACTAGCTGTGTTTGTGCGTTTAGAGAAAAATATATCCGATTTTTTATTATTTTATGTGCATGTATCATTATTATTAGTCATTATTGCCCTTGAGGATAGTGTTTAAACTCAAATTATTCATGATTATTCTTCTTTTGTATTTGTCTTCTTCCTTTTCTCTTCCAAAAACCTCTTCATACGTACACTGGTTCCTGGTTCCTTTGTTCAGTCCATTTTGTTCCTGTTTTCTTTTGTATTTTAAATTTGTGCTCATTATTATGTTCCTGAATTATCCCCTATTCTCTTTCATTTCCTTGCTGATCCCTGCACGATTTAAGTCCTCTTCTATTTCATGGAACCAATTGGTTTTCCTGACTGAGCCATTTACCACATCAAAGATCCTATTTATGAGTCAAGCGTTGTTCATTCTCTGCAAATGACCATATAATTGTAATCTTTGTCTTCTGATCATGTTTACCAGTCTATCTGTATATTCGTATAGTTCTTTCGTAAGTTTTTTCGTCCATATGCCGTGTTTTTGTATTGCTCCAAAAATGTTTCTAAGGATTTTGCGTTTTTTTCTGCTCCCGTGATGCCCGAAGACCCAGTCGTGGTTGTTTCTGAATCATACAATGTTTCTGGCAGTACCACTGCATTGTAATGTCTGAGTATGGCCTGACTCGGTATATTTCGTTTGTTACAATATGCCCATGTGAGTCTGTATGCTTACTGAAGTGTTTCTGATTTTTTTCACATTGATAGTTTGCTAGAGCCTCCTCTTTGTATGCATTCCCCTAGATATTTGAATTTTTCCATTCTTTTTATGTTGTATATGTATAGTTATGTATATATAAATGTATATTTATAATTGTGCAGTTAGTGCTTACAAAGGTTTTCAAAAACACCCGCACTTACAAAATGCTAAGAAGTTTTTTAAAATGAATGCGAAGTTGCTGTTGAAATTTTTAACTTTGGTGTTATATGCACTCTCGTAGCAGCGTTAAACTGCCATATTTGGCGACTACTCCAGATGCAGCTTTTGGACACTTCAAAAAAGTACACCTGCAATTCAAGCATGGCTCGGAAGAGAAATATCACCAGGAGAATGGGATTGGAAATACACTAGCAGAATACTGACACCAGAGACAATGACGCAGCTACCAGCTCCACAAAACTTACTGAAAGTGATATTCTTCACACGCAGAACAGCATATGGAGCATCTTGTGGGTGCTGAAAAAGTGGATTAAATTGCACTGTTACACGGTGTAGCGTTATATCCGAGAGCGTTATAAGAAAGTTATACAGTAAATAAACAAACAAAAACACACACAAATAATAAGAGACTAAATTACGCGCGCGAACATTCCGCGAATGCGCTTAATAGTAAGGTTGGTGGTTTGTAATAGGCTGAAACAACAACAACCTGATTTTTATCAATTGTTTATTTGTTTAATGTCATAGGTAAGTGACAAAAGTCGACGCCAGTAAAGCAGTTTATTAATATCTCTGTGATATGAGCTGCTGTTATCTAGCAGCTTAGCTCTGAACTATATCATGTGCGCGACTTTCACTGTTATCACTTTTGTCCTTCAATGGAAAAACTCCGAAAAGTTTCGTTCTTAATTTATAATGCTGCCTAAGTGGAGACCTCAATCTTAAAAATGAAACCTCATTTACCTATTTTAGTCAGATATCAAGGGAAATAAATGGCTCGTGAAGAAAATACCTTATGGAAATAATGACACTTTTAACCTTTAAGGGGTAAAAATTCATTTCATCAATATGTTGTGACCACAGATCTTTAAATCTATGCCTCTTTTATCTATGTCGGAAAGATATCAAGTGATATAAGTGGCATGTGGCGCAAAACGAGTTGTAGAAATATTGATACTTTTACCCTTTAACGGTCAAATTCCGAAAAATTCCTTTCTTATTATAAGATATCACCAAAGCGGAGAGCTTAATCTTTAACACTGACCTTAATTTATCGATTTCGGTTAGGAATACAGGGAGATAAATGTTTTGTGGTACAAAAAAAATATAGAGCTCACCACACCAATTCTAATCGATTCTCCGACCCAGAAATCAGTGCAAGATCAGTCAGGGACCTCAGATTAGTTAAAATAAACCTGTATTGTTAACTTGTTACAAGCTGTATTATGGTGATATGTAGGAAGTCGACTCTTTCGTGCATGAAACTTGTAGTGGGTGCCTTGGTGGGCAAACTACGTTACAATTATCTTTCATACCTTTATGATTAATAATTGTGGATTTTTAATTTTGATTTTTATGAAGGAGTGAAAATTTATTAATTTTGCAAGAATCTGGACGTTAGTTGGAATTTAGGATTAATTGTCACAATATGACATTTATTTTCTTATCACTGGCGATTACAAGTCTGAGCGAATTTACCGTTAACATTAACACAAATTGGCAAAATCATAAAAGCAACGCTCAGAGTTACAATTAGCCGTCATGAGCAAGCAAACAATTGTATATTTACTTTTAAATATATCTCAGAATCAAAATGCAAGAAATAATGACAATTGGAAACAATGAAAAAAATACAAGTTATGACGACCTCAGACAAAGGTATCATAATACTGTGACTTTACAGTTAAAAAAAGAAAATCATGGGCGCCAGAATGAACAATATATCATTCGAAAATAACTAGTTCTGGCAAATTATGCCGCTAGCTCAGGGGTTTTTACAATTACAAAGTGAGAACATGGACCTATCCTCTCAAAGTCGCTTACGGGTTCTGTTTCACGGAATGCACAATCAGATGGCTTGGTCGCAATAAGTTACCATTGTAGTCCTGCGTCTGATGTCTGCGGTGACTGTAGCGGACCCACGATATGTGAGATTATCTCACAAGTCGGCTATAGGCATCTCTGGTCTGACAATGCGCATCATCGCATTACCGGCTGTGTTGCTGTGATAAGCTTGCTCCAGCAAGGCAAGCTGGCAGCCAGAAATCGTACAACGGCAGAGAAGCCAACTTTCCAAGTCAACCTCAGACTAGACTCGCATAGCTTGGACTCGAAGATCGAAGTCAGAATCTCCAGCTCCTCGCTCTTCGGCCCACGAGGAAACTTCTCGCTCCGCCCCTTTGCAGTCTCGAAGCTCACATATAACAAAAATTCCCAGGATTTTAAGTTATACGCTCATTTGGATTGGATCTTCAGGTCGGCACCTAATGTCACGTGATATCCCCGATGTGTGATTTGGCCAGAGTATCTAACAGAGGTCGGACATATTCGGCTAAGTTCGCCGGGGTGAGAGACCATTCGGGTGTCGGGCGGCAGGCTTTTCCCGCCGGGTGAGTGACCCATCCCCAGGGACCAGAGTGTGTGGACCGGCAAAACCCCAAATCCGCGACGTCCTGTCGCCATGATTCGGGAAGACCAAGATTAGCTTCAAGCCTACATAGCTCAATAATTCTTGAATGTTCGCTTTACTAAGATACACTGTATGTTCACCATTTCATTACAGTCCTCACTTGGAATCTTGCGTACTTTATAAAATTACAACAAAAATCTATTTAGGTGGTCGCCCAAGATTTATGTAAATTACTCTAACATTATGACATATATAATAAAAATGCACCTTGTAACGTGGCGACAGCGCGTCATGTTACAAACTCTGTGTCCAGTAGTGTGGTATCTGTACCGTTGACCGGTATACATATTCTACTGTGCTGTAAAGCTATCGAATTGAGTCAATAAAATAAATTGCACGAAGATAGAAAGAACGGAAGAAAACACGTCACAAACTGATATAGTTTTCCAACAATAAAGAAGAAAATGCATGGAATACGAAAAACAGAAACAATGAACTCGCCAAGTTTTTAATATTACGTAACTAATGGTTCATTTCATCATTCAAAATTTCTTACTTAATTTCCGTTAAATCTTATAACATTTGTTAAAAACTTCAATTTTCTTCATATTATTTTGTCCAGCTGGCAACTCTTCGTTCTCCCTTCGAATTTTTGATTGTTTCAGCAATAATGCTGATATAATAGGCCCCCGTCCTTCTTTCTAATTCCAGTGCTGTGTGTTATTATGTTAAATAAATTTAGTTAGAAGAAAGTGTACGGATTATCTTCTTTAAGGAATATTACCTGACTAATCAAATGACAGAAAAGTAGATAGTTACATTCACAGTAGAACCGTGGCCCCTACCTGTTAGGCAACTGCGTTGACAGCACCGCTACGCTTATTTCAGCAACAAGGTGCAATCAATGAACAGATCAAAACACGTCCGGACAAATATTCTTTTCGGGTATTCTCTGGATAAGTTCTTCTGTCCACAACGTTTCGGCAGCAACCTCAACTGCCTTCATCATGACATAGCTGCCGAAACATTGTGGACAGAAGAACTTATCCGGAAGAAGAATTTTTGTCAGCCATACGCCGGTAAAAAATTCTCACATCAAAATATGTCGGGTTTTGAGTGTATGTATATATATACAATATATATATTTGTTATGCTAAAATATCGAAACTGAGCGAAAAAAAAAAACCCGACCACAACGCTTTGTGGTTTCTTGAAAACAGCCATAACATTTTATTGGCATTATGGCACTTACAAGAAACGGCCAGAACGCGTTGTGCTAACTCAAAACAGCCACGAAATTCGCGTTTGATCCAGGTCGCATTCTCCAGACATCACGACTCACATTTTTTTTTTTTTTTAGAGGCATGTAATGCGACGGGTAAGAAGAATGCAGTCTGGACCTATTCGTCGTGAACACAAAGAGTTAAATACTGATAAGCTGTTTTCAAGAAACTTTGAGCCTAACATATATATATATATATATGTGTGTGTGTGTATGTGTGTGTGTGTGTGTGTGTATGTGTGTGTGTGTGTGTGTGTACGTATTTAGGATTTATGATCTGTTATGGCGATTATGGAGAACGATCTAACCTGAGGTAAGACTGTAAATTTAATTTCGTATCTGAAACTCGTAGTTTTTTAAATCGAGAGTGGGGGTGGTTCTAGAATTTAACTGATCATAGCGTAAAAACATCGGTCAAAAATTTCGCCACGTAGAGCCACAAATTTCAAGCCGGTTCTCTTTTCCTTCCAGTGTCCAATATATTTTTCCGTAGTAGACGTTTATAGTATAGCTATAGATTTCGACACGCGTGTCTAATAGAGCTTTTTAAAATGAAACAAATCTCCATGGAAATGTCTTGTAAAGAGCTGAAACTGACTTATTAAATAATTAACAGATGCCATCCATGAAATACATGACTCAGCTAAGCTTTATTAATTATACTTCAAAGAACAAAACGTACATCGCTGTTAAAAGGGGTGGTTTTGTGGCATATACTGTTGTATTCTGCATCCTCGTTGCATAATGAGACTATACTTTGCAATCTGTGACTGAAATTATTTAAGATAAATTTTTAAAACTAACTGAAATTTTCGGACATCAAGAAATTCCAGCTTTTGTCTATCATCTACAACAGCCGTAATTTATCTGTTGATATGACTGACATGTGAAATTAACTTTTTCAGCAAAGTGGAACTGACATATCATATAACTCGTTGATAGAGAATTATGTTCACAAGTAAACAGGAGTGAATGTGGTGTAGAAAGTTAAACGATGTCAAAAATATGTCAAATATGTACAGGAAATACGTGACATGATTTGAAAGAATAGTTCTATTTTGTATTTATCTGTGTTAAATGCATGGGGAAAAAAATACAGTTACTTTTGTTATTTTTTTTGCTGTCAGCATTCTCTGACTGGTTTGATGCAATCCTTCGTCTCTTCCTGCGCTAACCTCTTCATCTCAACGTACTCCTTACAAACTACGTACTTATTTATCTACTTCATATATTCTAATCTCTGTCTTCCTCTACAGTTCCCTCCACTAACAAATTAACCAATCCCACATGTCTTAAAATGTGATCCACAATCCTGTCTTAATTCTTTAAGATTCTTCCACAAACTCTTACTGTTTTATCAACCATCAAAATTAGAAAAAAAAGTTATTTACACGTCACCTGACAAAAAATAAAAATAGAAAAAGTTCACGAATTATAAAAATTTCACCATCCCAGTAGTGAAAGTTTTTAGGTATAGGAAATGTGTTTCAGGTTCCAAATCTTGTAAGTGAGATTATAAAATTTTTACTGATTTTTGGATTACGCATTACATCGTGTCAAGAATCGGAGCTATTGAAGACAGAGTATCTCGACACTTCTCCGTGAATCATAATCATACAAGGCGTATATTGATGATGAGGCGTGGAAAGATATTGGTGGAAAAATTAAAAGTCATGCGGGGACGGGAAGAGACGACCATGACCACAAGCTGGCACTCCGTTTCAGACACAAGGGTGTGGGAAGATTTTCTTTCGTAGGTAAGGGGTCAGGAATTGGAATAAATTACCAAGTGAAATGATGAATAATTCACCAAAAACGTTAAAATAAGTTGAAATTAGTAGAGGACAAAAGTAGTTGAGGAACGTGGGTAGGGACGTTGCCACTGGACCATGAGCATAAACGGAATTAAAATAAATTAAATTTAGATTAAACGATTTCGTATAGAGACTTTTAAGTGGCGTCTGGTGCATTATTTAATAAGGGAAGATTTTTGTGATGACAGAAGAAATTTGTCTGTATTGTGTAGGATGAAGTCTTATACTTGAATAGTAGATGGTGAGGTATTCTATCGATAAGGTGTACAGGTGCAGTGAAAATATTAAATGAGGTCCTTCGAAATGACAACCATTCTGGTACTTCTTGACAACGTGGAAGCAATCACAATTATTAGAAATGTTAGCCTTTAGATTCTCGTAATTTATTCGTTTAAAGAACAGAAAGTAAGCAGGGGAATATCATCCTTCACCAATGAAGATTAAGGTGTAAGTTACATAATGCAGATTTTCTTCCTACTTGTTCATTGTCAGATAAAAGTGGTGAAGCATAAATCTTGTGAAAGACATTAGTCATCGGATTCATGGCCACGTAAAGAAAGTGAAAGCAGTGTTGCATCAGCCATCAAAAACTAAAGAGAATCATTCCCCAATCCCTCATGTATGATGCATGACTCTGCATCCTACGGCGGGTACTTCAGGATTATTTGAGGTGCAAGCCCACGGACATTGTACAAAAATCTGTTTAGACATCTATGTGCACTTACAATATCAGCATAGTATATATATATTCCTTACTACCCCTACTTCAATCTTAATGCTAACATACATAGTTATAATGCCAGGAATAAAAATAACATTCACAAAGATTACAAGACATTGTAGATTGCACAGAAATAGGTAACATTCACAACAGTTTCTTTATTCAAATAAAATGATATCTACGAAAACCTAGCAACTTAAAACCCAAAATGAAATAGTTTTTGCTTCAGAACCCATTTTACTCTGTGAAATTATTTTCTTCTTGTAACTTGATAAATAAGGATGACTGAGAAAATATTATACGTTTGGTGTATGAAAGGGCACAAAGTTGTTCATAGTTACTAAAACGATGTATGATTTTTGTCTGACTTGAGACCATTTACAAATTCAATATGTACTGTACATTATCACGATTTTGCATTAATACATGGTAACTAACATGGGATGATATGTATTTGC
The DNA here is from genome assembly GCA_031002005.1 of Vandiemenella viatica. Classification (NCBI taxonomy): domain Eukaryota; kingdom Metazoa; phylum Arthropoda; class Insecta; order Orthoptera; family Morabidae; genus Vandiemenella; species Vandiemenella viatica. The sequence goes on from JARYHS010011408.1 coordinate 195,805,301, forward strand.
AGTTAACAACTGAAATTTATTATGATAATGGTTTTTCAAGCAGTTTAGCAGCTATCGGTGGTTGGTAGTAATTTTGGTTAGTTACTAATTGTACGTTCTGTTCTACATACACGAGGGTGTTCTCATATGGGATCAAAGTGAACATATATAATTTAAAATGAAAATTCGTAGCTATTTTCATGGAAAAACAGAAGCTATGTTAGTAAGGCAGTAATATCAGATTAAGCTTAATTTTAATATTGATTCGGTTCCTCATATCGATCTAATAAGCGTGCTGCTTCTTTGAAAGTTTTTGGAAAGTGTTTCATTTAGCTTCAGCGAAATGCTTAGGTGGTTATGTTCAGCAATGTCCAATCTGTAGTATTGTATTTCTTAAATCGCTTTTTGTTATTAGAAGGAGGATCATTTTACGTTACAGGAAGTGTTTATGGAAGACTTTCAGAAACTGAAATGAGAGTGTTTGGTGCTTCGTTGGATTGCCACTGTCGCCGCCCCAGAAGTCCAACAGTCCATGCAAAGTTTCATCGACTTCATTTCGGACAACCGTGTAAAACTAACTATTGAGGGTACCTGATGCTTTTTAACCGGGATTTATTGTAATTTCACTTCAATATGCTTTTCTCCAATTTCTGTTTTACAATAATTATAATTTAATGCTTACCTTTGCATAAAGTATTTTCCTTTCACACCTAAGTATATTATATATCATATATCGAATATGGGCTCCCCATTGTATTTTGTGTATTTTATCCTCGTCCACGAGGAAGAAATATACTTATCCTTCCTTTTTAACCCCACTTTCCTTCACGAATATAAATGGTTACTCGATCGAATCTTCGAAGCACATTTTTACTAACAACACTGTTACATCCAACGACTTGGTCAAATCTTAACAGAACTTCCATATCTTTTCGCTGTTTTTTATTTACTCCTTGCTAATCACTCAATATCGGGTTCCAAAGTTCTATCACGATCAGTAGTATTCCTTCAATATAATTAGATACTCAATGTATTTACAGTAATAATACATTTAAAATTATATTGACCATTTTCTGTCATTCTTGACGTATGCCCCATATAGGCTATAAATTAAAAATATATTTTCTTATGTTTTAAATTATTCTTTTATTTTTATTGTCCTTGTGTATGTTGTGGGAATAGGATAAGGTAATAAATGCTACTCTATTTTTTGTGACGTGTGGAAGGTATCGTGTTCTGATCAGTTTGCACTAAATTGAGGAAGAACAGAATCTATGCTGAGCTGCAAAAACTCTTTTTCATATTACGTGTAACAAAGCTGTAATTTGGAAACTGCAAAAACAATATGGTGAAATAGACACATGGATTGTGGATATAGCACTGAATGATGCAAATAATGGTGGTTTTTGGTGTTGTAGAGTGACAATTATCAAAAATCTACAAGTAACTCTCTGAACTTACAAAATTTATTCGGCAGTGTTGTAATTGGAATTTTAAACTACCGTCCACGTGGGAGAAGAGATCTGAAGATGGCCTTGACAGTGACCGCGAAACAACTCTCTCCGACCAGCTTCACGCTCAATGACCATCTCTGACATTGCTGCTCACCCCGCGCCTTCTCACGTCTTCTAACTTAACATATCGTTTGTAACTTTTGAGGTTACCAGGATACACCACAAGAGTAACTATTATGGTAATAGTTATTACGTACGAATGTTGCAAGTGAATGCAGAGAATCCAGAGATCCTCAGAACATACTATTTCTCTGGATAAGTATCATCTATGGCTGTTATAAAAGAGACTCTTTGTATGTGAAGTAAGATGAAGGTTGTTATGTCATGAGAATGAATAACCTTAGGTTTACGTTAAAAGAGAAATAAATAGTTAATTTTAAGAGTTTATGCTATTGATTCGTTCGGGAATACTTCAAACCATATTCAAAATACATGAAGTGTCTTTTCTCAAGAGTAAGAAAGCTTTTGTTTGATATCACATACCTTTAACAAACTTCTGTACATAACACTGTTCCGAGTTATTAACGGAACAAGACATGATTGTCTGAAAAGGTATCCAACTATACTATAGCGTGTTCTGTACAGCGCTGTATATTGTGACGATGATTAATTCGCACAATAAAGTGCGAAGCTTAAATTTTTCTGGTGTTGATCAAATTTTATTGAAATTTCATGTTTTGTAACTTGTCTACAATGTTGTGACTTATGTTGGAACCAGAGAACTTAACGAACTACAGTCACGTAGATTAGTTTTCGTTCAGTCAAACTGGGGAATGTGGACTTAGTCACGTAACTACCATTGCGGAAATAAAACAAATCGTCTTAATACCAAGCCATTTTTGATCGTGCTAACCTAACCTTAAAAATCATGTAATGTGGTACATATTTCTTAGTTCACAGCGATATCTCTGGACAAAGAGTATATGAAAACATCTACATCAACTGATTATAAATAAGTAAAAAGCAACATATAATTAATATCTTAGTTTAATATATCTCATCTGAATGCAATACATTCGATTGTTTCAGTGTTCTGGTAATTCATTTTAGTTATATAGTATCGTTATTAAATAACACCAATAGCCTCGATTTTGCAGTAACATCTCTGGTCACAGTTAGTGAAATGACGAAGGTCGACCATGTTACAGCTGCGCTACGGACACGATGTCACAGTGACCAAAGAAGCCTTTTATGCAGCAAGATAACGTATTATCTACACTGGCAAAGCAGTCACGGATGCTTCAGATATTTCTGTATCGATACACGCCATTGTATTTATGAATTTAAGTTATTCATTTTTCAAAAAATTAGAGCATCGAAATGAACATTGCACCTCTTCTTCAATAATTCTTGAAGTAATGGAATAATTCAGCAATTCAAAGCCAGACAGCATATCTTTGCTCCAATGTAAAGTTTGCGCTCAATGTTAATTAGTACAGAGTATGCATTTCAATTTTGCTACATCATTTAACTGACTCTCGAGATAAATTATTACTTCCTGCTTTTAATAAATAAGAGTTTATAGACTGTGAGTGATCCACTTTCTTCCTTCACTGAACATGTTCTGAGAAGAGGATGGTTATTAACTCGTCTGGGTGTAAGATGACTGAATACAGCTTTCGCTTGCAAGTTGTTTAGTGGAGAGGCCACCTGCTTTCGCTTTTAAGCACTAAGCGCCGTTTGTGAACTCACATCTGTGAATGACTGCTGCTAGGTACTCCGACATCCACTCTGCATTTGAAAACAACATAATAGCCCAATGACAGGCATCTCGGTAATTAACTAATCCGTCCTGTCGTAAATTTATGATGATTACGTTTAATTACTTCGTTCTCCGTTTCAAAGGTTACTGTCGCAGGTCACCACCAAAGGTTAGTGACTACTGCTTTGAATGGATTAAATAGTTCTATGAAATGACAACATCGACGGATCACTTTCCACTTCACATTTATTTCGTTCAAAGCTTCATGCTAACATTACACGCGAATAAGGCACTAGACTCGTCCAAAGATACTAAAGCACAATACATTTTGACGGCAACTGAAAACTTTAAACTGAAACTAAATGGAAACTCCAACTAACTAACTGCTTGCCTCTGCCAGTCTCTAGAGAAACATCCGGAAGAGAACAAAGATGGTCGACCGATGTTTCTCGAGCTTTGACAATACAATCAAATCCACACTAAATCAATTATCACTGCTACAAAATTAATCACAATCATCATGAAACACTCAGAAATGAACATTAAAGATATTTATAGGCATTTACACACAAAATTATCGATATAAGCCAGTCCAAACTGGACGAGAATTGTCCGCCAAACATCGTGGCTCACATCAACACTTACAATTACAAACTTTTAATTAATGTCTCATACATAATACTGTCCTTGATCGTACTACATATCAAGTACGTACACACCATCATTTCTCTTGGTAAATTATTTCAATCCCTGACCCCTTACAGTAGCGACAATAAGTATTTTGACAAACACATTTTATAGGAAAAATAAACTTTATTAAAGGAACTTCCTTACAATTATTATGTCACTTTTTCTACTGCTCTATTTTCTTTAGTTTCATAAGAAAAGGAACATTATTTTCTATTACTTACAATATTACAATACGTACAAAATTTATCCAAACGTGAAAAATCAAAGAAAATTCAGTCTTTTCTTAGTACTTAGTAGGCAACATGTGTGATTGCAGAATTTCACAATATTTGAACCGATCCATAATCCCCTCAATAGGGACTAGCGGACCGACACCTAAACGCGAGAAACAGCCCCACACCATGACATGCCCAACGCCATGCTTCACTGTTGGAACTTGATACTGCACATCGTTTCTGGCGTTAATTGGGCGTCGAACATACCGAATCCCATCAGAAGAAAACAAATTGAATTTACTTTCGTCGCTCCAGAGCACACGGGACCACTGCTCAGGGGTCCAGTTTTGGTGGTCTCTCGCGAACTCAAGTCGGGCTTTCCTATTCTTCGCCGATATTAAAGGCTTTTTACTGGGACGTCGGCCATGAAGATTTGACTCCCTTAGGATTAATTTGACGGCACTATTTGAAATTTGCACGTTGTGATATTCCCGCAATTCTTTGTTAATGTCGACGGCTGTCTTCTTTGGATCGGCCTTTGAGAGCTTTCTTATAAGATTCTTGGTCCGAGGCGTTATTTTACAGGGCCTACCTGCTCTTTGTTTATTATCTGTTGTCCCTGTTGACTGATGCTTGATTTTCCAAATGTTTACGATTTGCCTAGACAAACCAAAATCCTTCGCAACTTGAGCCTGAGTCTTGCCTTTCCGAATAGCACTGATTACGGCGTCTTTTAAATCTTGAGAGTTTTCCTTCACTTTCGGCATGTTGAATCCTGTGTAAACAAAGGGTATTCGATATAACGCACATAAGCGGGGTAAAACAATTGTTCTGTAGCAGTAAACTGAAGTGTCAAAATACTTTTTGTCCGATCAAACTGACAGTATCGGTTGTATACTCACCACAGTAACGCCGAACTCTGATACAGGTATTTGCACAGTCGTCTGCTGCCGCAGAGTGACCAAACATAGACAGGGGTTAGCCGGTCGACGCGCATTGCGCCCTCCAGCGGGGAAAATGTGTTTGTCAAAATACTTATTGTCGCTACTGTACCTAAGAAAGAAAATCTTCCCCCTCATTGGTGCCTGAAATCGAGTGTCAGTTTGTGGTCATGGTCATCTTTTCCCTTCCACGTACTTCTCCTAATTCTTCCACCCTTTCCACGCCTCATCGCCGATGTACGCCTTGAACACTTCCATGACTTTCTTCACCCTCCTCCTGTCTCCCAATGAACCCCATTCCAGCTCTTTTGTCATATCGATTTGTGTTGTGCAGTAATTTTCAGAAACACATTTAGCAGCGTACAGATCAATTATAAAAGATTTTGTTGTTTTCGCAGCGATGATACTATACTAACATAATATAATTTGCTTACAGTATTAATGCTGCGTTGAATACTCCTACTTCTTCTTCTTCTTCCCGACGTTTCGGCCAGGGCATAGGTCTTTATCAGGGGCCGTCTACCGATTCTGCTTCAAACTGTGATCTGCTGGAGACTGGCGTGCTGGTTGTTTACGTATTTGTACCGTCGATTGTTTGACAATATCGATTACACAGAGATATGATTTTTACGATTTAATATCTGTGGGTCCAGAGTTAATTATTTATCTAACACACATTTCAAAGCTTGGGTAAGACCATAACCACCATCCTTGTTGAGGTTGTTAGGGTGTTTGAATATTTCAATAGCCTCTCGTACTTTTTTTCGTAGAAAACCTTCGGTTTTAACTAGCACTCTTGTATTTTCCCACAGTATTTCATGTTCTTCCATCTGATGTTCGGCAGTCTCCAGCAAATCACATTCTGTAGCAGATTCGGTAGACGGCCCCTGATAAAGACCTAAGCCCTGGTCGAAACGTCGGGAAGAAGAAGTAGGAGTATTCAACGCAGCATTAATCCCGTAAGCAGGGCCGGCGCTAGGGTGGGGGGGGGGGGGAAGCGGGTCAAATGGTCAAATGTACCCGGGCTCCACCGGCTGATGGGGGCCCCGATCACCGGCTGTAGGGGCCCCCAGGCCAGAAGCCAAGGATCCGCCCATTGTTGGCCCACCAGTTTATAGAGCTAAAAAAAAAGCTGAAATTCCTAGCGTCGGCCCTGCCCGTTAATTAGTAATGTGCTTTAAATCTTCGTAAAGAAGTCTGATGTATTGTTTATATATGTTTTAATGAATTGTAACTTTTGTTTGATGTCATTGCCTTTTAGGAATTGCGGGGTGAATAAAACAATAGCGCTTCCTTTTATTCTTTGATTTCTTCCTACAATGTCTGCCACATTTGTTGTTCTTTGATTTGCTTTATTTTTTAATAGATATTTTATTTTCAAAAGTAATCCTTTTCTACATGCTTTTAGTTTTACTTCGATGTCATTTAGAGGGGAGAAACGACTGTGGGCAAGGGTCGGGAAGGAATTCGGCGACGGTCTATTGAAGGAAGCATGGTGCATTCTCCTGTAGTGACCTGAGGAACCATGGAAAACAGAAATTTGGATGGCCGGACGGGGATTCGAACCCGTGTCCTCCCGAACGAGAGGCCAGAGCGTTACCGCTTACCGACCACGCTGCGGCGCGGGCGGTCAGTGGTCTGAGCTGTTGTGGATGTGGCCTTGTTTCGGTGGTCCAGTTTCTTCTGTTTCCGCCGTTAACGCTTTCTTCGTCGGCCGTATCGCTTCACGCAGGAGCGCTTGTTGGGTTACCGATAGCAGACGCGCTATAGAGTGTGTGAGGGAGAGGTTCAGAGGACGGTGAAAGTTGGGTGGGACCTGCACCGCGCCTTCAGCCTCTTGACAAGGCACCAGCGACTGACGGGACGAGTGACGCAAAATGCCAAACAGCACGAACACCTTACAACATTTCCCGAGTACAAAAGAAAGCGATACGTCCACTGTCTCTAGCGGCGGGTTTCATTTAATTGATTCGACAGTCGCTAATCATTCCCTCGTCATTCATGTGTCGACAGTTTTTCCAGCTTATTCAAAACATGTTTCACAAAACCCGTCAGAGTGGCTCAGTGCGCCGCACACTGGATCGGGGAGGTAAAACGGGACCAGGCACGAGCCAGGCCCCCCTACCCCTACCAGCAGCCAGACTGCAGTTTTTAGGGGATTTTCCGCAGCCACCAAAGCGAATTCTGACACTCTACCTAATCTCTGCCTCATAAACTACACATTTCACAAACAAAACTAACACTTGTCACACAGAACATAGTTACAAATTTCGCAGACAGATGGCAGCAATCGACTCCTCCCGCATTTGTACGTAGGATAACGTGGCAGCAAGTATAAAATGCCTTGCATCAGCAAGGATGTGCGGCCGTAAGGGAGCGTCCATAAACCACGTAGATCCATTTTGACTTCCTGTGAACCACCTTCCCCCATGTAGCCTGACGTGACTTGTGTCTCTACCCCCCTCTCCCCTCCCCGGGTAACACGTAGCTTTTTTTCCTTATTGATTCCAGAAAACATTTTGTACTGTTTTCTCTTGTCAGACTATCGTAAATTACATACGGGGATAATTAAATGACGGAAATAAATATTTACATGGTTTTGTATGTTTGTAGCTCATTTTAACTGTGACAAATAATACGAATGAAAACCTGCGTGGCCTCACGTAGCCCTGCGTAGCTTTCCAGACAACCCTTCCCCCCTAGACAGAGCCACGTATTTTATGGATGATTCCTAAGATCAAAGCTGCAAATACAACCATGCTAATGATGAGTAAAGCTCATCAAAGGCAGCCGATCCCTCATGTTGCCGCGCCGGAGTGTTACCCCTCACCCACCATGCTTTGTCTCTGAAACGATGTAAACGTTTTGAATTTCACGACAAACTGTACTTCCAATTTTCATACTTGTTACAGTGCTAGTCTATACAGTAACTACAGACGCATGCTACTGGGATTTTGTGACAGCTCAACTGAGCTTTGTGGTCTTCCTGCCAATAAAGCTAGAGGCTCGTGTGGTTACATAATTTTTATTTATTGCGTATTCCGTCCCTGTCTTAAGCTAACACGGTAATCCTGCCGGGTATGGGGGCCCACAGCTTAACGTGGAATCCGAACGACGGAAGCGTTCTGGCGTAGTTCACATTACACAGCAAGCTGTGCCAGAGGTGAAAGTCGGGTTAAATACCTTTGAAAATCGCGGACAATTCAGGGGTCCGAACCGTGGATTTTCGATCTCCAGTCAGACGCCTAAACCACTGAGCCATTAAGCCAATCTGCTTGCCTAAAATTTCACAGGTATGTTTTTACTTACTTACTTATTGCTTTATCCCTCGTTGACGGTTATGGTCATTAGAGGCGGGGTGGGACTAGGGACAAGGAACGGGAAGGAATTCGGCCGTGGCCTTCTGAAAGAAGCATCCCGGCATTCGCCTGGAGTGATTTGGGGAAACCATGGAAAACCCAAATCTGGATGCCCGGACGGGGATTCGAACCCGCGTCCTCCCGAATGCGAGGCCAGAACGTTAACCGTTCACCCCCCACGCTCGGTACTGGTATGTTATCTATACTTCTATACTACATAATAAAACTGAGGAAGAGATGTGTGTCTAATTTTTTTAAATTATGTGTAGGATTAACACTAGTTACTGAGATGCCAACACCGAAAGATTTAGAATTTTTGTCTGTATGTCTGTAAATTCGCGCAACACACAGTACCAGAGCATAAATTTTAATTAAATTGCACCTTGTGCTAGCTTAGGTCGTCGTTCAGGTTGTGCGATACCTTTTTATCTCATTACGCTACAAATTCCCGATGATACAGTGCACAAAACTGTAACTTTGGAAATTTTTGTGTGACTGTCAGTGCATGACTGATTATGACATACATCCCCATAACACTAAAGCCAATATCCATTTTTTGTCTATCTTTACGCGCTTGTCGTTAAAACTAAAGAACAACATTAAACTAAAGTTAACATAGTGATAATTTATAGCATCTTTTACTACATATGATACTTTTTAATCATGTTTCGTCTATGATACAAAGGACAAAACCGGAAATTTTATAATAATATGTAATGATTTAAAGCTTTACGGGCTATGCCGTGTCGTTTATTAGATTATCTAAGCATTCGGCTGTTATACTCCAGCCTTTATGTTCACATAGCAACAGTCGCCAAGTATCGCAGAGGAAAAGGCCGCTATCTTCGTTGATGTTGTTGGAATCCCTTAATATTTCTGCTGCCTCTTTCACACGTCGAGGCCACCACTGGTCTTCTCTCCACAGTAGCTTCGTGTCTTGATATTTTATTTCATGCCCGGTGTTAATACAATGGCGAACGACGGCAGATTTGTCGCTGTTGTTATATTTGTAGTGGCGGATATGTTCTTTGAGTCACTCCGCCACTGTGCGACCTGTCTCGCCTACGTAAACACTGCCACAGCTACAGGGGATTTCATAAACACCCGTAAGCTGGTGTGGGTGTAATCTGTCTTTTACACTGGTTAATGACTGGCCAAGTTTGCAATGAGCTTTATACACGATTCGCACCTGCACCAGCTTAAACAGTTTCCCATTCCGGTCGGTGATACCACGTATGTATGAAACACAGACGAATTTTCTTGGCACATGGTATTATGAGATAAGTTGACGTCTTCCATGGGTTTTTTTAGGTCTGAAAACCCTTCTGATGTCTGATTCACTATAGGCGTTGGCTCGGAATATTTTTGTATGACTCTCCTTTTCTTCCTTCAGACTTTCCGGGTCACATACTGTCCTCGCTCTTAAATTCAGTGTGGAACTTTGTCATCCTATTGTACCAACATTGTATCACTGATTTATTTTGTAATCCATTAAGAGGTAAGATTTTATTACATTACTTGTTAAAACTAATGTAAATATTGAAGCTGGCCGTGTGGTCAATAGACCGAAGGTCATCAAAATAAAATAAAATAAAAATTAAATTCACTGTTGTTAATACGCCTCTCTTCGTTGCCGGGTGATGGTGCGACATGGCGTGCAGATATCTATTGGTGTGGGTCGCCTTGCAGTACACCGTATGATCCAAATGTCCATCACCTCGCTTTTGAACCAGGACATCAAGGAATGGCAGTTGTCCATTTTTCTTCCACTTCCATGGTGAATTGGATTCTTGGATGGGCACTATTCAGGTGGTATAGGAACTCCTGCAAATTCTCCTTCCCGTGAGGCCAGATGACATAGGTATCTTCAACGTACCGGATCCACATTTTAGGTATTAGGCGCGCATGGTTAAGGACCTCCATTTCGAATGCTTCCATAAATATGTTGGCAGCTACAGGTGGAAGTTGCGAGCCCATGGCCGCACCTTCAACTTGAGCATAAAGTTCACCACCATATTGGAACGCAGTTGACTTAAGGCAGAACTCTGTCAGGTCAGCCCACACAGTAAACATTCCTTGTGCAAGAAGTTTAGCACGTATTACAGCAACGGCTTCGTCTACCGGCACGTTAGTGAATAATGAAACAACATCAAAACTCCCCATGATGTCAGTCTTTTCTAGCGTCAGATCATCAATTATTTGTATAAAATGAACTGAGTTCTTTACAGCTGATCTTATATCTTCTGTAAGATGTTTGAGTTTTCTGGCAACATACCGCGCAAGTGGATGTGTAGGTGAGTTGACCGCGCTCACAATCGGACGTAAGGGAACCTCTCTTTTGTGCAAAATTGTCTGGCGCTGCTTTCTCGCAGTCGAAATATGTACATTACTGAATATATTGCAACATGTGCCGTAGAATTGTAACAGCAATGTACATTCGATAGTCCTTTGCTTGTTGACGCTCGGAGTGAGCGGACGTGTCGTGCTGTGCGCTCCGACTTAGCAGTGTATGTAGTGTTGTTGCAGTGTTGGTTTTGGGTTTTGTGGATTCTGTGTTTCTACCAGTGTCCGGATACGCCTGCCATTGCAGCTTCAGCATTGTACAGGTACTGTGAAAAATTGCTATATTGTGAGATAGATCCAGCGAGGCTTCGGACTTGAGAATTGACCTGCAGGTTAACAAAATGGATTTAGTTTGTGATGAACCCACATATTAGGAGTCGCAGATGGAGCTCAGTAACGGAATGAATACGACAAGCGATACTAGTGACTGCGTTCCAAATGCATTTGGAGAGAGGTACGAGGAGCTAGTTAAATACCTAAATGAGATCCAGGGCCAAAAATTATCAGAGCAGAAACTAAGAGAGCTAAAGGATAAGTTTGCGTCCTGGGCAGTCGCTGTATCTCATATGGAGGGAAGACTGAAGGAGTTAATCAACGAAAATAATAGACTAAGACAAGAAATTAAGGAAAACGGGGGTGTGCAGCCCACACATAGCTATGCTGCTGTCGCAGCTACTGGTGGAAGGCACACACCAAAAGTATGATAACCCCAACAGCGACTTGTGCAGTGTTCATTTCTTCTAAAAAAGGGGAGACGCCCAAACAAGTGGCGGAGAAGGTCACTACGATACTAAGGCCGCAGAAAGATAAAATAAAATAAACAGAGTCAGACAACAAAGCAAGCTGTAATTGTTGAGACAAATACCGCGCAGGATGCAAAGAAAATTCTCGATAACCAGACACTTAATACTGACATGAGATGCGAATTACCCAGGAAGCGGAAGCCGTTAGTTATTCTATATGATATACCAGTCTCCATCGATACAGAGAAATTGAGAGATATTGTTTATGAGCAAAATTTTGAAGACAAAGTAGCAGAACTGATTTCGTAGAAGGTTTCAAACCAAGATTTAAAACAGGTCCGAGAAATAAGGCTACCGTCCATCATGTAGTGGAAGTTAGTGGAAAAGTTAGAACTATGTTGTTGGAACAGAAAAAAATATTCATTGAATTTTCAGCTGTGACGGCTAAGGATTACATTACAGTACCGAACTGTGTAAGGTGCTGTGATTGGGGTCATGTCAGCAAGCACTGTCAGCAAGCTGACTCAACATGCGGCCACTGCGGTGTGACTGGACACAAGAAAGACCAATGCGAAAAGAAAAACATTGCTCCTGTATGCATCCCATGTGCGAAGAGAGGTAAAACGTGCAAAAAGAAAGGGAAGGAGTGTCTAACCTATCAGATGCTCCTTCAGCGTATGATCAGCCGAATAGATTATGGATAAGCCAGTTAAAACAGCAAAAGGGATTGAAAAAACCCTTATGTATAATAAACATGGGATAGTAATAACAAACAAGAGAAAAAATAAAAAATCCGTCACGGAAGCGCAGGGATGCAGAACGAGCGGCAAACTTTAGAAGTAAAAAACAAGGCCGAGACTTAGCACCAAAAATGATAGACTCAGCAGTACAGACGGAAGAAGTCGCAGAGACACAAAACACAACGAAAGATGCTACAGTTCAGACTGAAGAATACGTAGAGACGAAACACATAGCGAAAGACACTGCAGTTCAGACCGAAGAATACGCAAAATAAAAACCAGACTGAAGGATACAATCACACAAACTGTTACCACCCCTCCTTACCCAGGAAGAAGGGCAGGACTTGGTTGGTGTAAAGGGCCTAACTTGGTCGATGCAAGCCCGACGGCAGCGCAATCTACACACCCTAAAATATCACTGCAAACAAAGTTTGAAAAAAGAGCTGCGTTAGATCCCACAAAAATATACATAGACCTTGAGAACACGGTAAAAATTAGCAGACTTAGAACAAGAGCATGTGTTGGCAATGGCACCTTAGGCACCTCACTAGGATGCTGCACCCAGCAGGAAAAACAGTCACCTTTCCTCAACTTGAAGCAGTGGACAGAATACAACTCAAGACCAGCAACTTACCCACGGATCCAGTCCAGTTGTTGACGCTAGTTAAAAAATTATTCAACAACAGAAATGAGATTTTTGACCCGGACCAAATATATAAACAATTTGTGATGACTCATGGAAGGATAGTTTTCGACGCGAAACTTCCATGGCCTCAGAGTAATGTTTACACTAAACACCCATAGATGAAAGGTACAATCAAAGTTGCACAAATTAATGCAAGACGGACAATATGGTCCTGCATGAGCTAAGGAATCTTGCTGCGCAACATGACTGGGATGTTATCTGTGTGCAAGAGCCTTACTCTAAGGGCGGACAAATACCACACATGCCAGTATCCTCACAAACCATAGTAAGTGGACCTAAACCTATGGCAGGAATCATTGTACTAAACAAAGAACTAACTGTAACCAAAATATCGCAATACTGTGATGAGCACACAGCATGTGCAGAGATCGATACCGGGTGGTGTAGCGTTACTTTGGTATCGATGTACTGCCAATATAAGGACCCTATAGATGCTTATCTAAATAAAATAAGAAAAATTTGCACTGAGTTACAAGATCAAAGGATAATTATAACAGCAGATATAAATGCACACTCCCCGCTCTGGTACAGTGATACAACGGATGAACGAGGCTTAATGGTAGAGGAACTGTTAAATGAGTTATGCCTGGAAGTCAGGAACTGCCCCTAATAATGCTCAACGTTTAGTAATAGAGCCGGTGCAAAATCGAATATCGATGTAACGCTGACCAATCAGCTGGCAGGAAACCTAGCCAGAACTGGAGGGTGGTTGAAAACGAAACTACAAGTGACCACAACTTGATTCTGTTTGATCTGGCCAAAGGTAGGTTGCAAATCAATGAAAATTAAACGACACAAGGAAAAAATATAACTTACGTAGGGCAGATTGGGCAAAACTAAGAGATGAATTCCGTCTACCAGTGGATCTATTGGAAGGTAATGATGTAGATGTCATAGCAAGAGGGATCACGCGTGAAATTCAGCGCGTAATGAAAATAGGCCATTCCCCTCAAAAGACCAGCGAATACTACAGACATACCGTGGAGCGACCGACTGCAAAAACTACGATCGGAGATGAGGAAGGCGAGAAAAGAGTACCAACGGTGCATGATTGCTGCCGATAGGTGCTTGCTTCTCGATAGATACAGGGAAAGGAAGACTGCCTTTAAAGAGCTGCTAATAAAAACAAAGCAGCAGAGTTGGGAGGCTTATGTAAACGCTAATTTAAAGTCAGATCCCTGGGGCGTCCCCTACAAGATCGCAGCTAGCAATTGAGACCACCGACTACACTATCAAACCGTAAGAAGGGCAGACGGGACCATGACGGCCAATTGGAGCGCAACAGCTGAGGAACTGTTAAAAGTACTATTACCCGACGATGAGGCAGTAGGTGAAAGTTTAGAGCAAGAAAATCTCCGTAAAGGTCACAATGAAATTTATACCTCAGCTACTTTAGCGGATGATGTGACACCAGACGAAGTAATTAAAGCGATTAACGCCATGTCGCGGAAAAAGACACCTGGACCGGACGGAATCGCTGCTGAAGTGCTCCAGGCATTAGTGGTCCAGTTGGACTTCACCACTCTGCATACTGTTTAATAAATGCCTTCAGCAAGGCAGGGTTCCAAATATCTGGAAGCAGAGTGAAGTGGTGATCCTAAAGAAGGGGAACGACAAGGATCCATTAAATCCTAAATCCTATCGGCCGATCTGTCTGCTAAATGTGCTTGGAAAAGTGCAGGAAAAAATTTTAGTATGGAAACTACAGGAACACAGGAAAAAAGTATGGTATGAGTGTACATCAGTTTGGTTTCAGAGCGGGTAGGTCGACCGACGATGCCATAAATAAGGCCGTGCATCTAGTGAAAAGTAGTAATAGCAAGTATGTAATAGCTATCGCCGTCGACATTGCTGGAGCATTCGATAACTTATGGTGGCCGGCTCTTTTAGCCGCCTGCGAGAAATAGGAATTCCTAGTAACCTCTATGGAACGTTACGCGACTACTGTAAAAACCGATTTGCCAAACTGAGATGTCCACGAGTGACTATAGAGAAAAATTAACTAAAGGCTGTCCGCAAGGATCGGTGTGTGGACCAGTGTTCTGGGACGTAACATTCGAAATGGCCATAGAAAGCATGATTGGGCAAGAAGGACTCCTGGGGCTTGTTGCCTTCGCGGATGACCTTCTACTGCTGATACAAGGCGGAACAAGGGACGAAGTAGAGGCTAGAAGCAGAATGGCATTAAGACATTTACAAAACTGGTGCTCCAAAGTGAAATTAACCCTTGCACCACACAAGACTCAATTCATGGTTCTCAGTGGCCGCCCCAAGCGAATCCAATAATAAAGTTAACGACGTCTCCATAAAAAGAGTTAGAACTTGTAAATACCTGGGAGTCACGCTAGACGAGCGACTAAATTTTACTGACCATATAACGGAGGTGTGCAGTCGTGCCAAAATAGTGATGAACAAACTGATCAGTATTGGGCAAAGAAGATTTCATCTTCCAACGTCCATAATAAGGAGGTATCACGACAGTATATTATCCTCGATTGTGGGATATGCTGCTAGCAGTTGGGCGCATAAGTTACGACAAGTTAAACCTCGCCAGGCACTAAGAAGCGTACAAAGAAGCATACTGATAAGATTAAGTGGTGCATATAGCACAACAGCGACCGACTCTCTGCTGGTTGCGTTGGGCGTTTGGCCACTTGACCTAGAAGTTAGAAAGAGAGGGGCACACTATTGGCTACGAACCGGTGACGCCGAAAAAGTAGAACAAATTTTAGGAAGACCGGTTACAGAAGCACGGGAGATAAAAACAGTCTTGATGGAAGAATGGCAACAACAGTGGTCGCGTAGTACGACTGGCAGGAGAACCTACAATATTTGGCCAACAATTCAAGAGAGATTAAACCTTCGTCACCTAGATCCGTCAACCGGACTTGTTCATTACATCACTGGACACGGGCCATATCCCAGCCTACTACATAAAAGAGGACTAAAAGACAACAAGCTTGTGTGAGTGCGGGGAAGAGGGTACACCCCGAACACATCGTCTGGGATTGCACACAATATGGCAGAAGCCAGAAACGAAGGATTTCATGAACTAAGAAACATGAAAACGGGAAGACATACTAAAAAATTGAGCAACTTTGGCGCAAACTAGACGAAGTGACGCAAAATATATCCAAACTGCAAAAGGAGAGATTCATGCAAAGTTTAGCGACAGCAAGAGGAAGGCCAAGTCAAGCGACTATGACGTCACAGAGTAACACCCGAGAGCATGCCACAAGCGAATGCGTGTCTAAGCGCTCGATCAGCGAATTCATATATCGTGCTGAAAACGCAACCAGCTGATCTGCGGAGAGGAGTGCTTAAACCATATTAAGACTTTAAATGGACCGTTTCGCAGCAACACCACTGGAGATTCTACCTACAAACAGAACTTGCTGAAGCAACACGTATAAAAGTATATAGTGAATGTATAAGTTCTTTACTAGTGCTCACATGAACTATAGTCCGATGCATAAAATGTGGTCTGACATTGCAATAACACAAATAATAGATAATAGTTGCAGTCTCGAGCCGCTTCTGAAGTAAAACATTGTTATCTCTTAAAATATGTAAAAATGTTAATAGTTAGTTAAGAGTAAAAGTGGTAAATTATGTAGCCAATAATCTTAAAATAGGAATTTGTTCAAATATTGAAAATAACAAATACCGGCATGTAGATGTTAAACTAATCTAGTTCACCTGTGAAACGAAACAACCTACTAGCCGGATATTAAAGACTCCTTACTTCTGCAATTAGATATATATCATTGAAAATTAGTTCTCACAACCAGTGTTGGAGGGTGGCCAGTCTCCGATGGGCGGCCTTCTCGGTCACTTTGGCTGCCAGAGAGACTGAGAACGTGCGCTATTCCCCCGGGAGATTTGGAATCGGGCGATACAGCTCGATACCAATGTCGGAAAATGCTTTCTTAGATGGTAGAGTAGTAGGATAGTAGTTCATAGCTAGTAATTAGTAATAGTAGTAGTGGTAGACGTACGAAGTGACATAGTTGAAATATTTAAAAATGTCCTAACCCATAAAGTGGACAGAGAAACTGCAGGACACCTGTACAAAACAGAAAAACTATAATAAATCAATTATGACAAAATGCAGCAAGTGTTAGAAGAGTTATAATATATGTTTAACAGGCGCGAACAATCCGGATGGTATCGTGCCCAACAAGAAAAGACTGTACAGATATGCCAAAGCCATACATAACACAAATTTGTAAATTATTCCATTGTGAAATTATCTGTTGAAATATCAACTGTAAAAACTGGTTGTGGTTAATATTAAGGCCTCATTTATAGTTTCTAGATACTAGGCTGTCGAAAAAATGTGTGCTAAATAAAAAAAAAAAAAAAAAAAAAAAGTCCTTTCAGTATTCCTTATGTCTGCATGTAAAATAATGCCTTTAATTTGTTTTATTATAATTTGCACTCATATTTTTAATTCATTTTAGTTATATCGGAGAACTGATTATCCTTGTAAAGACCTCCGTTGCTTAATGCTTATTTATGCTGTGTAGAAGCTTATTCTTTATTGACAACATGTCTCGACCACGACCGAATTGAAAGTATCAGAGTTCGAACAAAACAAAAAGTCTAGCGGGAAGTGAATGACGTTTGACATTTAGTCGTTATTGCATTCAGAAACGCGAGAATCTTTCAGTCCAAAGACCGTAGCGTAAAGTATGCCAATAACTTTTAATGATGGTTAGCTAAGGCTATGTTCGAATACTGTTTTTGGACTAAAATGTCAAGCAATCGGTTGAGAATGTGAGCCAGGTAATAAACGTATTACTTTAAAAAAAAACACGGACTATACTGTTCTATTAGGGTGTTTATAGCATGGTTTACATGCGTATAAATAAAGCAACCTGTTTAGTACTTACGCCAGACACCACCAGTTCAAATACTGCGTGCGGAGAAGTCGAGAGTGCCTATGGATCATCAATATACAACGTTAACTTTCCCAAAGTCGTTCAATAAGTCCATAGAAAAAGGTAAAAAAATAAATAATTTTCTATATATTTATTTTAATTTAGAATACAATCTTTTTTTAGTTCAATACACCTATCCAAACGCTTCATTTAATTCTCTATGCCCACCAAAAAGTAGGATTTTGGAAATTATTCAAAATAGGCATCTGTTTAGGCGAATCTCCTCATTCGAGGAGAACCGTTGCCCGCCGAGTCATTTATTTAAGTTGGAAATAAAAAAAGTCACGGGGGGCCAAAGCTGGTGAATACGGTGGATGTGGTAATAACTAGAACTTCAAAGTTCCATAATTTGGCCACTG
>JARYHS010011408.1:195824534-196104775 GCA_031002005.1 Vandiemenella viatica
ATGAAGATAAATGCAAAGAAGAGTCAGCTTATTAGATACACAAATAAAAAAAACAAAAGGTTAATTATGAATATAAGGTGGGAAAAGAATTGCTTTCTGAAGACTTGAAATGTAAATATCTTGGAATTACTTTTGATAACAAACTTAACGGGGCAGGACACATAGGACAGTGGT
This sequence comes from Vandiemenella viatica, assembly GCA_031002005.1. Taxonomy (NCBI): domain Eukaryota; kingdom Metazoa; phylum Arthropoda; class Insecta; order Orthoptera; family Morabidae; genus Vandiemenella; species Vandiemenella viatica. Next base: position 195,824,709 of record JARYHS010011408.1, read on the forward strand.
AGGAAAAGGTTTCATAAGTTCTGCACTTGTTGGAGAGAGTGATGAGGGATGTACGAGAGAAGTCAAGGAATTGGGTTACAAAACTTTGGTCAGACCATTGCTCGAATATGGTAGTGTAGTATGGGACCCTCATTTGTACGTATCAAATACAGGAGTTGGAGAGGGTGCAAAAAAGGGCTGCTAGATTTGTTTCTGGAAATTATCACAGAATGAAATCAGTGACGGATATGATAAAGGAGCTGGAATGGGATTCATTGCAAGACAGGAGGAGGATGAGGAGGGTCATGGGAGTGTACAGGGCATTTACTGGCGATGAGGCATGGAAAGATATTGCAATAGGTATGAAAAGTAGTGCATGGAAGGGAAAAGATGACCATGACCACAAGCTGGCACTCGATTTCAGGCACAAGGGTGTGGAAAGATTCTCTTTTTTAGGTAAGGGTGTCACTGTAGAGCGCTTTGTTGCAAGACTCATCAGGAAACATTTCATTTTGCCACTCAGCACATTATGTGCACGCTATCTCTCTCCGATCTTAATGTCTTGTTACGGTTCCACTGTTCTACACATCCTCCGATTATTATGTGATTCAGACCATTCCTTCTGGGCGTTCCAATTTTCACAAACGACATTGTATTATTCACACAATTGCGTTAAGACGAGAGCATTCCACCGCGTAATGACTGACTTAAACAAAATGGTCTACTAGCAGTGAATATATGAACACGGTGAGAGTGGTAGAACTAATGTTAACGTATGTGAGTGATATTATATAATTTTCTTACGGGATTAATGCTGCGTTGAAATACTCCTCCTTCTTCTGAGTGATATTTAATAACCTGATAGTATTAATAATGAGCTACGCTATTACATAATAAAGGGGTCTGACAAAGATGTGTCCTGTCTCCTATAATTTTCAATGCGTATATTCAAGACTCACGGGAGGGATAAGATTCGAGAAATAAGATGCCGTGCTGATGCTTTTATATATTCCTTCTTTCCTCGTGCTATTCGGGATTGGAATGCGTGGGTTTAGGATTGGCGCTTAGCACCCTCTGCCACCCACAATGTTTGTGATTTGCAGAGTATGGATATAGATGTAGATAAGATCAGAGACGAAATTGATGCTGGGACAAAGATGCAGCGAGAGCTAGTAAACATGATTCGATTCGCAGATGGCACTGTGAGAGCAACGGAAAGTGCAGAGGATCTTAAGAAAATTTTGGAAAGAATGGAGGAAGCAATGGGGAATGAGTAAATATGAAAATTAATAAAGCGAAGACGAAAGTCATGGTATGCAGTAAGGTAAGGACTCGAAAGTGAAAATTAAAATTAATGAAGAGACATTAGATGATGTGCAAGAATTCTGCGACCTAGGAAGCAAAATTACAAATGATCGAAGAAGCAAGAATGAGATAAAATGCACCAGTGCTCAAGCAAAAATAGCGGTCAACAAAAAGAAACGAATATTTACAACAAATACATCAGTTGGATAATGGATAAAAGACTAGTAAAAGCTTATATTTGGCATATTCCCCTGTGTGGATGTGAAACCTGGACAATTGGTAAAGAAGGGAAAAGAAGATTAATTTTATTTGAGCAATGGTGCTACAGAAGGACGTTAAGGATTAGTTGGAGGGACAAGATTAGTAATGGATAAGTTTTTGAGAGGGCAGGAAAGTATAACTCTGTATGAAAGAGTTTAAAAAGGCGGAGGACAATATTAACTGTAAATATCTTGAGACATTAGAGTTTAGTGAAGACAATATTGGGGGAAATGGTAAAAGGAAAGAGATATCGAGGAATACCACGTTTAAAATACATCAAGCAGATAACGGAAGACGTTGGCTGCCGGAGAGAGGAGGGCAGAAAATAGAGTTGAATGAAAGACCGCCACAGACCAGTCAAAGGATTGACCACCGAAGAAGACGAAGAAGAATATAATAACAATCCTGAAAAGTCAATAACATCACAGTATATGCTTTAAGGACTGAGTAATCTTTAATTTCGTATGAACGGATTAGCAAACGGTTTAACATTCGTTTGACAGGAATGTGATGCTCGTAGGAAAGGTATAAGCAAACATTGTTGTACAAAGGTTTAAAAATATATAACAAAGTACCTGAAGAAAAAGGACCACAACTGTTCCAAGTTTCAGAGAAAATCTGGGTAAATGGCTAGAGGATAGACATTGTAATATTTTCTTGTGAAGGATTCATTGAAATTAACACTTTGTTTTTTTTCTTTTATTTTTAATGTGATGTATGAATTGTAATTCCATATATATATATATATTAGCCATAGGCTATTTGAAAATAAATAAATAAAATAAATAAATAAATTAATTAATTTCTTGTTAATCAGAATACTGTTATGATTACATTACAACTTAAATTTTATAAGCTCTCTTTGATACAGTACGTTCAACTTAGTATGTACATCATAAAGGTTTTCAACTTTTCAACTCTTAAGGACGCCACAAATAAATAAATATCGGATAGTATAAAATTTCAGGAATTTTTATAACTATGAATCTTCACCCTTGAAAAGAAAAATTTGATAAGGTAAGATTAACGAGCAGTTAAAATGTTCACAGTGAGGAGGCATATAATGTTCTGTGTCTTGCTTCCCATAACATTATTATCTCACAATACATGCTTTCCATTCTCTTCGAACTCGCAGACTAATTTGCGATTCTGTTACAGAAGATAAAGTAACAATGAAGGAAAGTACTTATTTCGCTATCGATCCGATCTGGAGCGGAAGACGCAAACGACTGGAGGGTGAAACGATGTTCCGGAGAAGGCCTGCTAGCTGGTGAAAGGGAGCAGAACAAGGCTGCAGACAAGGATGTGTTTTACTGCCTGGGAGCGGTACATCACCACCTCGACACTCCTGTCAGTCATTACCGACATCAGCAGGTAGTAGAACCTAACCGCCAGGGGCGACGCACAAGTTCCTGCCCCGCTGGAGTTACGAAACAGTTAACAAGCTAGTTTCGACGTGGGGCAGCAATATCAAACTTCTAGAGCAATTTTTTAAATAAACTTTTGTTAATGAAATTAGGAACTAAGGCCACAATTAAAACAATAAATTATATCTGCACCCATCAAATTCCAATCTCGGTCAGGATGTAGCAATGTCTGTTATATTCTGACGTCACGCTTCCCACCTCCACTGCCCAACCAACAACGACCGGAGATGTTGTTCTAGATTATGCGCGTTATTTAATAGCAATTCTACTTAGCTAAGCATCCACGAGTCAATGAGCTGCCAGCACACCAAAAGAAAAGTACGTATTTCGTAAAAGTCGACATATTATTTATTAGTTACTTTCCTTAAATAAAATTCGTTCGATGTAGATTTTTCTTATACTCTCTGTACGGCGATACCGTTCTTACAGTAAGCTAAGCAATATCTCCATTACATCATTTTCAAAATTTTGAGCGTTATTTGATGAAAATTGTACTTAGCGATAAAATAAATTGCCCAAATACTGCGTTCAATCAAGTCATTTTTGACGGGCTTACAAGATATTTAGAGTCATTATTATAATAAACTCGAAGAAATTATTTGCTGAAACACGGAAATAAAAGTAGGTGCTGCGTTTAAAGTAATATATTAATTATTAGTTTGTTTTATTACTGATGTCACTATATCAGACATATATAAATATTTCCAGTTAATCAAATTTAGATCGCAATACACTGAATGTATTCGTACACGAGTAACAGAAGCTATGAATTTTGAACAGCAATGTTAGTGGAAGTTGTGGTTATGTCGAAATGCAGACAGGAGCAGAATGACAAATGATACAATTTTTTACGGAATTATAAATAATGTAAGCTGCGTTCATAAGCACCGAGTTACTTAAGTTATTATTTCATACGGATAGAAGTAGTTTCGTATTTATCGCTTTGAATGAGAACTGGATCAGGAATAAAGTAAATGTTATGCGCTATAACATAAGGTTTCAGGATTCCTAATTTATTCTTAATTTCATTGTTTCCTTATTTCTAACATCATTAATTCAGTAGAAGTTCAATCTGTATTACTGTATAAACTAAAACAAAAAAAGTAGAAATTACAAAATAAAGTTATGAGCATTACATAACAACAATTATATCCTACTTATTTAGGTAACCGTAAAGAAAAGGGTTGCCAGAACATTTCTTTCACACGTCATTTTTGACGGGCTTACAGGCTAGTTACTAATGAAAAACGTAAATACAACAGCACAAGAACTGACCTACAATAATTATCTATTAAGGTTATCATGTTATACAATGTTACAAATTTAGCGTAACACTGACTTCGTTGAACGTCTTGATGATAATGTCGAACAAGTAGTGCAGGGCGTGGACCTAGGGTTGCCGGTTTTTTTATTTTAAAAAAAATAAAGTATATTTGTCTTTGGAAGAGGAAAATGAAAAGTATCTGAAAGAAAAAAGTATTTTTTAAAAATTTAGATATTGATTGCCTTAAATACATATATTTTCGTGGTATTACTTTTTGGTTTAATTTAAACAAATTATAGCTGGCACTACATCCTAAAAATAAATTATAAATAAATGAATGAACAACTCATTTTTAAGTGTCTTGGTTGTCCGACGAACAGAATCTGAGTTTAGGCGCCATTTTAAATAATGTAAAAGAAGATTATGGAGTTGAAAACTCCAACATCAAAACAACGATAAACAGAAGAAACCGAGAATTCTACTCTTGTAGGCCAGGTGATTGACAGCCACTCTTCTGTTCAGAAATAACGGCGAGCGGACACGAGTCGATGCGGACGCCACAATATGGATGTTTCGGTCTTGTGGTCTCGGCTGCTAAGTGGTAAGTACGCAGAACAAAGGACAAACAATTATCGCAACTAGAATAAGAGCGTTCCGTTCCATGTATTGTACACGTTACTCGAATTGAAGTAATTTGACATATTTTATTGGTATGAAAAAGTATAACGACCAATAATAAAGTATGATCCTTTATTGTAAAGTATGGTTGGCAACCCTACTTGGACCCATCACCCGCAGCACGACATGTAAATGGTTGAATAATTTAATTTTAAATGGTGCTTGGGTGAAATTAAGACATACAAGATCTTGTTCATTCTTAGAACTAGTACAAACCAAAAATTCAACAGAAATCTGTAAGACTTACGGTGGTTTCAAGGTTATTGTTTTATTTATTTTTTATTAGATGTAGCCCATAATACATTTTTTAAAATTTGATTTAATTAAAATTAAGATGTGGCGCACGCTCCGCTGGCATTTTCCCTACACACTCATTTCTCTTCTTTCCTGCACACACCTACTTTTGCCTCTACAAATTTCAACTTTAAATTCTTTCGACGTTTCTTGTAAATTATTCATCATTTCCCTTGGTAACTTATTCCAATCCCTGACACCGTTAGCTAAAAAAAAAGAATCTTCCTTCACCCTTGTGCCTGAAATCGAGTTCCAGCTTGTGGTCATGGTCATCTTTTCCCTTCCTTTTCTTACACCCATATCTTTCGATGCCTCTTCGGTCATCACCAATATACGCCTTGTACACTCCCATGACCCTCTTCAAACTCCTCCTGTCTTCCAATGAATCCCATTCCAGCTCTTTTATCATATTAGTTACTGATTGTGTTCTGCTGTAATTTCCAAAGACAAATCTAGCAGCCCTTCTCTGCACCCTTTCCAACTGCTATGTTTGACAACCAGGATGAGGGTCCCATACTTCACCATCATATTCAAGAAATGGTCTGACAAAAGTTTTGTAACCCGATTGCTTTATTTCTCTCGTATATCCTCTCATCACGCTCTCCAACAAGTGCAGAATTTTGAAACCGTTTCCTTCTACCTGTCCTATGTATCCTGCCCAGTTAAGCTTGCTATCAAATGTAATACCAAGATATTTACATTTAAAGTCTTCAGCAGGCAATTCTTTCCCCACCTTACAAACATAATCAACCTTTAGTTTTTTATCTGTGTATATAATAAGCTGACTCTTCTTTGGAGTTATCGCAGCCAAAACGACGTACGATAGATGCTTCGATGCTCATAAATTATCTGCTTCACAGTAGTCGATTTTTCTCACGTTTTTTAACTTAAAAAACATTTATTTTCACCACTGCATTTAATCATTTACGATTACATTCTTTTACTTATTCCATAATAAAAATCTTTAGTCCTCAGATTCAACTTAACTCACTTCTTCCATAACAACGAATAAACAAGTTTTACGCTAATCTCTGTGATAATCATTACATTACGATGCTCTTACTGGCTGGCTAAGCTAATTTACTTATGCACATATTTAATACTTACGCGAACCCGTTTCACCATACTTTATCTACATCAATCATTTTATACTTAATTATCACTTAATTATTATTATCACACATAGAACCCGTTTTTAATTGCTTTCCGGTCTGTGAACAGGGTGCTAACAAGTTAATAAAACCAATTTCGGCTTCACTAAAATGGTTTTTTATACTGCAGCCGAAGAAGTGCATTCTGTACTTCCAATTTCATTAAACCTGTTGTTTTTAAAAATGACTTTGTCTGGGTACGAACTCGTGACCTGGCAGGCATGTGGCTGTGTTGTAACTGGCGCCGCCTGCACGCCCGCTATCAGATGGCAGCGGCTGGGTGACCCAGATGACGTAGGTGGTGCTGTTGCCATTGCATTAAGGAGTCGACATACTATATGTTTGCCTGTCCTTTCAATCCTACACTAGGTTCAGGAATAACTATTATAAAAACCATCAAATTTTTGAATGAGCTAAAAACAACCACACTGCCTATACAAAATGACGTTCAGTCGCGGGCCCAATATACATGTGATGTCAGGAAATTTCGAAGAATCCTTTCTATTGAAAGCTCTGTCTGTCCTTAGTCTGTGAACCCACTTACCACAAAAGCCAGAAATTGCTCGAAAAAATGATATGCAGTCGTCATTTAATTTCTTTGTTTGTAAAGTAATTCTGTTTGTATCGATAATTGTGATGAATTTGCTGAAGGTGAGACAGACAGCCAGACAGTCATAAATTTCTGCCTTGTTTACAACTGATCATATTTGAGAAATTGAATGAACTCTAGTGTCATTTGCAGAGAAAGGGACTGTTTACATACGAAATGTGGAAGCGTGTAAAATCATTCAAAGCAAACAGATCTATTTCCAAGGCAAACATGCGAAGGATAGTTTTACCATTTCCCTTTATTAGGAAAACAGAAAGTGCAGTAAAGTGATTCTGCTAAAGTTAGGTGTCATCTGCAGAGTTTGTAGGACAAAGTCACAAGAATAAATTAGGACTTAAAGAAAATTGAGCCTAAATTCAATTTGCTCTCTTATTCCATCGCCTGCAGCTTTGAACTTATTGACGTGCAGTTAGATCACACTGTGAAATTATTTAATGCTGAAACATTAGATGACTGTTTCTAATATTTATTTGCTGAAAAAGACGAAGAAATTTACTGGGAAAATGTTCTCTATCTTTGGGTCTGCATATATCGTTGAGCAAAATTTTTCTTGCTTGAAGATCAATAAGAATATCTCTATGACAGTAGCTTAGAGACTGTGCATTGGAGAAGGTCCAAAAAAGAACTGCCCGGCTCGTGACAGCTGGACGGAAAGCGTAAGTGCGATTTTGAATGAATTCGTTTGGAAGACTTGGAACACCGAATGCGTTGCTCTTGGTAGAAGCTTGAAAAATTCGTGGCTGACCTATTACAGCATGATGGCAAACACATATTACTACCAGCTACATTCATATCTAGGAATGACCGAGAAAAGGAGATATGAGAAATCAGGGTCAGAACCGATTCGTTTGTATACTCTTTTTTTTCACGCGCGATTAGGGAGTGGAATATGAAGGCGTTATTGAGCAAGAGAACTTAGAATCGGATAGGAGTAGTTATCTATAAACCCCTCCGGCCATCCTGATCTGGGTTTTCCATAGTTTCCCCAGATCGCGAATGCCGGGATGGTTCCTAAAAATAGTACATGGGCGCCTTCCGCCCTATCCCGTGTATTGCTTCCTATGCACAAATGATTACACATTAGGACAGGTGCAATGCACCCTCCGCCACCCACTTGTAGTGAATTGCGGGGTAATAATAATAATAACAATCTACTTTTACATTTGATGTCTTCCTCTGGTTTCTTCTAGCAGGTAACGCACATTTTCAGTTCTCTATTTTTTTACAGACTGCTTGTAATGTAGACCCATCCTTTATATTTTTATCAGTTATACTCTTTTTACCTGTTAGAGAGAATATTTTCCATCTTTTCTCTCGATCACATTAACAGATTATTCACCTTTTTGCTCAGTATTAATTAAACCAACATTCACTCGAAAATATATTTATTTTACAGCGGTACTAGATGTCACACGCGACTATGAACGCGTGGACTCAGAATTTTTATGCTAGAATTGGATATAGAAAGCTGTAAGTTACGTAAAAAGTGTACCAAAAACATGGAGTTTGGATAATATGACGAGAATGCCATCACCATACTATTCTACTACTGAACCTGTCTCATGAAGAAACACAATGTGCAACATGTTTAAAAATAGCAAAAACTTAAGGAAATAGGGGGAGGGGGATTTAATTGTGCGAGACTACCTACCACAGTCCCTCCCACAGATTTTAATGTATGCTTTAAATTTACGCCACTTTCTGTGGACATCTAATGCAATACCGTTTTCTACACAACGGACTTGATTTTAGTGTCCTTTCCTATGACGTGTAGCCTTTAGGGGCTGGAAACCCGTGAGTTGGCTACATATAAACACGAAATAATAGTCTAGTGCAGCGAAAATCCACATCATTACTATACAATAACTTGTGTCTGCATATGAACAGGTCGTACAACAAACTGCCAGAGAAAGAATGCCTGAGTGACCGATATACCATTAACACCTACACATGATATCCGCCAGTCTGTCACCGTTGTACCATTAGTGTAGATGTAGATATATTTTGGACTTGCATCTTCCATCTTTATCTTTATCTTTGTTTTTTGTGTGTGTTTTTGTTGTTTGTTTGTTGTTTTTGTTAGTTCTTCTTTTCTTTTTTCTTTTTTTTAAAGAAAAAGAAATAGTACTCCTTGGCATTGGGTCTCCAGCTGTCGACTATTATGTTTATATTTATGACAATTATAATATATTACTTTTATATTTACAGCCATACTTACAGGGTGACTAGTGCAAGGATCAGTCGGCTCTGCCAGTGTTGAAACACATTGAGGAAGGAGGAGTTCAAGGAGTAACGGTGCTGCGCTACTGCAAGGTCGAGGTGAGAGGCGAGTCTTTGTCTGAGAATAGCAAAGTCCATTAGCCAAATGGACGGCGCACCTCAAACAGTCCGTGACCGCGGGCAATGAGGGTCTGGCTCCAGATATAAAGTCCCTCACCAACATAGTACTACTCCGTCAACCCCCGTGACTTCAACAACGCTGACAGCGATTAAGCGAATATCGCGCCTGCGAAAGGAAAGCAAAATAAAATGGCATCAAATGCAAATAACCTTACCAGGAATTGTCCTTTTGGTATGTTTTTAAAAAAGTTCAGTGGACGGTATTATTTAAGAAGATTTGCACGTTATAACCACCAAATACATGGTAATCAAGTAATGTCTTTCGAAATATGGGCAGTTCCGTACATGGTATTATTGCCTGTTGATGTTTGTTGCAGTTGTTTCTCACGCTTCATTCTTGCTTTTAAGAAGAGGATCACCAAGCAGTTAAGGAGGTCGTAATAATGTTTCATCGTGATCTTTTTTTATGGCTTTACATCTCATCGACGTCATTGAAGGTGGTAAAGGACTGGGGAGCAACGAACGGGAAGGAATTTGGCCATGGCCTTTTAAAGGAAGCATCCCGGCATTCGCCTGGAGTGATTTGGGGAAACTATGGAAAACCCAAATCTGGATGTCCGGAGGTGGATTCGAACCCACGTCCTCCTGAATGCAATGGCAGAGCGTTACCATTCACCCACCACGCTCGGTAATAATGTTTCAGCTCTTCGTTGTCGAGGATTCTACGATAACCGCGGTGCCGCAACTTGATGATGCATTCATATTATGTTACTCGATGAGACAAATAGAAATTATAAGCATTTTTTCCTGTTTTAAGTGTACCGTGATGGTTGTCCGTATACACCCTCACGTATTTTTATTTTTTGGTTTTATATTTTCCTTTTTATCTTACGAGATATTTACCATAATTTGAATTTTTTTTTTTTTTTTTTTTTTTTTTTTTTTTTTTTTTTTGGCTTACAGTATGTGTTACTCAGTAACTCTTTAACAACTGAAAATCCTAATCATAACATCATTAAATATTTACTTATATATTATCTCGATTAATTTATTTAACTTTCCTTGAATCATCAAACATACAATGTATTTTTGAACCTTACACCATCTATATATAATGCACAGTTGATACTTATCTTTGGTACATTTATGAATACATCATTTCCTATTGGCACACAACATTCACAGGACGTATACCAGTTTTGTATTTTTTTCCTTGTGCTTTCAGGCCATATACATTTCATCAACAATAATTCATAAACTTGTCAACTACAAGGGAGATATCATCTCGTTTTAAGCTACTTTTCTTAAAGCCTCCTCTTTCGTATGAATAATCGCATGGTCGAGCTTCCATCACATCATTCTTTTTTCAGATGTTCTCTTACTTGTCTGCCGAAGATACTCCAGACGGTCACTATCGATCTCTTTTATCTATCAACTAAATTGTAAGGATTGGAAATATACTCTATGGCCCTACTTTTATAAAACATATTTACAAACACAAATATAACCCCCAGTAAAAACTTACAAAGTGTCATACAATATTATTATAAGGCAATAGTATTAGCAAAACAGTAGTATATTTTTTCATAACTCACATGGCAACTACCTCATTTCATGATTCATGTTACCCATTTTGCTTATTTTCTGAGAGTGTCTTGAAAGTGAGAGGAGTTGGAAATAGTAAAATACCTCATACCTCGCACCACTGACGATAAAAGTATTCACGGAACATCTTACAAAGTGAAGAATAAATTTTTTTGATATCTCACTTAGTTCTCGAGAAATGGTATACTGCCTCAAAAATTATGTGGTTATATTGAAGTGGGTTCTGGACCAGAAGAAAAGCGTTGTCAAAAGTACAAGGAAATATACCTATAACTTATTTTTGACAATCGATACTATTGAACTATTGAAGATGTCAAAAAAAAAAATAATTATTCGTTTCATCGAGTTATATAAAAATACATTATTAAATTTCGGAGCCACTGTTACGATACGATAGTACTGCCTCATTGTATGAACCGCAAAGGCAACATGTACAATGACTACCAGAATACAGTATTTTTTCGCTTGCTACACATGGATACAACGTTACGGATGTACTGTATAATTTCCTTAGCTCAGTCATTTACTCACCTCAGTAGCCATTGGCTGAAGAACGATGTCACGTGTCAGCCTTCGCTCGCAAATTAACAGCCACCAGAGATATCATTAGAAGAAATTCGGGGTTATGTCGACAATGTAATAGCTAAGTAACTGCTACAAAATTAACTGTCGTAATACATTTGCTTTTTGTATTCATATTTAAAAAAATATCGATAAACTTTAGTGCTGAAAAAACGTTGAACTGCTTTTCATAAACAAGTCGCTAATGCAAGCAACTTTAAAAAACTTTAATAACAATTGTCAGTCTGGCATAGGCTAAATTTTAATCTAATTAAAACTTTTGCTTATGTTGCTGCTTGACCAAAGTTTCTACATTACGATTTATTTGCTTATTACGTATTCTGCTGACCACTTTCGTTAATGATCTTTGTTCATGTTCGTTGAACGTGAGTTATTAGGTTGTTCAAAATGGAACTTAGACCAAATGTGTTACCGAATCGAGCATTGTGGCAATTCATTTCTTCGAAGTTGCTCAACTGTTTAATAATCTGAAATCGGTATTAAATTCTCTGGACGTTACAAACACTTTGTCCAAAGATTATATTATGAATGCGCAGCCTCAATAAAAAGCAACGCAATGCTTTCGAAGCAAGTAAGAATTCTTCAAATTTTTCAGCGTGCACTTTAAGGGTCAAATACAAGTCACGTTTGTATTTCAGCATGTTCGAATCTATGACCTTTGAAACAATTACACGATAGCGCGATCTTCCCTGTCCGTGTTTAATACCTACGTCTATTAAAACTTTTGAGTTCTTCAAGTTCAAGAGTTTTTATTCACCCTGATTAAGTCAACCTGTCATAATCTTTGGCCCTAAAAACTGGACCTATTCTAAACCCGTGACGATACGCAAAAAACGGTTATGCTATAAAAGCCGCACTTGTAGGAGTCTGTTACCTCTGCCTAGGCTAAGAACTTTGGCACCGCTACCAACTTTTTGTTGACGTTCCGCGAATAGTTTTGATGTCAGAGTGCGACGTAGGAGGCAGTTTACGATATGCAGCTCCTCTCATTTTAAGACATCACCAGAAAAGCCACAAGGGAGTCTATGCAAGTTATCGAATAAATTCATGTTAAAAGGGTTCTGGAGGTAATTTGTCTTGCGAATTATGAAAATAATTACTATTATCTAATAAAAAGGTTGTATGACACTTTAAAGTTATTTCTTAGTCCTAGATCAATATTTGAAACAAAAATTCTCTTTTTCAAGAAGGCTCTTTTCACCAGTGCTACTCAGTTTTTGACATCATTCATACTTTGGCCAACTGTTCCAATTTTACTTCCTAAGTAACAGAACTCACTTACTTCTCCTATTACCACTGTTCTTATTTAATCTACAATTATTGGCATCAGTTCTACTGTATTTGATCACTTGCGTGTTGCTTTTGTTTATATTTAGTACGAAATTTTCCTTCAGTATTTTGTTCAAACATTCAGTAACTTCTCAATATTCTTAGACCATTCTGCTAAAAGAACAATGTCATCAGCAAATCGTAGCGTACTGATGTTTTCTTCTTGGTAACTTATGCTACATCTAAATTTTTCTTTTATTTCCTTTACTGTTTCCTCTACATACATGTCGAATATTAATAGGGATAGAATACCACCTTTTTTAACTGATGCCTGCATGCCTATCATGATAATTTGAGAGGGTTACATGGCCTCAGGATACCCTTTGGGTCTTTAATGCAGCTACATCCCCGTGCCGTTGATCATTTCTGATTCATCCGCCTTTTGGGACCGTTTCCAACCCCAAGAGCAAAAGGGTGCCCTGGACCGCTTCCCGCTCTTCCACCAAGCATTGGGAAGCATTGAGTGACTCATTATAAAGGGAATCTATCAGTCACCAGAGCCTCGTCCCTGCAAATGGAGTGGATGAAAGGCTTACATTAGGTTGGAAGAGGGTAATACTCTTTCCCAAACCCTTAACCTCTTCTTTGTGGCAGGAAGTATTACTATTTAATTCAGATACTTTGCAACTATTTTAAATGACTTCAAATATGACGAGTATCACCTACGGTGATAGTAGGAATTTGTTCTAAAAACGAATAACGGTTAAGTATTGTCTTTTTATAGATATTTTTCTTAATATGAGTAACTTTCTCTGATTAGATTCTCGGCGTATTTGGTTAGAATTTTTTTTAAATAACTCCATTTGATTTTATATGACGGAAACTTTTATTGTTATTAAAAAGTTTCAAAGTAAAGCAGCTAACTATTATTTATTTGATTGATATATTTCGTTATTATGTTCGTTTCGAATAAAATTTGCCTGAGTTTTAATAAACTTCTCTGTTTGTTATCTTCTTTCAAAAAAATTATTGGGTTATGCTGTCCCTTGGTTCCGGTAACTGCTACACAGGATGCAGCGTAAACATTGCATGCCCCTCTCCTTAGACGAATTGCTGCATTCATTCATCATAAATAAACAAAAAGCAAGATTTAAATTGGAACGAATTTTTTTAAATCTATGCCTCACATTAATACTCTTCATATTTTTGTGCAGTTACTGCCACAACAAACAATTACCTTTTATCTGGCGTCGCAATTACACATTCTTTTAACAATATAAGTGCAAATAAAATAAAATTCAATTATTTATTTCAAATTTATACTTTTTTGACAGTATAAACTCATATGAAGTCAATGCAGTTATTTATTTGAAATTTCTTGTTTAGCCCAGCAGTGCTGTGGTGGCAGTCAGTGTAACTAACACTTCGGGCATTATCGATAGTCGCTGAAGAGCCGGCCTCGGTAGCGTAGGGGCTAGAGTGCTAGCTCCACGTGCCGAAGGCCGCCGGTTCGAATCCGGCCGCGGGCATGGATGTTAAGTGTTGTGTGTCTGTGTGAATGTCTCGTCCGTCCTATGGCGTCCATACATTGGAAAAAATACACATTGAGCTGGCTGTATGGCCTCCGTTGCCGAATGCCATTAAAAAAAAAAAAAAAAAAAAAATAGTCGCTGAAGGTTGCCGACTTATTGAGGTGAGCCTAGTGTCCAGGTTAAACGCATTTTACTAAAGTTGATGTTGTGTATCTTCTTGATAATATTGCCTAATAAGCAACCTATAAATTTTATTTTTAATTTACTCTGCCAGTAAATGACATGAAGCGATATATTTGTATATATGTGAAATATGATACGTTATTGTAAGATTCAACATGGAGTGTTAACAAAAAATTCAGGTCTGCACAATACGATGTTGCTGAGTAAGTGATTATCATAACTGAATTCAATCAAAGAATCCTTCGTAGATCATTTACTTTCATTAACCAGACGAGAGACAGCGTTCGTCTATACCAGAGTGAGTCAACATTCTCTGCTCATGACGGTCTGTTAAGTTGTATACCGGAACGAATGTGTTGAACGCTGAAGGCTCATAGCCGAATCTTAATTAATTTATAAACGCGGTATCCAATAAACCTCTCATGTGCTCTCCATGTTTCGCAATGATGATTTCCCCGTGGGAGGGGGTAACTACGGTCGCCTTGTAAAACTACAAGTTCTTTGTATAGCATTTGGGGTTACACCCGAACTACTGGTTGTGAGCTTCACCAAAGTAGTTGGAGGTTTGCGTCGAAAACGTTACTAACAACTTAAGTTTACTTGTAAAACCATAAACACCCAAAGTCGGTCGCCCAGAACGTTTGAGTTAAAATGCATGATAGGGGGAATTATTGGAAATAATGCTCGATAAAAAGTTTTTATATTATGACTCTGGTTTATTCAACAGCGAATTTCCCGCCACTACCATTTATTTAATAACCTATTGTGCAAAGAGAACAAGTTATTTTCCAGGCCCACTATCTAGTCAATCCACTGTTTATATAATAACGTGACAGTAAGGAATAACAACAATTACCTCAAAAGACGTACAAAATAGTGTAAATTCGATTGATGAAATTGCCTCATCACTTTTAACAGTACATATTACAATTGTAACAATTTAAATTTACAACAAGAAATCAAGAAGCTACTATAACTTTTTAAATAACGTTACAATACAAATTATTTCAACTATTACTCTAAAAACTGCAATTCTGTTAGCTAAGAAACCTAGTCTAATGTTCATGATGTAGATGTCCCGGAATGCCAGTCCTACCAAGCCGAGCTGAACAGAGTTGATGGACTTTCGGCCTATCAGGCTTAGTCATCGAATACCGGTGGCACTATCTACACCCGCTACAGCTTAGCATTTTTTTGTTTAGTTTCTTTGGTTTACATTTTGCATTTCAACTAATCAGGAGCGTGATTTCCTCCCCTGCCTGCCGCCATGCATGAGCATTGTCCTTTCAATATAAATTCCTTATTGCAATTGTGACATTTTGTTTGCTAGTTCATCTAATAGATTCCATTTGGCTTCATCTCTAATAACACTGGTCAACAGCATTTTTGTTACAAAGAAAATGAATGGTGCTCTTAGCTAAATCGTGGGTGCTGAATTAGAAAATGAAATCAGTATTTGCCTATCGGGCTCAGTTTTCTTGTGACACGCTACCCTCTGTCTATCGATAACCTTCCATATTGGTTATTCTCCTGTGGCTTAATTTAATTGTTCTGCTGATGTAATTGTTGAAAGCTATCGAAATATCTAAAACCAACTCCCATACATTATTTATTTATTTATTATTACGGACTTTACGTCCAATTAAATTTAATACATTCAATACATTTAACAATATCAGTCCAGTTTATACCAAAATCATTACAGTCATAATCTGTATTTAAATTCAGTCAAATAACATGTTACACATATTATATTCAATATTATGTTTATGTTCGATGTCACTTTATCTTAATTATTTTTCACTTCTCACTCATATTCAATATGAGAAATACAAATGGCCTATATGTGGCGACCTCAAGGTGATTGCAATTCTGCTCAGCATGCAGCTGGGATACACAAAACATTGCTGCTTTCTATGCAAGTGGGATAGCAGGGACAGAAAAAACCACTGTGTTCAGAAAACGTGGCCTGCTCGGAATGAGCTGCTGCCTGGACACAAGAATGTGGTAAACACTCCTCTTGTTGATCCCAAAAATGTGTATCTACCTCCGCTGCACATTAAATTGGGTCTAGTCAAAAACTTTGTGAAAGCCAGGGATAAAACTTCACAAGGATTCATGTACTTGCGGGAGAAGTTCCCAAAGATCAGTGAGGCAAAAATAAAGGAAGGAATATTAATAGTACCACGAAATAGAAAACTAATGGATGATTGTCATTTCTTTGCTGTCTTGAGTGATGTTGAAAAAGCGACTTGGCTGTCTTTCACAAGTGTCTGCAAGAATTGTTTAGGCAATAATAAGGCGGAGAACTATCGCGATATTGTACATGAATTATTGAGATCATACCATCGTATGGGATGCAACATTTCACTCAAACTGCATTTCTTGAGCGATCATTTGGACTTCTTCCCGGATAACCTTGGCGCCGTTAGTGACGAATATGGCGAACGATTTCACCAGGACATTTCTCAAGTGGAAAAACGTTATCAAGGCATTGGGAGTGCGGCAATGTTGTCCGACAAATGCTGGACTTTACGAGAGACGTTCCTGAGGAAAAATATCGCAGAAAAACTCAAGGAAACACTTTTAGATATGTTCCTTACTTTCCTTTACTCTTATGTTGCTCACTTTTCTGATTCTTTTGTGTATATATTTTAATGTTTACATTTGGAAATGTTGTGAGCGTGTCTTATTGGCAGATCTATATGATATAGGCCTAAAGGCTAACGTGAGCGTATATAAAAATCCATTATCAAATGAAAACTGAGGCGTAATGTCCCCTGTCACCATGCCTTGAATAGCAGTCATGTCCACCGTTCTAACCCGCTGTGAGGCCGGCCTCGGTAGCGTAGGGGCTAGAGTGCTAGCTCCGCGTACCGAAGGTCGCCGGTTCGAGTCCGGCCGAGGGCATGGGTGTTAAGTGTTGTGTCTGTGAATGTCTTGTCCGTGTTGTAGTGTCCTTGTGTCAATACTTGATAGCAACAAATCACATTGAGCTGGCTGTATGGCCCAGTAGCCGAATCCCATTTTTTAAAAAAAAAAAAACCGCTGTGAGACATTGGGCTGCATGGTTCCGGTCTCCGTTTCGCCGCAGCCCGTTCACTGTACCACAACCAGGTCGAACAGGGCGGAGTCGGCAGCGCAGTTCATACACTAAACAACCTCACTGTCAGCGATTTAACTGAAATCAACTGCGACGGAACGCATGCACCGGAGGCAATTTCCCCAGTCATCTATTTATCTCTTTCTTCATATCATTATTCTGGACTTTGAGTGAGAGGTCTGGTGGCTAAGTGGTTAAATCGTCTGACTGAAATTGAAAGGTCTCCGGTTCGAACCCCTGTATCGGAGATTTCCATACTCCCTTACCTCTTGCTCTGCTTACTGGGTAATGTAAAGTACGCCAGAACGCTTTCGTGGTTTGGATTCCACCTTAAACTGTAGATCTCCTGTACCTGGTAGCACTACATCTACATCAACATATATATACTCTGAAATTCACAAAATTGTGGGTGGCAGAGGGTGTTCAGCACCAAAGCTAATCTCTATGTTGTGCATTCCAATCCCTAATGGTACGAGGGAAAAAAGAATTCATATAAGAATCATTGCGGTACCTTATTTCTCTAATCTTATCTTTTCTGTCATTCCGGCTCAAATAGGTTGGTGGATTGGTGGACGAAGTATTTCACTACACTCGTGAGTGAAAGTGGGAGTACACATGTTTACCAATAAGTTTAAACGAAACGTGCGTCGTCTATCTACTAGAGACTCCCAGCCTAGTCTACTAATTAGTTCTGTGACGCTTTCATAAGGACTGTAGCAAACGGTCACGAATCGAGCGGCTCTTCTCTGTACTTTCTCTATACTTTCGATCAACCCCTTACGAAACGGATCCCAAATGGCACAACAATAGTCCAAATGTGGACGCACAAGAGATTTTTACGCTATCTCCTTTGTTTGTTCATTACAATTTTTCAATATTCGACCTATGAATCGCAGCCTAGAATTAGCTCTACCTACTAACGAATTAATGTGTAAGTCCCATTTCATGTTCCTTTGTACTGTTACTCCCAAATAATTCCTATAATCGACCATATCAAAAACTGAATTGTTTAACTCGTATTTCTGAACAATTGGATTCTTTTTGTTAGTTATGCTCATTGTCTTGCACTTTTTACAATTTAGCGTAAGTTGCCACTTAGCGCACCATGCCAAAATAATATCCAGATCACGCTGAATTTCTAAGTAATCGGTCAAATTCCTTACTTCCCTATAAATAACCACATCATCAGCAAACAATCTAAAAAGGCTTTTCAGTTTGTCTCCGAGATCGTTTATAAAAATTAAGAAAAGAAGTGGTCCTATTACACTTCCTTGAAGTACACCCGATGTAACATCTAGATTAGAAGAACTTTCTCCTTCAACGACGACATACTGCGACCGACCAGTTAGAAAATCCTTTATCCATTCACAAAGCTGATCCGATATACCGTACGCTCGTAGCTTCGCTAAAAGGCGGTTGTGTGGCACAGAGTCAAAGGCTTTCTGAAAATCTAAAAAAATGGCATCTACTTGTGAACCTGCATCAATAACTTTCATTACGTCCGTGTTGATTTGTTGTAAGCAAATTATTATCGTCTAGAAATTTCATAATGTTCGAGCATATAATATGCTCCATAACTCTACTACAAATAGATGTTATAGATATTGGACGATAGTTTCCAGGATCACTTCGATCACCTTTCTTGAAAATCGGAGTTACTTGCGCGATTTTCCAGTCTGAAGGTACTTTTCGCTCTTCTAATGATTTACTGAATATATCAGACTACCGTGTTAAGGTGGCTAAACCAGGGGCGGAATGAACAGCCAATCGAAACAGTGTCACCAGGTCATTACTACCACACGAACGCTTTCCTTTATATCCTATGAGTGTAAATTCCGACATCCAGCTACTTGTGCCATTTACGAAATTTACAAGCCTCCTGGACTATAGCAAAGTTCCTCATCATCCAAAAAGTGCAGACTAGTATACAGCGTTATGACAGCTTACTGAAAAGTGCCGATGTCACTGTACGTGCTTCAATGTTAACTTAGTACACGTCTATCAAGAAATTGAACTCGAACGTGGTGGGTAAACGGCCATTCAAATGTGAGTTTTCCATGGTTTCCCAAAAACACTCAAGGCGAATGCCGGGATTCTTCCTTCAAAAGGTCATGGCCGAATTCCTTCCCGTTTCTTGTCACCTCCCTCAGTCCTTTCTCACCCCTGACAATCTCGATGTCGCCGAGCCGCAAGGCCATAAACAAGAAAAAAAAAAGAAGAGAAATTCAACACGGTAGTGAAAATCATTACAACCAGCAAATTTACGTCATTTTGAGTCAGTTTGCCCATTATAATTCAAAATCGCATCTGAAGTCTTGGTAAACGTCAAACTTCCAACATCTGCCACGTGTATTGACATGAGCGAGTGGCTGGAATTACGTTTACAATGAGCGATAAAGAATCATGGAAAGAAAAGAACGTCAAGATGCGTCCGTGGGTAGGATGTATAAGGAATCCCTGCAATTGCCTTGTGAATGAGCTTAGTGAACGCACATCGGATTTAATTTTGCTAATTTTGGAAGAAACTCTCATCATCAGGACTCGGCCGGCAGGGTTGCAGATGTGGTGGTGCACAATTCATATTCACCAGATTGTGCGCCAGAGTTAAATGTCAAACCTCTCCGCAGTACGTATGAAGTGAGAGCAAGCAACACTGTAGAAGGTGATTTGTCCGTCGGATGGGGATGTTAAGCTTATCAGTACATTTCGGAAGAGTAGGCCTGAATGGCCAACACCGGGTTTCACCCTCTCCCTCCTTCATGTCTCATCCACAACACAAATAACGCTCTACACTGAACATACACACTATCACAGTCACCCACAATTACGGACACTGCCACACTGTGGGGAGGCAACGGAAAACCAGCACAGTTCATTTTTCTAGACCTTCTAATGGAGGGTGAATACCCTTCATGGGAGCCGCCTACGCTCTAAACGGGGAGGGAGTTTATGCAAAAATAAAAGAGTATTAAGAGCCAAGAAAAGACTTCAAACCTAGCGCATTTTTTAGATGAAAAGTTTTGCCACCCGAAGATCTCCTAGGCTGAAACGGACTCAGCATTTTTATTCTAGCGACGTTATCTAAACTATAAGGTACTGCAAACTCAGGCGCTCATTCTGGGGAGTTTTTGTTCAAAGTGTGAAAGTTTGTGCTGGTTTCATTCCTCTTTGCCTTGAACATTCACACCGACCACCGCACATACTTGTACTGGGGGAAAACTTAGTAATCGGCAAAGATCAAAGCTGGGATCTAGACCGTTCCTAGAAGCGCGTTACGCTTGTTTCCTTCGGCTTATCAGAAGAGGAAATGCACCGACTCACAATGTCAGCTAACAGTGGTCCGTAGAGAAAGCGGTCGTCCAGTGGTCACAGCGCCAGAGTTTCGCATTCGAGGAAGGGAGTCAGACTCTGGGCGCTCTGCCAAATAACATTCGTGGAATTGCCGACCGGACTCGCAAAGCGCGGCTTTCTAATCACTGCTGCGATTTCCTTACACGTCATCTAGGCTAGTGTTTATAAAAATTATAACACTCAGAAGGATTAGTATGAATCACTCCAAAATCGGAGGTGCTTAGAACAGTGGAACTATGAAGGTGGCTTTCCACGGCCCATGCATTTGCCAGCCGCGCTTATCTAGCTATGAACGTGGAACGTGGGACGTGCAAACGGACAGTCGCCCAGTTGGTAAACATCAAATGCCCAAGTAGCTGAATCGACACTAGGCAATGTGCTGGGGAGGTGGTTGCGAGGTGGCGATTGATTGCCCGTGGCGCGTGCTGATCCGTGCAATTCGGCTGCATGGCGTGGAATACAAAACCCCGGGCCGTGAGAAGCCACCGTAATAAGTGATTAGGATCGCAGAAAGACGGCGTGCACTTAGGGCCAGGCGCTAGCTCCGCGTGCTTCCCCGTGGGCACCCTATAAGAGGGTGGCGAAACGCGCCTTGCCCACCGTCCCTGCTGTAATGGCGCGTGATTCGGAAGAGCCCAATTCTGCGGCGGGGGCGTAGTGAAGTAGTATGATAGCACAGTGTGGTCGGGGTGGCGGATTAGGGCTTCGACTCAGGTGCTGCTTAACACCTCAACCCGGTCGGTGGACCAAACACTTGTACTTATGCGACCAATTTGTGTGACCGAACAAGTCAGTATTACACCACTTTTGGATAGTACAACGCAGAAACGTACAGGGATCAGCCGGTATGCCTCGTCGAGGTCAAAGAGCGCATTTTAAGCAGTGAGTGGGCTGGACATGGAAGAATGATTGGTCTCCGGAAAACGGGTTTGTCGTACCGTGACACTGCGTCTCGTACATTGCACGCTGCTACGGCAGTGACGCGGGTGTGAAACCAGTGGACAGAACATGGTCGTACACAGCGACGAGCGGGTACTTGACCACACAGTGTGATCACAGTACGGAATGACCGCCATCTTGGCCGTAACCGACAGAACAGCTTCGTCTACAGTCTCGGCTCCACGTTGGAACACCGCAACTGGTGTGGATAGCGAGATCCCCAGATGCGTCCTCGATAGAACATGTGTGGGACCAGCTCGGACTTCAACTCCGTCCCAGTGCGTGCATCCAGGCCAGAGGGGGTGCGACGTCATACTGATAAGTGCGCTCATACTTACAAGTTCTTTCTAAATTTGAGTCAATGTTGTAATAACTCAAATAGCATCACATCCCCTCTGAACCCGTGAGGCTTAATTTCGTTTCCTGCTCTCTTTCTAAGCGCTTCATTTTTTTTTAATTTTATTTTATTTTTATTTTTTTTTGTCAGGCAGTGTATTCCAAGTTTGATCCTGCTTTTTGTTTTTAAGTTCTATAAGCTCTAACTTGTATTGTCCCTACTGTTCCTTTTGTGAAACGTTTACAGTGTAAGAATTTTGCTGGATGATGAAAAAGTTTAAAGACCAGAGAATCTTATTAGAAAGATCAAGATTCTCTATTCTAACTGTAAGAGCTGCGTCAAAGTTGGGTATGGTCACTCTGATTGGCTAAGAACAAAGAAAGGAGTACAACAAGCGAGTGCCGCGTCATCTATTCTATTCATAGCGGTGATGGATAACATCATAAAAGAACTAAAGGGAGCATCAATAGAGACCTACAGACGTTGCTTTTGCCGATGATGTGGCAATGTGTGATGAAACCGACGAAGGAGTGTAAAGCTAACTGAATATGTGGAATAAAATTATTGCCGCATATGGAATGGAAGTGAACCCAACAAAGAAAATTAGCCGAATGAATACCGACTGTCAAGTAAAAATTACAATAGCATCACGTTCAAGTAGCTGACCAATTCGAATACCTGGGGAGCACACTGGTTGATAATGGCAGGTGACAGTCAGAAATAATGAATAGAGTAACCAAAGTGTGGGGCATGAAGGTTCCCCCCCCCCCCCTAAAAAAATCACGTTGTACAAATCATATCTCATTCCTATTTTCACATATGCTATGCAAACATGCACGCACATCAAAGGATGTCAGCATGGTCTAAGCCCGTGAAATGAAGTTTCTCAGAACTGCCCTCCAGCAAACAAGTCTTGATGATATAAGGAATGTCGAGATTAGATCGAACATAAAGTTAAATGAATCCATGTAAGAAAGACTTAGATCGACAGGAATTTAATGGTTTGGGCATGTCAAAAGAATGAATAGCACAAGATTACCTAAAGTTTATTTGAGAAAAAAAGGGCTATCGGGCTAAAGAACAGTTGGATGGCCAAGAAGAAGATGGATAGACTAACTGAAGGGGGATGTAGAGAGAAGATTGATGGACCAACTCAAGCAGGATATAGAGAAAAAAGAAGAGGAATCTATTATGGACAAGGAAACTTTCTTAGACTGGATATAATGGAAGATGATTGTCTATAAACACCACAACCATAACACTGGAAGGTTCGTAAACCATACCTAGGAAACTGAAGGTAGTGCCCAGTGATGATGTTGATGTAGCTGCGGGATGTGTGTTGTATTGTATGCGCCAGTGTGTTGACACGGTGCCGTAGCACTACGTGGGTCGTGCCAGTTTCGTAACAGAGCACCGCCCTGCGGTTGCTCGAATGCTAATGGCGTGCCACGCCTGGTTTCGTCACCACGCCTCGCTATGTTCTCGACGCCACGCGATATTTTGAGTAACTCACCGAGCCCGTGTCAACGAACCCTCAACCGACTTCCATCTTCCGTGGTAGGATCATCATACAGAACTGTTTTCATCATTGCTTCAACACAGGCAAAAATACCAAACAAAATCACACCCGTCTGTAGGTGAACTAGGCCAATGGAAGAATGCAGCATCATCACCTTATTTTTCTTTAATTTAATACTTTGCCGTCAGCTAAATGTAACATCCGGTGGGATTCGTAAATATAAATTATTAGGGTATCATCAGACCACGCAACCCTTTTCCAGTCATGTAGGATCCAGCCCATATGTTCACGAGAGCATCTCTGCCTGATCTGTACTAATAGTATAAACGATAGTATACTGTAGTACTAATAGTATAGTCGATGGTATTTTGTTAGCAGAGGCACTCTCGTTGGTCTTCTGCTGCCATATCCCATCAACGCCAAATTTCGTTACGCTGTCTGCTAGGACACGTCTGTCGCTCGTCCCACATTAAGTGTTGCTGTTCTTTGACGCAGACGTCGCTGGTCTCGATCATTAAGCACGGCGGAGGTAATGCCAGAAATTATTCATCGACGACACTTTCTTGACAGTGTGGCTCGATGAATAATATCCGAAAGGGAATGCTTCATATGTATAGCACCATCTACCATTCCACATTTAAAGTCTGCTATTAATGCCGTGGGGCCATATTTACGTCAGGAAACCTTTCAACCGGCTCACGAGAATACAAACGATAGTGTCGACATTGCACGGAACAATTACACGTTTCTTGATTTTTTTTAACTACTTAACGTCTCTTAACAGCGAGGTCTTTATAGACGGGGAAGGATTGG
This sequence comes from Vandiemenella viatica, assembly GCA_031002005.1. Taxonomy (NCBI): domain Eukaryota; kingdom Metazoa; phylum Arthropoda; class Insecta; order Orthoptera; family Morabidae; genus Vandiemenella; species Vandiemenella viatica. The sequence goes on from JARYHS010011408.1 coordinate 195,849,251, forward strand.
GGGCAAGGAATGGCAAGAAATTCGGCCATGGCCTTTCGAAGGAAGCATCCCGGCATTTACCTGGAGTGATTTGGGAAACCTTGGAAAACCCAAATCTGGATGCCCGGACGGGGATCCGAACCGCCGTCCTCCCGAATGCGAGGCGAGAACGCTAACCGTTTACACCACCACCCTCGGTTTCTTGTTGTTGTTTTTGTGGCTTTAGTGCGCGTCGACAGCGTGGTCATTAGCACCCTAATACCTTTCTTGCGCTGTGCATTTGCATCTTCCTGCCCCTTTACTTTTTGCATTTTAGTGTATTTGAGGATCTAATTTTTAACTCTAGATTTTTGATGTTTCATGAGCTGCGATTGAGTGATCTTCAAAACTACTTTCGTATCCCGTAATAAAAAAGAAGAGAGAGATCAGCTGAGATTATAACAACATTCAATAACAAAAATTTTGAAACTCTTGTCGCATTTCCGCATGTGTGTGCACTCTTTGATTCATCATCTCCCTTGTCACATTTGTAATTAAGACATTAGTAGAAAAATGTTATCCACAAATATGCAGTTGTAAACAACCTGAAAGACTTATTTCGTTGTTTTGTTACGGTTTTTTTCCAAATTTATTTAATTTTGTCACTCTTTTAAATTAAAGTACTTAGATAATAAATCTTTGACCAAGTTAATAAACTTGTATTTACTACAAAATTCGAACTCCTAATTGAACATAAGGAATTATTTTATGAATAGAATTCTTAATTCTGCAGAAGACAAACTATAGATTGAAAAATTCGTAGTCCCAGTTTGGTAAAAGCAATTCTTTTACTAAGAGGATTTATACTGCTGCAAAAGACAAACAATACATGATAAATGAGCTTAATGGAATGATGGTAACCTATGGCAGCACGTCAAAGATTTTTACTTGGCAAAATTGTTATAATTTCAACAGAGTCTTGAAATACTGCCAGCAATTTAAATTGCAATGATATTAAGTTCTTTCCCGAACGAGAATATGCTGTTCTTATTAGTAAGTAATAACTGAAAAGTTTGAAAAGGACGAAGTGTCCTTCTTAGTGTAGTGAAAGAAATAATTTAAAAATGTATTTTAGCATGTAACTTTTAACTCTAGATTTTAGATGCTTCATGACCTATGCTCCATAATACTTCAAAACAACTGCTGCGTAGAGACGTAAAAAAAGTGAAAGATGTATAATTAAATAAACTGATACTGAACCAATATTCAGCTGCAAAAAGGATTTGAAACTACAATTCACCCTCTCCATGTTTCTCGTCACATGTTTATGTAATATATAAAAAATAAATGTTTTTTTGTTTGTATGTTCGTCATCTATGCGTTCCTATTTCATTCATCCGATTACGATGAAACTTTTGTGAGTTAATGTGTGCACGCGTGCGAAGGTTTCTGTCAAAAACAAAAAAAAAACAAAATCTACCTTCCCCTCCCCCTTTACAACCCTTCATTTTTTACGAACCCACATTTTTTTTCGATGGAACTTCGCTCACGTATACTTTAAAACAAACAGAAAAATACAGTCTACATTTGGTTTTCAGAAACCCTGCCCCTCCTCCCCTTTCCCCCCTCTTAATTTTTGTAAACGTTCTTTATACATACCAACAGATTTCATCAGATTTCAATGATCCTTTGGAGATGTATACATTAAAATAAAATTTGATTTTCAGAAATCCATTCCCTCTCACTCTTTCCGCCCCGTTAATTTTTGTCAATGTTCTTTATACAAAGCTACAGTTTCTATCAGATTTTGAAGGAATTTTGCGCCCGTAAACTTTAAAGCAAACAGGAAAGTACTGTCTACATTTGGTTTATAAAAGTCTAACCGCTCTCCTCCATTTCCCACCCATCTTAATTTCAAAAGTTGTTTATAGAAACTCACAGTTTTTATCAGATTTTTGATGGAACACTGTACACGTATACTTTAAAAAAAAGAGAAATGTGTAACCTACATTAGGTTTACAAAAACCCACCCACTCTCACCCATCACCCTTCTTAAACAAAATTTACATAAGAAACCATTCGGTCTTTCACTTATTTGTGTACATGCTAATGTGTCTGTTTCCTATATGCGTACCCACTTAAGAAATAAAAATAGGCATTGCAACGCATGCCGGGCAAAGCTAGTCACTGAGCTGTTACCGGTTATTAATTTAACTCCCTCCGAAAAAAACTGGACGAGATCAGCCGACTGCACGGAGTGAAAGTGCGCCAAAGCTTCTCGCAATAAATTCAGAAACACACTAACAAATTAACGTTGGCGTGAACGACTTTCTTCACGAAACGAGCTCTCAGAACTAGCCGGCGATTAGCTTAATGCATTTCCGAGCGAGTTAGAGTTAAGAAATTTTATTATGCAACAGAGTATCTCCTAATAGATCCTACTAAAAAAATCCAGTCAGTTAAATTCTAATGCTTCATACCCAGCGAGATCTTAAAGTATTCCGAAGCAGGCACTGCCTCGGATCAGGAGTAGGGATAAAACGATACCATTGGGATATCGATACTTTTTCTCGATACAGTATCGGTCGTAAAGTATCGATACTTATTCGGTATCCATTAAAAAGTATCGATACTTTCGTACCGATTGATTTTTCGTAGTGAAATTTGGAATAAATAAAAAGACAGTATCTAATCAGTATTGATAGTCTTTATTGATATAAAAGTATATATATTTATTTGAAGAAAGATGTTTATTACATTTTCACCTTACTGATCGTTACAGGACTAATACCGACTAGGACAAAATAAAACTAATTTTATGAAAAGGTTTTTGCAGTGCTCCCCAAAAATATTTGTTTTTCTAAGTGTTTGCCTGTTAAGTTAAAAGCTTTTTACTTAATCGATACCAGTCAATACTTACAATATCATTATATCAAACAATATCGATAAACGTATCCACACAACACTATTCACAATCAACATCCAAACATATCAAATAATAATTTTGTAGATTAATAAATGTTGTACTTACATTGAAATTTTATCGTTTCTATTAACAGCTGGAATATCGGGGTGACTTTTTAAATGCTTATGCAAATTAGAAGTATTGTCACAAAACCGCACAGTTTTAAAGCATTTTATTGCAGCTTGCGATTTGTCATCATTTTTCTTGAAATATTGCTACACGTTAGACTTTGAAGGTCCCATTTTCAATCAGCAAATATACATAATGCAAAACTAAACACAAATCAACGACGACAGCCCTAGGTTAGAATTACGAACGCAGAACGAAAACAAAACAATAAATGACGACCACGATATAAAATGGCGACTGACGGGATGGCAGAGATTTTTTTTTTTTCTTTCTTTTTTTTTCGGCCGAGCATAGACAAACAAGTTTGCCAACAACGCATACTTAGAAAAAGAATGTGTAAAAAACAATGCAATAATGACAACCAAAAAATATTGTTTACAGTGTAGATAAGCGTTTAATGTATCAATCAACGTGTTAAATGAAATCACGATATTCGTGATATTGGTATACATACCGATACGAGTACTTTTGACCGATACCTACTTGATACTTATTTTTAAAGTATCGATACAAAAAGTACTTGTTATCGGAAGGAATGTATCGAGTAAGTACTTGTATTTACTCGTATCGTTTTATTCCTAATCAGGAGGCCTCACAACAATAGCTTCAAGGCGTGAGTTCATGTTATCTTACTTCCCGGGGTCAAGTTTTTGACCAGCATGCGTCTTTTCCCTGAAGGCTGGGAACTTTTCGAAAAGGAAAATTAGCGAGATAAGCTATTTTTATTTTTCACATAAGTTATGGTAACAAAAGAGAAGATATCTTACTTTCTTTAGTGTTGTTAAAGCAGAAGGGATAGGATTATCAGATCATACTTTCCGTTGTGTCAGGGACGACTGAAGAGGCGGCTACTTCGTGAAACCTGCGCACCATTATTTACGGTAATAGACTTCACAGAATTTTAAGGACGAGTGTTTGCAGCTGAGTATTTTCCCCAAAGAAACCACCAATTGACGCCCTGAATGGAATGAATAATTATGTTGATGGTTTACTGTCGGAAATTAGATTGTTTGAAGATGACATAATACTATATAAAAGGATCAAAACGGTAGAGGACTGTAAACAGCTGCAGGGTGATCTGGACAGGATATCTAGTTGGATTGGTCAACATGGGACGAAGATAAAAGCAAAGAAGGATCAGCTTATTAGATACACAGATAAAATAGTAAAGGTTGATTATGATTATAAGGTGGGGAAATAAATGCTTTTTTGAAGACTTGAAATGTAAATATCTTGGCATTACATTTGATAACAAGCATAACTGGGAAGGACACATTGGTCAGGTGGTAGGAAAATGTTTCAAAATTCTTCACTTCTTGGAGAGAGTGATGAGGGGATGTACGAGAGAAGTAAAGGAATTGGGTTACAAAACTTTGGTCAGACCATTTCTCGAATATTGTAGTGTAGTATGGGGCCCACATTTTGAGTATCAAATACAGGAGTTGGAGAGGGTGCAAAAAAGGGCTGCTAGATTTGTTTCTGGAAACTACCACAGAACGCAATCAGTAACAGATATGATAAAGGAACTGGAATGGGATTCATTGCAAGACAGGAGGAGGATGAGGAGGGTAATGGGAGTGAACAATGCGTATATTGGTAATGAGGCGCGGAGAGATATTGGTGTAAGAATTAAAAGTAATGCATGAAATGGAAAAGATGACCATGACCACAAGATGGAACTCGATTTCAGGCACAAGGTGTGGGAAGATTCTCTTTTTAGGTAAGGATGTCGGGGATTGCAATAAGTTACCAAGAGAAATGATCAATAGTTTACCAAAAACGTTGAAAGAATTTAAAGTTGAAATTTGTAGAGGGCAAATGTAGGTGGGTTCAGCAAAGGGAGAAGATGGGTGTATAGGGAAATTGCCACCGGAGTGTGTGCTCCATTGCAATTAAAAAATTAAACTAAATTAAAACTGTTTGATCGTTGAAACGATACAAACAGAGAGGGAGAGACATATTTACTTTTGCATTTATAATAATTTATGAGACAATGGGCTTTTTAAGTTTTGTGAGACAAGAGCTTTATATATGTTTATAAATTCATTCCAAACCTATTTCGTCCATAGTCAATTTAATATAATCAATGGAATAACTATCCATATAAATCACTTCACTATACAAATAGCTTCTTAAAATCAAACAAGTAAGACCCTGAACCGATACAACATGCAGCAGCGCTCTCTCTAAGCTGTTGGGGTTTGCCACAACCAACGGAGAACTCGCTAGCACGAATGACTTTGAGCACCCCTGCCTGACAGGAATCCGACCGGAAATTATATTGCTCAGCAGTGTCTGCAAAATTAGATCACTCACAGGGAAAATGCGGGGTTTCATACGCCACTGCTCTCGAGAGAATAACTCCTTTATTGTGAACTGTCGAGGCAGAAAATAACCCGCCACCAGCTGTACTTTATAAATCCGCTACAGTTTTCTTATAAACATCCTTTTACCAGCGAAAGCCGATTATTACCGGTAGCCCCAAAGAATAAAGGAGACCGAATGCGCTTTTCACTATATGGAATTTCCATTCGCGACTTTGGGTCCGGTAGCCAGTTCACTTTCGCTGAGTTTTCCGTCACCAGGTAGCGTAATCAGGTGACGCCTCGAGAGTTTCACTCGCAGGGAATCATAATTATTCCAAGTTATCCACACCTCAAGAAGTGTTCGGCGCTCGGGTGTTCCGAATCGTGAGTAATTGGTTTTTTGACGAGAAGTTTCCATTATCAGAGAAATGGGCGCTGAAGCTTAGGTTAACGTTCCTGTGAGCGATAATCACAGTGACAAATAGCGCCACAGTGTGAACGACAGAAAGTGACTGTGACTGAAAATCATAGGTGGCAACGAGTTATGGTACAAAGTGTTAACTAAGCAAGACTGCAAAATAGTTGTCAACAAAATGAAGTCAGATATGAATATTCTTGGGATGACTTTGGTTACCGAGGCAATTTAGAATTATCACGCCTATACTGAGTATATATATATAAATACGGTAGTTCGGGATAGTCGAAGCAATTTGATACTATATTCAAATGTCTTATAATACAGCCGTAACGTCATTAAAATCACAATAAAAATAATAAACTAATAAAATGTCAGGTTTGGTCACAATGTCGGTCATGCTGTGACGCCAGGCCTTGTTGCTGGACTTTCAATGGCCAGAGGTGTTACTACAATATTAGACAGAAACGTAAGGGGCAAATCAAATACGGTCATCTGATATTCACCAGGAGCAGGATAGAAATTCGTTTCAAAATAGGAGTAAAAGTATCAGAAGATTCAAATAAGACTGCAGTTATTAGAATTGGTATAATTGATAACGCTCTGCCCTCGTATTCGGGAGGACGCGGGTTCGAATCCCCCCGCGGCCATACAGATCTGCGTTTTATAGTGGTTTCTCGGAATCACTCCAGCCGAATACCGGGATGGTTCCTTCAAAAAAGCCACTGCCGAAATCCTACCCCTTGCTTGCCCCAATGCTCCCAGTCCTTTGCCACCTCCAGTGTGGCGTTAAGGCGCCGCACACTAGTTCAGGGAGGTACTCGTACCGGCCCTCATGATTGCAGTGTTTAGGCAGTTTTCCGCAATCATCAAGGCAAGGGAGGGTGCCCAATCTCCGCCTTATAAACTACACTTATTACACAAACAAAACTACACTTATTACACAGAACATGGTTGCGTGTTTCGCAGACAGATGACACTACAACATTCCTCCAGTAGTGTGAAGCTGTCACGCAGGGGCGGATCCAGGATTTTGTTTTGGGATGGGCTTGAGCGGACTTTGGTTTGGGGGGGGGGGGTTGACTTGAGTGAATTTTGGTTTGGGGGGGGACTTGAGTCGGGCAAAGTGTAGTATTTATAGTCTCCTCGGGCGGGCCTCGAATCTGTGGAGCTAAATAAAAATTACGATGTCGGAGGTGGACCCTGATACTTTTTTTTGGGGGGGGGGTCTTGAGCACCCTAGCCCCCCCCCCATGGTTCCGCGCCTGCTGTCACGGGTAGGGCACACATCCTCCCACTCTCATGATCACATACTGGACGCCTGTGCACAGGAGCTGGTGTCTCGTGTCTCGTGACACGCCAGGGGCGATACGAAAAGAAATATAAAGAAAAAAGCGTGAACAAAGAATGTTATGAACAAACACCGCAAAATGAATTTATACGAATGCATAAAATGATTAGTCTAAATATGAAAATTGACGTAATTCTGATAATTATGAGCCGAACTGGAAGTCGGCGTGGAGACAGCGTGGTTCATTACGTACATGGAGTTCCTGTGGTGATGGGTCTGGTCAATGGGCACATCCGACTATACAGTCATTGAAGTCCTCACAGCCCCCCCCCCTCCCCGAGAATACCAACCACCCAACACTGCCACCACCTCAGAAACGAAGCTCTTCCGAACTACCCGCCATTACAGCGGGGATGGTGAGCAAGGGGCGTTTCGCCACCCATTAAGAATGCCCACGGGGAGACACGGGGAGTCAGCGTCCGCCACGACCAGGCCGAAGACCCTTCCAAAACCAGGCCGTATAGCTTAAGCATCTCTGCTATACCCACGTGCGCCCGGCCCTACTCGCCCCCGTAGGGCCCAGGCGTGGAAGCCGCAGCAACTGAGCAACTACGCGAGATTGGCCTTTACGCACGCCTCCCAGCAGCGCAAGCTCCTAGTGAGTGTTCTCCCCCCCCCCCCCCCCACCACAACAACCTTCAGCAATTCCGCGTCTCTGAAGGACACAGGTTCCCAACCACTCGTCCAAGCTTCGCGGAACACCGTCGCAGTGCGCGACCACGCTGAAACGCTCCAATGCAGTCGCTGCCCCACCTGGGCCAGGTGTTCGGACCCGTACACTGCCAGTCTCCACATATGAGAGGACCTAGTTTGGTATTAAATAGATCAATACCGGTGGCAAGGGGAGCCAAAGATTCCTTGATCACTGATCAATGGTCCCAGCGAGGGTCAATCTGTACAATCTGGAGACTACCCCGGCCGTTGCCAGATCACGCCAGCTTTCCGGTACTGTCCGTCGCCTCCCATCAGAGCCGCGTCAACTCCCTGCACCACGGATCTTACCGCCGTAATCCTTCGGTCTTAAAGTTTCATTATGTACAATGAGAAGACTCGTAGCACTAATTTTGGATATAAACTTTGGGTAGTAGTAGAGATGCTGGAGTTATTAATTGCGACCAATGTCCGCCAGTGACTTAGCCATACAGGGTCACTACAAAAGAATCATTCACTTTCAAAACTCGATTTATTCAAAGGTATTATACTTACAAATATGATTTATTTATGAAAATAACCACAAAATATCCAAGCTTGTACACCAGGAGGCGTGGAAGCACTAGTTCAAGTTTGTACACCAGGTGGCATGGCAGCACTAGTTCAGTATCCGTAACGAGTTCAGTCCAGTCACTCCCGAAATGGAGGCAAACCGAGAAAAGAGTTTCTGCGTCCTAGAATATGTGAAATTTAACGCCGTGTGACTTCTTCCTTTGAGGACACTTTAAGGGCATTTTTTACGTACCCCCACTAATAAAAACGATAGAAAAGTTGAAGAAACGGGCCAGCGATGCATTGAAGAACATTGACGCAATCACGCTAAAATGTGTGGATTGAGTTGAATTACCGCCTGGACGTGTGTCGTGTGACCAAGGGGGGCACACATAGAACACTTGTAGAGCGAACATAAAACTTAGATATTTTTTGGTTATTTTCATATATCAATCATATTTGTAAGTATAACACTTTGGCATAATTTTTTTTTGAAAGTGATGACTCTTTTGTAGTAACCGTGTACATGGAGTGACAGAGACAGTTCAACAGGAGGCAGATGGGAACAAACCGGAACGAATTAAGTTGGTTACCTGAAAAAATGGAAAGGTATTATTTTCTCCGTGGCGAACTAAACATTTGTAAAGAGAGAAGACTTCGGCGGCTTTGATTTCCTGAACTAAGAATAAAGCGAAATAAGTGCAATTTCTTCCTTTACTTGTAATTCACATGGCAACTGTCTGAAAGGACTCATAAATTAATCAGCGCCTGGACCTAGAGCAGTACCGCAAGCAGTACAGACAAATCAGACCATTCTGTTTTAAAGTCTATTACAGACTCTGACACAAACGTCAGAGCAGGTTTCTTATTAAGAATCCGATGTCGAAACCAGCCGCATTCGCCCACGCTGTCGAGGCTTAGTACGCACTGGGTGTTCCCGGCCCATTGTGAGCTCTGAGGGAAGGAACCTGTTGCTACTCTTGCTTTCTGCGGTGCCTTATCAATTTCACCTGGCCGCTGGTCCGCTTTCGTTGGGCGGCTGCCAGACTGGGGCGTGGCGACCACTTTCACTGGACAAACCAGACCGCCACCTAACGCTGCACTGAGGCGATTGTCAGCCTGCGTTACCATTAAAATCCACTCTGCAGTTCCGGAGACGCCAAACCACTCGGGATTAGACACGGTGCTCAGGTCCCCTGTCGTGTTTTATGTTGATGCAATCTAGAACTCGCTGGAAGTGATCCAATGTACAGTAATACTCAATGGCATTTACACATAAAAAGTTTACCTGTATTATAGCTACTGGATTTAAGCTTGTGAGATACATTACATCACCGTCTGTATGAATTAATGCGAAAACCATTTTATAAAACGTTTTAATTGTAAAATTTGTTATACGATATTAAGTTCAAAGTGAAAAGATCGTCAAGCCAGGAGATAAGGAGACTCTTTGGCTGGATGAATCCAGAGACGGTTCCGTTGATGGAGGAATGGTCTGAAGCTGATTTTGTTGGAGCAGATAAAGTCCGTATTTATACTGAAAGTACAAGGCCGAGGACGTGAACAGATATTATTGTTTAACTAAAGTGTTGTCGGTCTTCTGAAAAAAATACTTATTTTAAAGTTACACCAAAAGTCAATAGAACTCAAAGTGTGAAACATTATGAATTAGGAGTATCATATTAAAATAAAAAAATCAGTTGGCAGTGACTGGGGACTGCCGAAAGTAATGGAAACTTGAAACTATGAATATCATACTCGCAACACATCATACATATAGCTACAGACAGGGGCGGATCAAGGATTTTGGTTTGGGGTAGGCTTAACTCGGAGGATTTTGGTTTGGGGGAGGGGGTGTGAGCTGGGATAGGAGATCTCATGTCAACATTTTATTTCAGCTACCCTTAAAAGAACAGAGAGCTAAAAAAAAATCCCCAAAATTACGATGTCGAGGGTGGACCCAGATGCTTTTGGGGGCGAGTGGTTCTTGAGTGTCTTAGCCCCCCCCCCTGGATCCGCCACTGGCTACAAATATACTAATTAATAATAATTCCGTGTAGTTGTAATGAACTGGTGTCAGGGTTTCTATTGGCTGTGCATTCCCCCCCCTGTGGTAGCCGCGTTAACCAAAACCGGTGGTGCTACCAGGTACAGGGGACCTACAGTTTAACGTAGAACCCGAACCACGGAAGAGTTCTGGCGTACTTCACATTACACAGCCAGCTGTGCCTGAGATTAAGGTCGGCTTCAGGTTCTATGAAAATCCCCACCGAGACAGGGATTCGAACCGAAGATCTTTCGTTCTCTAGTCAGACACCTTAACCATCGAGTCACCAGACCGTAACTGATATACTGTTAACATCCGCATGTTGATGACGCGAACTCATAAGATTTCACCAATCAAAATCGCCCAACGTACCTAAAGAAGTTTTCACTTCAAAAACTAAAAATTTAGATTAGTCCACAACCTGGAGCTTTTTTTTTTTTTTTTTTTTTTTTTAAAAAAAAAATTACATTTGGTTACGAGGCCATACAGCCAGCACTATGTAATTTTGTAGTTTGCAAGTATGTATTGGATCACTCAATGTACTGTAGATTCTCCGTGGTATAGACGACACAAGACAAACACAACACTTAATTAAAACCACCCATGCCCACGGCCGGACTCGAACCGGTGACCCCTGCCCCAACCTGGAGCTTAGTCCGATCTTTCCTAAGGAGATGTACCAACCTGTTGTGTCAGAGGCAGGAAAGCCATTTCCTTTCCTCAGGGGGATACAGTTTAATGTGGAATTGGAACCACGGAACGTCCCGGCGTAGCTCATATATGCATATACAACTCCTAAAAATTCCTGCTGACCACGGGATTTGAACCCGCCACCGGAGAGAGAAACATTCGGGATGACGCACCTTAAAAACTGAGCTGCCAGACCGCCTTGTGTTGCAGTATATGTCTGATAAGTACTATCAAAATCGGATAAAAACTGTGGGTTTGTATGAACAACGTTGAGAGAAATAAAATGAGTTGGAAAATGAAGATATAAATATAATAGATACAAGTATAAACTATACTTTCATGGCTGTCCAAGCGCAATATGTCATAATTATAGCTACAAATATACTGTTAATATTAGCATGTTGGCGATACGAACTAATAAGATTTTACCCATCCATAAAGCGTCCAACGCGCTTATCATACGCGCAACACGCCATAGCGTGACGGTGACGGCGCGTCATAGCTTGTCGGTGACGGGAAGTTGCGAAGTGATAGATTTACCACGTCCAAACATCATCTAACGCGCTTATAGATGTTTTCACTTCAAAAGTTTACAAGAGTACGATCCTCAAATAAAACTGAAGTATATAATGTATAATTAGATTTTTAACAATATATTATATACTGAGAGTACTATATTCAGGTGTTTACTGCGTTTGCAGAATCCCTGGTATTGGTATTATGCCGAAAGCTAGATAAGTGATGACGCAAGCTGAAGAAACCAATACCACCAAGTGAAATACATAAAATATTTTATATAACACTCCCTTGAACCGTAAAATACAAGACAGAATAGCTCCGGTGGCAATTCCCCATGTCCTCTAACTACCCTTTTCTTTTTTTTAAATTCTCTTTGTTTAATTGGAGTGTTAAATTCCTCCCCTATTTACTTTTCCGATTAACAAATTTAATTTTTAAATTCCTTAAGCTTTTTTGGTATATTATTCATCACTTCACACGGAATTTGTTCCAATTCCTGGCACCCTGACGAACAAAAGAAAATTTTCTCATTTCCTTATGCATAAAATCGAGCACCAGTTTGTGGTTATACGTCTTTCCCCTTCCTAATTCTTTGACCAATATCATTCCAAGCTCCATCACCAACATATGCCCTGTACATTCCAAGCACTCTCATCACCCTCCTTCTTTCCTCCGGTGACTCCCAATTCAGCTCCTTTATCATATTAGTTACTGACTGGGTCCTGCGATAATTTTCACAAACAAATCTAGCTGCTCTTCTTTTCACACCCTCCATCTCCTGTATTTGATAACCAAAATGTGTGTCCCAAACTACGCCACCATATTCTACCAATATTAGTGATGTTATTGGTTTCGTTGAAACACAAACTGAATGGATATCGGTGTCAGTAGAAACTTTTTGCTACAGCGTAAGGCTCGACGAATCGTATTGACCGATATGTAAATATTTTATTTAGCTAAGCAACTGTGAAGAGAACACTTCATCCAATCCGTTTTTTTTACGTCTCTTAACAGCGAGGTTTTTAGAGACGGGGAAGGATGGGGGGCATGGAATGGGAAGGAATTCGGCCATGGCCTTTTGAAGGAAGCATCCCGGCATTTGCCTGGAGTGATTTGCGAAACCATGGAAAACCCAAATCTGGATGGCCGGAGGGGATTCGAACTGTCGCGTCGTCCTCCCGAATGCGAGGCCAGAACGCTAACCATTACACCACCACCCTCGGTCCATCGAATCCGTCACACTCTAGTAAACCCATAAACATCAAAGATTACAGTAAGCTTCAAACACAGTGAAAATTTGAAATTGTAGACTTCTTCAACAGAATACTTTCTAATAAATAACAATAGAAGACTGAAATTTTATGGACAACTTATGAGGATGAGTGAGAGTAGATTGACAAAAAGAATTTTCTAATACATTACTAAAATAAAGGCGACAACAAAACGGATTGAGGAGACAAGTAAAGATATAGAAAAAATCGGGTTCCATCCAGATGAGATAGAGATTGAAACTGAAAATGATAAATTCAAGCGGTTCCGGGAACAATGTACAAAATCCAAGACCTGGTCTGAAGCAAAAAAGGAGGAAGCTCATGGAAAGGACGAAAGCATTCTGGGAGAAGAAAAAAAGGCGTACCAGTAAACTAGTTGCTTTTTGCGGTCCAAAGTAGACCGAAATAACAATTCCACATGACAAGCTATGAGTGAAACTTGTAATTGAGTTGTACCATTTGCAGGACTTTTCTGTCACGGAATGTGGTCTTTATTGTACAGGGTGTTAAAAAAAAGTGTAAAATATTTTAGGAGGTGATAGTATGCATGAAAATAAGATAAAAATGTCGAATAAACATTGGGTCGCAAACGCATACTTTATGAGTTAGTAACAGGTCCGCAATGTAACGTCCGTCGGCGTAAGGAATCACACGCTCTTTGAAACTGTCTTGGTTGGTCCTGTTTGTTTTCAACACATATCATTACGTACGGGACGAACCAAGACAGTTTCGCAGAGTGCGTGATTCCTTATGCAGAAGGGCTGAGGCATGCATTGCCGTGGACGGACGTCACATTGCGGACCTGTTATTAACTCCGTAAGTATAGCTATTTTTAGACATTTTTATCTTGAAATGTAGTCTTCACAGGTAAAGTCTTAATTCTCACTTATTTATCTTATTTTGATGCATATTATCACCTCATAAAATATGTTACACTTTTTTAACACCCTGTATATCGTTAGTGTCAGTGTCCTCGAAGAATCCCAATCCTCTACCATAGAATCCATGAATGTAAAACACCAGCTGCCGCTGGGCGGCTACGTGGTCCGGATGCCCAACACTCGGATTCCTAAACAAGTGTTCTACTCCGAGGTAACGGTGGGTAAACGCGGTGTTGGTAGTCAGAAGAAGCGATTTAAAGACGTTATCAAGGCCAGCAGGAATAGTTGTCACGTTGACCATAACAATTGGGAAACCTCTCCCCTTGACCGCTCATCCTGGAGGTCATTTACTCATCATGAAATCCTGTTATTTAAATAAAATCGCCGAAGATCAGTGAATGAGAAGATGCAACGCAGGAAAGGAAATGAACAGTTGAGGAGAAATGGCAGCCTCTCTGCTATCCACCTCCCCCCCCCCCTCCACCGGGAATGCCTGTCATCATTGCGGTAAAGTGAGTGGTTCTCGAATTGAATCCACAATCACATTCACATTCGATCCCATTCATGAAGAGGCATTCTCTTCGGAAAGTGTTTATATGTATCTTTATATATAAAGATGAATGTTTGTTTGTTTGTTTGTTCTTCATACAAATCCACAGTTTTCATCCGATCTCGATGAAACTTTGCACACTTATCCTTTGAAACAAGGAGATAAATACTGTCTACATTTGGTTGAAAAATTATCTGTATAAATAACACATGTTGTCTCATAACTTCGAAATACGGCGATAGACAGATACGTTGGATATGCACGTCTCCGTAGCGTGTTTCCGTGTAGTTGACTGGCAGCTCAGTGGTTAAAGCGCTTGATTACGAACGTCGTGGTCTCCGGTTCAAATCTCCGTGGAGGCTAAGATTTTTAAAAATTGTTTTTCATCGTAAGAGTCAGGCCTGGGCCGTATGTTATTCGGATTGAATGTTAAACTGTAGATATTAGAAAGTTAGGGGTGCAATGCGAGGCAAATCATAGGTAGTCTTGCAATGTTGTAGGTGTACACTTTTTTACGTTATAATGATCCCTCAGGTGTTGTTCGCAGTCAGTGTGTGAGTGTGAACCACAGTAATATTATTATAAATACGGAAGTAAGTCTCCGTCTTTTAGTTACTAAAGGGCTATAGCGATGTGATGGAATTTTATAAGGAAATCTGTATGAAGGGCACAGGATATTTTTTCCAGTATGATTAACAGTTGTAGTCACGAAATTTTGAGACCTTATCGAATGGTGACAGAAATATGTTGGAAATTGATTCTCTTCAAGAGACAGATTCGACGGTACAATGATATAGTGTTAGCTTTCCTGTCATATTATTCCGACTCGATATTGTTTGGGACCAATCCTTCGTTACCAACAACTTTCAATATTTAATTCTGGCAAAAAAAATCTTAATCCACGCGTA
Source organism: Vandiemenella viatica (assembly GCA_031002005.1). Lineage (NCBI taxonomy): Eukaryota > Metazoa > Arthropoda > Insecta > Orthoptera > Morabidae > Vandiemenella > Vandiemenella viatica. Next base: position 195,864,444 of record JARYHS010011408.1, read on the forward strand.
CGAAGTCGCGGGTACGAGCTAGTATATATATATATATATATATATATATATATATTGGTAGCAGGAGAATTTTATTCAGTAAATGATGTTGAGTTTGATTCTTACTCTCGCTGCAGTATGGACTGAATTATTCTCAGGCACTGCTCCTTGCAGTCCTGTACACAGGACGAGCTGTTGGTACAGGTGTCCGACACGGCATTGCCATGTGGCGCCCACTCTCTCTGCCCCGCGACTATTCCTCCCACACTCGCCCTTGGAACGAGTCCGCCAAGTCGGCAACATGAATAATCAATCAGCTGGTCTCACTCATCCGCCTGCGGATTTCGCTAATGCTGCAGCGTCATTGCTTTTCCTTTTTTAACGCCTCAATCAGAAAGTCTGTAAATGACAAACGGGGATTTCCGTCACCACTACAAATGCAGCACTGAAAATTTTTAGGAGCGCATGGAACCATTAATTTGCGTCTTCCTTCTTATTCTTCTTGGTGTTCTTCTTATTCTTCTTATCCTTCTTATCCTCTCATCCTTCCGCTGTAGGCTTGACTTCTCTGTCGTGTGAATGCATTTCTGAATTTCAAATTTCTTAGACGCAAATTTATGTGAAGTGATTAATTGTAAATGTCAATGGGTCTAGGTTGACTACTGCGAGTTCCCTGTGGGTTTCTATAAGCCAGCGGGGTTTGCTTTGTCATGATCCGTTGATGATGTGGAAGATTTTCTTGTTCAGTCGCTAGCCATCCATTCGTGTTATATGTCTGTAGAATTTCAAGCGTTTTTTTCCGTGCGAGTGATGTGAATCGCTCGGTCAGTGAATACAGTTCTTCTGAGCATTTGTGCATCCAGCTGCCGTCTTGGATCTTGGGACCGAATATTTTCCTTAGTGTCTGTCTTACTATTTTTTCGATTCCTTTAACATTTACAGTTAATGACGATATGTCCGTCCCTTACCCTTCAGTGCTCCTGGAAGAATCACAGTGAGGGAGTACTTTTTTTTTTTACTATGGCTTTACGCCTCGTCGAGGTCATTAGAGGCGAGATGGGACTAGGGACTAGGAACGCGAAGGAATTCGGCCATAGCCTGGAGTGATTTGGGGAAACCATGGAAAACCAAAATCAGGATGCCGGGACCGGGATTTGAACCCGCGTCCTCCCGAATGCGAGGCCAGAACGTTAACCGTTCACCCACCTCGGTCGGTACTACGCTCTGTCAGAAAGGACTACTTCATATGGGAATCAGATTGTTTAACAATCTGCCACAAAGGATCGAGTCCAAAAGAGAAAATATTAAATTCATTTCCGCACTGAAGGAGTTCTTGTTCGACCTCTGCTTCTGCAGTATTGATGACAAACCAAATGTTACTCTCGAATCATAGTGTCTATCACAAATGTAGAGCGTAAAAATTATACAAATACTGTATTACTTGTAATTATAAGCTGTTTTTATATTTATCAAACTTCTGCACTGTTATTTTGTGAGCAGATGTGGTCACGGATTGGATAAAATGTTTGTTTGTGTGTGTCTTTATTTGTGTGCAGACCATTTTGACTTACATTATTTGTACTTTGTGCTATATTTGATGCAAAGGGACCAATAAATACAAATACAAAAACAAGTTTATAGACTAGTTTCTAAGCCCGACAAAACAGACGTCTTGTACGAAATATTCTCGCAATACATTTCTTTGCAATTTCTTAGTTAACCACAAATTGAATAACGCAAATAAGCTTAAAAATAATCTAATGTTTGAAGATGTTTCTTATATTACTCTAAGAGAGATATCTCTGGACAGGGATTATTAAAAAAAAAACTACATAAAATTGAAACAAATACGAAAAAGCAACTAATAATTATTATGTTGGTTTAAACGAAATACCTGCTTTTCTTTCAGTGTTCTGTTAATTCATTTCTTTGCAGTTGGTTACCTAAATAAAATTGCCATTAAATAACACTCAGAGTGATGTAATGTTTGCAGATATTTGTTAGGTTACTGTAATAGCGGCATCTCTGGACAGAGAGAACAAAAAACATCTACATTGAACCAATATAAATAAACAAAAGGAAACTATTAATTAATAAGGCGATTTAAACGAAATAGACACTTTCCTTTCAGTGTTCTGGTAATGGTTTTCTCCGTGCAGATGCTTAAAAATGGGTAGAATTGTTATTAAATAACGGCCAAAATTTCGATTTTGTAGTAACATCTCTGGTTGTTTCAAGGCCGCTGAAGAAGGGCGCGTGACGTCAGAGCGTGACAGACATTGTGACCTACCTGGCCTTTCATTAGTATTGGTGATGAGTAAAGAAAAGCTGTGCTGACATAATGTGGGTGTGTTTTTTGCGCTGTGCCTGGTTGGAGCCTGATTCGGGCTGCTGATTGGAGCAGCCGAGTGGAGACAGGCGACAGGCGACGGCCACGGCGCGCAGCCGTGACAATCCGCGTCACATGCCGAGCGCGGCTTTCACGCCGCGCTCGTGTTTCCCTGATCTCTCCGCCACAATGGCGCTCCTCAGACTCTCGCTCAGTAATTAAGCGGCACTTGTAACGACTCTACAGCCACAAACGACTCAGGTCTCGTCAAAGTAGCCAGAGGAATGTCGCTAAAGTTCGTTATCTGGCCGGTAGTCGTGGAAGAAACATTTTTGAAGTGAAAATTTCTATAGGCGATGTTTGGACGGGGGTAAATCTATCAGTTCGCTACTTCCGTCACCGACATGTTATGACGCGGCGTCAACGTCACGCTATTACGTGTTGCGTGTATGATATCTGCGCTGGACACTTTATGAATGGGTAAAATCATATGAGTTTGTATCGTCAACTTGCTAATGTTAACAGTATATCTGTAACTATTACTATGACGTGTTGCGCTTGGATTATACTTGTTTTTTTTATGGCTTTCGGCAGCTGAGGTCATACAGCCAGGTCAATGTGATTGTTATAGCTTTCAGTGATTCAGTCGTCATCCAGTGTTTATATATATATATTGTATGTTCTAAGTACAGACACCACAGGACGGACAGGACATTCACACAGACACACAACACTTAATATTCATGTCCGCGGCCTGATTCGAACCGGCGAACTTCGGTACGCGATTATACTTGTATATAATATAGAAAAGTGATTTTTTTTCCGCCATTGTTCTTCATACAAACACACAGTTATTATCCGATTTTGATGGAAGTTTACATACGTATACTTTAAATCAAATAGAAAACACTGTTCCAGATCTTCCCAATCTAACTCATTCAACATCGCACTTACGCTTCCTCTCCAGTTATACAAATATACCTGTCACGAATTGGACGACTCTTGTTTGGACCTTCTCAAACGCCTCAATTAACCCATTTTGGTGGGGACCCCATGCAGAACAATAGTATTCCAAGGATAACGCACCAGTGCTTTATACGCAATCGAATTAACTTCCGGTGTACACTTTTCTAAATTACGACTTAGAAATCGGAGCATATAGTTTGCTTCCACAATTACTTTCTCAATATGTCCATTCCACAACAACTTATTACGAATTGTTTCCCCTAGGTATGTAGCGGAATCTACCGTTCTAAGGACAGTGACAATATTCGTATACTCAGTAATAAATGGTGTCACCTTTTTACTTATATGCATGACTTGCCATTTTTTAGCGTTTAACTCCAGCTGCCAGTCTTTGCACTATGCGCTTATTTTCATAACATCGGCTTGTAATGAAGCGTCGTCGTCCTTTCCTTTTATTTCACGATAAATGACATCATCATTCATCATCAACAAATAGTCTTTTATTCCTCCTTATTACATCGCAAAAATGATTAATGTATATGAGAAACAACAAAGGCCCTATCACACTCGCTTTTACGCATCGTCGAAGTCGAGGTCATTAGAAGCGGGATGGGATTGAGACAAGGAACTGGAAGGAATTCGGCCATGGACGTTTTGAAGGAAGCATCCTGGCATTCGCCTGGAGTGTTTTGGGGAGACCATAGAAACCCCAATCTGGATGCCCAGACGCGGATTCGAACCGGCGTCCTCCCGAATGCTAGGCCAGAGCGTTAACTGATCACCCACCACTCTCGATACATCAAACTCCCCTGGGGAACCCTGGACCTCACTTCGGTCAGTGATGAACCCTCACCTTCGAGAACTACACACTGTGTTCTACCCTTGAGAAACTTTACAAGCCATTACGAGCCGCAATGTCGCGGTAAACGAAGAGCAGTCATTCTGCCACGTTCGAACTCATTGACATAAATTACGTTACAAGAATTTCATGATTTTGGGACTCCTCCCCCCCCCCACCCCCTCCTTGACACAGGTGTTTACATTTGTGTGAATCCCTCCCAAGATGTTACTTCACAAATTTTATAATTTTATTAAAACAGCACTTCCAAACATATTAATATATTTCAATTTAAAATAAATTTTCATAAAATCAACAATAAATCAAACATTTAAGAAAATTGACAAAACAAATCAAATCAAATGAGTGATAAATAATTTAATCATCTTGTGTCGATGGACATCGAACCCAGTCTTTTATATTATTTATGGCTGGCATAGCAACTTTGTTCTTGATTTGGGTAATGTTAGGAACATTCGATGTGGCAACATTTTGTTCATGCAAAAATACAGCATCGTCATCGTTTATCAAACAAAGAATTTCCCTGTCACGTCTATCTGCAATTCTTTGAGGAAGAATCTTCGTGATGGGCGAAACCTCTTGTTGCGTCTTATGTGCTTGTTTGTTTAAGTTAGACCACAGATGCCACACGATCTTTAAATAAGTATGCGGACGTCATATTTAGTCAATCTTGAACATTAATTATGTTTACACTGTTCCACACATCCTTTGGTTTTGGAGTGATTCAGATTATTCTTTCTGTGTGCTGCAATTTTCTCTACCAGTATTATAGCTCTGTGGAAGCTTACGCTTTTATATATATATATATATATATATACTGTCATCAGTCTATCAACTGGTTTGATGCAATCTTCCATCTCTTCCTATCTTGCGTTAACCTCTTCATCACCACATACACCATATAACCTACGTTTTCAGTTATTTGCTTCATATATTCTAATCTCAGTCTATCACTACAGTTCTTATCTTCGACCGTTCCCTCCACTAACAAGTTAATCAAACATGCATGTCTCAAAATATTACCTACCAGCCTATCACTTCTTTCTATAAGAATCTTCTACAAACTTCTTTCCTCACCCATCATTTCCGAAACTCGTATTTCCTACTTTATATGTCCACCTAATTTTCAGCATCTCGTATAGTGCCACATTTCAAATGCTTCAATTTCTTTTCTTTCTAGTATTCCTACGCTCCATGCTTCGCTGCCATAAAGTGCTGTGCTCCACGCATAGAATTTGAAAAAGTTCTTTCTAAGTCCTAGATCAATATTTGAAATTAAACGACTCCTCCCTTTCATGAAGGCTTCCTTGCTTTTGCTCTCCTGCTTTTAACATCATTCCTGCTTCGGCCATCAGTTGCAATTTTGCTTCCAAATAGCAGAGCTCACTTACTTGTTTTATCGCATCCAATCCTATTTTTCTATTTAATCTATTATTACTGCTATCGTTTCTGCTACATTTCAAGACTTTTCTCTTGCTTTGATTTATAGTTAGTCCAAATTCTTCTTTCAGTATTTTGTTCATGTCATTCAGTAACTTCTCAACATCCTCAGCCCACTCTGCTATCAAGACAATATCATCAGGAAATCGTAGCGTATTTGTTTTTCTCCTTGATCACATATGTTACATACAATATTTTTTTTCACTTCCTTCAAAGCACGACTTAAGTGATGAAATGTAGAAGAAATGATACCAAGACTAGTAGATTAAATATAAAAATAGGATCGAATGGAATTTTGAGAAGCAAAATTACAACCGATGGCGGAAGCAGGAATGATGTTAAAAGCAGAATAGCACTAGCAAAAAGAGCTTTCATGAAAAGAGAAATCTTTAAGTTTCAAATATTGATCTAGGAATTAGAAAAAAAAACTTTTTAAAACTCTATGTGTGGAGCATAGCACTTTACAGTAGCGAAACATGGACTTCAGGAATACCGTAGATAAGGAAAATTGAAGCATTTGAAATGTGGTGCTATAGGAGAATGCTGAAAATTAAGTGGGCAAATAAAGTAAGAAATGAACGAGTTTTGGAAATTATGGGTGAGGAAAAAAGTTTTTGGAAGAAGCTTAAAGAAAGAAGAGACAGACTGGTAGGTCATATTTTTAGACATGCTGGATTGGTTAATTTGATGGTGGAGGGAACAGCCGAAGGTAAGAACTGTAGAGGAAGACAGAGATTAGAATATATGAAGCAGATAATTGAGGACGTGGGTTGTAAGGGGTATGTAGAGATGAAAAGGTTAGCACAAGATAGGAAGGGATGGAGGATTCCATCAAGGCAGTCGAAATACTGATTACAGCAAAAAAAAAAAATGCTTCCTCTACATACAAGTTGAATGATAATGGGGATAGACCACGACCTTGCGGCCTATCAATGATGCACCTATGTTCGAATATGACCGAAGACTGTTCTCGACTCCATGTTGAGACACCTGCCGCCGATGCAGCTGGGTAATTAAGAGAAGCCGACGCAGGCCATTAGCTTCCCGGTGGGCCTGTTAGTACAGGCGGCTGCAATCAGGCGCGCTAGTTTCGACACTGTGCTAACAACGGCCGCGCCTTGCAAAATGACTGACGACGGAGGAGTGGCGCGGGAAACTGCACTATAGGCGGCTCCCAGCACCAGATGTGTCTCTGCCTGTAACGCTGCAATACTCGACAGGTAGCGTAGAGTACTAGCTCCTCGTGCCGGAGGTCGCCGGTTCGAGTCCGGCCGAGTGCTGTGTGTTATGTCGTCTCCGTCCTGTAAAGCCGCATTCCCACGGCGCGTGGTGTGGCAGTACGCGCCTTTCATCTTTTACCGCCTGGCGGTGGGTTCCTTCTAGCATATGCGCCAAAGATGAAAGGCGTCCACTACCACCAGCCGAGGGACTCGTCGTGGGAACGCACCTTAATATCCGTAGGAACAATGTACTGAAGAAACAGATACAATGAAAGAGCCACGATAATAACCTTAAGCTATTCAGCGGCCTTAATAGCCGAATGCCATTTCAAAATAATATTCCCCATTCGTTCAATCGATAGAACCAGCCGAATTCTATTGCGGAAAAAAAGTATTCGTCACTCGGTAGACTTGCCTACAGTACAGTACAATATTAGTTACAATACTTATTGATTCAGCCCGTCTCTAAAGACCTCGCTGTTAAGAGACGTTAAGCAGTAAAAAAATAAATAAATATTGATTCAGGCCCACTAGGGAGCGCTTATGACTAGTTCGTTTGGCTGCTCGCTTTCATTCCCAATACCTCTTAAGCCAGCTGATAATTTTTCCTTTCTCTCCTTGGACATGGGTTTTCGAGATTTAGAAACTTTTGGTAGAGGGGAGTTGTTAGACAAATTACAAAATTTTGAACAATCTGCAATGTCAATAATTATTTTAAATATTATTTAGCGTGGCAAGATTAGGAATGTGTAACACAATCTTACATCATCAAAGGGTGTTTATAAAACATAATTTATTATTTAAACAAATTAACAGTATACAACTCTCATTTCACATTTTGTTTAAATTAAGTTTAGTATGGGATGACCGGGGTTAGATCCGCGAACAAGCCGAGGATCTTTCTTCGAAGTTGAACGTCCGGAACTGCCCCCCCCCCCCCAGATCTACTCAGCCTGCTATCCAGTGAGTACCGTGGGGGAAACTCCGCGGGAAGGTAAAGAAAAATTGCCGGACCGTGTCGCCGACCACGGCACGTCCACTGTAGTGCCTACGGTCAGGAAATAGGAATGCAGAGCTCTCCCTCCGCTAATCCTAAGTGTCTGAAAGCTGTTTAAGCCCATTGCTTTATCCGTTTTTACCTTTTAAATTTGGTTTGAAGAAATACGTAATGCTTATATACTGTGCTGGTGTCTTCTTCATTCAATCGACTGATTCGCGGCCGCAATAAATAGTTTCCTTGCTCTCGGGATAGTACCACATATGAGTGTAGTTTTGTGCCGAGGAAAACTGGCGCGGCACCATCCCTGAAGCATTGACACTAGTTCCTTCATCTCGAACTACGCATACTGGACAACCGTGATCAGATCGCAATGAGATCTAGGAGTACCACTCGAAGCCGAACACTCTGAACAGAGCAGTAAACCATGTGTCGGATGTAATGGAAGAAGTAGCTGGCTTGAGCGTGCGATGATCACGTCACATCCCCGTTACTGCCCAAGATTTAGATAGGAGTAATGAAACATACCTCTGCCAGTTAGCACAAAGGACACTGCGATATACTCCCAGATTATTAGTAGACACACTAATTTTCTCACTTTTTTTGCCTTTACTCCTCGTCGACGTCATTAGTGGCGGGAAGGAACTGAGGGAAACGAACGGGAAGGAATTTGGCTGGAACGTTTTGAAGGAACGATTCCGGCTTTCGTCTGGAGTTATTTCATGAAACCGTCGAAAACCGATATGTAGATGGCGGAACGAGGATACGAAGTGGCGTCCTTTCGAACGCGAGGCCAGAGCGATAGATCTCAACAACCACGCTCGGTGCACATTTATTGTTCATCTTTATCATCATCATCACTGTTCCGCCCTAAGGCAGGTTTTCACTTGGCTGCTCTCCATGTTCTCTTCAACTTGGAGAGTCATACCACGCAATACTAAAGACACATTAATCTGGTAGTACGCCTTTGCTTTCCACGTATATAGGAGGGATATTGTGCAGCCATCTGTATCGGAAACGTGGAACTGTGTTCTGTGCATGATGAGTGTGTTATATTTTGTGTAATGTGTAGTTTATGAGATGGAGATTGGGTTTCGTCACAGCATTCGCCTTGATCATTGCAGGAAATCACCTAAGAACCGCCGGTACGCAAGGACCAGGACTCGATCCTGGTCCCGTTGTAGCTCCCCGATTGCCCTAACGCGCAGCCACACTGGCGGGTCACATTCACTGCAGTGATGGCGTTTTGGAGCGTGAACATATACCACCTGTAACTTTCTCCCTACACAGTATCTCCCACGCTCAGCGGCTCGTGGAAACTTTACTGCCGACAGACCATTTCTCCAGACCAGCGTTTCTCAACCTTTTTCTCTCTAAGGACCAATTGAAAAGGCAGTGGGTTTTCACAGTGTCAAGCCGTATTTCCGTAGGATTTGCGGAGGTAGAGATCCGCACTCTATTTCCTGACCGTAGGCACTAGTCAGATCTGCCACAGATCGCCCCTTGTCCTGGTATACACAGTGGGCAAGCCTCCGACCTCCACGTTCTGTGATATGGCGTGGACGTCCGACCGAGCGTGGTGTGTGAACGGTTAACGTTCTGGCCTCGCATTGGAGGACGCTGGTTCGAATCCCCGTCCGGGCACCCAGATTTGGGTTTACCATGGTTTCCCCAAATCACTCCAGGCGAATGCCGGGATGCTTCCTTCAAAAACCATGACCGAATTCCTTCCAGTTCCTTTTCCCCAGTCCCATTCTGCTTCTAATGACCTTAGCCGTCGACGAGGCGTAAAGCCATAACTAAAAAAAAAATGAAGTGAACTTCCGACACCTTGTCGCCTACTCGTGGTTTCACGCTGTTAAACCAGTTTCCACACATACTGACTACAGTAGCATGGCGAACAGCCGACCAGCATCGCCATTTCCGAGATGCTCTTTTGCAGGCGCCAGGCTATAACAATATTCTCTTTGTCAAAGGCAGCTATATCAGTGGATTTCCCAATTTGCCATAAGTATCTTCGATAGAATTATTCCCCACATATCTCTGCTGCAGTTGTATACTTTCCTTAATGCGTTACGTCCCCGCAGCATCCCCATACGGCCTTCAATCTTGCCGGACGGCAGTGGTCATAACATTTTTGCTCATCAGTGTATATGCCCACAAGGATGAAACCTTCAAGTGGATACTAGTGTGCCGTAACGAGAATGCCTTTCAACTACATCCTGAACGAGGAATCGTGTTTATTGTCCAACGAAAACCGACAGCTTGATTGGTATTTGAACCACAGTAGTTCAGTCAGTTTGCAGGTGTTCCGACAGACAATCTTCCCCACGATCTTCCATTATAGCTCCTGATTGACTACGAAGTGTCGGTCTGTAAACTGCTCGGTGTGTCTGGTGGAGGTCGCCCGTGCTGGAGGACAGACTTTCTCGGCGGCACGTGCGCAGTGGTTGAGACGGAACCGAGTCCAATGGCTAATGGCGCCCACAGCCCAGTGCGCACGGATTCCTGCTGCTTCTTGCCCGCTGCCGGTCACTAAGTCTTCCGCTGCTTCCGTAATGTCTAATCGTTTTTCCGCCTAAGTGCGTCGGTTGCCACGTTGGAAAGAACAGAGTAACGACCTATCTACCTAGGAGATCAACAAGAGATCATACGAACTGATAAACACATTGACTAAAAGAAATATAAATATCGAATGAGTTTACCTACATTACAGCAATAATCGGCTGTGTTATTGAGCATGTAATAGTCAACCTCTGAAGATTTTGATAGGTAACTCGATAGTTAACCAGTTCGTCTTATCGTCAATTTACGATGATTTCATTTAGTGGCCTAGTACTCTCACAGGTTGCTGTCTTTGGTCGCCAGAGAATTTTAACTTTCCCCAAAGGTTACTGATTACTACTCTTCTAGACTGGATTAAACAGTTCTACCAAATGAAAACTCCGGCGATTCGCTTTTCAATTCAGTATTTATTTTTTCGCGTTGCTCTAAGATAGCTTAAAACATCAGACTTCTCCAAAAACACTAAAGCACATACAAATATTCCAGCGGTTAACTCACAAACAAAAATTCTGATAACTAACTAGTCGTCTCTGCCGCTTGTTTATATAGACGCTACAGAAAATTCCAGAATAACACAGAGAAAGCCGTCCGATGTTTCTCGAAAGGTGTCAATGCAGCCAGCAATCGAAACCACATTAAAACAATCAGAATTAATACAAAATCAATCTTAATCATCACGAAATCAAATGAAAATTAAAGATATTTACAAGCATTTACATACAAAATTACCTCTATAAGCCAGTCCAAACAGTTGAGAATTGTCATCCAAACATCGTGGCTCACATCAACAATTACAATTACAAACGCTTAAGTAATGTCTCATACATAATACTGTCCTTGAACATATTTAATATCATTTACACAGCTTCTCTCCACAACATAATGTTCATTCTCATGACGAATATACACTAACTCACAATTAATCACATGGAAAGTATTCAAATTTACATTTAATCAATTCCCAGCTTACTCTAGGGCCTACAAAATTCTTAACATAATATTTCATCAAGGAGCTGGGCTTGAAGGCTGTTATATATTCTGTCACTGTTATTTACTTTTGGTTTCTTGGTATAGTTTTTATATTATTTCTCAAAGGTGTTTTCGTCAGTACACCATATCTCCTTAATACTTCATCAAAATTAATGTCTGAGACATAATTTTGGAAATTATGCTCCCCACTAATGACAGAAATAAACAAATAGTTAAAATTAATGTTTTCACTTAAAAACATTATTTTAAAACCTTTTTATAACATCGCGTGGAAGGCGCCAAATATTGACAGTCTGTTTAATTAACATGCACTACAGCTGTTAGTTGGAGCAGTTTACATTCTTTAAAGAATATAGAAGGCGCCCTCTGTTGACAGTTTAACTAATATACGTGACAGCTGTTGGCCGGAGTTGTTTACATTCTTTACGCAAGTGTAAACTATCACGCAAATAAACCTAATTAAATCAACGTATTATAAACCGATGTTATGGGTTTATAATTAGCAGATGACCTCACTCTCCTAGCGTGGAGGAAGCTATTCAACCACTATCCTCCCTCAACAACTTAGCATTTAAAGTAGGGTTAAAGAGTTCCATAAATAAAACTGAGTTCATCATTAACAACAGAAATGCACCCAACGTAATCCCAATGGGGAATGCAATGATACGAAGAACTAATGGCTTCAAATTTCTTGGAGAATGGATAACTCCAGATATCAATGAGGTCTTAGCCATGAATAGCAGATGCGCCAGACTGGAGAGAACATACCACACTTATATGGATCTAAATCCCTCTCCCTTAACCTCAAACTAAGGCACTATAATACTGTAGTACGGCCATCAGTACTGTGTGCATCAGAGTGCTTGAACATGGTTAGAAAGGAACAATTCAGAAAACTGGAACTAAAGGAACGTAATATCTTGAGAAAAATAATGGGTCCTGTCAAAGAAAAATGAAAATACCGTATCAGGCATAATCAGAACCTATACCAACAACTGGAGAGCATTACAACAGCCACAAGAAAAAGGAGATTAATGTTCTGCGGTCACATAGTTCGGATTGACAATCATAGACTGACCTCCAAAATCTTCAACACCATCTCCAGAAGGAAAGCGACTAATGCAAAATGGACAAACCTAGTGACAAAAGATCTCGAGCAACTGGGAATAGACCCCAATAACATTTACAACAGGGATAAGTACAGTACGTTGATTGAAGCATCAGACACTAACAGCCAAAACACTGCACCCCGAATCTGTTGTGAAATGAGCCCAAGAAAGAAACGACAACCACAATGCAAGGATGAAAGAATATTGGGCCAAAAAGAAAGGTCACCAGAGTTAATAACCATGGTCATAGAGACCAAAACGAAAAAGAAGAAGAAACCGATGTTGTGAATCGTTAAAAATTTTACCAACGTATTATAAACCAACAACTGATAATAATATGATAATTCTGCGTGATCGTAATAACCTGGTGACAGAGTTTCTTTTAGCTGCGTATTCCGCCCCTGTCCCTGTCGCGTTAACCTAACCTGGTAGACCTATCGGATACAGGGGACCTGCAGTATAACGTGAAACCTGAACCATGGAGGCGTTCTGGCGTACTTCACATTACACAGCAAGTCGGATAAAGGGTTCATGAAAATCCCCGTCGAGACAGGGATTCGAACTGGGGACCATTCCTTCTCCAATGGGACACCCTAACCACTGAACCACCAACTGGTAGATCCAATAAAAAGCTAAACGTAGAACAGAAGCCCATAGCTGAGGCAGTCTTACCTTCAGTTAGAAATAAATTTCCCTATTATTACTTCACTAACGAATCGTGGGGCTCCGGTAAAACATTTGTCTGTCAAACACAGTGCTAGATTTTACGAGGTGAAAACATGGTTGTTTTACCAGCTGCGTGGACAGTTACTGCAGCCAATCTTCTATCAAGGAGACGCACATCACATTACCTGTACTACCCATCTCGCCCATCGAACAAATTTACTACAAGGATGCACAACTTCTCCGTGAATCGGATCTCATCATCTGAGACAAGATTTAAATGGTTCCGAAAGACGCAGTAAGCGTTGCAGATCGACTTTTCAAGGCCATCATGAATAATAATATCATAGGATAAATAAATAATAATCTCCCTCCTTGTGGCAAGATAATTATGTTTGGTTACAGATTTCCGGCAAGTGTTACCCGTAGTTAGGCATGTCAGCAGAACAGACACCGTCGAAAATAGTTCAACGATCGCCCTTGTTGTTTCATGTTATAATTCTTGAACTCCTTTAATCCGTCTGGTTTACCACCTTACAAATTGCTTTTAAAGAAAAATTCTATTATTATAGAGAATACATAAAAGCATGAGTACGGTATCTTATTTTTCTAATCTTATCCTTCCGGTCATTACGACCTAAATATGTAGGTTGGTGGAAGAAGTATTCCATTGCAAGTCAAAGAATTTCGCATATTCTAGAATAAATTCAAACGAAAACGATGTCCTCTGTCTGCCAAACAACCCTAGCCAAACCTATGTATCAATTCTGTAACTTTTCCTTAAGGGCTGTAACAAGCAGTCAAGAATCGAACGATACGGATCCCAAATTCTACAACAGCAATCCATATGCGGACGCACTAGTTTTGTTCGCAATTTCCTTTGTATGGGTGTTACTATTCCTCAAAATATGAATCGTAATCTAGAATTAGCTCTACCTACGACGGAAGTTATGCGTTTCACACGGGTCAGCTAGTTACTCATGAATTACTGGTGTAAACCGTCTCTCGTTACAAACACAATAATTCACTTTATCTCTCTATCGATTTCTCTACATCCTCCTGTCAAAGGGAGTACATTTGCGTCCTCTGTTATGCATTACATGACGTCTAATGTGGGATCTCCCGTCACATTTTTTATCAAGCTCATGCTTTTTACCCGAGAAGAAAAATTATATTCCACCTATGTTTTTCTCGTCTACATAAAGAGATTCATCAATTTTTTGACCAGTATACATTATACTGCACTCGTCTTATATTTTTATACAACTAAATCTCTCTTCTTCGCCGCAGCCGTAGCAATCTTTATACAATTCATCTTTCTGACAACTTAAAGTACTCCACATAACATCCTTAACAGCTCAGTCCTTTCGCTTCCATTACATCTCTCTCTCCATGTTCATCTCTTTTGATGTTACATATAAATTTTCCTTGTCATCTGATCCGCTTTATGCCATCCTTTTAAGGATACTTCAAACCACTATAATTTTTTTTGTATTTATGGCAATTACTAATTTAATAAAACATATTTACATTTAAAAACATATATACAAATCGGCGTGATGTATGTGCCTCATAAGTAGTGAAATTGTTGTTTTCACCTTCAGAAACTACAACCTGATAGGAATCACTTTCAATACCGCACTGTAGCTAGAGCCGATGCAAACATTTCTTCTGTTTGCTCAGTATACTATTTTTATTTCTTTTATTACTAACTATTCTTATTCAAAAGTTACTAACATACCTTTTTAGAAGTTATTAATATGGACATTCCTGTTATAGCTATACTTGATATTATTTGCTTCCTGCTACAAAACTGAACTGTAAGTTCTTAATACAATGGATATCTTATTTCTCCCATAGAGATACCAAATCCAGTGGTAATTTTTTAATTACATCCGACTGAGCGTGGTGGGTGAACGGTTAACGTTTTAGCCTCACATTCGGGAGGACGCGTGTGTTTTTTTTTTTTTTTTTTTTTTTTTTTTTTTTTTTTTTTTTTTTTTTTTTTTTTTTTTTTTTTTTGAAGGCTTCCTAGGCATTTTGAAGCACACAGATCCTTGCTCTAACCAAAGAGAAGCTTAACTAATATCAGTAGACTTACTGATACCTGAAACTTCTACGAGATGAGGTGAAAACCGTTTCCTAGATACCAAATACAAGAATTGCTCTTTTTTTGTTTGCAAAATCGTGTTACAAACGTGAAATCCAAAAAGTAATCTACATGTGCAATTTCATCCAAATCGCTATAGCCTTTTCCGAAATCGTTTGGTTTACCATCTCAAAAATTTCTTTTAAAAAGAAATGCTATAATTATGTTAAATATAAATCTTAATGCTAATTAGAGATTAATTAATGGTGCAAGATTTGTGGCAGTTAACTTAAACGAGTGTATTGTTAATGCTAAATTCATTCACCTGTTTAGATAAACTTAAAAAGCAAAACGTTATCTAAATATGAAAATTCATTCATGTCATTAGAGCCGTTATCTTGGTTTATTACAATACTGGAGTTGTGGAAAGAGGGGATCCAGGTTTTGGTTTGGGGGGTAGGGGGGGCTTGAGCCGATGTTGGTTTGGGGGGAGCTGGAGTGGACTTCGTTTGGGGAGGGGGAGGCTTAGTCGGATAAGGGTAGGTTTTATAGTCATTCCGCCCTTAAAAGATCAGTAGAGCTTAAAAAAAAGTCTACAAATGTCGGGGGTGGAGGTTTGGGCCCCCTAGCCCCTTCTCCCTGGATCCGCCACTGCAAATATATATATGCAAGAATTACTCGTTAAAAGATATAAGATAAGAAGAACAAGCAATGAAATATTGCCTAGCTGTGATGTTATGTGTTTTTATTTCTTCTGCTTTTATAGGGTACCAATACTTTCCTCTTTGAAATCAGTACGGCCATCTAAGGGATTTACAGACCGAAGAACAGAAATTTAAGGAAGAGACTGGTAGACGTCATATTATTTTTACGAAGTATTACGTATTCAAAATTTAATTGGTTTCTCACGATACATTCTGAATTTCATATACTGCTCCGGCGTCATGCAACGTTGAAACATGATATATGCCAAACAATTCAAGTCTGATCGCAAGCTTAAAAACGGCTATAACCTCATCGAAATTTGTTCGGTAGTTTTTTAGTTTTAATGGAACAGGCATACATGGGTTTCGTTTGATTTATTGTTATTAATCTTAATCTTCTCTGCTAGACTTTCTTGATCTTAGTGATTATGTAACCCTTTTTTAATTTTTTAGTAGCACCGTTTTACATCTATACCAAATGTTAAGTATTTATTAATTCAAACAAATACGCATGGTACTTTGAGAGAGTTCTGAGATAAAATTCCTTAAGTTGCTTGTGAGTGACTCGTCTGAACTAAACATTCGTGTCTGATATATTTCTTTGAGCAGGGGAGCGGCTGTATATCTGGTTAGCGTCTAGCAGATATCATCGCTAGCGATAAAGTCAAAGAGTTTGTTGCATTGCTGGATGACTGAAATCTTATGGACTGCAATTTTATAAAATAAAAAAAATAAAAAAAGTTAACCTAATATTGTATATGACCAAAACCAGGCATAAGGACATAATCTGTTAATGTTAATGTATTTGTTAGAATTATTTTGGCAATTGCATAAATTAATGATTTAATACAAAGAGCGTAGGTAGTTAATTTGTTACTAACAAAAAAAGTAGAATTTAAACAATATTAAATTAAAATTATGTATTAATGAGATTTAGATCACTAAAGAACATAGGTTTATGCGGTGTTATACCTACTGTACACTTGGTGAAGGTATCAAGTCAGATCTTACGTCCTTTTTACTTTAACTAAGTGGTAACTCTAAGAAGGAGTAGTAATGCTATATCCTGCGCGTAATTTATTCCTTTTTCAAGAAATCACAGTATCTATTCCTTTTGTCTAGCTTACAACATCTACTTACAGTGAAAGATCCAATTCTTCGCAAAAATGAAATACAGTATTCATAAGAATATTACTATAAAAATAAACATATAATATTTTTTAAAATTACTACGTGATTCTTGGAAACAAAATCGAATCTCACCTTCATAAAGTTAGCTCGTGACTATTCTTTAGGCAGGAATTGCGATATCGTTTTACATCATCTTTGTTGCCATTTTCTCTCTGAGGTGCAGTTACTCTAAATATCACAGTTTGGTGCAGGTCACGGAATACCAGCGTCAACGGACCTTGGCAGACGATCCTTGTGGAGTATCTCAAAACAGGGTACTAAGTGAAGGGGATTACAGCTGTACCTCTTACAAAAAGTCAGCGTCCTATTTTATTTGCTATATATATAAATGACATCGCTATACCTACTAAAAGTAGGATTGTAACATATATAGAAGCCAATACAGTAGTTTGTTGAGGTAGTGATGATTCATCATTATAAGAAACTACTGCTAATGCCACTAATGAATTAATAAATTATTTGGATAAAAATGAGCTAATCTGTAATGAAAGCAAAAAAAGTTTAATAAAATTTGAAGTTAGAAATCATAATATATATAATAAGTTTAGTTTAATAACTTACGAAGGAAACAATTATGAAATAAATAAGCATAAGTTCCTTGGAATATACGTTGATAAGTTTCTATATTGGAAATTACTTGTTGATTTTGTCTGTAAGAAAGTAAGTAAGGGAATCTATCTAATCAATCAGTTGCCTAAGGTTGTGGATAGCAGTTTCTAAAAATTGCTTAGTACGGAATAATCTGCCCACATATTTTATATGGAATTGAAGGTTGGGGATCCTGTTGCCATTCCTAGATTAATAGATTGTCAGTTCTCCAGAAAAGGTATATCAGGATAATATACAAGCTGGGTGTGAGTACGCCATGTAGAGAAATATTTAGACAAGAGAATATTCTTATTTTATTGATATGCAAATACAGAGATATGTAAACACTCAGAGTACGGCGCTGTGGTCGGCAACGCCTATATACGATAACAGGTGTCTGGCGCAGGCGTTAGATTGATTACTGCTGCTACAATGGCATGTTATCACGATTTAAGTGAGTGGTGTTATAGTCGGCGTACGAGAGATGGGACACAGCATCTCCGAGGTAGCGATGATGTGGGGATTTTCCCGTACGACCATTTCACGAGTGCACCGTGAATATCGGGAATCCGGTAAAACATCAAATCTCCGACATCACTGCGGCCGCAAAAAGATCCTGCAAGAACGGGACCAACGACGACAGAAGAGAATCGTTCAACGTGACAGAAGAACAACTCTTCCGCAAATTGCTGCGGATTTCAATGCTGGGCCATCAACAAGTGACAGCGTGCGAACCATTCAACGAAACATCATCGATATGGGCTTACGCCTCGCCTGAGCCCGTCAACACCGACATTAGACTGTTGATGATTGGAAACATATTTCCTGGTCTGACGAGTCTCGTTTCCAATTGAATCGAGTGGATGGACGTGTACGGGTATGGAGACAACCTTATGAATTCATGTCAAGCTGGTGGAGGCTCTGTAATGATGTGGGGCGTGTGCAGTTTAAACACCTCCGCTGGCCACCAAACTCCCCAGACATGAACGTTATTGAGTACATCTGGGATGCCTTGCAACGTGCCGTTCAGGAGAGATTTCCACCCCCTCGTACTCTTACGGATTTATGGGCAGCCCTACAGGATGCATGGTGTCAATTCTCTCCATCATTACTTCAGACATTAGTCGAACCAATGCCACGTCGTGTTGCGGCACTTCTGCATACGCGCGGGGGCCCTACCGTACACGATTTTAGGCAGCTGTACCAGTTTCTTTGGCTCTTCAGTGTAGTATTTCTGTAATGTAATTATTGTAATTTATAATGTAAACTTACTTACTTATAGTTCCTGGCCTTGCTATGGAATTAATTTATTTGTAATTCATTATACTACAATGTATTCTTATTGTGTAAGATGTTTGGGTCGTGACCTTGCTGGAAACTTGTGTACACAAATGTATTGGCAATAAACAACTAAATTGCTCAAAGTATGACTTTTTTTTTTTTTTTTTGTGTTAATTACTTTATAGAAATTTACTGGCGCCACAGTTTATCGGAGAAATCACATCTACATACTTTTCAATTGAACAAGTTTCACATGAGTGGCAAAGGGTGCATTGCACCAGGATTAACTCTGTGCTTTCCAATACCTAATAGCACGAGAGAAGAAAGATTTCATATAAACACCAGTGCGTTACCTAATTTCTCTGAACTTATCTCTCCTGTCATTACGACCCAAAAAAATTGGTTGACGAAGTATTTAGTCACACTCGTAAATGGATGGAGTTGTTCGGGTGTTTGCCAGTAAATTAAAACGAAACCGACGTCGTCTGTCTACCAGACAGTCCCAATCCAATCTACATAACAACTCTGTGACGCTTTCGTAAGTACTGTGGCAAGCAGTCACCAATAGAGCGGCTCTTCTCTGAACTTTCTCTATACTGTCAATCAATCCTTTGCGATACGGAGCCCAAATGACAAAGAGTAGTTCAAACACAGACGCACGAGAGTTTTGTACGCTATTTCCTTTGTATGTGCGTTACAATTCATCATAATTACGTTCCGAAGAATTTCGGAGTCTGGCACCGAACGTGGTGGGTGAACGGTTAGCGTTCTGGCCTCGCATTCGGGAGGACTTGTGTTCGAATGCCCGTCCGGGCATCCAGATTTGGGTTTTCCATGGTTTTCCCTAATAACTCCAGGCGAATTCCTTGCTGGTTCCTTCAAAAGGCCATGGCCGAATTCCTTCCGGTTTCTTGCCCCTCGTCCTTTTCCGACTCTAATGACCTCGACGTCGACGAGGCGTAAAGCCATAAGCAAAAAAAAATCAGAGACTGCCAGATGGTGAATGAAGTATTGGTTATATACCGAAGTACAACAGAAGCCACTCTTCTAACATCACAGAATTCTTAATGCCATTTATGCAGTGTTTTGTTATTTTAGTGGAAGTCCCAAATAACGTATGCAGCTATCGATCTGATATTTTTTTTTTTACTTTAGTTTTAGTACTCGTTGACGTCGAGACCATAAGAAGCGAGAAAGGACTGAGTCGAAGAAACTGGCAAGAATTTTGTAATGGTCTTTTGTGGAAGAACTATCCTGGTATTAGCCTGGACCGAAATCTGGATGGCCGGACGTTGAATTGAACCCACATCCTCCAGAGTGCGAGGCCTGAGAGTTACCGCTCATCCACCACACTCGGTATTTATTAACACTTGTATTTAGTTAAGCAAATAGATTTTTTTTTCAGAACACTCAATTCAGCCCGCCATTTTGAACGGAATAATAATAAAACAACCCGAAGGTGCGAAGAGAATGCAGAACTGTTGTCGCAATTAGACAACGCTTTACTGAGTTAAGTCGTGATGGGTGTGATTTACATTTGATTAACTAAATGGTCATAATGTCGTTTCATTCTGTTAAGAACGAATCATCAGTTGTGTAGATGGATGAGATCATCAAGATGAGAAATAGGCACCAGGAGGATGACAAACACTTAGTGAATACATTGTCCCGCAGGTACTTTTAAACCAGAAACAAATATAACTGAATCAGAACATGTCTTCAATTGGACAAGAGTGCTACTGCAATGACAGGTACTCATCTGCTCTATTGACTGGTATAATTAAATTATAATGTTTTCTTATTTGTTTATAGTGGTAGTACCGTAAACTGGGGTTACTTTGGGACACCACGTTTTTCAGGTGTTTTAAATGTCATGCAGCTGCCAGTTGCGAAATATGATATTTTTGTTATGGTAATTTAGCAGCTTTATACCAGCAGTTTTTCAGAACTTTGTTCACAAAATTTTATGAGTGGCGGCCATTTTTAATTTTGAGACTGTTTTCAAAGTCTCAGTTGTTCTACAAACTATGATATAGCAATGAAAAACTAGGACTAGACACGAAAAAAACAGATAGCTATAACAAGAAATACTAGTCTCAACTATTGTTTTAAACAATAATAAAAAATAAAAACAATATTATCTACACATTTTGGTAATATTTTGTAATGTTACGACTTTCGCAGGACAACTTTGGGACAGTATCAAAGCAATTGAACTGTAGTTTACCAATAACTTATAATGCATATTATATTTTCTCAAGGCGAAAAGTACAGTTTTCAGTGCCAAAAAAAGTTACTTTAGGTATGTTAATGGCATTTCTCCCTTTCAGCCCCTACAAACTTTTGATTTAATGAAATTGGATGATCAATAAAGAATTAAATTTGAAGTTGTTCTAAATTTAGTTTGAACTGAGTAGCTATTATATCTGATAAGTCTCTAAGGAGGTGGCATTAGATAACTAATTTTTCTAACACTGGTAAAAAGAAAAAAAAATATCTTTATGAAAAAATTCTCTAAGTTTAAGAATACGAAATACATACATTGTAGATCAAGTTAAATACATACAGTGAAATATTCATTGATAAATCCTTAATGGAGCACATCATCCAAATGATCTCTGAAGTCCCATTAATTTGTCAAAGTGATAGGCAGAAGAGCGGGTCAAAATACTTCTGTCGAAGCCTTTGCAGAAAGAAACACAAAACACAATAGCTGAATATGTGTGTAATTTAAGACAAAATAAAATTCTTTTACTCTAACTTTGCTACCAACCACTTTTCCTATTGATTTTAACCAGAAAAATGACTTGTCCCACAGTTTTCCAACTTCACGGGGCAACTATGGTTCATGAATGGAGGAAAATTTCTGAGTGAAAAATAGTCATAATTTATTTATAAATGTTTCTCGGGAAACAAACCGAGTAATATTATTATTGATGCACAATATTTGTAAGTCTTGAAGTCTGCCATCAAGACTTACAACTGCACCTGAAGATGGCGATCGAGTATAAAGTCGCCGAAATATTGTGCATCAATAATAATATTACTCGGTTTGTTTCCCGAGAAACGTTTATAAATAAACAACGCCGAGAAAAATTGCATTCATTTATAGTCTTAATTTAGTTTGCAATAACATTATTCGAAAGAGGAAGGACAGATCTACCCACATAACTCACTTTATATCCTTAATTTGGTACAGTTTTTTCTGAATTTTCAAAAAAGTCTAAAAAGTGTACCAAAGTAACCTCGGTTTACGGTAGTTGCTTTTAATATTGATAGATATATCGACACCTAGATGCATCGATAATACTGGCCGCCTTAAGCCGATAATATCGATATTTTCATATATTATATTAAATAGGTATATTAGAATAAAAAATGTAAATCAAGATGAAGAATTACGTTTGAGGTAGTTTATTAAAAAAGAATTACGTCTGCAAATATTCAGAGTGAATAGATCCTGAAAACAATTGTATGCTTAACCTTTCTCATGAAGTGTATTTTAAGTGATAGTGATCCCTGACTTTGAGAAGAGGCTTTCAGAAGATACCGACGAAGTTAAAGGAAAATTACTCATTACAATTTAGAACATGTCTCAAAACGTTAGCGTTTAAAGTGTTCTCATGTGCCACGAGATTCAACGTCAATTCCTTGTCGCCATCAGTCTTATTTCTTTAAGTTTCTTTGATATCATCATCTTAAGACAACATGGATGAAACAGAACTTGCTATTTTAGATAACATTCTTTATATTTGTGACATAGTGTTAGCACAGACATCTGGCTTTTTAAAATAAAAGTTTTTAATCGTGGATCTAATAAATTGAACTTTACCAATACTGGCGTATTTTCAAACTGGCAAAAACGTTTATCTGTTTTTAATGAAAATTTTGTCTTCAATCCTCCCGCAATCCTAGAAATAATTTTCATTTCAATGTATTGATCTATCGTGCAGCTTATCATAGAAAAAACATCTAAAATATATTCTCCTGCTTACTGTTCAGCAGATTATTCTTTCGTCAAAGCTTCAAGTGGCCACATGACGTAAGCCAAATCTTTGATTATAGAAAATTCAACAGCTGTCAGTATCGCTGGTGCACGCATTTTATTTTAATTTTTTTAAAAAACATCACTTATGTAGGGCGCAAATTCAAGAAAGCTTTAAAGTATATAAAAAAATCCAGTTCCAGCACTACTTTATTTTCTATTTGTTTTCTTTTTAAGCTTTTTGTCTTTTCTTTATACATTTGACGACATTCCTGAGATGTTCGATAACATTGCTTATATGTTACTTTTAGCATATTCAGCAACCATATTAACCGTATGAGCAAAATAGGGTACATGTTTGCCTGCACCAAATGTCTCCCTGATATGTTTAATCATGTAGGCACCGCAATCTGTTACTAAAGCCATACCTTTATGTGACTCAATATTCCAATTTGTTAAGATAACTGGCAACTGTAGGCCAATATATTGCCCAGTATAACTCTCATTTAAACCAAATATACCAGTCGTGATTGATT
Organism: Vandiemenella viatica; assembly: GCA_031002005.1. Lineage (NCBI taxonomy): Eukaryota > Metazoa > Arthropoda > Insecta > Orthoptera > Morabidae > Vandiemenella > Vandiemenella viatica. Next base: position 195,887,935 of record JARYHS010011408.1, read on the forward strand.
TTAATTCATTTTGCAGCAAAAAATGTACTACTTCTTATAGAAACCCACAGAAATTTTCGTTTCATTTTGATCATTACCAAGTCTGATTATACTGTGATTTTATAATATTAAGTACAGTTGTGAGTTTCAGATAAAAATAAAACAAAATTCTCAAAATTAATATTCTTTCATTTCATAAATTAATGGATGAACACTTATTGTTTCAGTCCAGATATACGTAGTAATAGAAAAGTGCTTTACAGTTGTCAGCTTCTCCTTCACAACTTTTTTTTATCAATTTCTACTTTGACAGTTCCACGAGAAGTGGCTTTGTGTAACGGCGCTGTTAGAACTTAAAACCTTTGCCTTCAACTGCAGTAAAAGCCTATTATCGACACTGATAAAATAAGCAATTTCATCAGCTAGGCGGTCATATTTTGTATCCCCTTTAGAATAATTGTAACACGTCTTAGACAGAAACAAGAACCAACGAACGAGAACGTAACGCATCATACTAAATAATAAAACGGTGAACGTAGATGAATGAGGAACGAATAACGGGCACGAAACGGAATGGAAACACAGAGTAGTAAAGGACTTCAACGATTTTGTTTTCGAGCTAAATCAGTGTTCAGCATAGTCAAGTTTGGTACCTGTCACTCAAACATTTACTTCGACGATTTTTTTTATTGACAAGGGGTTTTTGAAGCTATCGATATTTCACTGCATCGTATCGATATTATCATATCGACCGCGTAAAAATAACGACATAGATATCGACATTTTTTGTCCGATATTATCAGTTGACCGATATGTAGATGCAACCCTATTTCTTGTGTTACTTACCAATGCGAAGATTGGTTGTTAGCAATTCTCCTTGTATGCCCCTCTCTGCCTTCCTTTTCAGTTTAGCATAGTTGCTGCATTTCATGTCATTTATAATTTGGTTCCTACAGCCTAATCTTTCTCTGTGCTTTGTTCCTTCTATCTTTCCTTCAACAATGACCTTAAGCAAACCACTGTGACGGCCTATCCTCTTGTCTCTTCTTTTCTGTAAATGCTATCGGAACCTCCGTTCCTCAGAAACTCTTCTGAATACTTCATCATTAGTCACATAATCCATCCAACTTATCTTCTGCTTTCGTCTGTAGCACGAGACCTCAAATGCCTCCAGTCGTATCCTTTCCGCCATCCCTATGGACCTTGATTCACTTCCACATAGCGCTATGCTCCCGATATGTTGTGGTATGACAGTCATCCCCCAATGAATATTAATATAGTCATAATTAATATTCATATTTTTATTATATTTGTTTTTTAAAAGTAAATTGTAGGGTTAATTGATACGTAAATAATTATGTATGTATTAAGCCTGGGTGGCCAAATTTATTATTATATAGTTTAATTCAGTACAAAATTGCTTTTAAGAATGTATTAAATATGGAAAATTATTGGGACTGCAGTTTTGAACGTTCAGATAGCTGGACATTAGTGCCGAGCGTGGCGACAACCAGGCGGCCCATACACAATAGACCGGGCAGTGGAGGACACTTAAATCCCATTAGGTTGTGAGGGTGATGGCCCCGACTCTCCGTTGACGGAGGCAAGGTCAGGGAAAATGTGCGCGAAACTAGTGACGAATACCAGCTACGGCGCGAAACACGTGATTGTGGGGCTACGTCGTTTCACCAATCGTGCATGGCTACAGGGTTCACATTTGTTAATCAAAGGCTTCTGTTCCATGTACGGAGAGAGGGAAAACTGGCTTTCCGTGGCGGGAGAAGAGGACGCCATGAGAGAGGACTTGCTGGTCTGACGAGCTGAAGTGTAGACGTGTCGTCCGACACTCTCCTAGCTGTTGGTCCGCGGCTTGAGCTAGACGCTTTCTGGCTCAGATGTGGCCTGGAACAAGGTGTTTCACCTGGTATAGGCCATCAGCAGATGCTCTAGCGCGGATGGGTCCGCGAATTGGCATTCAACAGTGACACAGCGTGTCACACCACGTCGAGCAGATGCGACAAAGGTAAAGTACCAACGGAAAGGTCCATGGTTCCATAGGGTTTTAACGAGGCTTACAAACCCGTAAGCGACTTCTGAGATTAGACTCTCTGCTCTCATCAGGACAATATTTACTGAGCTAACCAACTATCCATGTTCACTAACTTCAAATTTGAAGCATCTTGCTCATTATAACTAATTCAAATGATGCTTTTCACTTTAAAATGGCGCCCCTGGGATTTTTGTAAATGTTAACTTTAATTTGTTGGCCTGCGACGCCACTTTATTGTATAGTAACTTTGCAAAATGTTTGAAATATTTAAAATCTGTTTATGTTTGCATTTATCCGCGTATTGCTTGTTAATTTTCTTTGAATATATTGTGTTTAACGTAACGTTAAATATGCTCGGCCTTGTATAAGCCAGAAGACCGAATAAATTAAATATTATTTAGTGTAACTTAAATTCTTGTAGCATTCAAGGTTCTAGTTCACCAATTAACAAATTAGTAAATTAATATTCATATTCACAATAAAAGTATAGGATGTGATAGTAACCCCCCCCCCTCCCCTCTCCGGAATAACCGTCTTATCCAATATGTTATGTTATGTCAGGCTGATGTTAGAAGTGAAAAGTTTCTTTCGTTTATTAACTGTGTGTTTACCTTGGTTGATTCTAGATAGTATATCTTTTCTGCTTCTCCCAACTTCTGTGACTATAACCTAAGTATCTGAATTCTTTAACTTGTCCAACCAATTGTTCGTCTAATTTTAACTGTGAACGTCGCTGCCGCAAGTTAATAGTTTAGTTTTTTCTTGTTTATTTTAAAATTGAATTTCCTGCCTTTACTTTTTCCATCACAGCTTCCAATGCTTGTTCCACTTACGCATTAAATATAATGGGAGAAATAATGTAAATTTGATTTATTTTAATCATAACTTTTGATTATGCTTTCCATTTTCGAAATCGGATTACCGCAGTTTCAATCTCGTAGAGTTTCCATATGATTCTTCTATCTTTTTACTTAAGTCCCATTCTTTTCAGGATTAAGAACATATTGTTCCAATTGACGTTGTCAAAAGCCTTCTCAAGATCTATGAAAGCTATACAGGTATCCTTGTCTTTACTTATAATCTGCATGGTTGTTACTATTAGCAGTGTCGGCTCAAGACCTAGTGACACTGTGACATGTCACCACCTCTAATCAAGAATAAATAAAATAAAAAATAAATGCAGTGAAATAATTTTTTTTATATAAATGCAGCATTCTCTACTCTATGATAAGTTATGACAACTAGGGAAAGTATTGAACTCCATCTGTTGGCCACATCAGTGAACTGTTCCGCTGTCGTGGAGACAATTTATGTATGGCACAGATCACGCATGCGCTCTAGCGTTTTCGTGGAAATATTAGAGGGTGGAGGTTCGCTTTGTTAGCGGCGAATGGAAACAACTTCATTCTGTCACTCGCTGCAGCTCGATAAAGTTGTAATACTGCCGGTAGAGTGCAGCAGCAGCTGCCATTTTTATAGCATTCAACTAAATATCCACTGGAATCGATTCGCCTCAGAAAATGTAAAAGAAAATCTTTACACTAAGGCGAACAAAAAACCTGCCTGAGATAAACATCATGGGAAATAACATAGCACGGAACCCATGTGATAAATCAATTTAATACCTCGGAGTCGACCTAGACAGGCGAATAACATGGAACATACATATCAGTAATAAACTAAACCAAGCCTATGCCAGATTACACAAGTTGTACCCAGTGTTAAGTAAAAAATCATCATAAAAACATAGAGTGGCCTATTAATTTATAAAACGATTTTACGGCCGTTAATAACATATATATGTGCAATGTTGGGATGTGGTATTTGCAACAAGTTACACAGAGTACAAATACTACGTACTATTGTATACGTGCGCAATAGTGAGCTACACGAAGAATTAAATATAGCTTACAATAATTAATTAATAAAACAACAAGCTAAAAATTTTATCAAGCGAATTAATGTACCTTATAGTACCAGTTGTGCAATTTTAGGAACCAGGGAAAAGAATGGGTCAAACTAGTCTAAACAATCGCCTTCCTCAAGAAGTTTATCTGTCATACAGTGACTCCGAAGAAGATGTGAACCAACAAATAAATTAAAAACACCATGTGTCACATGGCCACCTATCTTCTGTTCGTTATTTTGCTTGTTATCTGCATCTCAACAGGGCCGGATTAAGATACATGGTTAATCCGGTACTGCACCTTCATAGGATGTTACAAAACAAGATTATCTTCAGTGCTCAACTAAATGTATTCCATGAATAAGAGCGTAACTATTTTAAGCAAATTTCATTATAATTACTTTTCTTTTAGTTACTGTATTAATGTTGATGACTAGGGTTCGGATCTTTATGACAAAAAAAAGAGAAATATGCAAGAAATTAAAAACGGATAAATATGACCTAAAAAAAATATGACCAAACATTTAAATTTACTATACATCAAAACATGCTAAATTGAATATTTATTTTATCTAGTAGTGTCGCTTCCATGTATACAGAATAATTTGCTTCCGTGCACTCACTGCACCATTGAGAAATTAAATTTTAAATCGCTTTGTTGAAATCACTTTAATTTCCCATAGTTTACAGAAAAAAAACTCTTTCCTCTGTACTAAAATACTCATCTACAAATTCCTTTACATAACTACGTAACTTCAGACTTTCAGTAAATTTTGATTTTGGCATGGTGGTACTCACTGATCCATTGCAATTTAAGATTGACTGAGAATTATTTTTAAAAGTGTTGGCGACAGTGAGCCATTGACTGACGAGGATCAACATAGGCATGCTGCTGCTGTATCGTCTAGATTAGAAGGCGGGTGGAACATTAAACGTTTGGAGAGTGACAATAATGTATAACTTTATTTCTTGACTCGTGAATTCTGACCACTTCAGTGACATTTAGTCTTTTTTTTTATCTCCCAATGTGTAATACGAGTACAGTTCTGTGAACAATTATCTTAATTTCTTCTCATCTATAACTTCTAGTGAATTCCTTGTATTATTAAAAAATTACCAGATTTTTCCTCAAGTATAATTATATGGCCATGGATATTATCGTGATGTAACCAGGGCCGGATTAAGACAGCGCGAGGTCCGTAGCAAATGTGAAGAAGAGGCCCTTGGTTTTTGCCGTCCGGGGGAAAACTGTAGAGCTAAAAAAATAAGGTCGCCGGCTAGCCTAGGTGTGGGCCCCTGTAGGAAGCCGCGAGGCCCCCTAGAAGGCGTGAGGCCCGTAGCATTTGCTGCCTCCTGCTACGTGGTTAATCCGGTACTTGATGTAACCAAAACTAGGAAAATGGCTTGAATATACATTTATATACTGTATAAAATACATTTAAATCCAATCAGAAACGATGAATCGCTCTTTAATTTAGCATTACAGCTCGAAAATAACGCAGAAAAAAAATTGACTTGCCATAAAGATCCGAATACTGTTGATAACACTGGTGTCATTATTGTCATAAACTGTACCGAGCGTGGTGGGCGAACGGTTAACGTTCTGGCCTCGCATTCGGGTGGACACGGGTTCGAATCACCGTCCGGGCATCCAGATTTGAGTTTTCCGTGGTTTCCCCATATCACTCCAAGCGAATGCCGGGATGCTTCCTTCAAAAAGACAATGACCAAATTTCTTCCTGTTCCTTGTCCCCAGTCCCATCCCGTCTCTAATAACCTCGACGAGCGTAAAGCCATAAGTAATAAAAAAAATATTCTGTAGTTACTGAGTGGTCCTGGTGGGCTGACCTCAACCATGATAATATGTATGTTACGTGTTGTAAAGTTAAACTATCGAACGGATAATAAATATATGTAAAAAAAAAAAAAAGTCAGTCATTGGAGATAGCCGTCAAAAGTTAACGCGTAACACGTCATACTTACAGCTACAGATATACTAAATAATGATAATTTCGGGTGGAAGTAATGACTCTTTAGATTTTACCTATGCAAAAATCGCCCAACGCGGCTTAAGATCTAACTTAGTCCACAACCCAATGGTTGGGCGAATCTTCCCGAAGGAGATGTATCAAGCTATTGTGTCAGAGGCAGGAAGACCAATTCCTTTCTTCAGGACCTACAGTTTAACGTGGAATCAGAACCACGGAACGTCCCGGCGTAGCTCTCTTAATCAAATACAACTCCTATGAATTCCTGCTCACCACGGGATTTGAACCCGCGACCGGAGAGAGCACTTTCGGAAGTAAGCGCATTACATGCTGAGCTACCAGATCGCCTTGTTTTAATGTATCCATGTACTGACTACTACCAAAATCGGATAAAAACTGTGGGTGTATAAGAAAAACGTTGGCAAAAATTATGGTGAGGGGGGAAAGGAGGAGAGGGTTTAGGTTCTTGTAAATCAAACATAAACAGTGTTTTTCTATTTGTTTTAAAGTATACGTATGCAAAGTTCCATCAAAATCGGATAAAAACTGTGCGTTTGTATGAAGAACTATGGCAAAAAAGAATAATCATTTTTATATATTAGGTAAAAATATAATCTATACTTTAACTGCTTTCCCAACGCAACACGTCATACTTATAGCTACAGATGTACTGTTGCAGCAGTATATTGGTGACGCGAAGTCATAAGATTTTACCCATCCAAAAACCGACCAACGCGCATATCATACTGTCAGGGGTCCGAGTGGTTGTTGGCCTATTTGTGGACGTTGTGATTGGTGGACATGTAGTGGAGTGACTATCCTTCGTGTTTTTAGGCCTCTTCTAAGTCTTCTGCTCTTCAGTGAAGTTCTTCATCTTGCGGCCTACTAATTGTGGTAATTTATCAGGATATCTGACACCACTCCGTTTTACGGCAGGAGAACCGAGGACAGAGAAGGCTAGGACTGGTCCAACTGTAGCTGATACAAACTATCCTGTCAAAATGAGAAGACGGCTAACTAGTAGTAAGTCCGTTTAGTAGCCACTAAAAACTGTGCATGTGCAGTCGATAACGTGTACTGAAAGGACCACTCCGAATGCTAGCGTCTTGAAGCAAAATTGCTCCTTCCAATACTGACTGATGGATTGAATGTCTATAACGCGAGACTTCGCAGCTTGGTTGGACTGTATTAGCGCTAGGCGAGGCTATAAGAGGCGGTGCGATAGATTAGCTAACCCATATTGACCGGCTCAAGTCTACTCGAAGAATGAGAGAGAGTAATACTACTCATATTTCGAAGTGAACATGTATTTGCGTCTCAGCTGACCGGAACGAACCAGCTAAATGTGACTTTGCTGTAAGCAGTTTTATCGAACAAGAAGCTATGCTGAATTGCGTCTGTCTCCACCGATCAGACCCATTGCAAGTTAGATTCACAAAATACAGCAACTATTTCGAAAAATGCAAATTCCTCTCAATCAAACTCTTGGGTCCAAATCGAACTTCACAATACGCGCAACACGTCATAAATCGCCTACAGAAGTTTTCGCTTCCAAATCATTAGTCTTTTAATCTGTAAAATCACCGGGAGCATGATGGTTAATCAGATGTTACGTCGCTGCTTGTGACCCGTGCTGTGTTGCAAGCCGCTCGGCAGTGTGGTGTATGCAGATGGGGCGAGCCGCTGGCACCTGTTGCGCAACTGATCTGAGGGGCTGTGACGCAACCAGCCCGGCAGCCTTCCGATCCGTGAGCTTTCACGTAGTCGCTGGCTGACTTCCTCGTACCGCCACAGACAATGCCGCGCCATAATTTTCCAGCTCAGCAGCGACCGAGAATCACTTCCCCTTCCAGGCGGTAAACACCGTGCCGCAAATATAAACAAACCAACTTCCTGCAAAGTGTTTCCAAGCGGAATACAGGTGGTAGTTTCTGATCTCGACGAACGAGCGTGGTCGATGAGCGGCGAGGCTCTGGATTCACATTCGGGAGGACGCGGGGTCGAATTAGGGTTGTAACGGAGGACGTCTTTGCAGATCTTCAGGGCTTGACAACCGCGAACGCGGATATTTTGAGGAAGCGCATGAGGAGGTGGAAAAATAAATTTATAATTATTTAGATTTTAATATTTTAACTAAAACAAGCTTAAAATCAATATAAGTACATTTTTATCTCAAATTCTATTTGTTTCTCATAAGTAAAATCTATTTTCTTATAATACTGCCATTCTGATTTATTTTTTGCCTCATCTTTCAACAACAAAAAAACTTGGGATGATATCTATGGTGAATTAATTATTTACGTTACTACACACGTAAAAAAAAAAAAAAAAAAAAAAAAAAAAAAAAAAAAAACTTGTAGTCCAACAATCTATGGTGTTGTATCATGATTGTAGGAGCCATCCTACTAGTGTGCGATAAGGACACTAGTGTGCGGCGAGAAAGTACGAGTGGAAAGGATTGCTTGGAACATTTTGTTGGACCCATTCTAGTAGCATGAATGGGTGAGAGCTTCCTACAGTAGTTCCACACGGATGTCCTATAAGTTGGGCCGTGAGTAGGCCACTTTATTTTACATGTAAATTGGAACTCGTAAATTCGTCGTTACGTAGGTAATAACATTGTTCCTTTCATTGTTACTTTTATTGCATGATCGTTGTTGTTAGCTAAGCGACGATGGGCCGTATCTACATCTACATCCATACTCTGCAATTCACAAACATTGTGGGTGGCAGAGGGTGCTAAACACCAATCTTAATTCTGCGCATTCAAATACCGAATAGCGCGAGGAAAGAAAGAATACATAAAAGCATCAGTACGGCATCTTATTTCTCGAATCTTATCCCTCCGGTCATTGCGACCCAAATAGGTTGGCGGAAGAAGTATCTCACTGAGTCAATCAGGCCCTTGCGATACGGATCCCAAACTCCACAACAGTAATCCAGATGCGGACGCACTAGTGTTTTATACGCTATTTCCTTTGTATGAGAATTACAATTCCTCAGAATACGACCTATGAATCGTAATTTAGAATTATGTTTGCCTACGACGGAAGTTATGTGCAAGTTCCATTTCATGTTGCTTTGTACTATTACCCCCAGATACTTCAGGGAATCAACCGTGTCAACAACTGAATTGTTTACTTTGTACTCGGGAACAAACTGATTCTTTTTGTTACTTATTCGCATCGCCTTGCACTTTTTACAATTAAGTGTAAACTGCCATTTACGGCACCATTCGGAAATAGCATCCAAATCGCTCTGAATTTCTAACCAATCGTCAGAGCACCTTATTTCCCTACAGATAACTGCATTGTCGGCAAACTATCGCTACCAGCATTTAACGTTGTCACCTATATCGTTTATAAAAATTAAGAAAAGAAGTGTTCCTATGACAATTCCTTGAGGAACGCCAAAAGTAACATCTAACTTAAAAGACAACGACGACATACTGTGATCGACCAATTAGAAAATCACGTATCCATTCTCATATCTGATCAGATATATCGTATGTTCGAATCTTCGCTATAAGTCTGTTGTGTCGTACAGAATAAAAAGCTTTCTGAAAATCCAAGAAAACTGTATCAACTTGTGAACCTGCATCGATAACCTTCATTACGTCAGGGGAAAATAGGGCCAATTGAGTTTCAAACGATCTCTTCTACCGAAATCCGCGTTGACACGGTGTAAATAACTCGTTTCCATCTAGAAACTTTATAATGTTAGAGCATATGACATGCTCCAGAATTCTAATGCATACAGATATCTCGTATAAAGAGAAGAGAATAATATATATTGCAATGTAAATAAAACCCCGCTATACATCCGTTTTAAAAATTGCAAATGTGGAAGCGAAGGTAGGATTTCATAGGATTTTCCGCACTTGCGGATGCGGAGCTGCATTAAATCCCTAATTCATTTTTTTTAACTGCTTAACTTCTCTTAAGTCCCTAATTCAAGTGAACTGTACGTTCGACACTTCGAGAAAATCTTTAGGATATTTCTTCCCAGCTCATGTTAATAAGTAATATATTCTTAACACACATAAATTGGCGTTATTATTGGTTCTAATGGTCTAAATGTAATTTGGACCAATACAACCAAGATACCTCGTGTCTGCCTTCGGTGGTCGGCATGTGGTTGTGTTCTGCCCACAATAAGAATGCTCGCTTGATCCCTTAAGATCAATATATATGTATATATTCGTTTCAGGTTTTACGCCTCGAAGACATCAAGGGCATCAGAGACATGTAAAGACAAGGGGCAAGGAATGAAGAGCTACTCAACCATTGAAATTTGAAGGAACTATTCGGGCATTTAACTGGAATGATTTCTGGAAACTAACGAAAAGCTAACTCGGACAGGGATTCGAACCCGCAACCTCCCGAAAGCGAGGTTAGGGCGTTACCTCTCATCTACCACGCTGGGTGGTAAACATATCCACCTACCACAAAACGTGCGGCTTATTCATAAGGCTACGCACCGAAGTTAAAAACTAGACTAATCAGGAAAAACGCTCTGACTTGCATTTTGAAGCACGCGGATTCGAATCACCTTCCGCCTATCCAGTTTCCATGGTTTTCCCAAATCATACCAGGCGAATGCCTTTAAAATACCATTCCTTCTATTTCTTTGCCCCCACTCTTTTCCCGGCTTTAATGACCTCGACGTTGACGACGCGTAAAGCCACAAGGAAAAATGAACATACGGAGTTCAAAGGATTTGTTTCCTGACTAAGGATTTTTAGTAATTTTTTTTTCGCTTTGTGCAGCTAAAATAAAAAAAGAATACCTTGTTTTTGACATAGGCGTTTCGATTTATTAGATCATCATCGGTGACCTACGTTCTGATATTACTGTTATGCGTTTCTGTAAATAATAATACTAATAATCTGTTATCAAATGTTTGTAGTAATTGACTCTACTATTAAATCCAAACGTCTATGCCAAAAATAAAGCTTTTTATTTTAGCCGAATTCGACCAAAAACATTATTTCCTTGATTAGTACAGCAGCTAAGGAGAAAGACCTAAATATGAACGTGCTTTATTTCCTATTTGAAATCTACCAGTGATGTATTACATGTATACCATCGTATTTTCGTGAAACTAAGGGTGTGTTTTTTGATCAACTAATCATAAGGTATAACCGCTTTCCCTGCCCGTTTGATTTCGTATCCCCTTTGTGTGCATCGTAACACTGAATTTTCTGGTACCTCCGTCTTCCGTTTCTACTCGATAACTATTGGTCTGACGGGTCGTTGATGACGTCACACGCCTGGCCCTTCGATTCCGTAATAACAGTGACCAGAGATGTTACTAAAATTTTGAGGTTATGTGTGCAATTCAGTAGCTAACCAACTGCAAAGAAATCAACTGCAAGAATGTTTTGTTTATGTTTTCTTTTCGCAGCATTTAATTTTAAATTAAATGCCTCAGTTTAGTTAAAAACGTAGAGTAATACTGTACTTCACGGCTGAAAAACCGTGGTTAATTTTTTTTACTGCACTGAACTTAATGTTAAAATTTGAGTTCGTTATTTTGCTACATCAGGTGACATATCATGACTTGAAAATGGTCACTAGTTTAGAATAATGCCATCACAATTAACATTATTGTGATATGTAAATGGAGACTTTCCCGGCGTATTGATTCAATGAAAGTTTCACGGGAGTCCAGCCGGATGGAGTCATAAAACGACAACGTGTCAGCGAAGTCAGTCTGTTTGTGATTTCCTAGAAGCAACATCTATATAGACCTGATGAAGACAACCGAGCAGGTTGTCGAAACGTTGTCGTTTTATGACTCCATCCGGCTGGACTCCCGTGAAACTTTCATTGAACATTATTGTGCTTTTTTGCTCCATTTTAATCTCCACAGGGAATGGGTTCAAACCAATGTGCAGTTATCCCTTGAATTAGTCTGGTATCTCATTTGCTAAAGCCTACGGAACTGATGCTCGAAGCAGGAGTGATGTTAAAAGCAGAATAGCACTAGCGAAGAGAGCCTTTATGGAAAAGAGAAATCTTTTAGTTTCAAATATTAATCTAGGACGCAGAAAAAAAACTTTTTAAAACTCTATGTGTGGAGCACAGCACATTACGGTAGCGAAACATGGACTTAAGGAATACCGGAAAGAAGGAAAATTGAAGCATTTGAAATGTGGTATTACAGAAGGATGCAAAAAATTAAGTGGGCAGATAAAGTACGAAATGAACGAGTTTTGGAAATGATGGATGAGGAAAGAAGTTTGTGGAAGAGTCTTACAGAAAGAAGAGACAGGATTGTAGATCATATTCCGAGACATTCGGGATTGGTTAATTTGTTAACGGAGGGAACAGTCGAAGGTAATAACTGCAGAAGAAGACAGAAAATAAATGAAGCAGATAATTGAAGACGTGGGTTGTAAGGTATGTGTATAGATGAAAAGGTTAGCGCGAGATAGGAAGGGATGGACGATTGCATCAAACGAGCTGAGACACTGATGAAATTAAATATATATATGTGTGTGTGTGTGTATTCTTCATTACGTGAATATAGGATGTCACAGCATGACTAGCAGAACATGTGTTAACCAAACGACCCATGTTCTATGCCCAATTCACGTAAGCGTCTTGCGTTCCGAGTATTTCCGGTGACCGAGGATGGTGGGTGAATGGTTAACGTTCTGGCCTCGCTTTCGGGAGGACGCGGGTTCGAATCCCCGTCCGGGCACCCAGATTTGGGTTTTCCATTGTTTCCCCAAATCACTCCAGGCGAATGCCGGGATGCTTCCTTCAAAAAAGGCTTTGGCAGAATTCCTTCCCGTTCCTTGTCCCCAGTCTCATCCCGCCTCTAATGACCTTAGCCGTCGACGAGGCGTAAAGCAATAAGTAAATAAAAAAAATCCGTTGAGTAATGAATGTGTAAAGAGTAATCTTAATACATGTATTTTCTCATATTCTTTTCTAGATCTTTCCTTCCTGATGATAATTTATATTACTGTTACCACTATCTTAATTACAGAACATTCTAGCTTTTCTTTCATTTAAGATGTCCTATATTCATGTATGACAATCACAGCAATATCTGTAAGTACACTGTACAATGTACATACATAATGGTTTGTATTGTATATAAAATGTGTACATATTATCACAACATATATTCATAGCGACTGATGATGCTGTACTATTCAAGGCAAAAAGCTACTGGGGATTAAAGAATGGTTCTCCGTAATAGTTGTTTGAAAACTGCGAAAAAATGGTCAACAATCATGTTATTAATGACTTGGAAAACTTCACCTTGAAACCATTTCATAGCTTTGAGCCTAATCAGATCTCGTTGGCTTTCAAAAGCCGCTTGAGCTATCACTACACCACCATCTATCACATGAGGCTCCGAAGATCCAATACCCTTCGATCATTTCTTATCTGTTCATAGTGGCAGTGGCAGATATCTTTAGTCCCCGCAACCTGAACTGAGTTCACAGCATTCACCAATTTTTGTTATAGCGAGGAACTGGGTTACAAAACTTTTGCCAGAGCAATGCGTCAATATGGTGGACGGTGGTATAGTTTGGGACCTACATTTTGGGTACCAAATACAGGAATTGGAGGATATGCAAAGAAAGGCTGCTAGATATGTTTGTGGAAATTACCGCAGGACCCAGTCAGTAACTGATATGATAGAGGTGCTGGATTGGGAGTCATTAGAATACAGGAGAAGGGTGAAGAGAGTGTTGAGAGTGTACAAGACGTATGTTGGTGATGAGGCTTGGAAGGATATTGGTAGAAGGATTAGGAATAGAGTATGGAAGAGGAAAGACGACCATGACCACAAGCTGGCAGTCGTTCTTGGAAGTGGGAAAATGTTTTCGTGTATGTAAGGGTGTCAGGGAATGGAAGAAATTGCCAAGGAAAGTGATGAATAATTTACCACAAAATGGCAGAAGTAGATGAGTGGGGAATTAACAACAAAAGTATATATGTTATTAATAAAAATATTAATAACTAGCCTCTAAGCTCGTCAAAAATGACGGGTGAAATGAGTGTTCTCGCAATTCATTTCTTTGCGGCTGCCTAAACATATAGAATTGTTATGTAGTGCTCATAACCCTATTTTTAATTTGTACATATTTTGGTTGCAGTTTACACAGCGATATAAATGGAACGTCTACTGAATTATTGATGTGAAATTAGGGAACCAACGGTATTAAAAACAAATTACCACAAAACCTACAGCGCGTGATATTGGTTTCGTTCCTGGTCCAGGCCTCATTTAGCACGATAAATACGCAACTACTTCCATAGGTATAAATTAATAACTTCACTAACTCGGCGCTTATAAAAGCAGCTTAAATTCTTTACAAAACTAAATTCATTGTGAATTATACTTTAAAAAATTGTGTCCGTTTCATTATGATCCTGTCTGCACTTCCACATAACCACAACTTCTACTAATATTGTTGTTCAAACTCCGTAGCTTATATTACCCGTTACGAATACATTCACTGTATTGCGATCTAAATTTGACCCAATGGAAATATTTACATATGTGTAAACATCAGTAATAGAAGCAACTAAAAATTAATCTCGTATTAATTTAAACGCAGTACTTACTTTTATTTCTGTGTTTCGGCAAATAATATCTTCGAGTATCGGTACATTGTGACAGTGACTTAAAATACCTACATCTTGTAAGCCCGTTAAAAATGACGTGTCGTACGCAGCATTTTAACAATTTGTTTCTTCGCTAAGTATAATTTTCATCAAATAACGCTCATAATCTTGAAAATGATGTAATGTGGATATTTCTTAGCTTACTGTAAGAACGGTATCGCTGTACAACAGAGAGTGTAAGAAAAATCTACATCGAACGAATTTTAATTAAGAGGAAGCAATTAATAGTCCATATGTCGATTTTTACGAAATACATACTTTTCCTTTAGTGTGCTGGCAGCTCGTTTGCCTGGATGTCTCAGCTAAATAGAACTGCTATTAAATAACGCACATAATCTCGAACATCTCGGGTCGCCGTTGGTTGGGCAGCGGAGGCGGGAAGCGTGACGTCAGAATGTGGCATACATCGCTACAGCGTGACCAAGACTGGTATTTTATAGGTAGAGATAAGAAAGGGGTAAGTAGTTTCTGCTCCATCTCTGGAAAGGTGTTGCTGGACTAACATTGGAAGAAACATTTTAACCATAAAAATCTTTCTGATATATTTGACAGTTCCAACGTGTGTCTTATGCTGCTCCAAGTTCTTGGGTACATAATTATATTCAAATATTATTCTACCTCACCGCTGTAATTAGTGCTTCTTGAAATTACTTGTGGTCAGACATTTGAGTGAAATCTACCCTTGGTTGATTTCACTTCTGTCGAAATCTGAACAACTATTTCTCTCGTTTTTTCCCCACCCCTCTCTGTTGAAGCCACTGTAACTTACACGTTCTGCTCTTTCCATCTCGCTTATTGTGGTCCAATTAACTTTATGCTTGGTTGCTGTCACTTTAGGAGAGACTGTTTTTAATTAAACGTGCTAAATTTTGTTAATTACTCTCTCGGAGAAAATGCCTCAATCGAAACGGTGAAAGGTACTGTGCACGGACGTGTAAGCTTAGAATACAAAATGAGAACCTTAAGTTGGCCACGTGAAAATAAAACGCAATCTAGTACTTCAAGTAACAGAAACTAACTCGTATATTCTCTTCCATATTATGAGAAAGGAAATTAAAAAGTACTAGCATTTAAAAATTATTTTCTATAAGTCTCAATTAAGTTTACTAACTAATCCAAATACTTTTAATTAGTTATCATAATCACCTACTTTTCTTATGCAAAATATTAAATCATATTTTGATATATCTTTTATTTTACAACTTATAAAATATAAAGTTTTGGGACTAAACTGTTTTTTTTACTTATGGCTTTACACTTCGTTGACGTCGAGGTCATTAGAGGCGGGATGGGACTGGGAAAAAGGAACGGGAAGAAGGAATTCGGCCATGGCCTTTTGAAGAAGCATCCCGGCATTCACCTGGAGTGATTTGGGGAAACCATGGAAAACCCAAATCTGGATGCCCGGACGGGGATTTGAACCGGTGTCCTCCCGAATGCGAGGCCAGAGCGTTAACCACTCACCCACTTCGCTCGGTGGGACTAAAATGAGAAAGAGATTGATAAGCAAATATATCAGAAATGTCTGCGAGGAAAGAAACTGGTTTGCAGATTGATAACATGGCTTTAGACAAGATATTGTCTAAAGTGGATAGGGATAATCTGAGAATACATAACATTCTCTGTCAAACAGCGTTGGACCGATTCCGATCGGACAGTTGTTGACCAAGAAATTCGAACTTGAATTTTAAAAATTATTTTAACATTTTAGTGACGACACACAAATCTACAGTTTTTATTCGATATCGAAGGAACTTTACGCACGTATTCTTTAAAATAAGTAAAAAAGGCTTTCAGTTATCTGGGTAAATTTTGATGTATCAATTTTCTACATGCGTAGCCAGTTATAAGAAATAAAAATACATGCCGGGCGAAGCTAGTTAAAAATAAACATTAACAACTTACATTATGCCGCGTGATATTAGTCTGAATAGTGGGATAGACCGCATCAATCGCATTCAACGTGCAACTACTTCCATTCAATCATTTCAAGAACATGGCAGTCATGAAAGCAATTTTAATTATTTTTTTAAAAAAAAACTTTAATAAATAATTTTTCCAGTTATGACGACGGGTGCTAATATTTCTGCTCTAAAATGGAAGCTTCTATCACTCGCGCATTAAGATATTCACTACATCGTGATATAAACGTGGTCCCACACTTCTTAGCTTACTCTAACAGCTATCAGAGAATCAATCGAAAACATCGACATCGATCGAATATAAATAAACAAATAAAAATGAATGTGATGATTTAAAGCAATGTTTCCCAATTAGGTTTTTCGAAGTACCACTTCAAGACACAGCTCAATCTCCGGTACCCCTTACAGCTGCCTGTTTCACTGAGTTTATCCCATTCTAGTGGTACGAACAACTGCAGCATTGTAATAATATGATTGACACACACATACACAGTTTGTCTTAAAATATATTTTGGCGATAGTAATGTTTGTTCAATTAGTTTTTTCAATTTTCTTTAGTAGTTAGCTTAGCCAAGATATTACCGCGCGTACCCCTTTAAGCAACTTCACATATCCATGGGGGTACGCGAACCACTAATTGGGAACCTCTGATTTAAACGAAATACATTCTTTTCTTTCAGCGTTCTATCAATTCATTTATCATTTATTGCTCATTTAAATAGAGCTTACAGAGTGGTCTGGTAACTCAGACGCTTGCTTTCAAACGTTTGCTGCTCCGGTTATAGTGTTTCTACTCCTTTATGGCAATTACCTGTTAGGATCTTGTGTTTGGACGTCTTCTGTTCTAAGATCTGAAGCATGTAATATTATTATTATTTGCTGTCGTCAGTCTTTCGACTGGTTTGATGATGCAATCCTCCATCCCTTCCTATATTGTGCTAACCTCTTCATCTCTACACACATCCTCAATTATCTGCTTCATATATTCTTATCTCTGTCTTCCTCTACATTTCTTACCTTCGACTGTTTCCTCCACCAGCAAATTATCCAATACAGCATGTCTCAAATTATGACCTGCCAGCCTGTCTCTTCTTTCTCTAAGCTTCTTCCTCAAACTTCTTTCCTCACCCATCATTTCCAAAACTCGTTCATTTTTTACTTTGTCTGTCCACTTAATTTTCAGCATTCTTCTGTAGCACCACATTTCAAATGCTTCAATTTTCTTTCTTTCAGGCATTCCTAAAGTCCATGTTTCGCTGCCATAAAGTGCTGTGCTCCATACATAGAGATTTAAAAATTTCTTTCTAGTTCCTACATCAATATAAATCTAAAATAAAATCTTGAAAACTGATCTCGTGTATAACTATTTACACAAATAGAATTTAATTTTATTTATATTGGTAATTCCTTTTTCCTTAATATTGAAATTCTTCTCCTCCTTGATTACAATATTTATTTATCGCAATCCAAATCTCCGTAGTTTCAACAATTTACACATTCGCTTCATAAATTAACAGTACATATTCTCAACATTTATCATGAATAATACTGGTGTTATCAGTTTCCATATAACACGCAGTCTTTTATTTCAAGCAGTTCAACAATCTTTGACATTAATCGATCATTATTCGTTGACCAAAGGCAACACAGCTTCCCTACTGAGAGAAAAATGTTAGATACAAGAATTTAAATTTTTTCGCATAGTTCCCTCACACGGTCTCGGGTTCCAATCCCGGTGGGTGCAGGAATATATAAGAGTTGTGTTTGATCGTATGAGCTACGTCAGGTCCGTGGTTCGGATTCCACGTTAAACTGTAGGCTCCAGAGGAAAGGAACTGGCCGTCCTACCTCTGGCACAGTTAATTAGGTACGTTTCAATTACTACAAATTTGTCCCGCAACATGTTGTGGCACAAGTTCCAGCACATGTGCCACAAATTTGTTGAAATGGAAACATGTTGCGGCACAAGTGCCGGGGACTGAAATGTGCCAAGCGACTGCGGGACACAACATGTGCCGCAACTTGTGCCGCAGACCATGGAAACGGACTGCTACATGTCCCAGGGACATGCGCGCGCATGCGCAGCACACTCACTATGAGCAACGCATGTTTTCTGTCTGTGGTAATTGTACTTTATTTTAAAGCTAGTGTAGTGTTTGTTTCAAGATGGAGTGGTCGAAGACCAATGTAACAAAGCTTTTAAAACTCTATGATCCGGAGACAGTGCTGTGGAACATAATTGATGCGAACCACAAGAAGTCGAACAATAGAAATGACGCCATGCAACAAATTGCTGATATGGAATGCAATATTGAAGAAGTAGAAAACAAATTCACTCTCTGAGTTCCTAATATTTAAGGGGAAAAAAAAATTGAAAAGAGCAAGAAAAGTGGCGCTGGTGTTAAGGATGTTTCCGAACCTAAATGGCAGTATTTCAATTTAATTAGTTTTCTGTCAGTTCAGTAACAATTGAAAATCACTTGCTGTCATTCTAAAACAATTCTCGACCCACTTTGGAGACTTAGGTCTGCCATCAAGCTCTTTTTGCTAAAAAAAACTTCTAATCCACCATCTCGGTCGCTTTCGCCTGCCATTACAACAAAAGCTGTAGTAGCTGAGTTGTCCATATCGCTCAAATATTTGAACCAACAAATCACTCAAGAAACTGGAAAACACTGTATTTGATTCCCTGTTACAAACTTCATCTGTAGTCTTGCACTCGAGACCTCTCTACAAATGTTGGAGATGTTCCAGGCAATTGGAAACAGTTGATCAATTACGTGCAACATGTGCCGGGCACAAGTTGCGCGACATGTTCCAGGAACTTGTCAGAATGGAAACCTACCTTTAGTATGCAGCCTTTGGAAGGATCCAACCAAACTTCGGGCAGTGAGCTAGGTTAGTTTTCTAGTTAAAGCTCATAACCTCATTTTTGCATAGACATCTCTGGGTGTTGTTTGTTCGGCAACGTGACCTAAGCGACACTGTCACGATGACACAGTGACCGAGTTTGGCCTTTTATTAGTATTAATAACTCCAAGTCTAAGTTGTATGTCAAGCTTTAAGCCGGAATTTCGTTGAAGAGACGCGATGGTGTTTCCGCGAGTCGGGTGTGCCTGGGTGACGTTGGATTACGTCAGTGGCTGCAGCGTCCGGGCTTTCGCGTCTCCTCGCCGGAAACGTGGAGACACCGGCGTGCCGCATTCCGCGCCGTCGTCGTGGTGAAAGTACTGTGCCGAGCCAATTGCGATCTGCGACAGCGCCGGCGTTGGCCAACGGCTCGACTCCCGGAGCAGCAATGCTTTCTTCACTTAATGAGACCTGCACATTACGACCGCGGTTTCCTAAGCACCGACTCCTCGGGTCTCAGAAACTTGCACCACTTCGTCAGCACTACCGAGACGGCTGTGTAATACACTCGCCACTCCACTTTTTAATTTAATTTAATTGCAATGGAGCACAGGCTCCGGTGGCAATTTCCCTACACACCCATCTTCCCCCTATCCTGCAGCCACCTACATTTGCCCTCTACAAATTTTATCTTTAAATTCTTTCAAAGTTTTCGGTAAATTATTCATCATTTCTCTTGGTAACTCATTCCAATCCCTGACACCCTTACCTAAAAAAGAGAATCTTCCCCCACCCTTGTTCCTGAAATCGAGTGCCAGCTTGTGGTCATGGTCATCTTTTCCCTTCCATGCACTACTTTTCATACCTATTGCAGTATCTTTCCATGCCTCATCGCCAGTATATGCCCTGTACACTCCCATGACCCTCCTCATCCTCCTCCTGCCTTGCAATGAATCGCATTCCAGCTCCTTTATCATATCCGTCACTGATTGCATTCTGCGATAATTTCCAGAAACAAATCTAGTAGCCCTTTTTTGCACCCTCTCCAACTCCTGTATTTGATACGTAAAATGAGGGTCCCATACTACACTACCATATTCGAGCAATGGTCTGACCAAAGTTTTGTAACCCAATTCCTTGACTTCTCTCGTACATCCCCTCATCACTCTCTCCAACAAGTGCAGAACTTTGAAACCTTTTCCTACCTCCTGTCCTATGTGTCCTGCCCAGTTAAGTTTGTTATCAAAAGTAATTCCAAGATATTTACATTTCAAGTCTTCAGCAAGCAATTCTTTCCCCACCTTATATTCAAAATTAACCTTTTTTTTTATTTGTGTATCTAATAAGCTGACTCTTCTTTGAATTTATCTTCATTCCATGTTTACCAACCCAATTACATATCCTGTCCCGATCAACCTGCAACTGTTTACAATCCTCTATCGTTTTGATTCTTTTACACAGCATTATGTCATCTGCAAACAATCTAATTTCAGATAGTAAACAATCAACACAATTATTCATTAGAATAATGAATAGCAATGGTCCCAATACGCTACCCTGTGGCACACCCATCTTTACTTCCACTTCTTTTGATACTACATTTCCAACCCTAACTTTCTGTTTTCTACCTTTCAAAAATTCTTCTACCCAGAAAATGACTTTCTTATCCGCTCCAATGGTTTTTTACCTTTTTTACTACCATTTTATGGCTTACTCTGTCAAATGCCTTAGACAGATCTAGTGCTATACTATCAATTTGGCCTCCCTTGTCCATTTCATCTGAAATATCTTGCATATATCCCACCAACTGAGATTCGCATGAATATCCTTTCCTGAAACCATGTTGTCTGCTTGAAAACCACTTACGTTCCTCACATATATTTCTGATGTGGTTGCATATCAATCTTTCCATTAATTTACCTATAAACCAGTTAATTCTCGGAGATTATCCTTAATCAGACTTCATAACTAAAGATTGACCGCATTCATTATCATCGTTCTCCAGCTCCAGTCTCCCGGGTGCTGGTCACTACCACTCTCCACTTCCTGTCCCTGAACAGCTGATGTTCATGAATAGTCCTCCAATCAAGCCCTAAGTCTTCCAGATCCTTCTGGATTTGGTGTATCTATTTCTTTTTAAGCCTTCCCACACGTCTTTTACCTTGGATGCTCATGTTAAAGTAGTCCTTTGCTCTTCTTTCTTCCTTTTTTTTTTTTTTTTTTTTTTTTAACAGTTTAACGTCCCTTTTTAACAACGTGGTCTTTAGAGACGGGAAAGGATGGGGGCAAGGAATGGGAAGGAATTCGGCCATGGCCTTTTTGAAGGAAGCATCCCGGCATTCACCTGGAGTGATTTGGGGAAACCATGGAAAACCCAAATCTGGATGCCCGGACGGGGATTCGAACCGCCGTCCTCCCGAATGCGAGGCCAGAACGCTATCCGTTACACCACCACGCTCGGTCTCTTTCTTCCTCCATCCTTTGAACATGTCCATACCGCCTCAGGCGAGAACGCTCTAAGGCAGGGGTGGCCAACCCAAATGATCTTGCGGGCCACTTTGTAAATGCTTCATACCTCCGCGGGCTGCATATAAAATTATATATCCCCATATTAGATTTAGTCCCATTACAGTGGAGTGAAAAATTGAAACATAATAAGTAATTACGATTATGTTTACTATTATTTTCACATGTAAACATAGATAATATATTAATAATGATGCTAACAATATCCTTCATATATTCCCAAAAACATTATTTTAAAATCAAAGTTAATTTTTTATCATGATTTCGACAGTTATTTTTTGAATATATGGATGCATAATCTTTTTTTTAATACATTTGTTTTCCCTACTTCGGCCATTATAAAATGAATATATTTAGTAAAAGTTTAATAATCTCGCGGGCCGGAAAAATGTTCAAGGCGGGCCGAATGCGACCCGTGGGTTGGCAACGGATGCCACAATGGTTTTTATACCGGCTTCTGCACGATTGATTTCATTCCTTACTCCTCTGAAGCATTTCTGAGGCAGAAGTCTACTATTTTCTCTTCTGGACAGGATACACGCTTCTAGTCAGTACGGGGATATGTTTGTCCTTTCTGGGCACTTTGTTGTCCCACAATATTGTTCTCACTTGGTTATAAAAGACTGCTGCATTATTATTTCTGTTTGTAATCTCACATTTACTGTTGTCTTTACTCGGAGGACTACCAAGATATCTGAATTGCTCAACGTTTTGTAGTTGTTGGTTGTTTAGGTAAATATTCACACTGGAAGTCTCTGTACCCGCACCTGTTGCCATGACCACTGTCTTACTGTGACTGATTTTCTGTCCATACTCCTCAAACAGCTTGTTCCAAGCCTCCAGCTTCTCTTGAACCTCTTCTGCACTTACATCCCAAATCATGACATCATCAACAAAGACTGGGATTTTTATTTCTTTTCCATGCAGTTCTTCGAATTTCTTCAAGATGTCATCTATCACAGCAATGAAGAGAAGGGGTGACAGAGTACTCCTCTTCTTATCCCAAACCACCTGCTCTCTCCATTGCCTAATCACACACAGGCTTCTGTGCTTTCATACAGCATTTTAGTCTTGCTAATTAAGGATCCTGCATTCAAGGTTATTAATTTAGTGGTTTATACGCTCGTCGGAAATGAAGGGTACCACCTACGGTGATAGTAGGAATCTCTTGTAAAAATTCCCAAGGAAAAACGAATAACAACTATTGCCTTTTCTACTGATATTTTTCGTTATTTCAATAAACTTTCTTTGATCAAATTCTAGGACTTTCTTAAATAACTCGATTTGATTTTATGTGACAAAATTTTTGTTTGTTGTTATGAAAAGTTTCTTAGCAAATATGTAATATTAATAAGTAATAACTAGTTTTTTCTGAAGTAATAACTTCTTCAAGCGCGTTTTTGGACGGGTAAAATCTTATAAATTCGCCTCACGAACATGCTGTAATAGCAATATATCTGTAGCTATAAGTATGACGTGTTGTGCTTCGACAGCAGTGAAAGTATAGATATTACTTGTATATAATATATAAACTATACCTACTGGCGCAGTGGCCTGTGTACACATATATACACAAATACATCGTATATAACTGCTGTAAGATATATATACGTTATTACCATGCATGCTCAGTCCTCGTGGAAGGTTATTGTCGATTGGATGAAGGATTTTCTAACTGGTTGGTTGCAGTATGTCGTCGTTGAAGGAGAAAGTTCTTCTAGTCTAGATGTTACATCGCGTGTACCTCAAGGAAGTGTAATAGGACAACTTCTTTTCTTAATTTTTATAAAAGATTTCGGAGACAAAGGGAAAAGCCTTTTTAGATTGTTTGCTGATGATGCGGTTATTTATAGGGAAGTAAGAAATTTGGCCGATTGCTTAGAAATTCAGCGCGATCTGGATGTTATTTTGGCTTGGTGCGCTGAATGGCAACTTACTCTAAATTGTAAAAAGTGCAAGACAATGAGCATAACTAACAAAAAGATTCCAATTGTTCAGAAATACGAGTTAAACAATACAGTTATTGATATGGTCGATTCTATGAAATATTTGGGAGTAACAGTACAAAGGAACATGAAATGGGACATACACATTAATTCGTTAGTAGGTAGAGCAAATTCTAGGCTGCGATTCATAGGTCGAATATTAAAAAATTGTTATGAACAAAGGAGATAGCGTACAAATCTCTTAAGCGTCCACATTTGGATTATTGTTGTACCCTTTTGGCATCCGTTTCGTAAGGGGTTGATCGAAAGTATAGAGAAAGTACAGAGAAGAGCCGCTCGATTCGTTACCGCTTGCTACAGTCCTTATGAAAGCGTCACAGAACTGATGAGTAGATTAGGTTGGGAGTCTCTGGTAGATAGACGACACAAGTTTCGTTTAAACTTATTGGTAAACATGCGTACTCCCACTTTCACTTTTGAGTGTAGTGAAACACTTCTTCCACCAACCTATTTGAGTCGGAAGGACAGGAAAGATAAAATTAGAGAAATAAGGTGCCGTACTGATTCTTATATGAATTCTTTTTTCCCTCGTACCATTAGGGATATGAATGCACAGCAAAGAGACTAGCTTTGGTGCTGAGCACCCTCTGCCACCCACAATTTTGTGAATTTCAGAGTATATATGTAGATGTAGATTGTACCTATAATATCGTACCTACGTAAAGTTTTTATTTTATTTTATTACCATATTGACTATTATTTTTATTTCTTTAAAAACATAACTGACATTAATAGTTCGAATTAGATGTTATAATTTTGCACCCACTGGCGGTCTCCGTGGCTGAAGCCCAGTACCGCAGAATGGATGGTTACGGAATTGAATCCACAATCGGAGCAAATTTGTTTGACGTGAAAACTTCTTTAGGCGCGTGGGGTGATTTCTGAATGGGTAAAACCTTATGAGTTCGCGTCACCATGTTGAAGTTAACAGTCTATAAGTAGCTACAAGTATGACGTATTGCGCGTTTGATATTTATAGTTTTAACTTTTTACTTCTGTCGGCAGTCCTCAATGACTGCCTTTTTTTATTGATGTATTAAGCGATTATCTACGTTTCGTGTAAACTTTCTTTGAGTTTTTAATAAACTTCTCTTTTTTTCTTATATTCTGTTAAAAAAATTCTTATGTTGTGCTGTTACTTGGTTCCAACAACTGGTACAGAGATTACAGCTTAAACATGGGCTACTCTCCTCCTTTCATGAATTTCTTCATTTAATCGTCGTATAAAAACAAAAACAAAAAAAACTGTAAATTTAAACGAACGTCACAATATATTCTATTGAAGGTCACTACCTCACATTATAATTTTTATCTCTGCTCCACAACAGACAATTTGGATCATGAAAGAACTCATCCATTACACAGGTATTTACCACACAGGCAAAGACCCAAGTCCAGAAACAGTTTCCTAAGAGCATTTCAGGAACTTATAACTATAATCGAGAAAGCCAGATTACAACTGTGGGAAGCTAAGGCTTCACATCCCGATGGCTGGGGAAGATTGTCTGAAACTTTACCACCTGGCTATGACTAGGGATGGCTGGTATGCAAGTCTGTGGATAGGCTGAGATCAGGAGTGGACAGACCCAAGGTTAACCTAGCAAGAGGGGGCTATGCTGAGGTGGATGCCATCAAGTGCGACTGCGGAGAAAATCAGCATTTGCTCCAGCGTTGTTTGTGTCCAGCATCCTGCAAGGAATATAATCTTTATGAGACCTCAGAAAATGCACTCACAGTGGCAGAGTTTTGGTCTGGTAAAATTTGATATTTGTGATTGTGCAACAATATGTTTCTGATACGAAATAACTAAATAGACAGACAATTGCATTTTAGCTGACATTGCTGTTGCACCTTCTTTTAATTAAGTGCAAATAATATCAAATTCCATTATTTATTTGAAATTTACTCTTCCTTTTAACAATAAAAGCTCAAAATTCCTGGTTAGCCAAGCAGCGCTACAGTGGTGACAACTGTAACTAACAGTTGCGGTGTCATGGGACTCGCCGATAGGTTCCGAGTTATTGACGTCCAGCCGCAGTCCTAAACAATTTTATTAAAGTGGGTTAACAGATCACTGAGTAATCTGCAAGTAGTTTTACAATTATAACTATTTATTGTTTTTAATAAACTGTGCATTTTGATCTCTCAAGTTTACACCGTACAATGTCCACGAATAATTGTTCGTATACTTTAGAATTTTCTTCAATGCAGAACCTTCCAAAAGAGCAGTTGTAAACACTGACCAGTTATCTTATAGAGTATGCAAATTCACATAAACGCCACATAAACATAATATCATAGCAGGAGAGAGACATAGGTAGAGAAAAATGGACGGTCATCGTTTTTATGTAGAGATGGCTTTTCCGTCTCATGGTCCGAAGAGAACACGTGGCGAAAAATATATGAAAATAAAAATTCTCAATTTTAATACTAAAAAATAAATTTTGTAAAAATTTCTATATAACTCTAGCAGACTAGTGCTTAATTCAGTAAAATGTGTATTTTTATCAAGTTTTCTTGTTTTTGTCCCACCCTGAAGCTAATCCTGGCTACGCTCTTGGTGGCCATCCATAAATTTCTCTGACTCGTGGTATATCTTTCCTTATCACCTTTGCTTTCAGTAATGAAACACCAGAGTTAAAACAGTCCCGTTACAGATACAACGATCAGGCAAGCTGTTTATATTTGAATCTCAAAACTACATTCTCAGTGGTACCTTTGTTTACTTCTAATTCTTAATATTGAATAGAGATTTATGGAGAAACTGGCAACGCATGTGACTTCAGGACGAGGGATTTGTGCTGTTAATTCACAGGTTAATTGTAAAAGTAATATTGGAAGGTTAGGAAAAATCAGCCCGCCCCTTGGTCTCAGTTGGTTGCGGCACCGTGATGGTGTCCGGCGCTGACACGAGGTTAGCTGGTTCCAGTCCTGGTGGTGGACTTGGCCGTCAGGTTACCAGAGGTGGTGGTGCACAATTGCTAATCACCAGAGTGTGCACTAAAGTCCTGGGTTAAATGGAGTGCGTATGGAGCGATGGCATACCACACTGTTCAAGGTGATTCGTCCTTTGGATGGGGACTTAATTTTCTTTAGCAGTTAAAAGAGAGACTGTAATAAATTACCAAGAGAACTGATGAATAATTTACCAAAAACGCTGGAAGAATTTAAAATCCAAGTTCGTAGAGTGTAAAGGTAGGTGGGATGAAGAAGGGGAGAAAATGATTGCGAGGGGAAACATTCTAGTCCCACTTCTTACTGAACTAATGCGGTTTGCAACTTGTAACTGTAAACCACTCAGAATTGTAAAAATATATAAGTCCAAGTAAGTCTTAGAAATAGAAGTATTTCTCCATTCTGATGTGGTTTATTCCGTTAAAATACGTTAATTTTTCGTTCAAGTGCTTGCGATCTAAAAAATTTTGGACATTAGTTTCTCCAAAATTTAGTATTGAGAAGGAAGATATTTTTAAAACCGTGGAAATTTCGCCATTCCCGTTAGTTCATTTGGTTGCGGTACCGTGATGGTGTCCGGTGCTGACACGGGGTTAGCTGGTTCCAGTCCTGGTGGTGGACTTGGCCGGCAGGGTAACAGTTCCTAATCACCAGATTGTGCGCCAAAGTCCTGGGTTCAACCTCTCCGCAGTGCGTATGGAGTGAGGGAATACGACACTGTTGATGGGGATTCGTCCGTTGGATGAGGACGTTAATCCTGGCGAACACTTGACATCTTTTGGAAGAGTAGGCCTGAATGGGCCTACATCGGTTTTCACCCTCTCCCTTCTTTCTCCTATCATCCATAACACAAACAACACTGAACACACACACTATCACAGTCACGCACACTTACAACAACACTTGCGAACACTGCCACACTGGTGAAGGCAGCGGGAAACCACCCCAGTCCATCTTCCTAGACGTTGCCATGGACGGGTAAACACGCTCACGGACACCACCTACGCCCGAACCCGCGCAAGGCGTTCGTAGGAAGAAGCAGGTGAAAGCAGAGGAGTAATCCTGTTTTTCTCGTTTCCTTCATTCTTGTCAGTTTACCTGCTTTATCTTGCTGGTATGAGCACTTTAATATTGCTCTTCTTAATGTATAATATGTCCATCGTCAAGCAAAAATACTAGCTATAGAAGTCGGCCCATTATACAGAATAATATATATATTACAACAGGATCATCTAAGAACACTAGAAAGCAATTTCATTACTAAACACTTGGAATAGAATACACTACTTTATATTACACTACAGATTAACAGATTTCTACGTTCCGTTTTATATCACCACATGCTCTCTGTAGCTTACATTCTCGCACACACACCCGCCATATATTTTTCTTCTTCTCCAAAGATATTAATTGTCTTAGACGGCCACTGTTTATAGATATTCCGGCACTCAAATATTCACGTATCTTTTATCACGTATTTTACACACAACGTTAACACATTTGTATCAATAAAGCAAGAATAATATTTAATTTTAACAAACATATTCACCAAAAAAATTGTAAGGGACCTTGTCACCTTATAATCTCTTTCTCTATTTCTGAGTTGAAACTACTAGGGCTGTTCAGTAAGTCCTTAGAAAATCCAAGGCATGACATGAGCAGTGTCGAAAACAATTTTTTTGTTTTGTTTTGTAAACACCGTTACTCACTAGATGGCAGATAAAATCTCAGCTACTTACGTCATGTGGTTTCATTTATGTTGTCAATTAAAGAAGACAAATGTTGTTCATTGAGAAAAATGGAAAAATCAGAGTATCCGGCGATTAATCACTTTTATTTAAAAGACTTAAAACCGAAAGAGATCAAAGCTGAGTTGGATGAAGTTCATGGTATATCTCCTCCTGCGTTTGCAATTGTTTACAATTGAGTAAATGAGTTTAAACATGGCCGAAGAGCCACACAAGATGAACAACGTTCAGGATGTCCAATGGAAGTGACTACGCCTGAATTCATTGACAAAGTCCAGGATGTGGTTTTAAGTGATTGACGAATCAAAGTACGCGAAATAGTGGAGGTGCATATCGTAAGGTAAAGTGTATTCAATTTTGCACGAAAAATTTGGTATGAAAAAAATTTCGGCAAAATGGATGCCGTGTTCCTCTTCCATCAAGACAATGCACGGGTGCACACCTGCACCTTTTCAGTGGCCAAAATTATGGAATTGAAGTTCTAGTTATTACCACATCCACCGTATTCACCAGCTTTGGCCCCCCGTGACTTTTTTTTTATTTCCAAACTTAAAAAAATGACTCGGCGGGCAACGGTTCTCCTCGAATGAGGAGATTCGCCTAAACAGATGCCTATTTTGAATAACTTCCAAAATCCTACTTTTTGGTGGGCATAGAGAATTAAACGAAGCGTTTGGATAGGTGTATTGAACTAAAAAAAGATTGTATTCTAAAATTAAAATAAATATATAGAAAATTATTTTATTTTTTTACCTTTTTCTATGGACTTATTGAACGACTTTGGGAAAGTTAACGTTGTATATTGATGATCCATAGGCACTCTCGACTTCTCCGCACGCAATATTTGAACTGGTGGTGTCTGGCGTAGTACGAAACAGGTTGCTTTATTTATACGCATGTAAACCATGCTATAAACACCCTAATAGAACCATAAAGTCCGTGTTTTTTTAAAGTAATACGTTTATTACCTGGCTCACATTCTCAACCGATTGCTTGACATTTTACGTCCAAAAACAGTATTCGAACGTAGCCTTAGCTAACCATCATTAAAAGTTATTGGCACACTTTACGCTACGGTCTTTGGACTGAAAGATTCGCGCGTTTCTGAATGTAATAACGACTAAATGTCAAACGTCATTCACTTCTCGTTAGACTTTTTGTTTTGTTCGAACTCTGATACTTTCAATTCGGTCGGGTCGAGACATATTGTCAATAAAGAATAAGCTTATACACAGCATAAATAAGCATTAAGCAACGGAGGTCTTTACAAGGATAATCAATTCTCCGATATAACTAAAATGAATGAAAAATATGAGTGCAAATTATAATAAAACAAATTAAAGGCATTATTTTACATGCAGACATAAGGAATACTGAAAGGACTATCGAATGTACATTGCTGTTACAATTCAGTAGTAGCCACGCCATTTACTGCCATTTAATCACAGGCAGAGTATTTTGAAGTGTGTTGTCTTTCGACATTTACTTCAACATAATCTAGAAGGAGCAACACTTTGCTTTAGGTATGGCTTATCGTTGGCGTTCTTAGTTTAGAATAGCGAGTGGTCTTTTATGACGGTCAATACCTGTAACGTATTGCCCGAGCGAGTTGACTTCCGGGTTCCTGGTCTTCTGGGCGCGCTCGTAGAACGTCGCGGACAGCTGTCTGAAGCGATCCGTCAGCAGCGGGATGTTAGTAGTCTCGTGCAGAACTGCAGTCGGGAATCTGCTCGGTAAGTGGAGGGCCCGTTTTAGTGCCCTGTTCTGTATCACCTGAAGGCGCCGAAGGTGCGAAGCAGCCGCATAGCCCCATACGGGACAAGCGTATTCCATAATTGGTCTTACCAGGGTGATATAGATGTTTACTCCCGTGGCTGGCTTCAAAAGGCTATTCCTGTTCAGCACAGGGTATAGAGCGTGTAATCTAGCACTTGCCCTTCTCCTGATATCTTGAATATGGGATCGCCAAGTCAGTCGCCGGTCTAGAGTGACTCCTAGGTACTTGACTTCGTTTTGCCACGGGATCGTCTCGTTGTGAAGTCGAAGGGGTGGAAGGTTTTGAGTGCGTCTCTTACTGATTATGATGGCTTGAGTTTTTGTGGCATTGATGGTTATCCTCCACCGTTTCGCCCAGTCCTCAGTTGATCGAAGGACTTCTTGCAGACGCCTAGTTGCTAGGGCACAGCTTCTGCTTGCCGTACAGTATGCCGTGTCATCGGCATAGGTGGCAGTTAGAACTCTGGGAGCGGTAGGCACGTCAGCGGTGAAAAGTGCATAGAGCACTGGTCCCAGTACAGAGCCCTGCGGTACCCCAGCAAGGATTCGCCTCACAGTTGAAGTGGCCTCGCCTACACGAACGCAAAATGTGCGGCCAGTGAGATATGACATAAGGAGCTTTACTAGTTTGCCTGAGAAGCCTTGTTCGTATAATTTGAGTAGCAGACCTGCATGCCACACAGAGTCGAATGCTCTGGCGATATCCAGAAGCACCAGGCCACAGTATTGTTTTTCGTTGAATGCCCTAGTCGCTGCTTCAACCACCCTCATGAGCTGTTGCGTGGTGGAGTGATTGCGGCGAAAGCCGAGCTGGTGATGGGGAATAATCTCATTCCGTTCGATGTAATGATTTAGCCTCTCGAGCAATAATCGTTCAACGGCACATGTTGCAATATATTCAGTAATGTACATATTTCGACTGCGAGAAAGCAGCGCCAGACAATTTTGCACAAAAGAGAGGTTCCCTTACGTCCGATTGTGAGCGCGGTCAACTCACCTACACATCCACTTGCGCGGTATGTTGGCAGAAAACTCAAACATCTTACCGAAGATATAAGATCAGCTGTAAAGAACTCAGTTCATTGTATACAAATAATTGATGATCTGACGCTAGAAAAGACTGACATCATGGGGAGTTTTGATGTTGTTTCATTATTCACTAACGTGCCGGTAGACGAAGCCGTTGCTGTAATACGTGCTAAACTTCTTGCACAAGGAAAGTCTACTGAGTGGGCTGACCTGACAGAGTTTTGCCTTAAGTCAACTGCGTTCCAATATGGTGGTGAACTTTATGCTCAAGTTGAAGGTGCGGCCATGGGCTCGCAACTTCCACCTGTAGCTGCCAACATATTTATGGAAGCATTCGAAATGGAGGTCCTTAACCATGCGCGCCTAATACCTAAAATGTGGATCCGGTACGTTGATGATACCTATGTCATCTGGCCTCACGGGAAGGAGAATTTACAGGAGTTCCTACACCACCTGAATAGTGCCCATCCAAGAATCCAATTCACCATGGAAGTGGAAGAAAAATGGACAACTGCCATTCCTTGATGTCCTGGTTCAAAAGCGAGGTGATGGACATTTGGATCACACGGTGTACTGCAAGGCGACCCACACCAATAGATATCTGCACGCCATGTCGCACCATCACCCGGCAACGAAGAGAGGCGTATTAACAACACTGAATTTAATTTTTATTTTATTTTATTTTGATGACCTTCGGTCTATTGACCACACGGCCAGCTTCAATATTTACATTAGTTTTAACAAGTAATGTAATAAAATCTTACCTCTTAATGGATTACAAAATAAATCAGTGATACAATGTTGGTACAATAGGATGACAAAGTTCCACACTGAATTTAAGAGCTAGGACAGTATGTGACCCGGAAAGTCTGAAGGAAGAAAAGGAGAGTCATACAAAAATATTCCGAGCCAACGCCTATAGTGAATCAGACATCAGAAGGGTTTTCAGACCTAAAAAAACCCATGGAAGACGTCAACTTATCTCATAATACCATGTGCCAAGAAAATTCGTCTGTGTTTCATACATACGTGGCATCACTGACCGGATTGGGAAACTGTTTAAGCGGGTGGAGGTGCGAATCGTGTATAAAGCTCATTGCAAACTTGGCCAGTCATTAACCAGGGTAAAAGACAGATTACACCCACACCAGCTTACGGGTGTTTACGAAATCCCCTGTAGCTGTGGCAGTGTTTACAAATGCGAGACAGGTCGCACAGTGGCGGAGTGACTCAAAGAACAAATCCGCCACTACAAAGATAACAACAGGGACAAATCTGCCGTCGTTTCCCAAGCTATTAACACCGTTCATGAAATAAAATTCCAAGACACGAAGCTACTGTGGAAAGAAGACCAGTGGTGGCCCCGACGGGTGAAAGAGGCAGCAGAAACCTTAAGGGATTCCGACAACATCAACGAAGATAGCGGCCTTTTCCTCTGCGATACTTGGCGACTGTTGCTATGTGAACATAAAGGCTGGAGTATAACAGCCGAATGCTTAGATAATCTAATAAACGATACGGCATAGCCCGTAAAGCTTTAAATCATTACATATTATTATAAAATTTCCGGTTTTGTCCTTTGTATCATAGACGAAACATGATTAAAAAGTATCATATGTAGTAAAAGATGGTATAAATTATCACTATGTTAACTTTAGTTTAATGTTGTTCTTTAGTTTTAACGACAAGCGCGTAAAGATAGACAAAAAATGGATATTGGCTTTAGTGTTATGGGGATGTATGTCATAATCAGTCATGCACTGACAGTCACACAAAAATTTCCAAAGTTACAGTTTTGTGCACTGTAACATCGGGAATTTGTAGCGTAATAAAATAAAAAGGTATCGCACAACCTGAACGATGACCTAAGCTAGCACTAGGTGCAATTTAATTAAAATTTATGCTCTGGTACTGTGTGTGGCGCGAATTTACAGACATACAGACAAAAATTCTAAATCTTTCGGTGTTGGCATCTCAGTCACTAGTGTTAACCTACACACAATTTTAAAAAAAATTAGGGACACATCTCTTCCTCAGTTTTATTATGTAGTATAGAAGTATAGATAACATACCAGTACCGAGCGTGGGGGGTGAACGGTTAACGTTATGGCCTCGCATTCGGGAGTACGCGGGTTCGAATCCCCGTCCGGGCATCCAGATTTGGGTTTTCCATGGTTTCCCCAAATCACTCCAGGCGAATGCCGGGATCCTTCCTTCAGAAGGCCACGGCCGAATTCCTTCCCGTTCCTTGTCCCTAGTGCCACCCCGCCTCTAACGACCATAACCATCGACTAGGGATAAAGCAATAAGTAAGTAAGTAAAAACATACCTGTGAAATTTTAGGCAAGCAGATTGGCTTAATGGCTCAGTGGTTTAGGCGTCTGACTGGAGATCGAAAATCCCCGGTTCGGACCCCTGAATTGTCTGCGATTTTCAAAGGTATTTAACCCGACTTTCACCTCTGGCACAGCTTGCTGTGTAATGTGAAGTACACCAGAACGCTTCCGTCGTTCGGATTCCACGTTAAGCTGTGGGCCCCCATACCCGGCAGGATTACCGTATTAGCTTAAGACAGGGACGAAATACGCAATCAATAAAAATTATGTGACCACACGAGCCTGTAGCTTTATTGGCAGGAAGACCACAAAGCTCAGTTGAGCTGTCTCATTGTAAGTCACAAAATCCCAGTAGCACGCGTCTGTAGTTACTGTATAGTCTAGCACTGTAACAAGTATGAAAATTGGAAGTACAGTTTGTCGTGAAATTCAAAACGTTTTACTTCGTTTCAGAGACAAAGCATGGTGGGTGAGGGTAACACTCCGGCGCGGCAACATGAGGGATCGGCTGCCTTTGATGAGCTTTACTCATCATTAGCATGGTTGTATTTGCAGCTTTGATCTTAGGAATCATCCATAAAATACGTGGCTCTGTCTAGGGGGGAAGGGTTGTCTGGAAAGCTACGCTGGGCTACGTGAGGGCACACAGGTTTTCATTCGTATTATTTGTCAAAGTTAAAATGAGCTACAAACACACAAAACCATGTAAATATTTATTTCCGTCATTTAATTATCCCCGTATGTAATTTACGATAGTCTGACAAGAGAAAACAGTACAAAATGTTTTCTGGAATCAATAAGGAAAAAAAGCTACGTGTTATCCGGGGAGGGGGGAGAGGGGGTAGAGACACAAGCCACGTCAGGCTACATGGGGGGAGGGGGGTTCACAGGAGGTCAAAATGGATCTACGGTTTATGGACGCTCCCTTACGCCCGCACGTCCTTGCTGATACAAGGCATTTTATACTTGCTGCCACGTTATACTACGTACAAATGCGGGAGGAGTCGATTGCTGCCATCTGTCTGCGAAATTTGTAACTATGTTCTGTGTGACAAGTGTTAGTTTTGTTTGTGAACTGTGTAGTTTATGAGGCGGAGATTAGGTAGAGTGTCGTAATTCGCTTTGGTGGCTGCGGAAAATCCCCTAAAAACTGCAGTCTGGCTGCTGGTAGGGGTAGGGGGGCCTGGCTCGTGCCTGGTCCCGTTATACCTCCCCGATCCAGTCTGCGGCGCACTGAGCCACTCTGACGGGTTTTGTGAAACATGTTTTGAATAAGCTGAAAAATTGTCGACACATGAATGACGAGCGACTGTCGAATCAATTAAATGAAACCCACCGCTAGAGACAGTGGACGTATCTCTTTCTTTTGTACTCGGGAAATGTTGTAAGGTGTGCGTGCTGTTTGGCATTTTGCGTCACTCGTCCCGTCAGTCTCCGGTGCCTTGTCAAGAGGCTGAAGGCGCGGTGCAGGTCCCACCCAACTTTCACCGTCCTCTGAACCTCTCCCTCACACAGACTATACCGCGTCTGCTCTCGTTAACCCAACAAGCGCTCCTGCGTGAAGCGATACGGCCGACGAAGAAAGCGCTAACGGCGGAAACAGGAGAAACTGGACCACCGAAACAAGGCCACATCCACAACAGCACAGACCACTGACTGCCGCAGCGTTCGGGAGGACGCGGGTTCGTGCCCCGTCCGGCCATCCAAATTTCTGTTTTCCAGGGTTCCTCAGGTCCCTCCAGGAGAATGCACCATGGTTCCTTCAATAGATCGTCGCCGAATTCCTAACTCATCCCTTGCCCACAGTCCTTTCTCCCCTCTAAACGGCCTCGAAGTAAAACCAAAAACAAATAGAAAAAGATTACTTTTAAAAATAAAACAAGTTTAGAAATGAAAGAAAATCAACTGTGGCAGATATTGTAGGAAGAAGTCCAATGTATAAAAGGAAGCGCTATTGTTTCATTCATCCCGCAATTCCTAAGAGGCAATGACATCAAACAAAATTTATAGTTCAGTAAAATATATATAAACAATAGATCAGACTTCTTTACGAAGATTTAGAGCACATTACTAATTAACAAATATTTTGAGTATCAAATACAGGAGTTGGGGGGGTTGGGTTGGGGGGGAAGGCTACTAAATTTGTTTCTGAAAATTACTGCACAACACAAACCTACATGATAAAAGAACTGAAAAGGGATTCATTGGGAGACAGGAGGAGGGTGAAGAGAGTCATGGGAGTGTATAAGGCGTACATCGGTGATGAAGTGTGGAAAGAAAGATTTTCGTGGAAGGGAAAAGATGACCATCACCACAAGCTGGCACTCGATTTCAGGCATAAAGGGTGTGGGAAGGTTTTCTTTCGTAGGCAAGGGGGTCGCGGATTGAAATAAGTTACCAAGAGAAATGATGATGTGTATGTACTTGATATGTAATACGATCAAGAACAGTATTATGTATGAGACATTCATTAAAAGTTTGTAATTGTAAGTGTTGATGTGAGCCACGATGTTTGGAGAACAATTCTCAACCGTTTGGACCGAGCGTGGTGGGTGAACGGTTAACGTTCTGGCCTCGCATTCGGGAGGACACGGGTTCGAATCCCCGTCCGGGCATCCAGATTTGGGTTTTCCATGGTTTCCCCAAATCACTCCAGGTGAATGCCGGGATGCTTCCTTCAAAAATATCATGGCCGAATTCCTTTCCGTTCCTTGTCCCCAGTCCCATACCGCCTCTAATGACCTTAGGTTTATATTGATAATTTTGTGTGTAAGTACCTATAAATATCTTTAATCTTCATTTCTGGGTGTTTCATGATGATTGTGATTAATTTTGTATGAGTGCTAATTGATTTAGTGTGGATTTGATTGCATTGTCAAAGCTCTAGAATCATCGGTCAGTCATCTTTGTTCTCCTCCGGATGTTTCTCTAGAGATTGGCAGATGCAAGCAGTTAGTTAGTTGGAGTTTCCATTTAGTTCCCGTTTCAAGTTTTCAGTTGCCGTCAAAATGTATTGTGCCTTCGTATCTTAGGACGACTCTATTGCCTTATCCGAGCGTAATGTTAGCATGAAGCTTTGAACGAAATAAATGTGAAGTGAAAAGTGATCCGTCGATGTTGTCATTTCATAGAACTATTTAATCCATTCAAAGCAGTAGTCACTAACCTTTGGTGGAAGGTAAAACCTGCTTGTGACCAACGACATTAACCTTTGAAAAGCAGAACGATGTAATTAAAGGTAATCATCATTAATTTACGACAGGACGAATTAGTTAATTACCGAGATGCCTGTCATTGGGCTATTATGTTGTTTTCAAATTCAGAGTGGATGTCGGAGTAACTAGCAGCAGTCATTCACAGATGTGAGTTCAGAAACAGCGCTTAGTACTTAAAAGCGAAAGCAGGTGGCCTCTCCACTAAACAACTTACAAGCGAAAGCTGTATTCAGTCATCTTACACCCAGACGAGTTAATAACCATCCTCTTCTCAGAACATGTTCGGTGAAGGAAGAAAGTGGATCATTCACAGTCTATAAACTCTTATTTATTAAAAGCAGGAAGCGATAATTTATCTCGAGAGTCAGTTAAATGATGTAGCAAAATTGCAATGCATACTCTGTACTAATTAACATTGAGCGCAAACTTCACATTGGAGCAAAGATATGCTGTCTGGCTTTGAATTGCTGAATTATTCCATTACTTCAAGAATTATTGAAGAAGAGGTGCAATGTTCATTTCGATGCTCTAATTTTTTGAAAAATGAATAACTTAAATTCATAAATACAATGGCGTGTATCGATACAGAAATATCTGAAGCATCCGTGACTGCTTTGCCAGTGTAGATAATACGTTATATAGCTGCATAAAAGGCTTCTTTGGTCACTGTGACATTGTGTCCGTAGCGCAGCTGTAACGTGCTCGACCTTCGTCATTTCACAAACTGTGACCAGGGATGTTACCGCAAAATCGAGGCTATGGGTGTATTTAATAACGATACTATATAACTAAACAACCGTGAAAAAAAAATGAATTACCAGAACACTGAAACAATCGAATGTATTGCATTCAATTGAGATATATTAAATTAAGATATTAATTATATGTTGCTTTTTACTTATTTATATTCAGTTGATGTAGATGTTTTCATATACTCTATGTCCAGAGATATCGCTGTGAACTAAGAAATATGTACGTGATTTTTAAGGTTAGGTTAGCACGATTGGAAATGGCCTGATAAGACAATTTGTTTTATTTCCGCAGTGGTAGTTACGTGACTAAGTCCACATTCCCCAGTTTGACTGAACGAAAACTAATCTACGTGACTGTAGTTCGTTAAGTTCTCTGGTTCCAACATAAGTCACAACATTGTAGACAAGTTACAAAACATGAAATTTCAATCAAATTTGATCAACACCAGAAAAATTTAAGCTTCGCACTTTATTGTGCGAATTAATCATCGTCACAATATACAGCGCTGTACAGAACACGCTATAGTATAGTTGGATATCTTTTCAGACAATCATGTCATGTTTTGTTCCGTTAATAACTCGGAACAGTGTTATGTACAGAAGTTTGTAAGGTATGTGATACCAAACAACAGATTTCTTACTCTTGAGAAAAGACACTTCATGTATTTTGAATATGGTTTGAAGTATTCGCGAACGAATCAATAGCATAAACTCTTAAAATTAACTATTTATTTCTCTTTTAACGTAAACCTAACGTTATTCATTCTCATGACATAACAACCTTCATCTTACTTCACACACAAAGATTCTCTTTTATAACAGCCATAGATGATACTTATCCAGAGAAATAGTATGTTCTGAGGATCTCTGGATTCTCTGCATTCACTTGCATCATTCGTACGTAATAACTATTACCAAAATAGTTACTCTTGTGGTGTATCCTGGTAACCTCAAAAGTTACAAACGATATGTTAAGTTAGAAGACGTGAGAAGGCGCGAGGTGAGCAGCAATGTCAGAGATGGTCATTGAGCGTGAAGCTGGTCGGAGAGAGTTGTTTCGCGGTCACTGTCAAGGCCATCTTCAGATCTCTTCTCCCACGTGGACGGTAGTTTAAAATTCCAACACTGCCGAATAAATTTTGTAAGTTCAGAGAGTTACTTGTAGATTTTTCATAATTGTCACTCTACAACACCAAAAACCACCATTATTTGCATCATTCAGTGCTATATCCACAATCCATGTGTCTATTTCACCATATTGTTTTTTGCAGTTTCCAAATTACAGCTTTATTACACGTAATATGAAAAAGAGTTTTTGCAGCTCAGCATAGATTCTGTTCTTCCTCAATTTAGTGCAAACTTATCAGAACACGATACCTTCCACACGTCACAAAAAATAGAGTAGCATTTATTACCTTATCCTATTCCCACAACATACACAAGGACAATAAAAATAAAAAGAATAATTTAAAACATAAGAAAATATATTTTTAATTTATAGCCTATATGGAGCATACGTCAAGAATGACAGAAAATGGTCAATATAATTTTAAATGTATTATTACTGTAAATACAATGAGTATCGAATTATATTGAAGGAATAGAACTGATCGTGATAGAACTTTGGAACCCGATATTGAGTAATTAGCAAGGAGTAAATAAAAAACAGCGAAAAGATATGGAAGTTCTGTTAAGATTTGACCAAGTCGTTGGATGTAACAGTGTTGTTAGTAAAAATGTGCTTGGAAGATTCGATCGAGTAACCATTTATATTCGTGAAGGAAAGTGGGGTTAAAAAGGAAGGATATGTATATTTCTTCCTGATGGACGAGGATAAAATACACAAAATACAATGGGGAGCCCATATTCGATGTCATAATTACACTATATATGATATATAATATACTTAGGTGTGAAAGGAAAATACTTTATGCAAAGGTAAGCATTAAATTATAATTATTGTAGAACAGAAATTGGAGAAAAGCATATTGAAGTGAAATTACAATAAATCCCGGTTAAAAAGCATCAGGTACCCTCAATAGTTAGTTTTACACGGTTGTCCAAAATGAAGTCGATGAAACTTTGCATGGACGGTTGGACTTCTGGGGCGGCGACAGTGGCAATCCAACGAAGCACCAAACAATCTCATTTCAGTTTCTGAAAGTCTTCCATAAACACTTCCTGTAACGTAAAATGATCCTCCTTCTAATAACAAAAAGCGATTTAAGAAATACAATACTACAGATAGCCTGAAAACGGTCTGAAATCTTTCTGGCGTTGGACATTGCTGAACATAACCACCTAAGCATTTCGCTGAAGCTAAATGAAACACTTTCCAAAAACTTTCAAACAAGCAGCACGCTTATTAGATCGATATGAGGAACCGAATCAATATTAAAATTAAGCTTAATCTGATATTACTGCCTTACTAACATAGCTTCTGTTTTTCCATGAAAATAGCTACAAATTTTCATTTTAAATTATATATGTTCACTTTGATCCCATATGAGAACACCCTCGTGTATGTAGAACAGAACGTACAATTAGTAACTAACCAAAATTACTACCAACCACCGATAGCTGCTAAACTGCTTGAAAAACCATTATCATAATAAATTTCAGTTTTTAACTGCAAATACATATCATCCCATGTTAGTTACCATGTATTAATGCAAAATCGTGATAATGTACATTTTGAATTTGTAAATGGTCTCAAGTCAAACAAAAATCATACATCGTTTTAGTAATTATGAACAACTTTGTGCCCTTTCATACACCAAACGTATAATATTTTATCAGTCATCCTTAGTTATCAAGTTACAAGAAGAAAATAATTTCACAGAGTAAAATGGGTTCTGAAGCAAAAACTATTTCATTTTGGGTTTTAAGTTGCTAGGTTTTCGTAGATATCATTTTATTTGAATAAAGAAACTGTTGTGAATGTTACCTATTTCTGTGCAATCTACAATGTCTTGTAATCTTTGTGAATGTTATTTTTATTCCTAGCATTATAACTATGTATGTTAGCATTAAGATTGAAGTAGGGGTAGTAAGGAATATATATATACTATGCTGATATTGTAAGTGCACATAGATGTCTAAACAGATTTTTGTACAATGTCCGTGGGCTTGCATCTCAAAT
Source organism: Vandiemenella viatica (assembly GCA_031002005.1). Taxonomy (NCBI): domain Eukaryota; kingdom Metazoa; phylum Arthropoda; class Insecta; order Orthoptera; family Morabidae; genus Vandiemenella; species Vandiemenella viatica. The sequence goes on from JARYHS010011408.1 coordinate 195,928,769, forward strand.
AATCCTGAAGTACCCGCCGTAGGATGCAGAGTCATGCATCATACATGAGGGATTGGGGAATGATTCTCTTTAGTTTTTGATGGCTGATGCAACACTGCTTTCACTTTCTTTACGTGGCCATGAATCCGATGTCTTTCACAAGATTTATGCTTCACCACTTTTATCTGACAATGAACAAGTAGGAAGAAAATCTGCATTATGTAACTTACACCTTAATCTTCATTGGTGAAGGATGATATTCCCCTGCTTACTTTCTGTTCTTTAAACGAATAAATTACGAGAATCTAAAGGCCAACATTTCTAATAATTGTGATTGCTTCCACGTTGTCAAGAAGTACCAGAATGGTTGTCATTTCGAAGGACCTCATTTAATATTTTCACTGCACCTGTACACCTTATCGATAGAATACTTCACCATCTACTATTCAAGTATAAGACTTCATCCTACACAATACAGACAAATTTCTTCTGTCATCACAAAAATCTTCCCTTATTAAATAATGCACCAGACGCCACTTAAAAGTCTCTATACGAAATCGTTTAGTCTAAATTTAATTTATTTTAATTCCGTTTATGCTCATGGTCCAGTGGCAACGTCCCTACCCACGTTCCTCAACTACTTTTGTCCTCTACTAATTTCAACTTTAAATTATTTTAACGTTTTTGGTGAATTATTCATCATTTCACTTCCAATTCCAATTCCTGACCCCTTACCTACGAAAGAAAATCTTCCCACACCCTTGTGTCTGAAACGGAGTGCCAGCTTGTGGTCGTGGTCGTCTCTTCCCGTCCCCGAAACACTTTTAAATTTTCCACCAATATCTTTCCACGCCTCATCATCAATCTACGCCTTGTATGACTATGATTCACGGAGAAGTGTCGAGATACTCTGCCTTCAATAGCTCCGATTCTTGACACGATGTAATACGTAATCCAAAAATCAGTAAAAATTTTATAATCTCACTTACAAGATTTGGAACCTGAAACACATTTCCTATATCTGAAAACCTACACTACTGGGATGATGAAATTTTTATAATTCGTTGAACTTTTTATATTTTTATTTTTTGTCAGGTGACGTGTAAATAACTTTTTTTTCTAATTTTGATGGTTGATAAGACAGTAAGAGTTTGTGGAAGAATCTTACAGAATTAAGACAGGATTGTGGATCACATTTTAAGACATGTGGGATTGGTTAATTTGTTAATGGAGGGAACTGTAGAGGAAGACAGAGATTAGAATATATGAAGTAGATAAATAAGTACGTAGTTTGTAAGGAGTACGTTGAGATGAAGAGGTTAGCGCAGGAAGAGACGAAGGATTGCATCAAACCAGTCAGAGAATGCTGACAGCAAAAAAGATAACAAACGTAGCTGTATTTGTTTCCCCATGCATTTAACATAGATAAATACAAAATAGAACTATTCTTTCAAATCATGTCACGTATTTCCTGTACATATTTGACATATTTTTGACATCGTTTAACTTTATACACCACATTCACTCCTGTTTACTTGTGAACATAATTCTCTATCAACGAGTTATATGATATGTCAGTTCCACTTTGCTGAAAAAGTTAATTTCACATGTCAGTCATATCAACAGATAAATTACGGCTGTTGTAGATGATAGACAAAAGCTGGAATTTCTTGATGTCCCAAAATTTCAGTTAGTTTTAAAAATTTATCTTAAATAATTTCAGTCACAGATTGCAAAGTATAGTCTCATTATGCGACGAGGATGCAGAATACAACAGCATATGCCACAAAACTACCCCTTTTAACAGCGATGTACGTTTTGTTCTTTGAAGTATGATTAATAAAGCTTAGCTGAGTCATGTATTTCATGGATGGCATCTGTTGATTATTTCATAAGTCAGTTTCAGCACTTTACAAGACATTTCCATGGAGATTTGTTTCATTTTAAAAAGCTCTATTAGACGCGCGTGTCGAAATCTATAGCTATACTATAAACGTCTACTACGGAAAAATATATTGGACACTGGAAGGAAAAGAGAACCAGCTTGAAATTTGTGGCTCTACGTGGCGAAATTTTTGACCGATGTTTTTACGCTATGATCAGTTAAATTCTAGAACTACCCCCACTCTCGATTTAAAAAACTACGAGTTTCAGATACGAAATTAAATTTACAGTCTTACCTCAGGTTAGATCGTTCTCCATAATCGCCATAACAGATCATAAATCCTAAATACGTACACACACACACACACACACACATACACACACACACACACACACATACACACACACACACACATATATATATATGTTAGGCTCAAAGTTTCTTGAAAACAGCTTATCAGTATTTAACTCTTTGTGTTCACGTCGAATAGGTCCAGACTGCATTCTTCTTACCCGTCGCATTACATGCCTCTAAAAAAAAAAAAGAAAAATGTGAGTCGTGATGTCTGGAGAATGCGACCTGGATCAAACGCGAATTTCGTGGCTGTTTTGAGTTAGCACAACGCGTTCTGGCCGTTTCTTGTAAGTGCCATAATACCAATAAAATGTTATGGCTGTTTTCAAGAAACCACAAAGCGTTGTGGTCGGGTTTTTTTTTTTCGCTCAGTTTCGATATTTTAGCATAACAAATATATATATTGTATATATATACATACACTCAAAACCCGACATATTTTGATGTGAGAATTTTTTACCGGCGTATGGCTGACAAAAATTCTTCTTCCGGATAAGTTCTTCTGTCCACAATGTTTCGGCAGCTATGGCATGATGAAGGCAGTCGAAGTTGCTGCCGAAACGTTGTGGACAGAAGAACTTATCCAGAGAATACCCGAAAAGAATATTTGTCCGGACGTGTTTTGATCTGTTCATTGATTGCACCTTGTTGCTGAAATAAGCGTAGCGGTGCTGTCAACGTAGTTGCCTAACATGTAGGGGCCACGGTTCTACTGTGAATGTAACTATCTACTTTTCTGTCATTTGATTAGTCAGGTAATATTCCTTAAAGAAGATAATCAGTACACTTTCTTCTAACTAAATTATTTAACATAATAACACACAGCACTGGAATTAGGAAGAAGGACGGGGGCCTATTATATCAGCATTATTGCTGAAGCAATCAAAAATTCGAAGGGAGAACGAAGAGTTGCCAGCTGGACAAAATAATATGAAGAAAATTGAAATTTTTAACAAATGTTATAAGATTTAACGGAAATTAAGTAAGAAATTTTGAATGATGAAATGAACCATTAGTTACGTAATATCAAAAACTTGGCGAGTTCATTGTTTCTGTTTTTCGTATTCCATGCATTTTCTTCTTTGTTGTTGGAAAACTATATCAGTTTGTGACGTGTTTTCTTCCGTTCTTTCTATCTTCGTGCAATTTATTTTATTGACTCAATTCGATAGCTTTACAGCACAGTAGAATATGTATACCGGTCAACGGTACATATTCCACACTACTGGACACAGAGTTTGTAACATGACGCGCTGTCGCCACGTTACAAGGTGCATTTTTATTATATATGTCATAATGTTAGAGTAATTTACATAAATCTTGGGCGACCACCTAAATAGATTTTTGTTGTAATTTTATAAAGTACGCAAGATTCCAAGTGAGGACTGTAATGAAATGGCGAACATACAGTGTATCTTAGTAAAGCGAACATTCAAGAATTATTGAGCTATGTAGGCTTGAAGCTAATCTTGGTCTTCCCGAATCATGGCGACAGGACGTCGCGGATTTGGGGTTTTGCCGGTCCACACACTCTGGTCCCTGGGGATAGGTCACTCACCCGGCGGGAAAAGCCTGCCGCCCGACACCCGAATGGTCTCTCACCCCGGCGAACTTAGCCGAATATGTCCGACCTCTGTTAGATACTCTGGCCAAATCACACATCGGGGATATCACGTGACATTAGGTGCCGACCTGAAGATCCAATCCAAATGAGCGTATAACTTAAAATCCTGGGAATTTTTGTTATATGTGAGCTTCGAGACTGCAAAGGGGCGGAGCGAGAAGTTTCCTCGTGGACCGAAGAGCGACATTCTGACTTCGAACTTCGAGTCCAAGCTATGCGAGTCTAGTCTGAGGTTGACTTGGAAAGTTGGCTTCTCTCGCCAACTGCCGTTGTACGATTTCTGGCTGCCAGCTTGCCTTGCTGGAGCAAGCTTATCACAGCAACACAGCCGGTAATGCGATGATGCGCATTGTCAGACCAGAGATGCCTATAGCCGACTTGTGAGATAATCTCACATATCGTGGGTCCGCTACAGTCACCGCAGACATCAGACGCAGGACTACAATGGTAACTTATTACGACCAAGCCATCTGATTGTGCATTCCGTGAAACAGAACCCGTAAGCGACTTTGAGAGGATAGGTACATGTTCTCACTTTGTAATTGTAAAAACTCCTGAGCTAGCGGCATAATTTGCCAAAACTAGTTATTTTCGAATGATATATTGTTCATTCTGGCGCCCATGATTTTCTTTTTTACTGTAAAGTCACAGTATTATGATACCTTTGTCTGAGGTCGTCATAACTTGTATTTTTCATTGTTTCCAATTGTCATTATTTCTTGCATTTTGATTCTGAGATATATTTAAAAGTAAATATACAATTGTTTGCTTGCTCATGACGGCTAATTGTAACTCTGAGCGTTGCTTTTATGATTTTGCCAATTTGTGTTAATGTTAACGGTAAATTCGCTCAGACTTGTAATCGCCAGTGATAAGAAAATAAATGTCATATCGTGACAATTTTTCCTAAATTCCAACTAACGTCGAGATTCTTGCAAAATTAATAAATTTTCACTCCTTCATAAAAATCAAAATTAAAAATCCACAATTATTAATCATAAAGGTATGAAAGATAATTGTAACGTAGTTTGCCCACCAAGGCACCCACTACAAGTTTCATGCACGAAAGAGTCTACTTCCTACATATCACCATAATACAGCTTGTAACAAGTTAACAATACAGGTTTATTTTAACTAATCTGAGGTCCCTGACTGATCTTGCACTGATTTCTGGGTCGGAGAATCGATTAGAATTGGTGTGGTGAGCGCTATGCTCGAGTTTGAGGAAACATTCGCAGCTTTGTTGAGATTTCAATCTCTGTCATCGAATACGTTTATAGTTTTTTCAAGCGACTGTGCTAACTGGTTTCCAAATTATCCAGAGAGGAATGCTTACATCAGATTAAAAATTGTACTTTTTATAGAGTGGCCAATCCCGAATATTATTTCTATATTTTTTTTGTACCACAAAACATTTATCTCCCTGTATTCCTAACCGAAATCGATAAATTAAGGTCAGTGTTAAAGATTAAGCTCTCCGCTTTGGTGATATCTTATAATAAGAAAGGAATTTTTCGGAATTTGACCCTTAAAGGGTAAAAGTATCAATATTTCTACAACTCGTTTTGCGCCACATGCCACTTATATCACTTGATATCTTTCCGACATAGATAAAAGAGGCATAGATTTAAAGATTAAGGACTCTTCTGGGGTCACAACATATTGATGAAATGAATTTTTACCCCTTAAAGGTTAAAAGTGTCATTATTTCCATAAGGTATTTTCTTCACGAGCCATTTATCTCCCTTGATATCTGACTAAAATAGGTAAATGAGGTATCATTTAAAAGATTAAGGGGTCCACTTAGGCAGCATTATAAATTAAGAACGAAAATTTTCGGAGTTTTTCCATTGAAGACAAAAGTGATAACAGTGAAAGTCGCGCACATGATATAGTTCAGAGCTAAGCTGCTAGATAGCAGCAGCTCATATCACAGAGATATTAATAAACTGCTTTACTGGCGTCGACTTTTGTCACTTACCTATGACATTAAACAAATAAACAATTGATAAAAATCAGGCGGTTGTTGTTTCAGCCTATTACAAACCACCAACCTTACTATTAAGCGCATTCGCGGAATGTTCGCGCGCGTAATTTAGTCTCTTATTATTTGTGTGTGTTTTTGTTTGTTTATTTACCGTATAACTTTCTTATAACGCTCTCGGATATAACGCTACACCGTGTAACAGTGCAATTTAATCCACTTTTCCAGCACCCACAAGATACTCCATATGCTGTTCTGCGTGTGAAGAATATCACTTTCAGTAAGTTTTGTGGAGCTGATAGCTGCGTCATTGTCTCTGATGTCAGTATTCCGCTAGTGTATTTCCAATCCCATTCTCCTGGTGATATTTCTCTTCAGAGCCATGCTTGAATTGCAGGTGTACTTTTTTGAAGTGTCCAAAAGCTGCATCTGGAGTAGTCGCCAAATATGGCAGTTTAACGCTGCTACGAGAGTGCATATAACACCAAAGTTAAAAATTTCAACAGCAACTTCGCATTCATTTTCAAAAACTTCTTAGCATTTTGTAAGTGCGGGTGTTTCTCAAAACCTTTGTAAGCACTAACTGCACAATTATAAATATACATTTATATATATATATCTATACATCATAAAAATAATGGAAAAATTCAAATATCTAGGGGAATGCATACAAAGAGGAGGCTCTAGCAAACTATCAATGTGAAAAAAATCAGAAACACTTCAGTAAGCATACAGACTCATATGGGTATATTGTAACAAAAAAAAATATATCGAGTCAGGCCATACTCAAACATTACAATGCAGTGGTACTACCAGAAACATTGCATGATTCAGAAACAACCACGACTGGGGCTTCGGGCATCACGGGAGCAGAAAAAACACAAAATCCTTAGAAACATTTTTGGAGCAATACAAAAACACGGCATATGGACGAAAAAACCTACGAAAGAACTATACGAATATACAGATAGACTGGTAAACATGATCAGAAGACAAAGATTACAATTATATGGGTATTTGCAGAGAATGAACAACGCTAGACTCATAAAGAGGATCTTTGATGTGGTAAATGGCTCAGTCAGGAAAACCAATTGGTTCCATGAAATAGAAGAGGACTTAAATCATGCAGGGATCAGCAAGGAAATGTAAGAGAATAGGGGATAATTCAGGAACATAATAATGAGCACAATTTTAAAATACAAAAGAAAACAGGAACAAATGGACAGAACAAAGGAAACAGGAACACTGTGAACGTATGAAGTGGTTTTGGGAAGAGAAGTGGAAAAAGACAAATCCAAAAAAAGAACTGAATAATCACGAATAATTTGATTTTAAACACTGTCCTCAAGGGCAATAATAACTAATAATAATAAATATACATGCATATAAAATAATAAAAAATCGGAAATATTTTCTCAAAACGCACAAACACAGCTATGTGTTCAGCCTAAATAGATACAACGTGTGCTATTCTGTTGCGTGTTGTCCCTTTTATATCGCTTGCCCTAATGACCTTTATACCTGAGATCCCTTGACGCCTTCAAAATGGGTTGTCCTATGTGAAATCTAACTCAAAGCCAAAAAATTTCGAGTTTATAATAAAAATAAATGAATATTCTAAAAAAAATAATAATTATTTACTTCAATAATTAAATAATCTAACGTGACAATAACAAATAGGGTAATAGCAATTCTCTCTGCAAGTATAGAAGTCGTAGTCGAACAAATCAACCTTCTGAAAGAAACAGGAGGAAAATTCAAACTTCAGATATCTTTTAAGAAGACTAAATTCATGACCAATATTTGGTTTCAGCCACAGTACTAAACATAGAGTATTGAAAAATTAACAAGGACAATAAATTTAAATATGAAGGTGAAGTAATTCAGATTAGAGAAGGAAACAAACAGATCAAGAGCAAGAAAACTAGAACTAGCATACCAACTGACTAAAGATACGTACAATAAGAAGAATCTCTCAAGTTAAACTCAACGACATAATAATCAAACCACAGGGACTCTACACCTCAGAATGATTGTTCTCTATGAAAACTGGAGAATTAAAAGAGAGAAAAGGGAAAGGAAAATATTGAGAAAAATTTGGGCCTATGGCTTTACTCCTCGGATGGAGGTCATTAGAGTAAAGAAAGGACTGGGGACAAGGAACGGGAAGGAATTCGGCCATGGTCTTTTTGAAGGAAGCATCCCGGAATTCGCCTAGAGGAAACCATGGAAAAACCAAATTTGGATGCTTGAACGGGGATTCGAACCACCGTCCTCGCGAATGTGAGGCGAGAGCGTACGAAATTTTGGGGACCATCTAAAATTGAAAAAGGAGAGTTTGGCACCAGACGAATAAAGATCTACAGAAAAAAAATAAGAAAATGAAAGAATATCAGATACGATTAGAAAGAGGAGAATCAGTTTTTTTCGTCACGTAATAAAAATGGATACAGCAGACTTACAAAAAAGAATTTTCAACCATGTTTCAAAGAGGCAGAAGGATAACTAGTAGATCCAAGGAGCAAAGAAAGACATGACTGAGATCGGAATAACAGAAGATAAATACGAGATAGAGCAACTTTCAGGAGATTGATATAAAATTTCAAGGGTTTCCAGGAGAAGAGGAAATGTAATAACATATGTACCAAAGAAAGAAGGAAACAACAAAGTGAAAAGATGAAGAACAATTGAAATACAGGAAAAGAAGCATCGAAATGAATGCAGGGTCCTTAGATGGCCGTGATCGGAGAGAAGAAGAAATTGGTAAACATTTTAGTATTTACTGCGAAAAACACGTTCCAAAATGAGTTCAGGGGAGCCGGGATTCCAAGGTATAAACCTTACCGCACTCTACTAATTATAAAATTGTTTAATTTGTGGCACAAAGACAATGAGAATGTAAAAAGCCTAGAAAAATTCCCTTTGGTACAGCCATATAAACGGGCGCCTAATAGTTATGCACGCAACGCAAGACAGCAGCTATGGTAGAGGACTATCTGCAGGCGTAACCTTATCAGCAATATCAAATAACGAAGTGCTAGCACCAACGCTGTAGTGATCAACGCCCTGGCTAGATCTGTAGCAACGCCTGTTGAGGAAATTACAAACACAAACATCACTTACAATCATGGCCGCAAGGGGTTCCGGTGGGTAGTCAATCATAAATTTCAGTAAGCGAACATTTTCTCTGAAACAGAATGTAGCATTACACCGTCAAAAATTTTCAAAGGGGAGATCTCGAGAAAAATAGAACGGTGAAATATTTATTTCTTTTAAAAACTTCTGCAATCTGAAAATTTGAAAACTTTTAAAGTCTTAAAGCCGGAATATGTTTCGAAAAGAATCATTCAGTCTGCACGAAAAACAATAGTTACTAGTGGAAACATTCCTTCAGATTTGTTGCTGTTATGGGTATATCAGAAATATTTCATCTCTGGTTAAAAAATTGCACCAGTCGAATCTAACATCTCTCTGGGGCATTCCCAGCTACGAGCTCTACAGCGAAGGACATAGGGATTAAAATCGTTGTCAAAATGTAAATAATCTAGTTTTCCTTCATTTTGGATGTGAAACACCAATGTTAAGTGAAATATAATCTTCACGGGTGTTCAGCCGGATGGTGTCAAAGTAACACGACGTTTCGACAGCAAGCTCGGCTGTCTTCATCAGGTATCGGTGTCTGCTGGCTGTCGTAAGCTGACTGTCACCGCATCGACTGACTTGGCTCCCCGACGCGCCTCCTTATCTACCTGCCCCCGTGGGCGTCCGACCAATTAGAGCGCACCCGCCCCACCTGGTAGCCAGCTTACGACAGCCAGCAGACACCGATACCTGATGAAGACAGCCGAGCTTGCTGTCGAAACGTCATGTTACTTTGACACCATCCGGCTGAACACCCGTGAAAATTATATTTCATCACTACGCCGGGAAAGTCTACAATCACACCAATGTTAACTGTTTCACATCTAAAATCAACACGGGAAATGTTTCTCTTTCAGTGATCTTTGCACCGCAAACATAGAAGCTTCTAAAGCATTTCTAATATTCATTTTCGTCCACAGGAAGACATTAGCAGGAAGATTTTCTATATTAAAACGGATACACTCTGCAAATACCTTATAAGAAGAGTGAAGAAGCATTTTAAATGTTTCATAATGTGAAATAATAATACTGGTGTAATAGAGTAGGTCAAGGGAAGAATATAGATGGAACCAAAACCAACTGAATACTTCAGCAAACGATGTAGTTTATATTAAACGAACTGACTCCCATTTTTAATTTGTGATAAGCTAAAATGATAGATAAAATTGACTCAAAAAAAGTAATATGGCACCCTATGACTTCTAATATCGAAAATAAAAGTACTTGATGAGTTACGGAACGTTATTTTTTTGTTAATAGGAAGAATGCTTCCACACTCGTTCCCAGGGACTATAAATTCCGTAGAGAAAAACAACCTTGTGACCCGCAGGAAGGTGAATCTATTCGCATGTTTGCGCCGTTGCGTTAGGCTACTGCGTACACAAAAAAGACGTTGTGGTAGCCTGACTTGCAGGCAGTGGCTGAACCCTGTAGCCTCCCATATTTAGGTGTGGCTTTTTTAGTTGCGAGACTGTATGCCATTGTTCCGCCGTGCGTGTTGAGAATAGCTACCATTCCAACATTAAGAAAGACATTGAACGTTAGAAATTATTGGGCATTTGCGTGAAACTTGGATATTATGAGAAAATAGCCTTCTCTCTTTCTGGAAAAATGTTTTCTTACGGCAGTTTACTAGATAATAATCTACATTGGTGGACAATTTGGAAGAAGAAATCTACATCTTAATTTAATGACATCAGCGTGTAGAGAGTTCTGATTCGAAATCAGAAACAAAATTAGAGCCGGAATACCAGCCCAGGATGTAAACATTGCTCATTAATCCTTCTATCGTTATGTCAATACGAGTGAGATACATGTATAGTGTTCTTCCTAATAATTCTAGCACTACATGTGAAATTTTTATTTAAACACACTCGGCAAATGGCCCATTATTATTCCTAAGTGAATGGCTTCAATACTTATCACAATTAAGCACGCAATACAACCTAAACTATTTGTAAAATAACTGTTACGTTTCCGACCACACGTGCCCTCTACCCCTACAGCCAAAAGGCAATTAATTTGCTCTTCGGTTTGGTTGCTTCCTGGACAGTTATAACATTAGCAGCTTCAGATCTATAAAACTATACTGAGTGGTTACAACGTCATCGAAATTTATGTGTATACACGTTAGCGTCGGATAACATACATTCAGAGATTCGTTTGCAGTGGCTTTTGTATGGCCTGCTTTAAGCAGTTTTGACTGTTGGCCTTGTTTTGGCATCTATGGAAAAATGGTTTTGCAGAAAATAATGAATACAGTATGGGTAGAGTACGGATGCTTTTGTTCTGTGAGAAAAAATAACCAATACTTTCCAGGATTGGACGGCACACCAGGAGTTTTAGTCTCCTTTAACTCAGAAGGAATAAAACTTTTCACGGTTAGAAAAGAACATTCGACAATGAACTAGTATTTCCGGGAACTTCATTCCATTCTTTATAAACATTGAATAAATGATGTATTGACATTTTGAATACTTAGGTCACTATCCTTAGCTGCTATACTAATTTTGGGTTTTCTTCTCCGTCTACTGCAGCTAACAAATGAAAAAAACTTTGTTATGGCGAATGCGTTTCGGTTTATTAGACCATCATCAGTGCCCTAGAACAAGTTTTGATGTGTAGCATAATGTTTATCTAAATGAAGGCATAAATTTGTTATTAACTGTTATTTTTAGCATATTTTACTTACAGTTTTTTTATATTACATTAATGTATGGAATTGTTCCATATAACTTTATAAGTTTCTCCCCTTGAGGTTTCTCACTCACTGAACAATTTTGAATAAGAAACATATTTACACAAGTTTGGTTTTTGAAGGTAATTTCTGGAACAAGCTTAGTTATTGTTCTTCTTCTTGAGGTTATTCACCAACTGACCAGTGGGTTTTTTTTTATGAAAAGCATATTTACACACGTATTTACACACAATGTAGCTTTTTAAACAACTTTAGTTTTTGTTTATGGTTTCTTCTCAAAGATGCTAACTGTCTATGGCATATGTATTACGAACCTAATTTGCTTACTGAAGTTAAGTTTTATCTTTGCTGTAGCAGTGTGTTTGAATGCGAGTTCATTTTTAGTATCCTAAATAGTGTCTGGTTCGTGAGGTGGATGTACTCATTGATCACATTTTCCCCTTCATTTAGTTCCTTTTGTATATGAAAATTTTCTTGTCCTGTCAAAATGTTTTTTCTGTGGTTATTGATTGCCAATATTTGCATGTCTGTTCCCATTTATGTGTGTTCGTGCTTGTTTTCAATTAAATGGCGTATTGTGTGTGATGAATAGTATGAACTAACGCTTCGTAATGCTACCGAAATAAGCTGACACTATAAACAGTTTATTCCTTAGTTACAATTACCGATTAGGCTCTTAGTTCGACGCAAGAACTTCTACTAACTTAACAACACCATATATAAAATTATAAGGTGTTTATAAATCTATAAAAACTTGAAAATTAATCTCATACGTAACCGTTTACACAATTTGCGTTTGATAATATTAAAATTAGTTCTTCCCTTTTCATTGATATCACCTCAAATTGTTCTGCTCATTGTATTAAAGCATTTATTTGCACAATTAACAACACAATCACAATTTTTGCAGTTTTAACAACTTATATATCATTTCATAAATTAAGAATAACTTATTAATGTCCATCTTCTTTACTTTTATCAAGAAATAATAATAATCTTATCAGTTTCTGTAAAATCGCAGTCAATACTATTTCGTTTTGAACAACAATGTCACACAATCTTTGACTTGACATTCGCCGATTCTTATTGTTATATGTTGACCAAAGACAAAACAGTTTCTCTACACAAAAATATTTTTTTAAATTATTTATTTGATCTTAGGTCTTGAATAGAAAATACAGTCAGCCTGGTGGAGTTACAAGTTAATAACATTAATAGTATTTAAAAATATACAGATATTTGGGTGCATTCAATATGTATGTCACTGTCCTTAATATAGTCTTTAATGACACAATTGATTTTGTTGCTATTTATAGCGAGTAGTACAGTAATACTGGCTGGAAGTGGCTGCTGTGCTCCCACAAGAGACTTGATAAAAGTTGCTTGCTGTTGTTGAAATTTAGAGCTTTTGAAGGATAAATGATTAAGGTCCTGTAGTGCCTGTCTGTTGCATGTGCAGTAGGGTGTGTTTACCGCCTGGATGCGATAAAGGTAACTGCTGAAGGCGCCGTGGTTGAATATCATACGGATGATAGATATGATGTACCGTCATTGAGAGTTCCATCTTAAATATCAAGGTTTTCGCGGAGGGTACGTCTGAACTAGAGCGTACTGTCAGCCTCTGTGTTGTTTCGATTCATTCCAACTCCTCGTCCATTGCTGGTACGAAATTCCCTCACAAGTTTTAATAGTTGGTGTGATGGAGCAGCGAATTAGCGAAAGAACAACTCAGTAACGTGAATAAAACTTTTCAATCTTACATTGCAATACATCGCTGAATTGTTTCCAGAAAAGTAATTTTGTTTCACTCACCGAGTATTTCCTCCCAATAACCTGCAGTGGCGACTAAGTATAAGAACCATCTGTGACTAAAATTAAAATACAGCAAGGGGCAAGCATGTCACAACGTTATATTTACCTGACCCTGGTTGGCACCCAATTGTAATTAAGATGACACAAGCGTAAATGCGAAACACTTCACGTAGAGTGCATCAACATGTGACGCACAGTGCCTTAGAACTGAACATCAATAAAAAAAATTAGTTGTAAGTTAAAATTTACTTTAACATTGCTTGTCACAGAACTACTTTTAAAATTCTGATATTCTTCACGTCTAAAAAACGGTAGCAATTGGTCTTCATTTAGTAAATCAGTAAGTAAATATCTGAAGTCAAAACAACGATTTTTTTCAACTGCCTTACGACTAGAGTTCTTCTTATTAATTTTCCACCACAGCTATTTTTTTAATATATATATACATGAGTTCTTGCAACAAGTTCGATCTGATACTACACAACGGAAATATTTACAAATGCGTTATCACGTTATAGTTTGACTTATGGTTGGACATGCTACTCGCAAATCTGAAATGATGTGAAAGCTGTGCTCGTACTAGTTGAAAGTGTACTCGAGTGTTAATTGTTGAGGTGAAAGCAGCGAACTTCTACAGTGGAACAACGAAGCCCTTATGGGCAACTTGAACAGAGACCAGGAAACAGTAACTCCGCTAAATATGTAAATCCCTGGTCAGTGTATGAAACAGACCTGTAGACTCACTCTCCTGTCAGCTGACTACGGGTCCCAGACCATAGCTTTTTTCTCATTTCGCCTTCTCCTGATGTTTTTTGATGGCTTCAGTAGGGTTCAAATTAGATTTTGGCTTCCCAAGGTCTCCCAAAATCACCTGTGAGGTACACGATCTCACTGAGTGTGAAAATAAAAGTTAGAACCGTTTTTTAAGTTTAAATGTAAGAAACTAATGATGTTATGTCAAGTTTAAAGGACAAAGATTATCAATCCGGGAGAAAAGAAGCCTCTATGGTTTGTTGAATTCAGAAATACTCCTTGATTATCGACTATGATGGATGAATACGCTGAAGCATATTTGATGGAACAAAAAAATCTCGAATCATATGTATTATTTCTGTAAGGTAATTTTTTGTCACAGGCCTGTATCTTCCTTCATACTTAACCGAAATCAATTAATGAGGTGTCATTTGAAAGCTTATGGTCTCCAATTTGGTCACATCATATTTTAAGAAAGGAAGTTTTCGGAATTCGACCCTTAAAGGTAAAAAATGTCAAAATTTCTAAAATGCTGTTTTCTGTGTTACAAGTCATTTACCTCCCTGGATATATATCTGAAATCGTTTAATGAAGTATAATTTTAAAGATTAAGATCCCCGCTTTGGTGACGTCATATATATACTAAGACAGAAGTTTTTTGGAATTCTACCCTTAAAGGGCAAAAGTATCAATATTTTTGCAATGCGTTTTTGTGTCACGACCCATTTATCCTCCTTCATATCTAACCGAAATAGATAAATGAGGCATCATATTAAAGACTAAGGTCTCCGCTGTGGTAACATTATATTTTAAGAAAGGAATTTTTTGAAATTCAACCCTTAAAGGGCAAAAAATGTCAATTTTTCTAAAATCCTTTTTTTGTGTCTCGAGCCATTTATCTCCCTGGATATCTAACCATAATCGATAAATTAAATGGGATTATGAGAAGTAATGTCCCAGCTTTGTGACATCATATTTTAAGAAAGAATGTTTTTGGAATTCAACCCTTAAAGGGAAAAAGTATAATTTTTTCTACAACGCATTTTTGTGTCAGGAGCCATTTATCTCCATTGATATCTAACCTATATGGATAAAAGAGGTATCGTATTAAAGAATAAGATCTCCGACATGGTCAAATTATATTTTAAGAAAGGAATTTTTTGGAATTCTACCCTTAAAGGGCATAAATATCAGTATTTCTAAAATACTTTTATTGTGTCTCAAGTCATTTATCGCCCTTGATAATTGAACAAAATTGATAAACGAGATATAATTTTACAGATTAATTTCTTCGTAAGGTCTTCGGTTCCGTTAAACCAAATTTTAAGAAAGAAATTTTTCAAAATTCAACCCGGAGGAAAAAATTATTAATGTTTCTACAACGCATTTTTCTGTCGTGAGCTATTTATTTCCCTTGATACCTAACCGAAATTAATAAATGAGGTATCGTTTTAAATATTAAATTATCCACTTGGTCACATCAAATTTAAGAAAAAAACTTTCTCCAAATTCAACCCTTAAGGGGCAAAAATATCATCATTTCTAAAACTTTTTTTTTTACCTGACTTGATAACTAACTGAAATCTGTAAATGAGGTATCATTTTAAAGACCAAGGTAGCTTCTTTGGTCACACTATATTTTATAAAAGGATTTTTTTTGGAATTCGACCCTTGAGGGTCAAAAGTATCAATATTATTTCTACAGCCTTTTTTTTTTTTAATTACAAGCGATTTATCTTCTTCGATACATAGCCGAAATCGATAAATATCATATTATTTTAAAGATACTTTGTTTTTACTATTCAATTCCAATGTAAACATTTTATTCGCACAGCAAGAAATATCACAGAGATGTTGATATGTTGCGTGCATTTTGTTCAGCTTGGTTGTATTCTGTTAAAGTCAGTGACAGTTTGTCGTAAATAAAGAGTGTTTTAAATTTCTCTAACTGTTTCGTAATATGTTGTAAGTATTTTGATGCGTACTTATCACATGACTGCTACAAAAGTACGTTTCTAATTTTCATTATATTACAAGCATGCAACTTCACCATTCATCGCATTTTATCCGCGAAATTTTCGCCCGGCTCGTCTAGTTTATATTAACAATGAAAAACCTTAACTGGGTTCCCGAAAAGAAAATGTGCTATTGGTCAGAAATTTGGTAAACATCTTTCAGATAAAGTGAAATACGACGTAGTGTAGGAATAATTCGACACTAAAGTTACCATTACAACAAAGATTTTGCCTCTCAGTAGCAGGTATGTTGATATATATCAACGTTAAAATCGGCAAGAAATTTTGTTACAAACGTTTCTTGTAACGTGGTGTATATTTTTACTACTTGATCCAAAATTAATTTCCGTGTAAACGTAAATTTATCTCGTTTAGCATATAACGAAGTATCAAGATGGCGGACATGCAAATATTAATATCTCATCCTAATTTCTCTGCCATACATGACATATGAATGTGAACTTCGCAGTGCAATTTGTGTGCCGTTATAACTGAATGGTTAGTAACATTACGTGTGGCGTTACACATTCTCTACCTTCCATACGGATGCGGAATGAATTCTAAGATATATTTACAATAAAAATAAAATATAATATATAATAAATTAAAAAATTGGAAATAAGATGTATTTATTTCATAATAACCTGTAACTATGTAATTAC
Organism: Vandiemenella viatica; assembly: GCA_031002005.1. Lineage (NCBI taxonomy): Eukaryota > Metazoa > Arthropoda > Insecta > Orthoptera > Morabidae > Vandiemenella > Vandiemenella viatica. Next base: position 195,945,676 of record JARYHS010011408.1, read on the forward strand.
ACTTCGAACAACTTTATATATATATATATATATATATACTTGACAAGTTTGATGCCTTTAGTTGAAACATTTTTTTTCTTTTTTCAAATAATATGACCTCAGGAACATGTGTATCAAATTTCAGACCGATAGCACATTTACAAGTACAAGTAAATGTGCTGTTGGTATCCTCAAGATAAATTTGTGTGTGAACTTAAACTAAAAACTAAAAACCGGTTGTTTGAATCGAAGTGTGCAAGTATAAATTACAGAAATTTGTAATAAACAAAACTTTTTTGGAATTTTAAGAGAGTATTTTGTTGAAAGTGGTTGAATGGGAGAGTATTTCGTGGAAGAATAATCTACTGATAATTAATTGTGAAGTAAGTTTACAGCGCTAGAGGAAAACTTGGAGTTGTTCCCAAGTCAAGGGCGGGTGAAGGAAGTAATTCAAGGAAATAAATATTGATATAACGCCTACAGCAACCCTGATCCTTGGATAGTGGGTAAGGAGGTTATTCACAACAGGTGAAATGCCGGAATGATTCCTTCAAAATGCCATTCCAAAATTCTTGCCCCCAACCTCCTCTGGCACTAATGACGACGACATCGGCGAATTGTAAAGTGCTAATTAATAGAGATGTACTTTGCCACAAACTGTAGTTCATGTCCCACATCGTTTCGCCATTTAAATTCCAGTCTCATTGTTTGCACATAAAATTGTACAGGATTTTTTTATTAGGCGCAGTGCAGAGGTCCGTGGTGTAGCCGACATTATTCCAAACTGGAAGCATTAAACCGACGTCATGACTATTACATCTATGAAGATTTATGTTTTTTTTTAATTAGTAACATTATTTAAACATAAAGGATGACAAAATTGTTTAAATGCTTGTTACAGGCTATGTCAAGCAAGGACAACAGTTATCTATCAGAAAGAATAAGCCTGTGTAGAATGGTATATAGTTTGTAAAGGTACTACACAAACTCGAGAGTCGGAAATAAAAAACCATAATCATCCCCAACACCAAGTGAAAGATTCCACTATTTACAAAATGCAAAAAATAGAATCGTTGTTCACAGATCCGATATAACGATATGTGGAACTTAAAAATACCAATACATTTTCACAGTGATGAAGTCCATCCACCACTGAAACAGTACGATGCTCTGAAATATCTTGCCCTAAACCTTAATCGTTTACTGAGAGATTTGATGCCTCACGATTTAATGTCTTTGGTTCTTGAGCACCATATCTCTGAGTAATCGATGCTTGGTAGAGATTCAATAGTGTCCACACTATAAAGAGGAGAACAGCATCAGTCATCAGCAGATTCAGAAGGTGACTTGACCCCTGATCGAAACGTCGGGAAAATTAGTAGTGATTGGACGCAGTGTAATTTTCTGAAAGTTATTGGTAACAAATAACTGCTCAGCTTGAGATCCAGAGGTTTGTTATTTGCGAGAAGTGAACCAACATCACAAAATAAAAATGTAGAAATAAAAACACCATATCGGTGCGAAACCGAGAATTTCTCACTTACCTTTGTAGACAGTAAAACACTGTCGCTGGTTTTTAATAGTTCTTCTGCAATAATTCCTTCACAACTTCCGTGTTACTAAATAACCAGATTTACCTAGCCAGCAACAATATTAACAGAATCCAAAGAGAGTGTTGTTTAATTTTGATGTGATTTTGATGTGATCATTGCGACCTTCTGTTCAGTTTAGGAACGGGCTACCATTTATTACTCCATCTACCTGAGATTTATAAGAATACTGTAGAGCAGTGTTTCCCAACCTTTTTTGGGTCATGTCCCACTTTTAAAATTTTTTTGCCCCCCCCCCCCCATACATAATTTTAAATAAAAAAATTATTTGTTATTAACTAAAATCATATAGGATGATTTTTTAAAGATAACACCTTAATATTGTCATAACATACAGTAAGTAAAATTAAAAAAACATATAATGAAATACTAAAATTCAAATTCAAAAGATTTTTAATAAAGATTTATTATGGCAATTTAGTGTTATCCTTGCGCTTGATGCTTTACAGAGATTTTATATTAGGCTCCAATTTAGTAAGCTTTAATCTCAAGTCTCCACGTTGTGATATATCCAGTCAATTTCTTTTTTTTATCAGTAAATCATTTACTGATAACAGGCCGAAACAGGCGGCACATTACGCGGTGAATCCCAAAAGGGTCAAGTTGACGACTCAAATCATTCACATCAAACGAAACTATACCTAATAATTATTTACAGCACTGTTTTAAGAATTTGCTTTTTTGCTATATTTTGTACCTATATCTAGCATTGCATTTTAATAACCCGAAGAGAAAGTGGTAAAGTCGTATCAAGTCAATTTCTAAATTGCCCCCCTAAAAAAACCAAATTGCCCCCCTGTGGGGCGTGGGCCCCACGTTGGGAAACACTGCTGTAGAGTTTAAGTAAGGCTATCAGCTTTCAAATTGTGAAAATACCAATACAATCCGTTCGGTAGATTTTACGTGAATCGTGAGCAAAGAAAACCTATGAAAATGACTGGTTTTGAGATTTATGTACTTATCGATGGTGATTTTCTCCAGTTAAAAGTAGTGTTTAAACTTCCGCTTCGTCTTAATGTTTTAAGAGGTGGCTACACTGTGAATAAACAGTCGCAGTGGCTTCAGATCTCTCTCCAGAACTCCCCGCAGCCACCTCAAATACACGTGTTTCGAAATGTAATAACACGGCAAAGGCTACTTGGGTTTATGTCACTCGGCAACACTCACTTTCCCTTAATGACATCACCGTATCTGATGACATAAAGACTCTGTTCTTTTTCTAAATGAGAAACAGAGTAAAACCTTTAAACTAGACGAATTACGCGATATATCGCTGTTCCACGCTAAGAATTCTAGAAATTTTCAAACAGATCATTTTCCTTAAATTTTTATTACCTTGTAAAGAAAATATAATGTTACCTCTGAAGACTAGTTTTCACGAATGTTTCTACTTCATCTGTATTTCGAGGAAAGAGAACAATTCTGCAATTTTAACATTTCTGATACAAATGATCAGTTATTAAAGGAAGTCTAAACAGCATTTTTTTTTCGTACAGAATCGAAACAAACGACGTTTTTTTTCCCATTATTATTCGTTAAGAAACAAAAGATGTTTTTCAAAAAAATACAATATATTACTTATACAGGCTTATACTGTTGTCCATTGTTTAATTGCGAACAACTTAAACTGGAATTATTCGTCAACTATACAACATATTAATAATACAGGCTTATATCGTTGTCCATGTTTAAATCGCGAACATCTTTAACTGGAATTCTTCTTCCACTAATGACCCTAGAAAGTTATAAATAAATGTAATTATAGCTTACTCAGTGTGAGACTTTAAGAGAATGGTTTCTTTTATCATCATATGTTAAATTGTGGATCACTGTTCCTTCTTATAAATTTAAAAAAAATAACGATGGTGCATAGAGCTAAGATATGCGACGTTATCTAAGAAATCAATCTAATATAGACCGAATCACCTGCTCCATGTGAAATTCAATTACTTCTTGAAAAGGCATATGAGGCTTCTGGAAAAGTCCAGACGTTGAACTAATAACTAACGAAATTTTCTACTCTGAACACTTCATGTTACAGAAGTTTGTAATGTTATTCACAATACTTAACTTTTAAATTTTTTTTTACTAGGTCCTACCTTTTTCAGGCCGTCAGATGAGGTCGGATTTAAATATTGTATCGTTTGAAGTTAACAGTATTCTGAATTTCCTAGACAGTAAGAAAATAAATAACTGGCAGCGTGATAAAAGTTAATATTTTCTTTTCAAATATTAGGAACTGGTAAAAGAATCTGGTAATTTTAAGAGATTCTCCCTTAAATAGCCATCTCTTTAACTTCTACACAGGAATAAATAAATTTTAGTTTACCTTTGTATAGCTTATTTTCTTTTCCCAACTGAGTATATTACGTGTCCTATGTAATGCAGTTTGTCATCATGTAGGTTCGCCCTTATATTTTGTATATTTTACTCTCGGGCACCTTGTGGTGACCTCACTAATTTGTTATTAAAGTATATTTTTGTCATCAAATAATTAAGTTCATATACAGTAACTTTGGCATTAAATTTTTTTAAGGTCAGAGAGAGTCAAACCAGACCGTAGGAAGTGAAAGAAGATCTCTGGTTACTAAAATAGTTGATACAAAAGATGAGTGGAGAAGCTGTAATTAATAACACGATTCAATCCTGGCGGAATTGATTCATATTCAAGAAAATGAGCCTGAGGGCGATGAAGAAGAAATAACATAAATGAATTACAATACTTATGTTCGGAATAGAATAATATATTGTAAGATAAATAAATGATGATTGTTTTCTTTTTGTGAAAGTTGATAAACCTTGTGTGTTGATCTTAGAGAAATAATTTTACTTTAGTTAAAATATAATATATTTTCAGAAGTGGTGATAAACCCGGTATTGGGTATAGAGCCAAATAAAAAGCCTACAATGCTAACCCGATACCGGACATAGGAAAGTATAATTCTTTTTATAATAAATAAGCAAAGAATTGGACCCTCACAACCTGAAAGAAATATACTAATATTTCGTATTGCATATTTAATTACACCTGTCTTCTGATTACTCCATCAGACACATTTTTAGTAACTATACTGGTATATTGAACCCCTTCGCTAAATCATAGCACATGTTTAATAAAACAAAATACTTTTGATCCAACGGGATATTGCCGTAAATATCTCATCAGGTTTCAAACTTATTGTAAATCATGCAGTTAGAAATATGTTACGTCGTTCCGTAGTAATCTAATAACTAATGTGCCGACATCATCCTTATTAATATTCGTTTTTATGATGCCATTTTCAAAATTTAAAATTAGTTTCGGCTGCCCCAAGAACGTTAAGCGAGAATTTTGCTGAAAACGAAGATTCTCTAAATCGCTGGCTTATATCAAAATGGTCGGAGATATGGTTCCAAAATCTGCTTATTATAAGTTCCTTTCTTTCCACATTTTCGATTTCCTTTGATGTTTATTTTCATGAATGCCTTTGATGTTTATTTTCGTGAACGCAAATGAAACATGCTTTGATATGCTGTGATTATCAATTTGTATAAAATTTAATAATAATACGCCAACACAATTGAATATTTGTTTATTTTTATGTACTCGTTCCACTCCATTAGCGTAGAGGAAAGGAGACAATTATGGAATAGGGGTACAAATATGGAATAGGTCGGTTTCCCCTCTCCTATGTGCTGCACCCTAGCGGAAACTAGGTGAAATGTTTCGTTTTGATCCGCCATTACGTCAGTCTAGTCTTTGCGCCAATAGGCTTAACACCGCTTTCAGGACGAGTTATTTTTCATTTTTTGGACTGAGAAAACTTTGGTAAGTCATACTTGCCTAATTTTTTAAAATATTTAACCTATATTTCTTGGTTTTTGTTAATAATGTGGGCTAATAGAGCACACTTTGTAGATTATTTTAGCATAAATGTGCTTCACGTTTTGTTTGCTGAAACCATTGTTATAACCTTCCAAAGTGAATGTACAGAGGGCGACAATTATGGAATACTATAGTGGCGATAATTATGGAATACTATTCCATATTTGTATACCATTTTCTAAAGTGTAATTTTTATTTTTAGGGATGGAGAAAGAAAAGTGCAAGAAAAAGAAAAGACAGACGTGGGACGAGGAGAAAATGAAGAAGGCGGTAGAGTATGTGAAAGACAAAAATTGGGGATATTTACGGGCGTCTAAACATTTTGATGTTCCGCGAACTACCTTATTCAGAATGTGCCAAAAAAAAAGACATGACTACATACAAACCTCGTTTAGGACGGAAAACAATATTACCAGATTATCTAGAAAAGGCTTTAGTAGAATATTGTTTAACAATGGAAAACAAATTATTTGGCCTCACTAGATCAGATTTACAAAACATGGCTTATCAGCTAGCAAAAAAAAAAAAAAAAAAAACAATATCCCAAATCCATTTGAAACCCTGGGAACCGCAGGAAAAGGGTGGTTGAAACTCTTTTTAAGACGCCATAAGAATGTCATTTCTTTTAGAAAACCGACCGGACCTTCAGTGTCAAGAGCGAAAGGCTTTACTAAAAATAACGTGAAAATGTTTTTTAACCTTCTCGAGGAGCAAATGGAACTGAAACATTTTTCACCAGAAATGATCTATAATGTGGACGAGACAGGTTTATCTGTTGTACAAACCAAAACACCTCAGGTGATTGCTTCAAGAGGGAAGTGTCAAGTAGGAACATTGACGTCAGCTGAACGAGGATCCCTTATCACAGCTGTTTTATGTTTTAGTGCAGGTGGAACTTACATCCCTCCTTTAATTATTTTTCCTAGGAAAAACTTTAGCCCACTCTTGGCCAAAGGAGCTCCACCTGGAACTATTTTTGCTTGCCATCCTTCTGGATGGATTAAAACCCATTTATTTACATTGTGGTTTAAACATTTTCTTGAGAAAGCGAAACCCTCAGAAGAGAATACCGCTCTATTAATTTTTGATGGGCACCATACGCATACAAAAAATATTGAGGTGATCGACTTAGCCCGTCAGAACAACGTGACAATACTTTCCCTACCTCCACATTCCACCCACAAAATACAGCCCCTAGACAAAACACTGATGGGTGCTCTAAAAAGCCAATACAGCGAAGAAATACGGCTGTGGCTTAGGACTAATGCTAGAGCCTTATCACATTTCGACCTTCGCGAAGTTTTCGGTAAGGCTTACCTAAAAGTTCAAACTGGAGCGAATGCTGTAAACGGCTTTAAAACAACTGGAATATATCCTTTAAACATGAATATTTTTGAAGGTTACGAATTTGCTGCAGATTCAGACGAGGAGATAGAAGCCTCCATGGAATGTGTTACCCCTTCGAAATCAAGTGAAGAACGTCTGGAGAAACAATCTTGCTCAACTGCTAACCCTCTGGATTGAACGATTCCACATTCCAAGCTGTACCTTCAGACCAGTCTTCAACGTCAGCTGCAATAATTGTGAGTCCTCAAGACATATCCCCCATACCAATACTTAAAACAAAAAAAATCTAACAGAGGAAGAAAAAAAGAAAAGTCAACGGTGGTCACATCTTCACCATATAAGCTTCAATTAGAAACGAAGAAATTAACAACCAATAAAGACAAGTTTGAAAATCAAAAAACAAGAAACAAAAAAAAAATAAAACATTTACCAAGAAAAAAAAATAATTAAGAAGAAACTTTGTAGAGAAGACTCTGACAAAGAAGCTGAGAGTGATTTCAGTGTTCAAGATTAATCGGACACGATAAGCATCCCCGAATCAAGTACTCCTAACTCAGATACAGTGTATTGTATTTTTTGTGAGGGAAACTTTCTGGAAGACACCAGGGGAGAAGAGTGGGTACAATGCTTGTTATGCAATGAATGGGCTCACACTGAATGTGCTGGGTATTCCAGTGGAAGCTATGTCTGCAACTTTTGTATGGATTAGACTGATGGAAGACCAATCATCTGAACTATTCTAATTGATAATGTAACTTGTTATATTATAATGAATTGTCTTCTTGCTATTTTTTTTTTTTAGTTTTTGACAGTTTCCATTACTTTTTTTTAGTATTCCATATTTGTCACCCTTTTGAGAATTTATGACTTATCCCCTTTTTTTATTTATTTAAATTTGGAGTTTGTTTCTCTTTAATTTAGATAGAAAATGTTTTATATTTTGTTAGAAAACAGTAATTGGAATAATTTAGAAATAAAACATTTTCTAAAAAAGCACTACTTGTTATATTTTTTTTGCAAAATGAAAATGGTATTCCATATTTGTCTCCTTTCCTCTATTATTAATCTTTATACAAAATGATTTAGTTGTAATTGAGGAAATGGCCCAAAAGCAGTAGTTAATGCTATGATTAATCCAAATATATATTTTGACTTCAGACTGTTCTGATCTTTATAAATGACACTTAAATATAGATATGCATTGTAGGTGTGTGTGTGTTTTATTAAGTGTGTGTGTCCCGCAGCTAACAATAATAGTTACGTGCAAAGTGGCAGACCAAACATAACCTTATGACCATGTTTTGAACATCTACACTCTAATTACGGCAAAGCCAAATAACCCATACTATCAGGATGGAAAACCGATTGGGTGGGTCAAACAGCTACTTTCTGCATGGGTGTTATCACTTATACTACAAAATAGTACTTACGAGTAGAAATGTAGCTGCTTTTCATGTGGTGGATGCCGAAGATCGTAATATGTAATCTGACACCAGCTGTTTAGTTTCAGTACAGCAACTGCTTTTAGATAATTTTCCGAAAGAGATATATGGGCAAAATAACCACAGAAAATGACTACATTGAACTTAGCACATTCTTACACTGAAAACCAATTTATGTAGCTAAAATAATCTGAAATTAGGAAGGCAACGTGAGTTCTTTAACCGAGGGTGTTGTGTGGTTATTGAAACATGTCGCAAAAATACAATTTAACAATATTTATTGAGAAAAACCTAACTACTACATATTCGTCCGCTAACCATCTATGTTACGACGGATTGAGGAAACAACACGTCACTAAACTCACCAAAATCGTATAAAATACTTAGAAAAGGTAATGAAACTGTTAACACTCATCATCAAATAACTTCCCATTAGATAACACTTTAGACACAACTGTTTCCATTAGTAATACTCGATAACATTACGAAACCTAACCAATAGAGATGAGGCAAGCCAGACCAGTGAAACATTATTCGTCCTACCTGCTACTCAGGTGTTCTAGCAGCGACTACATCTTTTCCTCGTGATTGCGTCCAACAGAATGAAGAAGGAGCATTTTTAAAAAAAGGAAGGAGCAATATGGCTTTAGAATATTTATTTACTAAGGAGCGAGCTGCACCATGTGGCACGACAGCGGCCATTGGTCAGACAGCCAATTAGAAGCAAGAAGACTTGTGATGTTTACTTGACGACTTAATAATGGGGGTTTGCTCCACACTAGAATATGCCAGAATGTTCTATGCTTACTGCATGGAGATGGTGGCATGATGTACACAAGCGATTTTCTACTAGAAGGTAAATGTAACAGAGAAGTTTTTTTCTGACATCGTTATAACAGTGTCAAATAATATACCAACGACGTTTTTCTTGAGCTGTCTACTGATATCATAATTTAACGAGAGAAGCGTCATTCATTTTATAGCAATAATGTTCACATTTATCATTAACAATCATAACTGCATTAATGAGAAGAGCTCTTGATGAATCGACACAATACTTGATACCGTTTGAATAAGAAAAAAGTTGCTCCTTTCATCATGATGTTTAGAGTACAGCTGACTCGGAAATATAAATTGTTTGATCTGGTCGTCTTAGCCCCCGGTTCGACAGTTGTCTCGGGGACTGCATCACTTTGGTAACCTTCGAGAAACTGGTACTAACCTGTTCGAATTTACATCAGTCGCTTTAACAGGTTAGTACCAGTTTCTTGAAGGTTACCAAAGTGGTGCAGTCCCCGTTGTCTCTTGACCTGTTGTAAAGTTAGCTCTTTGTGTTTTGGTGCAAGTCAATTCCTCTTAAGCTCTACGACCTTTCATAGCCACAAACTAGGAGATGTGATGGAAGCCTGAAACGAAGTCTATGATCTTAAAGATCTTACGAATATCTTCTTTTCCGGTTCATTCACCACAATTTATTTAATTACACAGTCCACCAACACTATGGTATTCACCTAATGACATATCGATCAGTTATTATGCTGCATGCATGTAATTAATATTGTAACGTGAACTGTTTATTATTTAAGCTGTGTAAGAAAGATTCCATAAGCGTAGTACTATTAATTGTCTTTGGATAGTTTAAAGTAGTACTATCTCTGGCTGTGCAGAGAGAACACTTAAGAAGGATGGTTTAAAGCATACGGTAGCACAAATAGGCAAGAGAGGAAAGAACCTGGAATATCATTTCATAAGTAAGTTGCATTAAAATTATTGTTCTTGAAGTGGGCAGTAGGAATTAGAAACTTAGGTGCCTGTCTATAAATATTTAGCCATACGGTGACTTTGTTCTCAAATTTTGGTTGTGTAGTGTAGAAAATAGCATACCCTGCTATTTTGCAAATAGTATTCTTCATTTTTTATTTGTCTCGAGTTACATAATAATCCATCACCAGATTGCGGCGTCACGTTTATCCTAGAGTCCCCTTGAGGTTTTTGTACATACGAATACCCCGTGTCTGTATGGGATCGGCCTAACCTCCCACTCCTCCTCCGCCCGGCTTCACTTCAATGCGTGGTGAAGGTCTCTTGCGTCGTCTCCATATATTTCCTTCCTCCATGGTTTAAAGGCGGATGTGTGTGACAAGGCAGAGTCCAAGTATGATTACTATATTTTTCCTTCTTCCATGAAATTCTCATTTCATTCTGCTGTGGAACTTTGGACAGTTTTGTTCACGCCCTTTTAGCGGTTATATTTAAGTATCAACAGGTGCATTTTTTTTTCTACTGATTAGAAATACATCCTACTTCTTGTTGTTTAAATCGAGTTACCATTTCAAAATAATTGGGAAATGAAGAAATAAAAGCAAACTGCCTGTTTAAAAAGTATTTACATAAATAAAAATATTTATTAAAAATTTAATATATAAACATAAGAAATTTATAACTTATTGTACTCACTTAACTGTACACTTTCTCCAAAAATATTAAAAGCAATATCTTACTATAAACAATGTGCACATTTACAGTCTCGTTAAGATTAAATAGGTTCATAAATAATGTAACTAACTCATGACTAAAGAATCAAATTAACTCTCACAGTTCCCTTAAATAAAATAAATAATTTTAATTCTGACTTATCATAAGTTACAAAGAAATCGAGTCCATTCAGTGTATCATACAACAAACACCATAGCAACATACGAAAAGTTTTACTATATCATATTGTTACAGCAAACAGTTGTTTTTGTTCCCGAAACAGCAGAAGACCAAAGATGAAGGCTGTTACAGCGCTACACGGAACTGGGACTAACAAAAGCGGCGGATTAGTGTCGAACAGTCTACGATTTTGACTGTTTTTAAGCAATTCAAAATGAATCCGTTCAGATTCTCCAGTGAAGAAATAGGTGGAAGATAAATTTAATGACTATGGTGCTGAAAAGTTTCATGAAGAAACTGCTGATGGAAATTTTATGATGTAGTTCACGCCAGAAGGTGTATTTTTGGTCTGATTGCTACTACGTCAAAGTACATGGAACTAATGTCTTTTTCAAGACCGTATTCATGCCTTTTTTGTTTCCGTACAGTTTAAAGTCGCTAGTCCCACCTTTCAGGTCACTACTTGTGACAATATCACACCCTACCGATCAAGAATTTACTGTATGTATTTGTAAAATTCCGTACTGATGCATATATTTCGATATATTGTGTTGCATTGTATGATTCCACAGTCTGTAGTGTGTATAGCACTTGGGGGTAGCATAAGTTGGTAGCTGTAAGTAGTATTGAGATCTTTGGACTGTCGAGGGAGTGTACTGTAAACGAGATTCGTGTAGTAACTGCCGCAAAGTATTGACGGACAAGGCGAAGGCCTTAGTCTGACGGTATTATAAGAATTTTATGTGTAGCGATTGTAGACGCCGTAACTGTGCTGGCATCTGTAGCTATTCATGAATATTATCAAGTGTTTAAGTAAAGTGAAGTAAAGTTAACGTTAACGAATTGTGAAGTAATAGTTTTGATGGATGAGGCCGTTTTTTACAGAATAAAGTAAATAAGGGATGAATAAGGAAGAATGGTAAATATTGAAGGAGGTGGTAGTATGAACAATATTGAGTAAAAATGTTACATTCGTTTTGGAGATACAGGTGCTGGATTGTTATGTACAGGGCGTTCGCCGGAAAACGCTACCCTCCCAGTCTGTTGCCGTCGGCAACTTGCTCGGGCAGTGGAGACAGCAGCTCCCGCCACACGGCACCGTGAATCACCGCACTGTTTAACACCTCCGCTGCCCCAACAGTGCAGTGACGCAGTATAATGGGACCCTTACATTGTTAAGAACGGTTTCTTTGCATTGTAGCTAGTTTGTGACTTCAGTCTCTTATTAATCAGTGTTGTGAATAAACGTTTCTTTGCGGTTTGGCTGGTTTGGGGCTTCATACTCTTACTAATCTGTACCGTGTTTGAGTGTGAGTAAAATTATGGTACGTTACAGCTTGCAACAAAGAATATTTCTCTACGATACATATGTGAAGAAGAAGTCGTTTAAAAAGTGTCGCAGTAAATTTCGTCGCGAATTTCCTGGCGCTATACTGCCAGCTAAATCAACAATTCTGCGTCTGGTTAAAAAAGTAAGAGACACGGGTTCATTTTTTAACAAAAAGAGACTGTCGGTCAACCGTATTCTCACAGAGGAGAAAATTGACGATATCACTTTTCGACTAGAACAGTCACCCAAAAAATCATTAAGTCAGTTAGGGCAGCGTGTGTCTCGAAATATGTTCAGAAGATGTGAAATGTGCATTACACAAGAGTGTCAACACTTCCAGCATCTTTTATAAGGTAAGCTAATGAATTACGTCATATTTAAATGCTTAGCACATACAAGTTTATGAAGCGTAATTATTATGAAATAGTCCGCGGCCGACGGTCGAACAATGCCGGAAGCTGACCGCTCGCTCGCCGGGAGCAGTTTCTTCCTTGTAGCGCTAACAGTGGGTTGCGTTTCCCGGCGAACGCCCTGTATAAAATAAACCTAAGAAAACGGTCAAGAACACACAAATAACTTATTTGAGAACTTTGTTCATGGAAAAACACACGCATATTTCACAAAAGTTTAAATTAAATGTTCGAAAATCTCACCATCGAATTCGTTACACAAATTGAAACAGTTTATCGATGCTTGAAATCGACACCTACAGTCCCGATGCGCGCGCATCTCTGAAAAAAGAGACTGTAGTTGCGAGGCTGAGACAACACTATACTTGTAGTGCATAACCTAACCTATCGAATAAAATTCTTTAATAAGTTATTTGTGCGCTCTTTATCATTTTCTGATGTTTATTTTATACATAATATTGCAGCACCAGTATTTACAAAAACGAATGTAAATCGGATACATTATATGAACGTTTTTACTCAATATTGTACATAATACCACCTCCTTCAATATTTACCAATCCTCCTGAATCACCTGTATTTCTGCTTATAATTTAATCAGTAACAAAAGCTCCTTTCATTTGAGCTGGTACCTTAATTAACTATCATCTGATTTAAATGATATGTATTCGTACATAAAATTCTGCCATTTCCTTTGGAGTGGAAATATTGAAATGTGGTACCTAGCGGTGATTCTTCGAGTGCTGATTAGTCAACACTTGTAATTAACCACTCTAAGAGGGGAACCTCACAGACTTTGCTGTGAAAGCTGTATTAGTCAGTCTTTCACAGACGCGTGGTTGGGAGTAATAAATAACGTGAGTGCTGGCGGACCACCTCACCGGCTGGTCTGCTTGTTGCCCCACGAGGGGAAGAAGGCCTCGAGGGGCAGGATGGGATCGTCGGTGGCCATGGTGATCCTGAGCGAGTGGCTCGGCTTGGCCTTCTGGAAGAAGTCCGTGGCCGAGGCGGAGGAGGTGAGGTCTGCTATGCGCTGCACGTCCTCCGCCCAGCTCTGCGCCGAGGACTCGTCCGGAGGCGCCGTGGAGGAAGGCTGTTGGTCCTCAGTGGTCGAGGACACCTCTAGCTGCGAGGTGAGGTCCGCCACTAGCTGAGACCGCGACGAGTCCTCAGCGACCGGCTGCTCCGTGACTGCCGTCTCCGTGGTCACTGCGCCAGTCTTCAGGCCGAACTCGAGGGTGGCTGCAGACGCGGTCGCCTCTTCCTGGACCGCTGGCTCCTCACTCGGCGGGTCGGGCGTCGTCGTCGTGGTCGAGGTGGTGGTTGTGGTGGTGGTTGTCGCCCTCTGCAGAGGACTCGTCCTCACAGCCGAGAAGATGCCCTTGGTGCGGAGAGTTGGCCTGGAGACGGACGCGGACGTAGAGGAGGTATCATCTTGCTGGGCGTCCGTCGGGGACTCAGTAGTGGTTGTGGTGGTTGAGGTGGACCGGTAGCGGCTCTTGTACTTGTACCTGTTGACAGCACACAATAAATTTTAATTCTGAGAAATATTACGGGTAGCACCACAACACTATATTCTGTAAAAATATCATACCCCAACAATCATTTTTATATTATTATCACATTTTTCTTTAACTCATTTTTATGTGTTTATGAATAGTTGTATTAGTGTCTGTAAATTAACTTCTAGGGTTTCTACAAGTCGTAGTACATACAGTTTTTGGGGTAGATAGCAATAAGTAGTATAAGTGGCGGCAACGCTGAGTATACAGTGAGTAGCTGACGCACCAATGTCGGTAACGTACGGGCGCGAATCAGAGTTCTTATCGGTTGCAATGGGAATAGTGTGAGCCTTTTCAGTGGATAGAGTCCACATGGGAATGGGGCGGCTGCTGGAGAAGTACCACACAGATGTCCTATCCTGTGACGTGCCTCAAGGTCTTCTCAGCATACCATACGTGAGGGGGGGGGGGGGTGAACCCTCAAATCGCTGCCACTGTGGCCAGGTAGAGGATGCAGACCACATCATCAAGGAATACCCTCAATATGCTGTCGCAAGAAGGCAGTTCCGGGCGACAGTAGACCTTATGGCTGATGACTGGAGGAGAAGACTCGTGAAAATGCTGCGACCTTCCAGGCCTTCGCGGATTTTGCTAAGTGTGCATTCCGAATTAGACAAGTTGAAAGAATAAGAAGAGATAACAGGATCCTTGACTAACTCTCCATCGGCTCCACATACCAAAACTTCATGTCAACAGAGATGTAGAACTTCTACAACTGCAACCCTCGCCAGTCAACAAACATCACATCCTCAGAAGAGGAGGAGTCCAGGTCACATCAGCATTACCATCACTCATCATCACCTAGAACTGGAGAAATGAACGACGCAGTGAAGACGCCCGCTAGAGAAGACTTCACGCTCTCCCAGCTCCAAGAGTAAGAAAAATCAACGAATCAATTGTTGAAAATTGCACTCTTCTGCTGGAACGAACCCCGCTGGTCCAGGGAGCAATAGGCCACCTGTGTCTTTCAGTGCATTCTACTAGATGTCCTATACGGTTCTGGGACTGTCTTCGACCCCATGTCATGGCAGCGTCGCCGCCACGAGGTTTCCCGTGGGCACCCGCGAGGGTGGCTACAGACTTTTATACCGAGACTCCGTACCTTCTCTGCAATGGAGATGGCGGAGGAAGGAGGAAGGAAGTCTCAATTCTGCGGTGGGGTACCCCCGAGGTCGGATCCTAGCGCCGATGAGGTGGTCAGGGGTGAGGCTCAATGCCGATCCTACAAACTCCATGTAGGAGACAGTAATATTAATGTATTTTGTGTTGGAGAATATTAATAGGTGCTGTTACGAATGTGGAAATGCTATCAATCCGTCTAATTATTCGGGAGCTGAACTGCAGATTAAAAACGGAGAGCTCATAATTACTAACGTTAAATCTTTCAACATCCTTCAACACTTGTTATATTTGGACTGGATTCTAAAACTGTCGGGATTGATGGATTGAACGCAGAGTACTAGCAATTCATTTCTTTGATCATAGTGTAACAGCGACAGAGAATATAGTGAAAACATCTACGTAGAATATACATAGCTTCTAAAATCGTCATAAATAACGGCTTGAATGCAGTGTTCCTGCAATTTATTTCCTCGCAGTTGCTTAACTAAACACAGTAGCTTTTAAATAACTCTTATACACTTAAAAATTATGTAGTTTACATATTTCTAGTTTGGTGTAAGAGTGATATCTCTGGACAGAGAGTGTATAAAAAAAATATCTCACCTGATGAAGGTAGTGGACAGAACAACTTATCCGGCAGAATATCAGAGAAAAGGTCTTGTCAATAATTGGTATATTAATTTAAATGGCAATATATGCTTTTACTTCAATATTCTTGCAATTCAGTTTTCGCGGTTGTTTACTTGAATAGAATTATTATTAAATAACGCCCATAACCTAAGTTTTGCAGTGACATCTCTGATTGCAATTAGTCCGGTAACGAAGGCCAGGATTGTGACGTCATTCTTACAGACATGATAACACAGTGACCAGAGTAGAACCTTAACTAGATAGATGACGTTATGAAAAATTCTAAAATAACAGAACTCTCCTACTTAAACGACATTTCTATTAATTACAGAATATCCATTTACGAGTCTTCAGCATTATTTGAAACAAGTTTTGAGTTAATTCACTCGTCATACAGTTTGATATTGTATTACGAAATTATGGATACATATAGTGCTTGTATTTTCAATTAATTTACTAATTTTCTGTGTAATTTCAACCACTATCTCTATTTAATAAATTGTTAACATGCAGTACGAGGATAATGCATTGTCCTTCAACTATTAGCTAATTAGCTAAATCTTAGCGACTTACATTATGCCACGTTATATTAGTTTT
The DNA here is from genome assembly GCA_031002005.1 of Vandiemenella viatica. NCBI lineage: Eukaryota > Metazoa > Arthropoda > Insecta > Orthoptera > Morabidae > Vandiemenella > Vandiemenella viatica. The sequence continues at coordinate 195,962,225 of JARYHS010011408.1, forward strand.
AATCATGATCTAGGCCTCATTGATCGGGATAAATTTGGAACTACTTTCATTCAAACGAAGTAACGATTCCCATAAAAAGGCGCTGATGAAAGCAACTTAAATTATTTTTACACTTTTGAATAGCTCATTCCCTCTGTTGTACCGACGAATGCTGATATTTCTGCTCAAAATTGAAAGCTTCCATCTTGTAACATTATCATTAACTACCCCAATCATTATTATTATTATTATTATTATTATGAATATTTTAATGAGTGTTTTATTTGACTTAAGTATTCTGTATTAATGTTTGTTACTTAATTTGTATTTACTGTAGGGTTTCCACAGCCGGTAGTATGTGCAGTAACCATGGGTAGCTTAGTGTTTTTTGTAGTAGTATAAATTCAAGTCGGCTTGTGGTGTCGCTAATAGACGGGTGTATGCTGTAAGAGCACACCTATAATGTGTGAAAATGTGTTAGTGAAAAATAGTAATCAAAAGCAACAATATATCAAGCAGAACAGTTCTTTTATTTAGATACTAAATACATACTACAAATTCCTAGCTGACGGCTTACAAGTGTGAAAAGAGGATAATGTGAGCCGACCTCAAGATTACACACAGTGATTCGACAAGAATTACCCTTAGCGACTCGCAATCTCACGCGTATTAATACATTCGCCGCATCCCGATATAAACGCGATCACATATTTCTTTGGTTACTACAACAGCGATAAGAGAATATAACGAAAACATCTACATAGAGCGAATATAAATAAACAAAATGAATTTAATAAGTAATATGTTGATTTACGCGATATACCTATTATTATGGCAGTAATTTCATTGTAGTTGCGTAATTGTAACGCTCGTAATCTCTACTGTGTAGTAATGTCTCTGGCCATTGTTACGCCGTACCTGGTGACGGGCGTGGCCGCCGTGGTGGTGGTGGTGGTGGTGTGGTTCGCCCTGTAGCGCGCGCTGCTGAGCCCGGGCCGGCGGTACTGGTAGGAGCCCCGGGTTCGAGTCGGGCTGCGGGGCGGCTGCTCCTCCGTCTTGCTGTTAGGCTGCTGCGAGTCCTCGCCCGCTGCCGACTGCTGCGACAACCTGTTGACGCGCTCCTGGAAGTCGCGCAGGCTGTACCGAGGTCGCGTCGAGTTGTTGTACCTGCAACAGTCACTCCTTACACGTCCATTCCTCTTCCACAATCTTTCTGTTTTATAATTTAACAAGCGGAGTTCCCGGCGTTGCCCGGTATAGTTGGCGTAGATTTACTAGTACGCTATTTTTATTCCCGCAATGAGAAACAAGAACAAAGTTTCGCAAAATTCGAGCCAACTTTTTTCTCAATTAAAGCAAACCTAGATTCACCCGGCCCCTACCAAGAAACGGGTGGGTTGTAGTTTATTTGCACGTACCCTATTCTCATTCGTCCGAAAAAATTCATGTGTATCAAGGTTCAATAATTTGGTTAAGAAAATGTATTACTACATTACTTAACAACGTTAGATTGTGTTAGAAACTCACATTTGCTTCAATTGCGAAGTGAATGGATATACTTTTTGCTCGAAATGCCAGATTCAGCCTTTATACAAATATCAAAAGTTAATCCAGAATAATATTATCGTAAATAAATTGTGAACAGAAGACTACTGATAATGGCCAGAGATATTGTAGTTGTAGGTACTGCCAGAGACAGTGGTTAAAGAAAATCTCTGTTGTTTTTTCTGCTATCTATGGCGTTAAAAATTGAATATCCCGAATTAAATGAAAGAATACTTCTAGTTACGGCTATCAATGGCGTTTAAAAATTGAATATCCGGAATTAAAGGAAAGAATTCTTCGAATATTGTGTATTTTGCAAAAATAGTTATTATTGTGAAGTTATCTTATTGCTTTCATAAAGGCTATGGTCAGAGACATTGTAGTTGTGTGTTTAGTATGCAACATCTAATCCTTCCATCTTGGGATTTGCATCATACGTTCATAATTTCATTTAATGCTCCTGCGTTATTTAACGTTGAAACATAATACATTCCAAACAACTGAATTGGGAGTCTAAGCTTTAAAACGGTGAAAACCCCATCGAAATCTGCTCGGTAGTTTCAGACTTTCTATAAGACAAATTTATCCGATTTTCGTTTTATAGATAATTTAATACGCGTACGAAGACGATTACAGAGACGTTATGTAACTGAGCGTGATGGGTGAGCGGTAACTTTTCGGTTGCGCATTCGGGAGGACGCGGGTTCGGATCTTCGTCCAGCCATCCAGATTTTAGTTTCCATGGTTTCCCGAAATCACTGAAGGTGAATGCCGGGATGGTTTCTTCGAATGGCCCTGGCTGAATTTCTTGCTGTCTTTTGCCCCCTCGAAGGCGACCAGGAGTGTAACCATAATAATAAGGAAGACACATGCGTGCGCACATTGTGTGTGCTGCACTGTTCAGAGAGCCTCATTTTTGATCCAGGAAATGAAAACCATGAGACATACGTTGACAAAGACAGATGGACTACTGGAAAAGACAGTGTTGTACTGGAATTCAATAAGAGATTGAAGCTGAGTGTGACAAAGGAATGCCTTGAAACACATTCTTAACGCTGGGAAAACGGTCTTTTGAAAGTAACATCCTGGCATTCACGTGCAGTGATTCGTGGAAATCATGGATAATCCTAATCTAAACTATAATAATTATTTCTTTTCTATTATAATGATTATTTCTATTATCTTTATCATCATATGAACTTCGCGATCCACCTACTTTTGCTATTTAGAAATTTCAAATTCTTTCAGTGTTTTTGGTATAGGGCTACTGTACATCACTTCCCTCGGTAATTTATTCAAATTTTTTTGAACCCTTACCCATAAAATCTTTTTTCACCGCTTCATTATGCCTCAAATGATGTACCAGCTTGTAGACATGGTCACCTTTGCCCTTCCAGGAGCTGCTTCCACCAATATCTTTCAACGCCTTATCAGGGGCCATCCATAAATTACATCACACCTTCAGGGTGGGGAGAGGGTCAAAAAAGTGTGACACCGTGTGACAAGGGGGGGGGGGGACGTGTCATAAACATTGTGACGTCACATGCATAATTTGTATCACTTTTTGGCTCGTATTGCCCCACTGTCGAGGCATACTTATTTAAATGATAATGTGACATCTATGGACTATATTTTTCATCATACAAAGTCATTAACCAACATAAGCAATTTTCCCCGTCATGAAGATTCGTCCACAAAGCATTGCCGCTAGACGAAACAGGGAAGTTCTTTGCTTATCAAACGATGACGATGCTTTATGATTGGATGAAGATGATGATGATACATCGAATGTTCCCAACACTATCGAAATCAAGAATGAACTAACTATTATGCCAATAATAAACAGTATAAAGGAATGGATGACTCAATTTTGTATCATTAATTCGATTTTTTATGTTTTGTTTATATTTTCTTAAATGTTTGATTTATTTTTGATATGAATTTTTAACTAGAAATACATAAATCATTTGGGAAGTGCTGTTTTAATTTATAAATTTAAAATAGCAAAAATGTGACGTCACACCAGGGTAGGGGGGGGGTCCCAAAAATGTGACAACCTGTGACATGGGAGGGGTCCAAAAATCATGAAATTAGTGTGACGTAATGGCCCCTCACAAATATACGCCGGTACACTTCCATCATTTAGAGAAAATTCCCTATAAATTGTGAATGATATGTAATTTTATGTGTTTACTTTATTAAACTGTAATTAATAGAGACAAAAAATCAAGATTATGATTCATGAGTAAGGCATTAAATGTTTGAACAAAGGGCAAAATGGAAATAGGAAATCATACATATTTCTAAACTTTAATTAATCGTTTTTACAGATAATTTATTCCGGATAGGAAACAATGGCTATGAATCGTGATTAAGGCCTTCACTGTTGTTTTAAAGAGGAAAAACTGAAACTTTTTTATGGCTTTACGCCTCGTAGACGATGTTAGAGACCGGAAAAAACTAAGGGCTGAAGGAACCACCACGACATTCGCCTGGGGTGATTTCGGGAAACCATGGAAAATCAAAATAAGGAAGGCCGGACGAGGATTCGAACCTGCGTCCTCTAGAATGCGAGGCCAGTTCTTTAATGCTCACCCACCACGATCGGTGGAACGGCTGCAGATATTGTTTTTTGTTAAAGAGAAGACTGGATTACCTTGATAGAAACAAAGGGTCGACGCCAGCAATTAAACAATTGCATCAATGACGATTTGTTACAAGAATAGCGCGACTAAATTTCAATCATGTCAGCTATCCCAAATACTTTTATCGGTTGCATATAGTAGCATCCCCCTTGTGTCCATGCGATGAGATTAGCGAGGAGAATGTAAACCACACGATATTCTCTGTCATAAGGCATTGTTAACAATCTTCCAGGTTGTTGGGAGATCTACAATATTCAGCCATAAACTAACCAACAAATGATGTGAACTTATTAGTCTCATGGACTAATGCATCTACAAAGTCGTAGTAAAATTTTCTACTAGACAATCAAATAAAAATCAGCCAACCTCTAATATCAAGTATAATAGTTCAGAGTTAGCTCTGCTATTAGCAAACATACTAAGCAATACAAATTGATGAAATGAAGCAGAAACTATACCAACAATAGTAGATTAAATATAAAAATAGGGTCGGGTGCGATAGAAGAAGTTAGTGAATTCTGTTACTTAGGAAGTAAAATTGCAACTGATTGCCGAGGTAGGAATGATGTTAAAAGCAGAATAGCAATAGCAAAAAGAGCCTTCATGAAAAACAAAAAAGTTTCATATATTGACCTTGGACTGAGAAAGATTTTTTTTTTAAAATCGTGTGGAGCACAGCACTTTATGGCAGGGAAGCATGGTGTTTAGAATATCAGAAAGAAGGAAAATTGAAGCATTTGTAATGTGGTGCTATAGAAGGATGCTGAAAATTAAGTGGGCAGATAAAGTACGAAACAATCTAGTTTTGGAAATAATGGGTGAAGAAAGAAGCTTTGGGAGAGTCTTACGGTAGGTCATGTTTTGAAACACGCAGGATTGGTTAACTTGTTAGTGGAGGGAACAGTCAAAGGTAAGAACTGCAGAGGAAGACAGAGATTAGAATATATGAAGCAGATAATTGAGGACGTGGGTTACAATGGGTATGTTGAGATGAAAAGCTTAGCGTAAGATAGAAAGGGATGGAGGATTGTATCAAACCAGTCGAGAGACTGATGACACCAAACAAATAAATAAAAATAATGATGACTGAATATTACCAGTTTTAAATTTTTTATGTGTATTCATTGTTAATTTTTTTTAAGAAATTGTAAAATAGTTGTAAGTTTACCTCGACTTTTGTCGCAGCCGCTCTAGTGGCGACAGAGTGGAAGGTGCCCTGGATGGCGTTGCGGGCTTCGTAGTGGTGCTGGTCGTGGTCTCCGGAGGACTGGTGGTGGTCGTGGCCGCCACCTGCTCCTCGTCTCCGTAGTCTGCACCTCCGTCGTCCAGCACGTCGTTGTTCAGAGTCTCCTCTACCTCAGTAGTCGGCGCCGTTGTCGTCCTCTGTATGACAGGTTGACCGTAGTACTTGTTCCTGATTCTCTGGCGGCCGCGAGGATTGATCCTCGTCCTTATGGTGGACACTGTAGGAAGAGGAGAGGCGTCTCGCTCGGGATAGTTCTCAGAGTCGCCGTCCGGTAGTGCGCTGGTCGGGTATTCTTGATCTGCAGGTGCCGTCTGTTGATACGGTACTTGAGTCCTATATGGCTTTTGCCTCTCCCTCGGCAAGTTATCCAACGTCTGAACCTCAGGCTCGACCTCCTCTTCATTTTCCGTCGTTTCCGGGCGATCTTTTAATGATTCTTCGTAATACTCCTCTTCGTTGTCAATCTCAGGTTTTATTTTATTTGGACGCACCCGTTTGGCGTTGACGGGCCTGCGAGAAGTGTAGAATTCTTGGTTCTGATTGTTGTCCCCTCTGAATTGAGTATCCTGCAATGACACCCTCTGTTGGTCTTGCTCCTCTGTGATCTGCTGGTCTTCATTGTCACCTAGCCCCTCAGGATTATCCGTAGACTCACGGAACAGTGTTTCTTGGTTTACAGTGCTAGTCCTCACTTTATTCGGACGGAGCCGATTGTTTGGTCTGCGAGAGATATGGAGCCCTTGCTGATTTTGATGGTGTCCTCTAATCGTCGTCTGCTCTTCAAACTGTGGCGGTCTCCTAGCGCCGTTTTGCTGTCGTACTCTATTTCTTTGAGATAGTGGATCTCCTAGCTGGCTCTGTACTGCATCCTCTTCCTGGTTCTCCGTAACTGCATACTGCACTATCGGTCTGCGGGTAATCACTTGCTGTTGTATCACATTCTGTGGACGGTAATATTCTTGATCGTCCGACACCGTGCTGGCTGATGCTGAACCAAAGCCAGTTCGGCTTTCGTCATTCTTCTGAATCTCTGAAGGAGCTGTGCTACCTGATGCTGTCAATGGTACTCTATTTCTAGAGGGCAGGGGTCTCCTCTCAACATTCTGACGAATTTTCTGAACGTCATCCCTCTGCTGTTGATACGATGGGATGTTTTCTTCGTTTGCTGCTTCTTGGTTGATGGCTTGAATCCTTTGTCTTTGCGCCGGCCTCCTGGAATGCGAAGGAAGCAGCTGTGTCGTCACCGTGAACTCTTGCTCCTGCGGGGATGGGGTCGGCCGTTTTTCAGTGACCATTGTAACGTGGTACTTCTGTTTCTGGACTGGCCTTCTCCGCTGGTGAGGGTGGGTCTGGTCCAGATTCGTAGGATGGCGTCCGTCCAAAAAGGCAGCTGCTCCCTCATCTCTGACAGGCTCCTCCGATACAGCAGTGCTCTGATAATGTACTGTCTGCTGATTTCTCGGGTGCTGTGGTTGCTGAAATGCTGCATCACCACCTGTTGGTCCAGTCGGACGTGTCTGCTGTGGTCTCCTACGGTGCTTCTGTTGTACTAATCCTGTTGTCTGATGCTCAGGCTGTGGCGACAGTGTATTTTGATCAACTCCCGTACCAGTTTGGTAGTTTTGTTGATCGTTATAAGCAGCCTGGTTTATGTAATGTTTAGACTCTGTGATACCATCGGCGCCAGCTGCCGTTGGATCAACCTGTTGCTTGTACTGCCACCTGACACGGGTTTTAAGCTGATCTCCATTCCGGTAACACCACTTTGGACTTGATGTAACCTCAGGTTGTCAGCACCAGCAGCCGTTGAGCCTACTTGCTGCTTGTAGGGTGGCTTTCTAGCGTGTTGACGCGGTGTATCAACTTCTTGATTTTGGTGTATGGGAATCGCTCGAACACCAGTGTCCGCGGGGAAGACGTTTTGCTGGTACTGCGAGATTCCTGTGGGGCCGCTACCGGTGGCCTCAGTGCTGTACACGGGTTTCTTGTACGACGCCGAGGGCCGCCGCTTCCTCTGCGGTTTCACGGTGGCTGCCTCCTCTTCCGTCGACCCGCGGACGCTTCCTCCCTGGCCGGTTGGACGGCCAAGAGTCGAGGTCTGCGGCGCAGAGGCCGGGAATTCTCTGTGCGGTGGTCTATGTAGGAAACTCTGCTGCGTCGTTGTCGCAGGAAACTGAACCTGTTGATGCGGATGCTGATTGGGCTCCGTGAATGAAGGTCGTGTGAGGTGTGGTCGCGGTGCTGCAGTCTCGACATGACCACCTTCCTTGAAGTTCCCGGCAGCGCTGGGGAACCCAGTGGTGTCCTGATCAGTGCTAACACCCAGCGTGAAACCGACCACCCCCGACGCTGTGTTTGGTGTCTGTTGAGTGAAGGTGGGGTGGTACACCTGCTGTTGCCGTTGGGCTTGGAGGTTCTGCTGGTGCTGGAACAGCACTTGCTCCGGTGTTGTCGGTGCTTGACCAGGCTGGTAGCTCCCCAAGGAGGTGGGGCGGCCGGTCTCGAAGCGATGCGCCTGGGTCGTCAGCGTCTTGAAGAGCGTCTCGTCTCCGGTGTTGCCGTGTACTGTGACGGTGGTGCCGAGGGGGTGCGACGTGGTGGCGGACGTCTGCTGCGTGCGGAACACCGAGTTGGGCGCCTCCTGGACTCCGGTCTGGTAGCGAGTGAACTGCGTGGACACGGCGGAGGGGTGCTCCCGGTGCTTGGTGGACAGCAGCTGGTCGCCGCGGTACTGGTGCTGCGGGAAGATGCTGAAGGCCTCCTGGACGCCCGGTTTCGGCTGCGGCGGGAAATACTGCAGCTGCGAGCTGGCGGGTCTCTGCTGGTAGTAATCATTCTGCAGAGCCGGGAACCGCACGTAGGAGTTGTCGACGAGGAAGTCGGAGGCGCGTGGTGGCGGCAGCAGGGTGTGTAGGTAGTAGGGGTGCTGCTGCTGCGCCGTCGCCAGGTCGGCGCTGTCCGGGAAGGCGGCGGGGGCGGGCTGGTCTCGCGGTGGAGGCACCAGGCGGCCGCTGTAGCCGGAGGACTCCTTCTGCCTCGGAGGACCCACGGCGCTGCGTAATAACACCTCGTTATGGTAGTTCGTGCCTACTGGACTGTTGCCTTTTATATCTAGCTTCTGAACTTCAAATACAACCAAAGCAAAATATTTGAGCAACTATAAATTTATAAAGCCGTCATAATGTTGCCAAACACTCTGTGACATTTAGGTATGCTGCGTCCAATCAAATGGCATTGGCAACAGTCTTCTAGATCTACAGCAGTCAGGCATACACTTACCAACAAATGTTGATAACACATTAGACACGGAAGACCATCGCGTATACACAGCGTAATAACATTTTTACTAGACAATCAAAAAAAAATTTATGACAGCCTGTAATGTCTAGGATAATACTTCAGAGTTATCTCTATACCTATCGAGAATAAATATTATGAGTTAAGTGTTTTATGTTTATTGCCTGTTGTTTTTTTAATGTTTTAAACCTATTTCTGGCTGTATGGTCTTTGTACCGATTTCCAATAATATATTTTTTTAAATCTATCTAACTTTTTCCCAACTTTTTTACCGAAGTTTATGGACTTCCTTATGAGTCAAGGCACGTGTTGAGTCTAGCAGAAACTGGGAATCTAGTAGACTCAGCAAGTGGCTTGATTCCTGAAGAAGTCCGTAGGCTTCGGTACAAACGTTGGAAGAAAGGAAGGTTTACTGGACACAGCGCAAATCTCGCAAACTATTTCACAGCTATTAATTTACCTAATGTTACCAAGAACGGTTATTATAGCAGTTATAAAACTATATGAACCTTTGCTGCTCTGGAAGTTATTATTTCCATAGTTTTTCTGCCATTATTTTGGTTACTCTGATACATTCCTGGTGATTAAAAGTGTAACTCATGCAATTCCTGGGAACTGGCAATGCTTCTGATTTTATGTAACAGAAGCAGAGAAATTGTAAACCAACCCATGTTACTAAGAAACTCACTTCCTGTTAATTTGTAGTGGTCATTCAATTTTTATTTATAATCACAAAACCGTTTTCTTCTACGCAAAAACTACATTCCTTTTATGTGGTTTTTTAATTTAAAAAAAAAAAAAACACTCAAAGAGTCGCAAACAACGCCGAATATTTTGTAAGTCGCTATCTCGACGACATTTTTTATGACTTTGGTCGTGACGGAATACGGATTTTTTTCTATTTTTGGTTGAAAATCAACGGCCATTGTCTCTGCGAAAATTTAAGCCAGCCCCAATTTATTTATACTATTCTAACTATTGTATGAGGATTTTATAAATTAATTGTGCGACAGTACAATGAGAACTACACACGACGCATGCAACACTTCGTCGAAACCACCAATGCCCAAGGGCGACGACCTTGCAATGTGAGGCCTGCGTTTTAGCCCCTACACTTCTTGAGCCTGCATCCGGACCTTTATTGAAACTACGTTCTAAGTAGTACGAAATAGAGTTGGTAATAGCAACCAGAACATTGCGGGAAAACTCCAAAAAAGCATCGTAGATTTGTCAGCTTATATTTGAGTAAACTCTGACATCGAAATGTGTGTTCATTCTCTCAAATATTTCTAAAATTAATTTTTATTTAATTAAATTTGCAACGGGGTGCACGCTCCTGTGGCAGTTTCCCTACACACCTATCCTTCCACTTCCTTCACCCACCTACATTTGCCCTCTACAAAATTTACCATTAATTTTTTTCAAAGCTTTTGGTAAATTATTCATCATTTCCCTTGGTAACTTTTCCTATCTAAAACAAGAGAATCTTCCTACACTCTTGTGCCTGAAATAGAGTGCCAGCTTGTGGTCATGGTCATCTTTTCCCTTCCATGCATTACTTTTCATTCTTACACCAATATCTTTCCATGCCTCATCACCAATATACGCCTTGTACATTGTTTGTTCTAATCATCCTACGGTGTTTATTAATAAGAAATGTAGTCAAACACTTTCTTGGTCAACCTATAGCTGTCCGTTCTACAAAAGATTCCATAGATATTTTTTTCCTTCTTTTTCTAATCGTGCTTGTAATTTTTTCTACAAATTTGTATAAATTCTCATTTTTCATTTTTCTCTAAAAGATACCTTTGATCTTTTTGTTTTAGTAAAATTTTCGTAAGTATTCTTTCTTCCACAGTACTTCCTGTTCCCCTAAACTATTTAATCTCAGGCATTGTGATGCATATAGTGCCTGCGGTTTACATAGTGTATGATTTTTGCCTGTAGTGGTATTGTTTTTTACGTGGGGCATACTGAGGTAGTACGCTGTGGTTTTAGCAGGTGGTAGTCGTGCAGTGGCCTCACCTGAAGGAGCCCAGCACGGTGGGTGGCGGGGGTGTGTACGTCCTCTGGCGCTCCGCCTCCTCGAGGTGCGCCCTCAGCTTGTTCAGCACGGGGTGGCCCACGGCGCCGCGGCTGTACTCCGGCCTCTCCGTGCTGCCCGGCAAGGGCCGCCAACCGTCCTGTGCAAAAAACACCAAACTGTACGCCCGCGGTCAGTTTAATTAACAGAGGCGACTCAAGGTCAGTCTGCTCTACCCAGACTGCGCTGCCCTTACCCCTAACAGGAAGGGGAAATTTTCCAATCGCCTACATGGACACAGCGGTCAGATCGGAGAGGAACTGGGGGGGGGGATTGACAGATAACGAGCGAAGCCACAGGAATATGACCTTCAGCCGCCAGTTCGAACTGAACAGGATATAATAGGCCTGCTAGGGAGCATCCATAAACTACGTGGCTTGGTATAAAAGGGGGGTGAAGAGTTGGCTGGGAAGCTACACTTGGCTTCTTGGGGGGAGAGGGTGTTTCTGAACCAACGTAACTTATCATTTATATTATTTGTCACAGTTAAAATAAGGTATATAACACACAACAGCATGTGATTATTTATTTCCGACATTTAATTGTTTCCGTATGTGATTTACGATAGTCTCACAGGAGAAAATAGTACAAAATACTTTCTGGAATCAATAGCGAAAAAAGCTACGTGCTACGCGTAGGTAAGAATGGGGGTGTAGTCGCAAAAGCCACATCGGGCTACGTGAGGAGAGGGGGGCTCACAAGAGGCCAAAATGGAGCTGCGTATTTTACGGACGCTCCCCTAATTTCACAGCACTAGTTAATAGGATCAGCGAGGTTATCACACAAAACAGCTAGTAGAGGGCATACATCACGCCAAATTGCAAGCGCGTATGTAAATGTGAATGTTTTTTGTTAGGTGTATTAATTGTAGTAAATAACAATAATAATAGTGCTGTTTTTGGAGCACACTTGATAGTAACGAATAAAGCGGGCTACAGGAGACCCGATAACAAGCAGAAGTTTTATATAAGAACTGTAGAGATAAACAAGAGACAGGGATATGTAATGGAAGCGGCAAAGGATGTTATGTGAAATAGTTTGACTTTAAGTTATCAGAAAGGCGAATTGTATAAGGGATATTACTACTGCAACCAAGAAGAGAGATATAATTGTATAAAAAAAAACATGTTGAGTGCAGTGAAATATACGTGAGGCTGCAGAGTAAATGTGTCTTCAAGGGAAACTAAAAGTGATCAATATTGATCAAAAGACGAATTTATTTATGTAGATGAGGGAAAGATAGGTGGAGTATAATGTTCCCTATGAAATGAAAGGAAGTACTATTAATATAAAATATGACGGGGAACCCCGCGTAGTCGTCGTCTGCGGCGTAACAGAAAACGGAAAATGTACTCTCTTTGCTAAAAGGATGAAGAGAAGTCGATAAGACGTAAATCTTCTAAATAATAAGCTGTGGCAGCTTCATCTGTTCACAGTCTAGTATTCACACAATTCCCTGACTAGAAATATAGCCAGGGGCTAGGCCGTGAAGTGCACCCGGGCCCCTACGCTGGGGGCCCCCAAGCATACCTCAGGGGGCCCCGAAGCGCAGTTCAGAGGGCCCACGGGCCTTCACGGCAAACTGGCGACTGGCAACTGCCGACTGGCGATCTTTTTTTTTTTTTTAGATCTACCGTCGTCTAAGGGGGCCCATGAGACACAGGGAGCCCCCTCACTAAGAGGCCATCACTGCTCAAGGGGGCCCCAAGCACAACTCAGGGGCCCCTAGCCTCAGCTCAGGGGGCCCCTACCAGCAACACAAAGCAAAAGCATCTGGCTTGAGGGCCCAAAATATTTTTTTTACACCGGGGCCCTTGTTGAGCTAGCTACGCCCCTAAATATAGACTACTATTTCTTGTGAGTTTAGTCGTTTGTCGATAAGAGCATCAGTGCCTTAGTATCACTAAGTGGCATGCTGAATACTAATGAAATAATTACTAACATACCTACTTTCGAATTGCGACGTTGTTCAGAAAGAATAAATCAATAATTCATACAGTAAATTGGCTGGTTAATTCAAATTACAACTTGCGTGCTACCGTAGTGTATTAGAAACGCTCGCAATCAGACAATTTTCAAGTGAAAACATAAATAAAAAAAACCATGGCAGGTATGACGTGTAATTAGACATTTTCTCTGCTGAAATGCATCAAATGTGAAGCACAGCAAATTAGGAGTCGTGACTCACGTTATTACGCCACCAACTTTAACGGTTCTTGAAGCAAAGATGCGATGAGCATGAAAGGTAAAGCAGTTATTATCTTGCAACTCGCTCCCAATAAATTCTTTGATGGGGGACGAATGAAAAGGTAATTTTACTGCACTAAACTGGTTACTTCAGAAGCTTTCAGCACATTCTGTCGTGCAAAGGATGAAAGTTACATCAATAGGAATTAGCGTTACCAAATGTAATTCCAATATGTTTACCAATGGAACTTAGGGATAAATCGTAGATAAAAGATTTATAAGAGAAAATCAAATAGGGAGTGAATTATTTGAAGTAGGTTAAACCAAATGCTTGTGTGCAATAAGCGTTTTTAATATTCAAAGTTCTTTGCAATAAACGTATTTGTGCAGGCGGTACAATCTCTGGTGTGGAAGAGAGCATTGTTGACGAGTGAAGCAGAGAGATTGTTGTATTGTTGAAAAGGCTGCAACTAATCGAAGCTTTTACAAGTTATTATAATTTTATATGTGATAAAGTCATAGGGGACAAAACATGTTGGACATCTTACTGATAAAGCCTGATGAAAATCTTGTGGGGTGTCAAGTAACTGAAGGAATAAGTGATCACACTGATGGATATTAGGGGATTCAGTAAACCAGTGGCCAAAATAGGAGAGGGAAACAGGTATGATTATAAAAAGGCACAAACTTTAGAAATGAAGAGATTTTTCAGGGAAAGGTTCAGCAAATGGAAGGATGGCACAAGTACAGTAGAGGCGAAATGGGAAGAGTTTAAGGAGATAAAAAAGTGCGAGGAAATGTTTATTCCAAAGCAGAAAATAAAGGGAAGTACAGAACCTACGTACTACAATAGGGAGGTGAAAGGGTTATAGAGGCTAGGGAGCCGGTATCACAACAGAGTTAAGAGACAGGAAGGCAGTAGGGAATACTTAAAATAACTAAACAAGCAATTAATAAGGGCAAAGAGAGAAGCAAAGGATGGGTTTATGAAGAATATTATTGGTCGAAGAGGGCCACTGAACGATGCCTCTAGAAATTCCTATGGCTATATTAGAAAACAGAGAGGAAGGGAAGGCATTCAGACTATTGCTGATAAGAACGGAGTTGAAGACACTAAGAATTTTTAAAATGGCAAAGATATTGAGTGACTGGTTGAGTGAGACAACTAGGGACTATCATCTTGTGATGGGTGGGGGGGGGGGAAATGAATCAGAGGAAAGTCTCCCTGAAAGAATAAATGAGGAAACTATAACATACGACATTCCCCCAGAACTACCGCCCTATCAGCCTGCTCCCCTCAATGAGTAAAATCTTCGAGAGATTATTGTTAAAGAGACTAGAGGCACACATCAGGACCGAAAACATCATCCCGGAGTTTCAATTTGGGTTCCAAAAAAGACACTCTGCAAGCCAGCAAATTATGAGAATAGTGGAACGTGCCACTACTACCTTCAATTTTCGTGGCTACTGCCCGCTAGTATTGTTAGACGTCGCACGGGCATTCGACTCCGTCTGGCATAACGGTTTGCTCTACAAACTTTATAACCAGGGTTTCCCCGGCCCTCTTGTAAAGCTGATCAAGAGCTATATATCTGGGAGATCTTTCAAAGTGAGGGTTGGCAATAATCTGTCAAGTCGCCGCCCCATAAGAGCTGGAGTACCGCAAGGTTCGGTCCTAGGTCCGGTATTGTATAATCTATATACCGCGGATATACCAGCCCCAGCCACAGTACGTACTGCCCTATATGCAGACGACACTGCGTTCTTTACCGCGCACAGAATAAAGCCACTGCAATCAGAAGATTACAAGAAGTCCTCCAGCAGACTGAAGCCTGGGCAAGACGTTGGAGAATAACTTTAAACTCGACAAAGACTCAAGCTATTATGCTGACCAGGCGCCTGGGGAAGCGTGACCGTCGGCAAAACCGCATGCGTAACCTACACCTAAATGGCGAAGACATCGAATGGACAACCACAGCTAAATACCTCGGCGTGATTTTGGACACTCGTCTAACCTGGAAACATCACATTGAGGAGACACGACGAAAAGTTGCAGCTAGGCTACAAGAGTTATACCCAATACTCAACAGGGATAGCTCATTGTCAGCCTGCACCGGCGTCAGTGTATACTGTAGCCTAATACGACCGGTGATTGAATATGCGTGCCCTGTGTGGGGGTATGCATCCAAGGCCCAAATAAACCGTTTGCAAACGATGCAGAACAGATCACTTCGGCGAGCACTACATGTGCCAAACCGATTTCCCACAGCAGACCTGCACGAAGCAGCAGGTGTCCCAATGCTCCAAGAAAGAATTATGGAAATTACCAAATCTTTCTATAGGACATC
The DNA here is from genome assembly GCA_031002005.1 of Vandiemenella viatica. Taxonomy (NCBI): domain Eukaryota; kingdom Metazoa; phylum Arthropoda; class Insecta; order Orthoptera; family Morabidae; genus Vandiemenella; species Vandiemenella viatica. Next base: position 195,977,555 of record JARYHS010011408.1, read on the forward strand.
ACGAAAGTCGACTAACCCACTAATAGCAAATCTTGGCCAGTATTTTACTACCTTTGACCACTGTCAATTCTAACTAATAATTGAGAAAAACAAAGAGCAACAAAAAAGGCAAACCACCAGTAAAGTGACTAAATCTGTAAGATTGAAGGAAATGTCTAATGACAAAAAACTTCACCACAACTGCTTAACAAAGGAAAAGCAGAAAATGCTCACGGCGGCGGCGGTCTGAAATAAGGTTACAGGAAATTAAATAGGAACTCAGAAAGCTAAAAGAAAAACGTAAAGGGGTTGGTGTAGATAATAGTACTACAGATTTATTAAAGATTGTGGGATACGATATTGTTGTACCTTACCTTGAAATTTTATTTAAAATGAGTCTGGAGCTTTGCTGCTTACCGGCGTATTTGAAAAGAGCGATAGAAGTACTAATTCATAAGGAGGGGTTACAAATAGGCTGGAAAATTACAGGCAAATTAGTTTGACATCAGTGATATGCAAAATGATGGAGAGATTCATATGCAACTATCAGAAATGTCTGTGAGGAAAAAAACTGGTTTGCAGATTGACAACATGGCTTTAGGCAAGGATATTAATGTGAATCTCAGATGGTGGGCTATATGCAAGCTATTTCAAATGAATTAGACAAGGGGGGCCAAGCTGATAGTGTGACATTAGATCTTTCTAAGACATTTTACAGAGTGTACCATAAAATGGTTTTAAATAAACTGAAATCTATTGGATTGGATGTAAAAGTTACTTGCTGGGTAGAGGAACTCATAAAAGCCTGAAAGAAAAGTGTGAGAGTAGGAAATATATTACCAAAAGTGGTGGAAGTAAATATGGGAGTGCCACAGGGAAGTGTATTGGGACCATTGCTGTTAATTATTCTAATAAATAACTGTGTTGATGGGTTACCGTTAGAATTTTTTTTTTTCAGATGTTATAATGGAATATAATAGGATCAAAACAAGTGAAGACTGTGAACAGCTGCAGGGTGACCTGGATAGAATATCTAAATGGGTAGGTCAGCATGGAATGAATATAAATGTCAAGAAGAGTCAGCTTATTAGGTACAGAGATACAAAAACTAAAGGTTAATTATGATTATAGGGTGAGGTCAGAATTGCTTGCTGGAAGCTTGAAGTTGGCATAATGTTTAATAACAAACTCAACTGGGCAGAGCACATTGGGCAGGTGGTGGGAAAATGTTACAGAATCCTTCATGGAGAGGGTGATGAGAGGACGTACCAAAGAAGTTAGGGAATTGGGTTACAAAACTTTGGTCAGACCATTGGTTGAAAATGGTGGTGTAGTTTGGCTATCAAATAGAGCAGATGGAGGGCGTGCAAAGAAGAGCAGCTAGATTTGTTTGTGCAAATTATCGCAGAACCCAGTCAGTAACTGATATGGTAAAGGAGCTGGATTGGGAGTCATCGAGGAAAGGAGAAGGGTGAAGAGAGGGCTGGAAATGTACAGGGCATATGTTGGTGATGGGGCTTGGAGGGATGTTGGTCAAAGAATTAGGAATAGTACATGGAATGAGAAAGGCGACCATGACCACAAGCTGGCACTCGATTTAATGCGCAAGGGAGTGGGAAAATTTTCTTTTGTTAGTGGGGGTGTTAGTTATTGGAACAAATTACCAAGTGAAGTTATGAATAATTTACCAAAAACCCTTAAGGAATTTAAAATTAAAATTTTAAATCGGAAACGTAAATGAGGGAGAAATTTAACACTTGAATTATATATATATATATATATATATATATATATATATATATATATATATATATATATATAAAATTGACTCGGTCACTTTACAATGGAAGCAGAGAATATGACCTTCGAAATGTCATTCTGTACACACACAGTTTCCTGAGAATATTTCATCTAATTTCAACGTTATTTGAAATTGATAACGCTGCTTAAAATTTTTATTCACTAAATTTTTGACATTCGATATCTTGAGAACTAAGCGATATTTCGAAAAAGTTTGGTCTACACTTTCTATTTGTCTCGTCGATTACGTAAGAATCGTTAGTTATCGTAGAATTGTCAGATACAATCGCATAATTTATTGATAAAATTATTTCTTAAGTCTTCATTTTAGACCTACAAAATACACAGTATTATATGGCTTTATATGATTAGTGAGAGTGCAAAACTGACCAATTACAAGATCCGTAAATGTCCGATGTTGCGATAATAAAAAGTGATAGAAACATCATAAAGTATAAACGACTCCTATGGCTGAAAACTTGTATAAGTGTTGACTTCGTTGTGACTGCATACTCACCGCTATTAGAGGATCTCTTCCAATCACTCGGCGCTGGCTGTCCACCACAGATGCTCCTGTAACAACACAATTAGAGACTCACTTCTACGCTGAGAGAAACTCACCAAAAATAGTATAATAACAATCATCAGCATAGGATTATTCGAAAAGAAGGATCAGATTTCTGTATTTTTATTTCTCATGAACTACAAGATATATAAATATGTAACACACATTTCTGTATAGAGGAAAGTTCAAAGTTAGTAACCACCGCTTATTAGTTTCATTTGCTGCCGCAAACGGCGCTGTTGTCAGTTTACGAGGAAATGGCGACACCTGGGGAGAAATCGTTTCGTGTGCTACAGAATGTAAAATATGAATCCATTGTCGACGTGCAGCGTGCATTCCGTATGGTATTGAATAAAGTGCCACCCCGTCACAAACATACGATGAGGGTAAGAAGTTCGTAGAAGACGGGTGCATATGCAGAGGATACGTGTTGGGGTTGAGTTATTGCATGTATGGCCATAAATCGACTACCGTTTTGATGTTTGTCGCCCAAAAAATGGTAATTATGTCAAATGTATACTGTAAAACTTTGAACCTTCCTCTAACCAGTAATTTGTAACGCGTATTTCTATCTATTACGTTTGTGAGAGATAAAAATGCGAAATCTCTCCTTCTCTTTGTATAACCCTCTACTATATCCATAGTAAAACTTCTTTCGAAACATGTGTCTTACAAAGAGGCTGTTTTCTCTCACATAATTACACATACATGCAGCACATACATGAGTAAAGGTAGCTTTAGCTTTCAATTCAATCTCGAAGAAAAGAATGATTCCTTTTAACGTAAGGTTTATTTCACATTATACGGATACTTAATATATTTATATACATTGTGAAAATTCGTCAGGATGCTCGGTATTGATTCATTTATGCCTTTAGGAACTTACAACTACAAATGAGAAAGCCAGGTTACAAATGTGGAAAGCAAAGAACCCCCTAACTGGGGAATATTGTCTGATTCTTTACCACTTGGCTATGATAATAGATGGCTGATAGGGAAGTCTCTGAATAGGCTGTGATCAGGAGTGGGCAGATCCAAAGTCAACCTAGCATGAAGGGGCTATGCTGAGGTCGACAACATCAAGTGCGACTGCGGAGAAGACCAGACTGTCCAGCACATGCTCCAGTGTCGACTGTGTCCAGCATCCTGCTCGGAAGATGACTTATATGAGGACTCGCAAAATGCACTGGGAGTGGCGAAGGTTTGGCACATCATAATTTCATGTTTGTTAGAGCGTAAATAAGTATGCTCCTGACACTAAATAAATAGATAAAGTAATAAAAAACGCTACTGTTGGTCGCGATGTACCGATGTCTGTCACGCTCTGACGCCCAACCGACAACTACCGGAGATGTTCGAAGTTATGCGCGTTATTAAAAAATAATAACAGTTCTATTTTGCTGAGCATCCACGAGTAATTGAGCTGCCAGCACTTCGTAAAAGTCGACATATCAATTATTACTTGCTTTTTCTTAATTAAAATTCGTTCTATGTGGGTTTTTCTTGTAAGCTAAGAAATATCTACATTACAAAATTTCAATATTATGAGCGTCATTTGATGAAAATTGTTCTTAGTGAAGAAAAGAACTGCTAAAATAATGCGTTCAGCATGTCATTTTTCAAGGGCTTACAAGATATTTATGTTCGATGTTATAAGTCGCTGTTATAATTTACTCGAAGAAACACGGAAATAAAAGTAGGAACAGCGTTTGAATTAATATATTACTTATTAGTTGTTTTTATTACTGAATTCACTTAATCAGACATACAGGAAATATTTCCTTTGGGTCAAATTTATATCGCAATACAGTGAATGTATTCATACACGGGTAATAGACTCTATGAATTTTGAACTGCAATTTTGATTATGTCGAAATGCAGACAGGACCGGAATGACAACTGACTCAATTTTTTACAGAATAATTAACAATGAATTTAACTTTATAAATAATTTAAGCTGCTTTCATAATCTACGAGTTACTGAAGTCGTTGTTATACGGATGGAAGTAGTTCCGTATTTATCGTGCTGAATGAGGCCTGGACCAGGAATAAAACCAATATAGGGTTTGTGATAGCTAATTTATTTTTAGTTTCATTGGTTCAATAATTCCGGTATCATTAATTAAGTAGAAGTTCCATCTGTATCGCTGTGGAAACGACAACCGAAATATGCACAAATTACAAAATCAGGTTATAAGCATTGCATAACAACAATGCTATTTATCTAGACAACCGCAAAGAAATGAATTGCGAGAACATTCCTTTCGCTCGTAATTTTTTTTACGGGCTTAGGGGGTGCCCACTAATTAAGTGAGGTGTTTTTCCGGATTTCCGAATCCCCCCTCCTCTCTAGTGAGATTTCGTGAGATCTGGTAGAACCCTCCCCCACCCTCCCCATCCCCTGCGTAATCTTTTTGAACCTTTTTTTTAGGTCTCATACTTCCAAGGGCGGTTTCCACGTCGTTTTTAGACCATATACCCCCCCAACTTTCGTGTGATTTGTAGATTTTTTTTTAGCTCTACCATCCTTCAAGAAACTCAAAACCACACGTGAGATTTCCGTTGGCCCCCCTCCCCCTTGGTGAGGTTTCGTGTGATTTCGCCGCACCCCTCCCCCCCCCCATTTCACAAATGGACGCCCCCTTAGAGGCTAGTAAAATAATAAAACCCTTGATAAAGGTGAAATTCTTTATTCATTTCCTAGAAAGTTTTATTTGGATAGGCCTGACCCAAAGAAGTTTGAATATTGCCTGACCTGAATGCTGCTGGATCGTGATCTCTCGTGTGAATGACGTGTGTGGGTTGAAGCAGCTACGTCACCTGCCCCGGCGGACTACCTGCAGCTGCTTTCCTGACAGTGGCCGCGCTGACCGGCTATGTGGGTCGTGTCCTTGGCCGTGGCTGGCGCTTGCGCAATCGCTTTCCCCTCAGCTCCTGGCCGCGATCTGGTGAAAAGTGTCGCCGCCCCGTCTCGCTCCACTAGCGGCTGCCGGACAGAACACTCTACTCCGATCCAGAACGCCATTCTCACACCTCTCACGTTCCCTGATTTCCCTGCAGTCGACCATTTCCAAGCATCCTCCAGATACGGACGCCAAACATTCCTCGATACAGTTGGATACCTCCAGTGGAGTTGGACGCTGACGAAACAAAATGACCAATACCGACCGCTCCTATTTACCTGTGGATGAATTCGAATGTTTGTTGTTGTTGTTGTTGTTCGGGTTTTAGGGCGCGTCGACGACGAGGTCATTAGCGCCCTAATTCGAATGTTGTCAAGAGGCTTTACGCCTCGTGCATGCACAGAGAGCATTGCAGGAAAGAAACAGGAAGGAATCCGGCAATGGAGTTTTGAAGGAACCATCCCGTCATTCACCTGTATTGATTTCTAAAAACCAAGGAGGCACTAAATTTGGATGTTCGAAAGAAGATTCAAACCCACGCCCTCCCGAATGCGAGGCCGCTTAAGCACAACGCTGTGCTAGAATACATTTAGCGTTCGTATTGTTCACTCTCTTTTTTAACTGAAACACGTTAGGAACTAACTTCTACGCGGATCGTTGATATTTGTGATAAGTAGGGTTCGGATTTTTATGATAAAAAATTAGAGAAATATGCTTGCAGATATGACCTTAAAAACGGGTAAATGTGACATAAAAATAACAAAATATAACCGAAAATTTAAATTTGCTATTGATCAAAACATGCTCTATTGTACATCATTTATTTTATCTAGTAGTGTCGGTTTCATGTCGTTGGCATAATTTGCTTCCGTGCACTCACTGCACGATTGAGAAATTAAATTTTAAATCGCTTTGTTGATGTCACTTTAATTTCACATAATTTAGAGAAAAGAACTCTTTTCTCTGTACTAAAATAATCCTTCCCAAATTTCTTTACATGACTACGTAAATTCAGAAAATTTTGTTTTCGGCATGGCGGTACTCACTGACCTGCTACAGATTTAACAATGAGGATTATTTTTAAAAATATTCGCGACATTTATTGACGCGGCTAGACACAGGCATGTTATTGCTGCATTGTCGAGATTGAAAAGCGGGCAGAACATTAACGTTTAGAGACTGACAATAATGTTTAACATTAATTCTTGACTGGTGAATTCTGACCAATTTAGTGACAATTAGTTTCGTTTTTTCCTCTAATGTATAGGGTAAACCCGGGATAGATGGCCATGATTTTTTCAAAAGCCAGTTTCACAGCCTAATACACAAGAACAACCTGAAACTTTCCATAAATTGCCTTTTCAATTCATAAAAAGCAAAAGTTGACTTCGTTTATAAAGATATACCAAATTTCATACGAGCTAAAAATATGTAACACTTGGCCATCTCACCCGAGTATCAGGGTTAGATGGCCATTCATGTAAGGGAGAGATGGCCATAGGTCAAAATACTTTAAAATCAAAGAGATAATTATTTTAAAACCTTCTATCACTTTAAACATGTTTTATAGACTTTCTTGATGAAAAAATATTTTATAAAGATATTAATTGCTGTTAAATTATAACTTAACCAAAACCTCATTTGCTCGTTGCTTTGAACCGACAGATGGCGTTCCTGGTGTTGCAGCTTTTCCCCAACAGTCTTGTAGTAGCTCGCCAAATTGTAATCTTCCGATCTGGGTGCCATTTTTCAACGACATTGTAAAAATGATGCTTTAAAGATTTGAAGACAGATCGGTCCAACGGTGGCAGATAATGGGTAGTATGGCTGGGGAGGCACATAAAAATGATATTATTAATCTCAGCAAACTTCAACATCTGTTCCGAGCTAGAGTGCGAACTTCCTTGGAATATTAAACTCCATGGAAGCTTTTATCACAGAATAACCATCATTGTTTTCTTAATTAATAGCATTTTTAAGTTCTTCTTCTTTCCATGATCCTCTGACAGAGCTGGCTTTCCGAATGTATTTATTTGGCATCTCTAAAAAATAACGATACCGTCAAAATTTAATACATAGCACGTTTATGGGATGGCCATCTATCCCGATACTGATGTGGCCGTCTCTCCCGATCGGCCGGGAGAGACGGCCATAGCGTGTCATCAAACATGGTGGACGCAAACTCAATCATAACCTATGTACCTTAATGCATTTAGACCAAAACAACTCTAAATCTAAAGTTTCCGTAGTTACTCACTTCCTAAGTTATGTTTAAATCAAAAGCTTGTGACATACCTTATAATTTCAAGGTATATTGAAAACTAAAATCATGAAAATTACTTACTTCCAGTTGAAATAAAGAGTCATGCGGAACAGCAACACACACTTACATTATTAACTAACTACCTACTGACCGGCAGCGCTGTACGTCGGATAGTCAAAAAATTACAGTCGTTGGCCATCTCTCCCGTATGGCCATCTAACCCGGATTTACCCTAATAGAAGTACAGTTTTGTGAATAATTATCTTTCTTCTCCTCTATAACTTCTAGTGAATTCCTGGTACTATTAAAAAAAATTACAATATTTTTCAAAAAATATGACCACATGATCATAAATATTATCGTAATATGTTCAAAACCACGAAAATGGCCTGAATATGCAATTATTTGCTATATAAATTACATTTAAATACAATGATAAACGTTCAAAAAGTGTTTAATTCCTGCATTACAGCTCAAATGCTTAGCAGAAGGCCCAAAATGAACTCTCTTCACTACGGGTATCCAGAGATAACTATAAGAGGTAAACTATTGAATTTGTAACGAGGGACGGTTTGGAATAGTAATATATGTGTGGTATACCAAGCAGATAAAAGTAGGGAAAAGAAAAAAAAAAATCTAGTAGAGGGTAACCGTTATAAAGTCAGGTAGTACTGTAATGTGCTCGCTGTTTTAACGGCATGTAGCGACTGTGTTCCGTCCTCTATACTTCGGTTCAAACATTTTTCTGAAACCGAGAGATTCAGTCGACTTTTCTGTTAACTTACCCAGCATCAGAATCGCCAGCAGCGACATCACTGGGTTGGGGCACATGGCCGCTGTTGTGACGTCTTATCTTCTCATGCTGAAACAAAAAAAGAAAGCACAGATCATTAGAAGAGACACATACTGGACAGAGTATTTAAATACGCAGACTGCATCTTGTTTCGAAAGAGCTGTCGGTACCGTGAACAAGGGCACAAATACTCGTATTTAGGGATGTCCATTAATGAGGTTGAGGTGAAATAGGGGGGGGGGGGAAGGGGGATCCGGCGAAATCTCATCAACGGGGAGGGGGGAGGAGGGTCTACGGAAATCTCACGTTAAGTTTAATAAGTTTTTAAATTATTGTATGATGGTAGAGCTAAAAATAAAGGTATACAAATGATCCGAAAGTACGACTTGGGGGGGGGGGGGGTTGGTCTAAAATCCGGCCCTAGAAAGCATGAGACCTAAAAACAAAGGTCTCAAAAACTTACGAGGTACATCAGTAAGGGAGGGTCCAGTATAATTTGATGATTGTGTAACTGTATGTTTCTGATACGAAATAATAATAATAAGTAAGGGAGGGAGGGTCTCACGTCATTTTAGAGGTAGGGGGGGGGAGGGTTCCGACTCCGACCAGATCTCACGAAGTCTTACCAGAAAAAGGGGGGGTCCGGAATTCCGGAAAAACACCTCACGTAATTAATGTACGCCCCCTTACAACAGAGGTGTAATAACGATTTTATTTAATTTTCACTTCTGTTGAATGGATAGCTTGAAGTCCATGTTTCACATATTGTTGCGTGTAAAAGACACGGAAAGTTCCATATTTCTCGTAATGAATCTCTTTGAGAGTCATTCCAGGGACGATACGTGTGGCAAATGGGGAAATTCACTGACATAAGTGACTCTGACAAAGGGCAGATTGTTATGGTCCTGTGCCTGTGAACGAACATCTCGGAAATGGTGAGGCTGGTCGGCTGTTCGCATGCTACTGTACTGAGCATCTACGGAAAGTGGTTGAAGGACCGTGAAACCGCGACTGGGTGACAAGGTGATGGACGTTCACACATCATCACAGAACGTGGAGGTCGGAGGCTTTCCCTCTCTGTTGAAGCGATCTGTGGCAGATCTGACGGCAGATCACAGTGCTGGTGCAGGCACAAGCGTTTCGGAGCACACCGTTCAGCGCACATTGCTGAACATGGTGCTCCGCAACAGACGGCCGCTACGTGTTCCCATATTGACCCAAAGACTTCGTCAATTACGACTACAATGGGAGCGAGATCAGCAAGATTGGAGTGAGATGAATGGAAACGTGTCACCTGGTCGGATGAATCATATTTCTTGTTTCACCAGGTCGATGGTCATGTTCAGATAGATTACGCCGTCTTCCAGGCGAATGGCTGCTCGAGACATGCACCAACGACGGACGCAGGCCGGTGCGGGTAGTACTATTTTATGGGGAAAAGTCAACTGGGCTTCAGTGAGACTTGCGGTAGTGGTCGAAGGCACCATGACAGCTGTGGACCACGTGAACATTATCGCGGACCTCCTGCATCCCCTTCATGCTTCATGTCTTCCACTTAGTTGACTGCATCACCCAGCCGGATAACAGTCCTTTTAACAATGCTATAATCACGCTGCAGTGGTTTGAGGAGCATGATAGTGAACTCACGTTGGTGTCTTGACCACCAAATTCGCCTGATCTCAGACCACTAGAACATACCTGGGACTCTATCGGATGCCACCTCAGCGCCCACAAACCACCGGCCTGTAATTGAAGACAATTTCTTGACCTGTGCAAAGACATCTGGTGACAGATACCTCCGGAAACTTGCCAAGGACTTGTCGAATCCATGCCACTCCGAAGCACTCCTGTATAGCGTTCCCTAGGTGGACCAACACGATTTTAACAGGCAGTCATTCATAATGGTTTACTCATCGGTGAATTTCCTTACCAGCATACTGCCTACAAACCGCCAGTACTATACTTAAGGCCCTGGAAATATGTATGCAGTGAGAGCATATATCGTTTTCCGTAGAGATTTCTCTCTTAGATGGGACACTCACGTGGTTAGGCCGATGCTGTGTTTCAAATCAATGGATTTTTTTAAATGTTGTAACCAGATGACTAAACTGAATGATGTTAACATTACACTCTACAAGATCCCAAAACCCATTTTGTGACATCCAATATATAAGAGGTAAAGGTCACGGGACTTCTGCAACTAGTTACCACTTTGTCAAGGAATCGCGAAGGTAGAGATTGGTATGCCCATTCACTGTCATTGCCACTAGAAGGATGTGACGGGGTCGGCGCCACGCTCCAGCCACATGTCACCTTGCCGCTTTCCTCCTCCGTACTCATTGGTCAGAAGGCTAAATGGACATGGGGGAACCGTTCCGTACGATAAGCTTCGAAGAAAAATCCTTTTCGTCGTTGGGCATCAAATCCCGATCAACTGAACAGCCAACATATTCAGCCATTAAATATTCTGAAGACATGCAATGCAGCAGACGATCAGTATTAGTCGGTGAGGCGGTAGACATATTTGCGTAGGTATTTCAGGCACCATGAAAATTTGTATAACACTTCTTTTATAATGTCTAAGTATAAAATCAAAGACATGGCTGATGGGAAAAGATGCATAGCCGAATTGTTAAATTTTCAAAATTTTATTTTCTTTCAAAATTGTGTTTCACAAATATCGAAAATATATCTTTGAAGGTTGCACAGAATAATATTTATACATATGAAAAATATTTTTGAAAAGACAGGCCATTTTGGTGGGACATTATACCTGCCAGGTGATGGGGAATATTACACCTGAGCAGTGTACTATAATGACGATCACTCCCTCGCGTTCAAGTGTAATATTCCCAATCACCTGTGAGGTAAAATATTCCACCAAAATGACTTGCCTTTTCAAAAATATTTTTTCAAAGTGTAAACATTATTCACTGCAAACCTCAAATATATATTTTTGATATTTATGAAACAATTTTGAAAGAAAATAAAATTTTGAAAATTTAATAATCCAGCTAAACGGCCCCTTCCCATCAGCCAAGTCTTTGTACTTTGTGACTATAACAGAAGGGCTACTCAAATTTTCACGATACCTCAATTACTCAAACCAAAAATACATTTTAACGCTTTTTTTACGAATTCTTTAACTAAGGATTGCATCTTCGCCAGTCTCAGCATTAAAGCTGGTCGGTTGGGGGTTGTTGTCCTGAGACATTTCCTCCCTCAGTCTTCTCTTGAGTGGTCTTCTCTTCACTTCTGATTGGTCGTCTTGGTGGCGTAACTAAGGATTGCATTCAAGCTAAGTAAAGATATTATATATGGCTGGCTGTAAGCATTTTCAACTGCGAGAACAAAATTCTGTTTCGTTAAACGCGATCTACACAGAAACAAGTGGACTGATTGTCATCATATTTCCGGCTCAGAGTCTCAGGAATTTATGCTGATCCTGCATCGGGAAACCGACAATAATAAAAAAAACTTGTCTCTTTATCGTCCTGTCTGTTTCGGTGGCACGCAAAATGCGCTGGCCTGATTTTGTTGGGTTTTCGAACTATGGTCAACCCATGGTCCCAGGAGAAAATATGCTATCTTTCACCCCGAAGTATGAGAAAACAAAAACGTGTACACAAATTAGTATCCACATAAACGTAAATTCATTGTATCAGTCAAAATTACCTCGCTGGATTTCTCACCGTATTTGCGACATTCTTAACTGTGCGTCCACCGCAAATCGGGAGGTCAATTCGTCCGTGCTTGTAACTGTCAGTAACTGATATGATAAAGCAGCTGAATTGTGAGTCATTGGAAGACAGGAGGAGGGGGAGGAAAGTTCTGGGAGTCTACCTGTATAAGGCGTATTACATAAGGGAGAGGGAAAATTTTCTTTTGTGGATAAGGGTGTCAGGGATTGGAATGAGTTATCAACAGAAATGATGAATAATTTACAACAACAATAAACAAAAAAATGCTAAATACAATTAAAATTAAAATTCGTAAATGACAAAAGTAAATGGGTTGTGAAATTTAACATTTAAAATATATAAGGTCATGATAAAAATAAAAACTAGATGGCTCGTGCGAAAATTTCAAAATAAGTTTTTTTTGTTTTATTTTTTAACTGCTTTACGTCTCTCAACAGCGAGGTCTTTAGAGACGGGAAAGGATGGGGGCAAGAATGGGAAGGAATTCGGCCATGGCCTTTTTAAGGAAGCATCCCGGCATTTGCCTGGAGTGATTTGAGAAACCATGGAAAACCCAAATCTAGTTGCCCGGACGGGGATTCGAACCGCCGTCCTCCCGAATGCGAGGCCAGAACGCTAACCGTTACACCGCCACGCTCGGTTTCAAAATAGGAAAACAACTAATAGAGAGGCTGGTGGTTTGTAATAGGATGAAAGAAGAACAGCCTAATTTGTAACACTTGTTTATTTGTTTAGTGTAATAGGTACGCAGCAAAATACTTACAACATGTTACCAAACAATTAGGAAAAACTTTTGGACGCACCAAACGTATGTATGATGAACTTCGGAATACAACTAATTTGAACAAAATATCGCATATGCCTATCTGTGTCATGTGTGTTGCTGCGATCATAGCCCGTGTGAAAATTTCTCCAGTAAAAGGTTGACACAGGAATCGTATAGCAAAACAGAAATCTTTCAGTAACATAAAAAAATGTCTGAAAAACTACTAATTGTAAAAAAAAAACAAAAAAAAAACAAAAAAAAAACAAAAAAAACACAGTTTATTGATATCCTTGTGATATGTGGCTGTGCTATCTATCACACCTCAATCCTTGCTGGCGATGAAGCAGTTTATTAATATCTCTGTGATTTGTACTGCTGCTATCAAGTGGCTTGGCTCTGAACTGTTTCATTCGCGCGACTTACATAATTATTAGTTTTGTCCTTAAGGGCCAAGTTACAAAAAAATTCTTTCTTAATTTATGATGTTATCTAAGCGGAGAACTTGCTATCCGACATAATACCTCATTTCTCGATTTCGGTTAAGTATCAAGGGAGATAAATGGTTTGTGGAAAATAAAAACAGTTTCAGAAATAATGATATAGTTAACCACTAAGGATCGAATTCGGGAAAATTACTTCCTTAAAATACGATTTGATCAAACCGGAGATCTTAGTTTTTAAAGTGATCAAGGAAGATAAATGGTTTGATAAATGGTTTGCGACAAAAATACACATCGCAGATATATGGGCACTTTTGCCCTTTAAAGGTCGATTTCCGAAAAATTCATTTGTTAAAACATGATGCAACCAAAGAGAAGATCATAACCTTTAAAATGACACCTCATTTTTCTATTTCGGTTAGGTACCGTTTTATGAAAGATAAATGGCTCGTGATAAAAATAAAAAATAATTTTAGAAATCTCGTAATAATATCGACACTTTTCCCATTTAAGAGTCCTATTCCAAAAAATTTCTTTCTTAAAATATGTGAGCAGAGAGGAAAACTTACTATTTGAAATGATACCTCATTTATTGATTTTGGGTGAGATACGTTGTTCATGGCAAAAAAGAACACGTTTTTGCTCTAATGGTCAAATTAGAAAAAATTAATTTCATAAAGTATGTTGTGACCAAAGCAAAGACCTTTATCTTTAAAATGACCCCTCATTTATCGATTTCGGTTAGGTATGAAGGAAGATAATGGCTTGTGACAATAATAATAATAATTTTTAGAAATAGTATAAATAATAATGAGAAAGGTTTATTTAGTTGACTAGGGAATTTGCCACGGGAGCACATGCTCCATCGCAATTAAAATTCAATTCAATTTCGATAGAAGGCCTGACATCATTACATAAAAAAAAAACATGTTAACCAAGTTGCGCGCAACAGGTAGTTAATGAGTAGCTTCATATAGTTACATTAATAGAAAGCTTACATTTGGTTAGAATTTTGTTTTTAAGTTCAGTTTCCAACTGTATTGTAAGTTGAAGAAGAATAAATATCCAAATCTTCTCCTCTAGGAAGACGATGTAACAATTCTTCAAGAAAGTAAAGAGGAACTGCAAAGAGAATTATATAAACTACAACAATATGCAAGAAAAGAATATATCGTCCATATATCCAAAAAGAAAACAAAAGTGATCGCCTCTTACGGTAAGCGCCCCATTCGCTCAAAAATAATAATTGACGACATAGGAAATGAATTTTAACTACCTAAGCTGTGAATTCTGTTATGACATAGATAAAGATATAGAGGTAAAGACCAACAAATTCCATTCAGTATGTGCGACAATAAACAGAGCAGTGAATCTTGGATAGCTAAAGCAAGAGACAGAAGTAAAATTTAGGCGGCAAAAATGAGATTTCTCAGGAAGGTAAATGGCTGTACTAAACAAGACCGTATAGGAAATGAAGAATTCCGGGAAGAACTTGGTATAAACAAAATAAACGAAAGGACGGAGGAATAAAGAGATTCATGGAGGCAGCATATTGAAACAATGAATGAAGGATTCCACTTCTGGGGATGCAGTACAAACCAGTGGGATGCAGAGACGTTGGTAGACCCAGGAAGACGGAAGAGGTATTAATGCCTAATCCTTCAAGTGAAGAAGAACAAGAAGAAGAAAGGTAACATTTATTTGAAATTTGTTTTAACTTCAGCTTACATTTATTTTCAATTTTGTTTCCAAGTTTTGAGAGTTTTCCCCATAACTGAAGCATTTTTTTTCCAGTGAGGTCACTTACGTATTAATTTAATTTTATCCATTATAATGGTTGATAAACTTCCTGGGCTGTTTTTTTTAATAGACTGTAAGTAGACGCAAAAAACGTCCATAACGCTGAAGGTCTTATCCACAACGTGATTATGAGGAAGAACAAGAAGCACTTTGCATTAACGGATACTACACCGCAGCCGTTTACCCTGGCGTACCGTGTTTAAGGAGGAAATTGAGCGTGATGTACTAGATCATTAGAGGTTTCCCGCTATAAAGTATACATGTCACTTATCTCAAGAACTTGTTCCTTTAATATGCATGACAGTTATTTTTCAAGTGAAAAAATGAGTACAGCTAATATTCGCCTAAAGACTATACAATTTTTATCTTATGGCACTAAGGGAAAAGAACGGGAAGGAATTCACCCATGCCCTTTCCAAGGCATTCGTCCGGAGTGATTTGGGAAATCATGGCAAACCCAAATCTGGTCACCCGGACGTGGATTCGAATCCGCGTATACACAATTGACAGATATGATAAAGGAGCTGGAATTGGATTCACTGTAAGATAGGAGGGTGGAAAGAGTACTGGAAATGTACAAGGCGTACATTGGTGATGAGACGTGGAAAGATATTGGTGTAAGAATTACAAGTAATGCATGGAAGGGAAAAGATGACCATGACCAAAAGATGGTATACGATTTCAAGCATGAGGGTGAAGGAAAATTTTCTGTCATAGGTAATGGAGTCATGGATTGGAATAAATTACTAAGCGTAGTGATGAATAATCTACCAAAAACGCTGAAAGAATTTAAAATTAAAATTCGCAGAGGGAAAAATTAGGCGGGTACAAGAAAGGGAAGAAATGGATTTGTAGGGAAATTGCTGCATCGCAATTAAACTAAATTAAATTAAAGTCAATTAAGGTGGTTGGTAGCTTGTCATCGGTGAATTGTAATCTTTGCCTTTCACGTCTCTGCGGGTAAAAACAATGACGTCATCGGAGACTGAGCCACGGTTCTGGCGAATTCACAGCCCGCTTTCTCGATTCCTCTGAACCATTAATGACCTTAACTTCACCGAGCTGGGCTGTAACAGTCAGGAGCGGCAGTTATGGAGAAATAAGTCAACGCTGAAATCGCGTGTACTTAACTCACAGCTAGGTCACGTTGCAGATACCATACTTTCACCGTCTGGCTAACGTAACTACAGGAAAATAATAAGAAAAAATACCAACACACGTATTAAACACGACGAACTTGGATGTTTCCTTCTTGTTGATGTTTACCGGACAAATATCTCAGAAAAACAATCTGTGGCATCAGCTTTGAGGTAGGGATGGGCAAATGGAAAAATATATCGATAAATATT
Organism: Vandiemenella viatica; assembly: GCA_031002005.1. Classification (NCBI taxonomy): domain Eukaryota; kingdom Metazoa; phylum Arthropoda; class Insecta; order Orthoptera; family Morabidae; genus Vandiemenella; species Vandiemenella viatica. The sequence goes on from JARYHS010011408.1 coordinate 195,993,914, forward strand.
CTCAATATTTACAAACACAATCGATATTATCACTAAAAATATCGATATGTCGTTATATCGATATTTTTGACTAAAGCCAGTAATTATCTAAAAATATACCCAAAATATATAAAAATATTTTTAAAAAAACTTCAAGTAGTATGCAGAAAGTAATGGAAATTTTATTAATTTATTTATTTTTCCAACCTATCAAATCAGTATCCGTCTGATGTAGAAAAAAAAAAAAAAAAAATAATTATATATTCCTCCGTCAATCCACTCCTGTTGTCCGGTGCAGCCAAGTTAATTGCAGAAGCCACTCTTTCGGACTACATAGAAGAGGCTTAGCATATCAGGTATTTCTTCAACGCATTAACTGATATTTATCAGTGAAAAAAAAAAAATAGTTGAAAACTGAAGCTGTCAATTTACGTCAACCATCAATATTGCAACACGGATACTTAATCAATATTCTGCAACTAAAAAAATAACCTAAACGTTAACATTGAAATATGTTAATAAAATATTGATTTTTGATATCGACGAAAAATATCGAATATTTTATGAACAATATCGATATTTCGATATGATGTGCCCAAACCTACTTTTACTTGGGGAGGTCATCTACAGCAAGAAACACTTCTCTAGGTGAATAATGTCCACGACTGAAAAATTTTAGTCCTAGCGTGTTAATGTTAATTTAAATTCTACTTACAACATTAATAAGAGAAATACAATTCAAAACATTCTCTAAAGCTTTTAGGTAAGTAACAATTAAACGAGTAAACTTAATATATAAGATAGCATCACTCATAAATGTTCCATTTCATTGTCTCGTCCAAAATCATGTGCATTCAATATGTTTTACACTAATTACAACAATAACAGAAAAGGAGTTGTTAGATTGTCACGGATAGTTACAGCGACACCTCACACGTCTAGAATTGCTACAGAGTGGCTCCAGGAACACTCTTCTGAGTTTAAACACCTCCGCTGGACACCAAACTCCCCAAACATGAACATTATTGAGCATATCTGGATGCCTTGCAAGGTGCCGTTCAGAAGAGATCTCCACCCCTCGTACTCTTACAGATTTATGGACAGCCCTGCAGGATGCATGGTGTCAATTCCCCCCAGCACTACTTCAGACATTAGTCGAGTCCACGCCACGTCATATTACGGCACTTTTGTGTGCTCGCGGGGGCCCTACACGATATTAGGAAGCCAATATGACGTGTTGCGCTTGGTCAGCCATGAAAGTATAGTTTACACTCGTATGTAATATACAAAAGCGATTTTTTACAATGTTCTTCATATGAACACACAGTTTTTATCCGATTTTGATGGAACTTTGCATACGTATACTTTAAAAGAAATAGAAAAACACTGTTTACGTCTTAATTACAAAAACCTAAACCCTCTCCTCCTTTCCACCTTGACTTAATTTCTGTCAACGTTGTTGACACAAACCCACAGTTTCTATCATATTTGATAGTACTTAGGAATGATTCACAAAAAGCTATGCTGTTTTTATTAACAGCAAATTAATCGCAATTATGTCTTCACGGGTGTACCGCCGGATTGTGTTTTGAAACAGCCGACCAGTGTAGATGTCTCGACACCTGACGAAGACGACGAAGCAAGTCGTCAAAACATATATATATGTATACATGAATTGCGCTCCAGTGGATATGTCCCCCCATTCCCACCTTCTTATGTCACGTTTTTCCCACCTTGTTTTCCCTTTAGAAATTCAGCCTTTAAAGTCCCTTAGTGTTTTGCGTGGAGGATAAACAGGATGGTAGTTACTCTCTGTTTTCTAGCTCCAGTCGGCCATTAGCCAGTGGCGCATTGTTTATTTATGTGTGTGTTTGTGCAGTTTCATTGTGTTTACGGCATATCCAGCGGGCGCTTGAGTACTTTCCCGCCGCTTGTTCGAGAGAAGAAAGGCGATTCATTCGCTTCCCGTAGCATCATGCATAGTGAAATCTGCCTAGATGCACCGCGCCGAGTGAAAGTTCGCCGTCCGAGTGACCGAGTGTGTATTACGCAGACGGAAGGAATGAGTGCAGTGTAGCGCTTACTATGTGTCTCCTAGCGTTACCGGCTAATGATAGGTTACGACTCGCTTCCGTCTTTCACCACCCTCACAAACAGTCTGAATCAGGTCAAATGTCATTTAATCTTAATGTCATGTTAAATGAAGAAGTTGAAAACAACACAAATATTCGCAACAAATCCACCTTCTTTACTTTAATTCTTGTTCATTAGATTTCGTAGAATAATCATAAATAAGAAGTAAAAAAAGCACAACTTCGATTTACTTTATTATTAACAGTAATTTTTTTTAAAAAAAATTGAGAATCATAGCTGCGTAAAAGAAATTCTATTGTAAATGTGAATTCATGATTCATGTAAACTACAGTCGTGCAAACGCTGTCTAGGCTTGCTCGGTTTGTCGCTGCCAGTGCGACATCTGTTGGCCGAATGTCGAATGTGCAGAGGACCGAGCCTGGACGTAAACTCGAGCCTGGCAGTAGCCTCGGTCTGTTATTCGCCTGCTGTGTGGTGACGAAGCCACGCTGGTATAGCCACGCTGGTACTCGACCGGTACAATCGGAACAGCCACGAACTGCATCACAGTCTTAAAATCGCTAAATCGAAGGATGAAGTAACTGAAAAATTAAAGAATGGAGAGTACGCGTCTTCTCGTTGTTATTTTCTACGTGCTGTTGTATCATTCTAGAAGACTGTATACGTCTGCTTTCGGAAAGTTCTGATATTTAAAGACCGGGCACAACTCTGTGTTACTGAAAAACTAGAAAGAAATTTCAACATTTCTGAGGCGATGTTCCGGCATTTCATAAAAGTAGAACAATTTCTCTCCTCAACATACGAATGATCTTTTGGTTATTTACAATCATGTATAAGAGTTGTATCACTTATGTCATTAAAGTGAGTTCACTGCTGTGCAGTAATAGGTACAAATCCTTATATGTAACATATATTTGAAGCTTCCGTATAAATCATAATGCACTAAATTGAGGATTAAGGGTATATTTTATGTATGTCAGTAATTACAGGTAACTTATTTATGTTATGGTTGTCGTTGCACTGTGGTCTGCTCTCATGGTTTGTAATACTTCTGTTATATATGTTTATCAAACACATACAAGTTACACTTCATGTCTACGACGATTCAATTGATAGAAGATTCAAAAATGTTGGTAGTAGACACTGATATACTGTAGATTCCAGAATTCCCCTTGCTGTAAAACCTTGCCCAGTTTTTTATGGTGTACCATCCTTGTAACACGGTTCGGGCGAGGAAGACACTATACACCGTTCTTGCATTGCTTAACCTTCGTATGTCCGCCGAGCCTTTGTTTGTCCACCGAACCTTTGTTTGTCCACCGAACCTTCGTTTGTCCACCGTGCCTTCGTTTGTCCACCGTGCCTTCGTTTGTCCACCGAACTTTCGTTTGTTTACGAAGCCTTCTTTTGTGCACCGAGCCTTCGTTTGTGCACCGAGCCTCGTTTGTGCACCGAGCCTTCGTTTTCCCCCCGAGCTTTCGTTTGTACGCCGAGCCTTCTTTTGACCACCAAGCCTTCGTTTGTCCGCCGAACCTTCGTTTGCTCACCGACCTGGGGGGCATCCATAAATTACGTGAGGTGTTTTTTCCGGATTTCGAGACCCCCCCCTCTAGTGAGATTTCGTGAGATCTGGCCGGACCCCCCCTCCCTCTGGTCAGATCTGGTCCGTGAGAACCCCCCCTAGAAATCGCGCTTCAAAATCCGGTTACACCCCCACTTTTCTACGAAATACCCCCCTAAAATAGACTTTCACACAATTTTTAGACTTTTTTTTTTTAGCTCTACAGTCCACAATTTTTTTTCAAAACCTCACGTGATATTTCCGTAGACCCCTCCCCCCCTTGGTGAAATTTCGCCGGACACCCTCCCTTCCCCCCTATTTCACCTCACGTAATTTATGGATGCCCCCTGGGAAGCTCCAGCGGTCACAGCTCTCCCGAGGGGAGAGGACCGGTCACAGGATTAACCGAGCGAGTTCGAGCGTGAGTAGACGGCAGTTTGCACGACAGTAATGTAAACAGATTAATCCCGCCATTGCGGCTTAAGCACGTTTAGGGCGCCACCACGCTGGATTGGGGACGTGTAATGGAACCAGGATTCGAGTACTGGTCCCCGCGTACCGGCCGTCCTGGTTGAGGTTTTTAGGCGGTTTTCCGCAGTCACCTAGGAGAATGCTTAGACGGCTCCCCAATCTCCGGCTCATAAACTACACATTTCACAAACAAACATGTTCCTATCATAGAAAACTTAAGCTCCCCCATTACATTGCTCCACGAACTGACAACTACACAGTAGACCAATTTGAGCAATTTTTAATTATAACGAATGATGTTAATCAAGGCTTTGTTTGATCTGATAGGATAATTCCCAGTTAATAATAATAAATACATTAATTTCGAATATTGATGTTTCTTAAACTTTTAAATTTAAAATCTTCAGGTTTACATTTTGTCCAATACTTACTTCACACTTAAAATTTTCCAGTTAAAAGAAAGTAACAATTCTGATTTCCACGACAATAATCGAAACTGCTTTCATTCATTAATTCATTTCGCCAAATGAACAGTATTGGGGTACAGGTAAATCACACAGCAATGATCAGGAAAGGAGTGCAGCCTTGAAAAATCCTGATACTGTGTTTTCTACAGATTTTTGTTTTCAGTTTTATTCTTTACTATTCTAATGCTTAAAACTTGCGAACCATAGTGAATAAATTCTTTTCTTCATACCCATATGTGGTAGGAGATATTTTACTGGCGTAAAATTCCTGCTTCAACTACCATTAAGTTGATCTCAACTCTTCACGGAACCCCGGAATCTTTTTGGCCACATGATTTTTTTTAGCACGACAACAGAGGACTAATTGTCATAAAATTTTGGGGATAACAATTTTCGATCTGGCTACACTGGAGTCTCTAAGATATCATGAACACTATTATTCTTATAATAATTAGTTGTTTTTTCCGAAATTCATCAGTTTTTATTCATCTTTTCTTTGCTGGTTTTTCCTCTTTTGAATGTAATTTTTCTGCTAGGGCTCTCCTAATCATTGAAGAACGTAGGTTTGTGTACACTTAAAGGAGAATAATTAAAGTATTTACTTTTATAACGACGACACTTACACATTTTACTATCATTAATGGAAAAATGAGTTTTAAAAACGGGAAGAGTGAAATTAAGTCATATGATGTTAACGTGTGAAGCGTTGTTGTATAATATGTCACACGAGACCGGACACAAACAAAAACTCGGTCGCAAAACGTGTCGTATTTCCCAATGGGTGAAAACGTGATTGTAAACAACTATGGTTTAAAACATAAAAGTATCACTAAACCAACAATCGTGATTCCGTTGGGAAACATTTAAAATTGTTTACTCATTCCAATGAGTTCTGCATCTTCATGTACATAATATACATATACATTCACAAAATTGTGGGTGGCAGAGTGTGTTTTGCAACAAAACTATTCTCTATTCCGTGCATTCCAATCCCGAATGGCACGAGAGAAAACTAATTCATATAAGCATCAGTGGGGCAGCTTATTTGTCTAATTTTATCTCTCAAATCATTGCGACTCAGATAGGTTGGTGGAGTTGGTGGACGAAGTATTTCGTCGCATTCGTAAGTGAAAGTGGGTGTACGCATGTTTACCAATAAGTTCAAACGAAAGCTAGGTCCTCTATCTGCCAGCCCTATCTACTAATCAGTTCTGTGACGCCTTCGTAAGGACTGTAGCAAGAAGTCACTAATCGAGCGGCTCTTCTCTGCACTTTCTCTATACTTTCAATCAGCACCCTACGTAAATGGATCCCAAATAGCGCAACAGTAATCCATGTATGGACGCACAAGAGTTTCGTACGCTATCTCCTTTATTTTTGTGTTACAATTTTTCAAGATATTATCTATGAATTTGCTCTAACTATGACAGAAATTATGTGTAGGCCGCATTTCATGTTACTTTGCACTGTTACGCCCAAATATTTCAGAGAATTGACCATATCAACAGCTGAACTGTTAACTTTTTACTTCTGAACATAAGGATTCTTTTTGTTAACTATGCTCTTAACATTGCACTTTCTGCACTTTAATGTAATTTGCCATTGATGGCAACATAACGGAATTACGTCCAGATCGCGCTGAATTTCAACGTAAGATTTTCAATTAGTTTATCTCAGAGTAATATAATTTCTGGAAGAAATGCGGTATATGGTTCAGAGAACGGTAAGGTTTTCTTGAAAACTTTAAAAAGAAAATGATAATATTAGTTTTTTGGGGAATTCAAGATTCTCTTTACTGTTATATTCGTATGTTATCACTATATTAAACAGGTTATTAGAATGTTTTATATTTTTATTCACAACAGTAATCCAAATATCGACGCGCGAGACTTTTGTTTGCTATCTCGTTTGTGAATTACAATTTTCAAAATTCGACGATTGAATGGCAGCGTGTCAACTTTAATCCAGACGTCTCTGTTAGAAACGATCAACACACTTACATCAATTTATTTAAAACGTACGTCATAAATGTGCTAAGAAGAGATGAGCTGGGTATCCTTCCTGAAGCAGGTATACTTAGCCTGCTAGAGTGGCCAGTTCCTTTTCTCACCAAACCAGGTAATACTACTGGGTATAGGAGACCTACAGTATAGTGTGGAATCCGAACAACGGAAGCAAGCTGTGCCAGAGGTGTAGGTCGGATTAAGGGCTAACTCCCAGTCAATAGCGGGGTTCCAACCGGGGACATTTCGCCTTAACCACTGAGCCACCAGATCGCTCCCCCAGAGGCTTATCTTTAAATGCGCTGTGACTGAGCCAATCTGATCCGCTGAACGAAGCGTGACTTGTACAGCGAGTTTTGATCACGACTAAGAAGGTCAGTTTCATTTGGAGAGCGCTCCGTGAGAAATTCTTCCGTTCCGCTCCTAGAAATACACTTCTGAGACTACATTACCGTGTCAAATGCCGATAACAACTAACCAGGCATGAAAAATCAGACTATTTAGAGCAAAAAATGAGTGGTAACTATTTATTATAAGCATGAGGACAGGAATGAACAATAGATGTGTACGACAACGAAAACTAATTTTCATACTTTCACATTTAACTTGGAAAAAGAGCACAACACACACTGCTGGCTGTTATAATCTTCGATGTTCTGGTAATTACCTCACTCCTTTACGAAACTACGCAGCTATGAGCCAGGGTATGCTCAGGAGTCTAGAATAGTTACTGATTTTAGGGTAAAAGTTAGTGACAAAATTTACCTATTGTGACTTAAATACCAACTTAATTTTGCACATTAAATTCAGAGCAATAAAAAAAATCAGCCACTTTTTTTTTTACTTTTAGTAGCCTTGACCTCAATAAATATCTACAGATGGTCGGGCAACGTGATAATAGTAACTGAAATATAGCAACTGCAGGAGAAAGTTCTTCGAATCGTAAATTACAATTTTACTCCATGTTTTTTCAGCCGTAAAGTTTTACCATATGTTTTTAAACAAATTCAATTTAAAATGAAAAACGACGTAAAGCGAAAGTAATGAAAGTATTCTGGCAAATCATTTCTTAGCAATTAAATAACGATCATAACTTCGAATTAGTAGACATTTCTGGCCATTTTGCTTTAGATAAATAAATTGGATTAAATAAAACCGTGCTGAAAAGTTTTACATTTATTGACTTAATTAATTCAATCTGCAACCGAAGTGAGATAGCAATGATGATATTTTTTGCTGAAAAATATTCATAACTTATAAAGGTGAAATAGTGTAAATTAGTTATATAATATAATAGTGTTTTTAGGTAATGGCAACAGTTCACAAGAAATTAAGCATGAAACAAGTCTAAACAAAGATAATGAGTGCAGTAATACAGAGAATCCTTCAACTTTTGTTGGAGATTCCAGAACGATATAAAGTTAAAAGATAGAAAAATGTTCTTTCGCTACATTACAACAATTTAAATAATGTCGCAGACTTTGGGCGGGGCTGTGTTGTTTAATTTAATTGCGATGGAGCGCACGCTCCGGCGAGAATTCCCCAACACACCAGTATTTTTCCCTTTTCCTTTACCCATCTACTTCTACCCTCTACTAACTTCAACTCCAAGTTTTTTCAGCGTTTTTGGTAAGTAAATCATTACTTTTGGTAATTTATTCCAATGCCTGACCCTGACCTTCGAATGAAAATCTTCCCACGCCCTTATGCCTAAAATCGAGTGCCAGCTTGTGGTCATGGTCATCTTTTCCCTTCCATACACCTTTCATAATTCTTCCACCAATATCTTTGCACGCCTCATCACCATTATACGCCTAGTACACTCCCATGGCTCTCTTCACTGTCCTTCTGTTTTACAATGAATCCCATTGCAGTTGCTTTATCATATCAATTACTGATTGTGTTCTGCAGTTATTTACAGAGAAAAATCTAGGAGCCCTTCCTTTGCACCCCCCTCCCCCAACTCTATATCTGATACCCAAAATATGAATGCCTTACTACACCACCATATACATGCAATTGTCTGGTCGGAGTTTTGTAACCCAATTTCCATAGTTCCCCTCTTCACCCTCTCCAACAAGTGAAGGATTGCGAAACATTTCCCTACTACCTGACAAATGTGTCCTGTCCAGTTGAGTTTATTATCCAGTGTTCTGCCAAGGATATTTAAATTTCAAATGTTCAAAAAGTAATAATTTTCCCGCCTCATAATCACAACAAATCTTTAATTTATTATCTGTGTTTTTGTATCTGTATCTTTGCATATATCTTCATGCTATATGGTCCTAGCCAGCTAGGTATCTTGTCCAGGTCACCTTGGAGCTGTTCATAGTCTTCTACTCTTATTTACATTTTATGCTACGAAACAGTATTTTGGTTGTGTGATATGATAACAATGGTTCAAAGTTCTACCATTCAGAGACTGAAAAGACATGAATTACCTGCCGGAATTTCGATGAAACACAGTGTAACGTGAACTTTCTAAACACACGAAGTGGTCGTGGTATGGAATAACTGAACTTTGTTCATATTTTTCATAAGTAGGTTTCTGTGTCGCCGCATACCTTAGCCGAATATGTCCGACCTCTGTTAGATACTTTGGCCAAATCACATATCGAGGATATCACGTGACATTAGGTGCCGACCTAAAGATCCAATCAAAATGAGCGTATAACTCAAAATCCTGGGAATTTGTGTTTTATGTGAGCTTCGAGACTGCAAATGGGCGGAGCGAGAAGTTTCCTCGTGGACCGAAGAGCGAGGAGCTGGACATTCTGACTTCGATCTTCGAGTCCAAGCTATGCGAGTCTAGTCTGAGGTTGACTTGGAAAGTTGGCTTCTCTCGCCAACTGCCGTTGTACGATTTCTGGCTGGCAGCTTGCCTTGCTGGAGCAAGCTTATCGCAGCAACACAGCCGGTAATGCGATGATGCGCATTGTCAGACCAGAGATGCCTATAGCCGACTTGTGAGATAATCTCATATATCGTGGGTCCGCTACAGTCACCGCAGACATCAGACGCAGGACTACAATGGTAACTTATTACGACCAAGCCATCTGATTGTGCATTCCGTGAAACAGAACCCGTAAGCGACTTTGAGAGGATAGGTCCATGTTCTCACTTTGTAATTGTAAAAACCCCTGAGCTAGCGGCATAATTTGCCAGAACTAGTTATTTTCGAATGATATATTGTTCATTCTGGCGCCCATGATTTTCCTTTTTTAACTGTAAAGTCACAGTATCATGATACCTTTGTCCTGAGGTCGTCATAACTTGTATTTTTTATTGTTTCCAATTGTCATTATTTCTTGCATTTTGATTCTGAGATATATTAAAAGTAAATATACAATTGTTTGCTTGCTCATGACGGCTAATTGTAACTCTGAGCGTTGCTTTTATTATTTTGCCAATTTGTGTTAATGTTAACGGTAAACTTCGCTCAGACTTGTAAACGCCAGTGATAAGAAAATAAATGTCATATTGCGACAATTTTTCCTAAATTCCAACTAACGTCGAGATTCTTGCATAATTAGTAAATTTTCACTCCTTCATAAAAATTTAAATTAGAACTATACGTGTTTACTTGTATGCCACTCCCCCTCTTCTCCTCTGTTTCTCTGAATACACGTACCGACTTTCATTCAAATAAATTATTGTAAGTAATATTTCTTACAACCTTCACCCAAGCTCCTTGTTAAAGAATGCTGTAACGGCCCAAATGGAAACCGGTATTGCATAAAGGAAATGATGATAGAAGATCTAAGGTTTACATTCAATATCTGACGACTTTTTTTATTACATTTTGAAAAAAATATGGATTTTAGGCTAATCGACATATAGTCTTTTTTTTTAATGTCATCAGTATTTTGACTGGTTTGATGCAATCCTCCGTCCCTTCCTATCTTCCGCTAACATCTTCATATCAACATACCACTTACACCCTACGTACTCAATTATCTGCTTCATACAGTATATTCTAATCTCTGTCTTCCTCTGCACTAACAAATTAACCAATCCAGCATGTCTGGAAATATGGCCCAGAATCCTGACTTTTCTTTCTGTAAGACTCATCTTTTCAAACATCTTTTCTCATCCCTCATTTCCAAAATTCGTTCATTTACTGCTTCATATGCGTACCTATTTTTCAGCTTCCTCCTATAGCACCACATTTCAAATGCTTCAATTTTCAACCTTTTGTAAAGTTCTTTCTATGTCCTAGATCAATATTTGAAACTAAAAGAGTCCTATTTTCATGAAGGCTCTTTGTGCTATTGTTACTCTGCTTTTAAGATAATTTCTGCTTAGGCCATCACTTGTAATTTTACTTCCCAAGTAGCAGATTTAAGTTACTTCTTCTATCACATCCGTTCCTATTTTTATATTTAACCTACTATTATTGGTCTCATTTGTCTTACATTAAATCAGTTTGGCTTGTTTTGATTTACATTTAGTAAAAAATATTCCATCATTGTTCTGTTCATGCCATTCAGTATTTTCTCAATATCTTCAGCCTGTTCTGCTATCAAAAGGATGCCATCAGCAACTCGTAGCAGAGTGATTAGTACCTCGAGATGAATATGAGCAACCAACTGGCAGCATGATTTTTGGAATACTACACTGAAACAGCACAAGATGGACCATGAAGAGACTTCGATGATTTTCTGGCCAAGAGAACCCAGATAATTCGCACGCGGTATTTTGGCTGAAGCAATTTTGTTTTGTTGCGTGGAGCTTTCACTGTGGACCGCTGCTGCGTGGAGGTCAGGCTCTGTTTGACAACGGAGATGGTCGCTCAAACAGAGCGCATCTCGCGGAAACCGCAGCCAGACCTCGAGACGGGTTGCAGAACTACTGGCGCCAAGCTGCAGACCCCAACGGCTTCACTCAGAAGCTGTATGTTGCTTTACGTCTCGTCGAAGTCGAGGGAAAGGAGGGCAAGGAACGGGAAAGAATTTGGTCACGGCCTTTTGAAGTAACCATCACGGCATTAGTCTGGAGTGATTTAGGGAAACCATTGAAAACCCAAATATGGATGGCTGACGAGGATTCGAACACACGTCCTCATGAATGCGAGGCCAGAAGCGTGCTCACACTCCCACAACCCCACCGAGTTAGGAGGGCAAATTTGCTCTCCAACCTAATATTCGGGAGGACGGGTATCAAATCCCGTCCGGCCATCCTGTCTGGAGGTTTTCCGTGGGTTTCCTCAGTCACTTCAGGCGAATGCCGGGATGGTTCCCTACAAGACCACGGCCGACTTCTATCCCCTTCATTCCCCTTTAGGTTAAGTCGGGCAGAAAAGTGTCCCCGAGACCCTCCAGCAGCCCATCTTCCTGGGCGGAATGAAACCTTTGGTATAATGAAACTGTACTTAAGCAATGAAAATAAGGAAGAACTAGGAGACCGGTGCGAAAATTACGTCAATGCTACACGATGAATAGCGAGGTTATTGTTTTTGTAGTAATATGGAAGTAGAACCGGCTCATTTGTAACAATCGTTTATTTGTCGATTGAAATAGGTTGATAAGCTTTTTGGTTAGTGACTAACTCTTGCCTTTCAAACCAATCGTCAATTTGTGATTTTCCTTACTCACTTCTTCTTCCACAAGTTGCTGACTTGGTCGCCATGGCATTTTAACTTTGCCCAAATGTTGCTGAATCCAGTAGCTCTTCAAAATACAACACACGATTCGCTTTTGAATTAATATTGATTTTTCCGTGATCTCTAGGATAACATTAGGCACCAGACTTCTCCAAAAACACTAAAGCGCACACATACAAATATTCCACCAATTAGTCACTCTGACAATGGCTAGTTTTCAAGTAACTACTCGCCTCTGCCACTTGTTTATGTAGACGGTACATAAAATTCCAGAATAACACGGAAAAAGCCGCACGATGTTTCTCGAACGGCAAAAATACAGTCAAAAATCAAAACCACATTAAACAATCAGAATTAATAGAAAAATTATCACAATCATCATAAACACACGGAAATGAAATTTAAAGATATTTACACCCAAAATTATCAACAGAAATCAGTCCAAATCATTCAGCATTGCCCTCTAAACATCGTGCACACCTCAACATTTATAATTACAAACTTTTAATAAATGTTTCATGCATAATACAGTCCTTGAACATATTACGTAGTATTTACATAGTTTCTCTCCTTGAAACTATGTTCTTTTACACAAATTCCCAATTAATAACACGAAAAATATACAAAACCATTATTAATCAACTCCCAGCTTACTATACATAATTCGTACAATTAGAAATTATGAATGTCCCCCTAATATAAACAAATATATCCAAAAAGCTCGTTACTCTAGAAAACAATTTTTTTCCAATATCTCTATTATATTTGGTGCTGTTGTTTAGCGGGAATGCGATCACCAGCGAGCCTAGCGCGTTGGCTCTGAACTATTTCATTTTGTAGCAACAATTGTTTATTTTTCAATGAAATATCTAATGGTAATCCGATCATGATCCTTGCGAAAATTTCAATATCTTGTGCTGCTATCTAGTGACAATGTGATCATTCCTTATCGACGCCAGAGAAGTCTAGGGGCTTGGCTCTGAACTATCCATACCCATTACCTTGATTGTTCATAATTTTGCTATTCACTGGTTGAATTCCGAAAAATTCCTTTCATAATTGCCAAAGCGGAGAACTTAATCTTTAAAATGATTTTTCATTTATCGATTTTCGTTAGCTTGTAGAGACGAAGATTGGTCGTCACCAAAATTTATTTTCGAAATAATACACTCCTGGAAATTGAAATAAGAACACATTGACGCCGGTGTGTAAGACCCACCATACTTGCTCCGGACACTACGAGAGGGCTGTACAAGCAATGATCAAACGCACGGCACAGCGGACACACCAGGAACAGCAGTGTTGACCGTCGAAGGGCGCTAGCTGCGCAGCGGTTGGGCACCGCCGCAGTCAGTGTCAGCCAGTTTGCCGTGGCATACGGAGCTCCATCTCAGTCTTTAACACTGGTAGCATGCCGCGACAGCGTGTACGTGAACCGTATGTGCAGTTGACGGACTTTGAGCGAGGGCGTATAGTAGGCATGCGGGAGGCCGGGTGGACGTACAGCCGAATTGCTCAACATGTGGGGCGCGAGGTCTCCACAGTACATCGATGTTGTCGCCAGTGGTCGGCGGAAGGTACACGTGCCCGTCGACCTGGGTCCGGACAGCAGCGACGCACGGACGTACGCCAAGACCGTCGCATCCTACGCAGTGCCGTAGGGGACCGCACCGCCACTTCCCGGCAAATTAGGGACACTGTTGCTCCTGGGGTATCAGAGAGGACCATTCGCAACCGTCTCCATGAAGCTGGGCTACGGTCCATCGCACCGTTAGGTCGTCTTCCGCTCACAGCCCCAACATCGTGCAGCCCGCCTCCAGTGGTGTCGCGACAGGCGTGTATGGAGGGACGAATGGAGACATGTCGTCTTCAGTGATGAGAGTCGCTTCTGCCTTGGTGCCAATATGCGTGTTTGGCGCCGTGCAGGTGAGCGCCACAATCAGGACTGCATACGACCGAGGCACACAGGGCCAACACCCGGCATCATGGTGTGGGGAGCGATCTCCTACACTGGCCGTACACCCCTGGTGATCGTCGAGGGGACACTGAACAGTGCACGGTACGCTCAAACCGTCATCGAACCCATCGTTCTACCATTCCTAGACCGGCAAGGGAACATGCTGTTCCAACAGGACAAAGCACGTCCACTGTATCCCGTGCCACCCTACGTGCTCTAGAAGGTGTAAGTCAACTACCCTGGCCAACGAGATCTCCGGATCTGTCCCCCCCTTGAGCATGTTTGGGACTGGATGAAACGTCGTCTCACGCGGTCTGCACGTCCAGCACGAACGGTGGTCCAGCTGAGGCGCCAGGTGGGAAATGGCTTGGCATGCCGTTCCACAGGACTACATCCAGCACCTCTACGATCGTCTCCATGGGAGAATTGCAGCCTGCATTGCTGCGAAAGGAGGATATACACGGTACTAGTACCGACATTGTGCATGCTCTGTTGCCTGTGTCTATGTGCCTATGGTTCTGTCTGTGTGATCATGTGTTGTATCTGACCCCAGGAATGTGTATATAAAGTTTCCCATGAATTCACGGTGTTCTTATTTCAATTTCCAGGATTGTATAAATGATTTATGTTGCAGATCTGGATGTGTACACCTCTTTCCCCTTGCCATAAACCTCACCACCAACATGAATATGGTTAATCACCGAAATATTTAAAGTGTGTTAGTGTTTTGTGTTCTTTCTGGCTCCTCCATCTTCATGTCTGGTAAGTAACGTGTTGTTTTCACAATTCTTCCTTATTTTTATTTAATTCATTTGAGCGGTCTAGTGACTGGTGAAAGCGTCAGACTGGACATCAAAATGTCCTCAGATCGATTTTCGGTCATGGCAGGGATTACAAAGTTCCTTAACCCAACCTGACACACTGTCATAACCGCAGTAACTCCACGAAACAAATCGAAAATACGGAATAAAATTTTCTCGTATCCCTCTTAGTTTTCGAGATTACTTATAGTTCATTGCGCTTTTGGTGACTATTTTCTTCTAGTACAGACCGAATTTCAACCCAACCACAACAGCTAGTAAGAAAACAAAACACCTATTGTGCATGTCCAACATGTAGTTCCTTATGGCTTTGGATATTTTTTTTTTCTGGTCCAGGCATCTCAATTTTTCAGATACGATATCGCGAGAAATAAGCGAGAAATCTAAAAAAATTATTCCTCGCCTTCGATTTGTCGAGTTTCAAACGAATTAATCATCAAATTCGGATTTGGGGAAATTTTTCTTCTGGTACTGGTAGCATCTCAACCTAATCGCCTCAATTTTGAGATACATTTCGAGAACTAAGAAAGATATCAAAAAAAATATTATTAGCTTTCGATTTGCCTCGTCGAGTTACATCCATCATCAAATTTTGGCGCCACGGTTATCGCAGAATCCCTCCAGACCTTCACTTCTGGCACAGCTTGCTGTGTAATAAGGACGACGCCAAAACGCTTCAGTGATTCGGATTCCTCTTTAAGCCGTAGGTCTTCTTTACGATATAGGATTACCGTGTTTGGATTGCTAGCCACGACAAGGAAGCATTGCGCGGCGAATCGAAAATTTATCTGGCGTCCGAACATTTCTTCGGGATCTCCTGCCCAACAGGGCACTACGATGATTTGAATTTTATTTAATTTTCTTACACATTTTACCCTTTCTTGTACTGTACCCTCCTACTATTGCCTCTACGATTCTTAATTTTAAATATCTTAAATATTTTTAGTAAATTATTCATCAATTCCCTAGGTAGTTTATTGTAATTCCAGAATCCCTTGGCTACAAAAGTAAATCTTCCAACACCGTTGTGCCTGAAATCGAGTGCCATCTTGTGGCCATGGTCGTCTTTTCCCTTCCATGTACTTGTCCAAATTCTTACACCAATATGTTTCCACGCCTCATCATTTATATACGTCTCGCACACTACCCGCACTATCTTCACTCTCCTCCTGTATTCCATCTCCTATATCATACCAGTCACTGATTGCGTTCGAAACTAGAGTCCTTTGTTTGCACCCCCTCCAGCTCCTGTATTTGAAACTCAAAATGTGGATGCCATACTACACCACCATGTTCTAGCAATGCTCTAAACTAAGTTATCACTACTCTGATACATTATCACATATCTCTATCTGGTAAATGAAGGATTTTTTAATCTTTTCCTACCACCTGCGCAACGTGTCCTGCGCAGTTGAGTTTATTATCAAATGTTATTGCAAAGCATTTACATTAAATCTTAAATAAGTGGTTTATTCCTCACCTCATAATTATAATATAATTTAGTTTTTTATATGTGTACCTAATAAGCTGACTCTTCTTTTGCACTTATCTTCATCTGATGTGACTTATCCAGCTAACTATCCTATCCAGGTCACCCTGGAGCTGTTCTCAATCTTCTACCATTTTGATCCTATTACATAACATCTTGTCATCAGCAAACTACCAAACTTCTCGCAGTAAACCATCAACACGATCATTCATTAGAATAACGAATAGCGATGGATCCAATATACTATCCTGTGGAACTCCCATTTTCGCTTTCACATTTTTTGATATTGCATTTCTACACTAACTTTTTCATTTCATCATTTTAAGAATTCTTCTGTCCAGATTTTTTTTTTTCTTTTTGACAATTTTATGTCGTTCATAATGGCAGTAATGTTAGAAGGCGTGATCTACTTGATCCCATTCCAGCACTTCCAATATTGTAAAGTGCAGTGGGGCGAACCCCTCTCTTGCCAAGGAAGACGCTCCGATTTCTCTATTCAGCTGGCAAAATGCCGCACTGTATTCCACGCAAAAAGCAGCAGTGGTTACCAAGTTAGTGAAGATAACATTAGCCTTTAGGCATTCCCAATCACAAATTTCAAGGATATATGACGAAAGAAGTTATGTTGTAAATAAACACTCAAGATTTTTCTGATACAAAAATGGCTTATCAACGACAGAAACAAAAACAAAATCAGCTATAAACACACGAGAAATCAAATAAAAATAAAACATGTATTCCTTACAATATACGTAGTTTTCCGAACATTATTTCAACGTATTATTCTCCTTTTTCATATATCCAAATGGGAAAAATTAGTGTTTTTAGATCTGAAATGTGTTCCCTGTTGTCTCAGTTGGCTGCGGCGCCGTGATGGTGTCCGGCGTTGACCTGGGGTTAACAGGTTCCAGTCCTGGTGGTAGACTTGGCCGACAGGGTAAAAGAGCTTGTGGTCAGCAATTCACAATCATCAGATTGTGCACCAAAGTCCTGGGTTAAACCTCTGCAGTGCGTATGGAGTGAGGGCATACGACACTGTTGATGGGGATTCGTCCATCGGGTGTTGGAAGTTAGCCTAGCCGCCCTTGGATCTGCTTCGGAACAGTAGGCCTGAATGGGCCGGCACCGGGTTTATCTCTCTTTCATCTCTTAATCACACTTATAAACAACACTCTACACTAAACACGCACACTCACAAGCACTATCGCACTGGGGAAGGCAACGGGAAACCACAGCTGTCCATCTTTCCAAACTTTCCTATTGGAGTGAAAATATCGCCCATGGTAAGCGTCTCCGCCCGGACAATGGAATGGCTTGCATGGAATATGAAGAGATTTGATTTGATGATTTTATATATCGTGATGGCATTTTCACTATTTTTAGTATGCCTATGTGCCGTTTATTTGAAAACACAAGTATCGACGGTCAGATAAGCTCAGCGAAAAGTGTTTCACTTAGGATTAAAATATTCCTGCTTGGAATCGTGATCTTGGTGAGGCTGTCCATACACTTTTAATCATGCGGTTTGTATCTGCCAAAGCTTGCTTTGTATGTATGCTTTTCATGATTTGGATCACGCGTGAAGTTTCAGGTCTTCTTTTCGAGACAGGAGTTGGTGAGCGGTAAAACATTGGATTGCATTTGCAGGAGGTGAGTTCCAATCCCCGTCCAACCATCCAGATTTCGGTTTTCCATGGTTACCCAAAATCACTCCAGGCGAATGCCTGGATGGTTCCTTCAAAAGACCGTGTTCGAATCCATTCTGTTTCATTGCCCACAGAGATTTCCGCCAGCTTGGTTTCTAGACTCCAAAAAATCCCTCACCCAACCGTTATAAGAATAATTGCTCGTATAATAGTAACGTTTGTTAGTCCGGCACCGAAGGCCGTCATAATTACCGTCACACTGACACAGTGAGCAAGTTAAGCCTTTTATTTGTAATGATTTTAATAAATCGACGAACTTTCGTGTAAATTATTTTATTATTTCCTGAATAGCTTGACGTTTTCGGCTTTGTAAAAAAACATCCACAAATGTCTAACGGAATCTGTCAGAGAAGTGGTTTTGATCTTATGAGCAATTATTTAGCAACATGATGATTTTCAGCATTCAGTTATATAGTTTGAGGAATATGATTACTTTATTTAACTACTTGTAATAAGACATCTTAAATACGGTGTGGTGGACCTCCCACTCCCAACGGACTGTTGACAGTATCTTGTGGCTTCCGGCCATGCGCTCGGAACGGTCTCCGGAGCTCTTGCAATGGGTAGTTAGAGTACACAGATGGCAGTGCACGAAGGCAGTTGCCTGTGAAAGTTTGTCATCATTATACGCGCAGAATGTAATGTCATATAGTATATGCGAAAAGAATAAATTTGAGGTACCTCAACATACAACTTACAACCTACGTCCTCAATTATGTGATTCATATATTATAATCTCTGTCTACCTCTACAGTTCTTACCTTCGACTGCTCGCTCCACTAACAAATTAAACAATCCCCCGTGTCTCAAAATATGACCTACATTCTGTCTTTCTTAAGTCTCTTCTTTAAACCATCATTTCCAAAACACGTTCATTTGTACTTTATCTTTTCACAAAATTCTACAATCTGCTTCATCGTCATTTCTTTCTCCTAGACCAAAACTTCCCACATTATTCCCCTCTTTTCGTTCTCCCGCTATCGCATTTCAGTCATCCATGATTATAAGACTTTCTTTTCCCCTTCACATATTTGATTAATCCTTCAATTTCGGCGTATATAATCTTCCTGTGCCGTTGGCGTATACATTTTTACTAACGTGATTGGGACGGGCTTAGTTTCTAGCCTCATCAAAATAATCCTGTCAATAAACTGTTTCATAATAACTCACCCGTTTCCATACTCTCTTATTCATTACAAAACCTACACCAGTGACTCTATTGACAGTTTGTGTGCCTAATTATCCTGTGTTCCCCAGACCAGAAATCCTGTGCATCCTTCCAGTTACTCTCACTAATCCCGACGACATCTAACTTAAGTTGTTCCATCTCCCTTTTTAAGTTTTCTGACCTACCTGCCCTATTCAGACTTCTAACATTCCACGCTCCGACTCGTAGAATGCTTCCTATTCATTTTGATGACTACTCCCTGAGTAGTCCCCACCCGGAGATCCGACTGGGGGACTATTTTACCCAGGAAGAAGCCGTTATGTTATATATATTTTGGAAGAATTACATAACCTGGGATAACCTTCGAGTCTTTAATGCAGTGTCTTCCCGTTACCCTCTAAATCACCGTTGCCGTTGATCATTACTGATTCATCCGTCTTTAGGTGCTGTTTCCAAATATAAGGGCAACAAGGTGTCCGAGATCGTTCCCCGGTCTTCAGGATGTCGTTGGCAAGCAAGCGGGTGACTCCTTACACCGGGAATCTTTCAGTCGCCACAGTCTCATCCGTGCTAACGGGGTGCAGCACGTGAAGGATAGGTTGACATTTGATTCGAAGAGCCCGAACTTATGAGTAAGCAGAGAGCAGCTCGTGTTACTTGAATGTTCTTGTAAACATTTAGAACTAATCCCTTCCTCATATTTCTGTATCGAATCAGCCTAAAAACTGTTAAGCACAGGTCGGTGGTTTGTCAGACGAAGTAATGAATAAAACAGTTATACTAGGCTAATAGAGAAATCACGAGAAATCATACCACCTCGTAAGAAACTTTTTCACAATTAATTGAGCAGATGCACTTGCATTTGGCGACCTAAGGAAAGAAGGGACAACAATTTAATTGAACAAGCAAGGAAACATTCCGACATTGCTCAGCGTAAAAAGAGATAGTGCTATGTTGTGTTATGACCTTATGATAGTAGCTCTAAAAATTTAATCGTAGAAGTAATGAAACAATCCGACTCTCGCAAAAATTCTGATTAATACACCAATTTTACTATCTTTTTCGGCCCTTTTCAATCATGAACTGAGGAGGCCTCTTGGAGACATGAGTACTGATCATCGTGAATCTCTGAGGTTGTGACGCGTAGTTGCCACGCCTGCTTCAGTGGTGGATTGGTGAACTCGTAAATTGCTCATTTCCCTAGGCACTGTGTAACAGCCCTCAAACCTAAACATAAATGGAATTGTATTTTATGAAGCATTTGTATGTAGTAAGCTAGAGTTTGGTTGAATATGATCTTGTACGTTTGTTTTACAATTTACTGTAAATCAATGTATACTGGTATAGACTTAGTTTTTATGAAAAGAAATTATTCAGAGGCCATTTAATATGTCTAAGGACAGAATTGTACAAGAAAATTGTTTAAATGTTTGTAATTGTAGGTATTAAGGCAAGTTACTATGTCTAAAGGACAATTTGCTACAGTTTAAAATGATTTCTGTGAATAATTTTGTGTTTAAGTATCTTTACTTTCCATTTCTGACCATTTTGTAATTATTATAAATGATTATGTATTAATTCCGATTGTTTTTAATATGTTTCAAATGTTAATGTTCGTGAAATATCTGTCTGAATCCTTTGTCAATGTTCTAGAAATTTCGATAGAGCTTAAATAAAGTGAACATCCGAGACAGAGAGACAGTTTTTACAGGCTCAATTTAGGTTGTATCGTCTGTTGAAGAAGTGTCTGCAATCGCTGGATTGTATGTATGCATGTAACCAATATCTTTGACGTCGTGCTTATGAAAATAAAAACAAGTTTAAATTGAACTGTATGGTAGACTGGTTATTTATCATATTAAACAAACAACAAACCACCTAACAACTGTTTCCAATGTCTGAGTTCTTTTAGTATATTTATCATCATTCTGGATGACCTATGTTTCGCAAGTCTTAACAGTTGTCATTAATTCATCAATAAATTATTTTTCATCCCAAATTCATCATATAAAGAACACATTCATAAAGAATTTCAGTCATTTCACAGCAGACGCAGAACAGAACACGTACAGCTATTTACACATAACCTATCACATCCAGAGATTCATTACTTGAGAAGACTTGCACTTCTGTTCTTAATCACAACTGCGCTTCTTGTCCAGCATTTTCCACTATCTGTTAAATTTACGACTACATGCGAAATTTCTAACAACGTGAGTACAAATGTATGCTATTTTATAAGAACCTGCTTAATACAGTAATAAGACACGAATATAACAGTCAAGAAATATGTCTACTTGCGATCTCCACAAAATTCATCAACATCATTTTAAAAAGAAAGATTTAAAAAAATCTTTCTGTTATCTGGTCCATATACCCTGTTTCTTCTAACAATTGCATTGCTCTGAAATAAACTAATTGTAAATCTTACGTTGAACGTTTCATATGGTGAATTATTATTAATTTACAAATTGGTTTATTGATTAATTGGTGGTTTCTTTTCTCCTGAAAATTCAAGTAACTGTGGCGGTACTTGTAATTGTACAGTGTGTATGGATGGCTGACACCTGGCTTCTATGTGATTTTCCCCGCGGTGCCCTATTACTTGAGCCGAATGTCTACATCTATCTTCGTGTTTCTTCTGCTCTTGCACTCTTGTTCTTCGGACCGGTCCTCTACTTCTCTTGCACTATCATCAACTACTAAATATACATGAGCATCGAGGGTTGAGGTTGCATCTATGAGAAGGAGTGGACAGCTAAGGATTACTTGAATCAAACAATCTATACGGGAATCCTCGCTTAGTTCGTACTAAACCGTACACCAACTACAGGTGATGATGTACAGGATAGAGAGGTATTCCGTAACCCGTGCTACTGAACATGGGGATGAGACTACAGTATACAACTAACAGAGAATGGTAAGGTTGGCGCAGAGACTAACTATTCCGAGGCACAGCTGATAACTTGTTGCCCGACAGTGAGGAAGTGAGAGTGATCAATATATTCTAGCTTGTTGGTAACGTGTAACTTGCAACCTGAAATGTCGATCGGCAGAAAGTCGAACGAACTGGCTGCTGTGAATCCTAACAAACTTACACGAATTTAATATTAAAATTTTAAACTAATTGACGTCCCGTTACATAACTGTTACCTAATGATCTAACCAAAACGCCATCAGCATGGGTATTAATGATCTTCACTGTTAGGAATCTGATAATATTTCAACTCACATGTATGAAAACTTATACGAGCTTTGTCCACTTCATTCGCAAACATGAAATACAATCATTCCTATCTGTGCGGTGTTTGCAAGAGGTTGCAGCTTCATATCCTATCATCTAAAAAATCATAAGAATATATCTGCGTGTTTTGACGGTTATTAAGCTGTGTAATGAGGAATAACTTTCACTTTCTCTACTAACCGTAGTAAAAAACACTAGTGTGATGAAACAAAGGAGAGAGTTAGTTTACTAACTGATGGGAAGTGCTTGTCAAACTGCATTTCGTTCCCACTTCCACCTCTACACCTGAGGCTTGTTTCCGTCCAACTTTCATTCTGTTAACTTAATGTATGCAGCAAAGCAGCTCTTTGAACTTTCCGTTAGTATCTTACACAGTTAGCAATACATCTTAACTTTCTTCCGCTCCTTCTAGCAGATCACAAGATATCAAGAGTTCATAATTCTCCACCTTTCATTTGGTAAACAATACCAAGACGTCCACATATGAAATCTGCAATGCTAATGATTAAAAAGTAATTATCGCAGAATGAAACTCTATTAAAAGACTCCACTACATTTTTTATTTTCTCGATACCGTAACGCAAGAGATTTTGCTATAAACTAGCTCCTAAGCTCGTCAGAAATGACGAGGGGAAGGGCGTATTCTGACAAATCATCTATTCCCATTTTTATTAACTAAATAGAATTGTTATTACATAATACGGTAACCATGATTTCGTAATGTTATTCATATTTCGATTTTAGTTTACATCACGATACAGTTGGAACTACTTACATGGCTCTAAGATAACAACGTCAGTAATATTTCGTCACTAAAATCTTAACAACTTACGTTATTCCGCGTAATATCAGTTTTAATTCTGGTCCAGGGTGCATAGATCGAGATAAAGAACTACTTTCATCTAAATGCAGTAATGTTATTAGTAACATGCCGCTCTTGAAAATAACTTAAGTAATTTTATTATAAATAAATAACTTAAATTGCTATTTCCTTCTGCTGAAACGTCAAATGCCAGTTGTCATTCTGGCTCAGGGTAAATTTTAACGTAATAAAATTTCCACTAATATTGCTGCGAAAATTAAAGCTTTTGTCTTTCATACATGGACAAAGAAATTAACAAAAACATCTACATCGAACGACTATAAATAAATGAAAAGGAGCTAATAGTTAATATGCTAATTTTAACGCAAAACATACTTTTATTAAATAACGCGCAGAAGGGGGTATCCATTAATTACGTGAAGTGATTTTTCTGAAATCCGGGCCCCCTCTGCGGTGAAGTGAGAACTCGAGAGATACCCTGAACCCCTCCCCCCTTGCTGGAAACCTCGTGATTTTGTAGAGTTTTTAGCTCTCCGACCCCCTAACGTAGTCGCAAGTAGTTGCAAACTTTTTTTTAGTTCCACTGTGCTTAAAAAGATGTCGATATCCCATTGGTGAGATTTCGCCGGATCCCCCTTCCCCATTTCACCTCACGTAATTAATGGACGCCCCCTAACCTCAATTTAGTAGTACCATCTTTGGCCGTTGTTAGTTCGGTAACGAACGCCGGGAGCATGACGTTAGCGTTTCAGACACACTGCTAAGCCTTTTATTAGTGTTGAAAATAAAGCAGAAAGTTATCTCTCACTTGTGTTTGTTCAACACCAAGCAAATTCTGACATTTGGTATTACTAATGTATAACAAAAATTATTTTTCATTACACACGAGAATAAGAGGATGTGGTTGATTACTGAAGCTTTATGAATCTTGATAACTGTAAAATACACCTCAAAATCTGTACATTACAGGCCTCTATATTCAATACTAGCAGAGTTTCCGGCGTTGCCCGGTGTAGATTTTCCCACACAGTAGTTTAAGTTCATAAAAGAAGTCAGTTTTCTACGCTCGTGAATCAAATTTCAAGTCAATCGTTCTATTTTCTGTACGTATTTGAACGACTAACCCCCGGTGTACCTGAAGGGGTTGATTTATTCTTGCAGTATTTTTAACCATCCTATCACGAACATGTGTACCAAGTTTCATCAAAATAACCATAGTGATTCGTGCAGTAATAGAAACATTTATTTTTTTCAGGAAATGTGGAAAAGACAGAATCGTTTAGCAATAAATTTTAAAAATTCCGAAGATGCCAACACTAAAGGTTTTAAACAGTTTACTTTCATGTTCAAACCCATCAGATATCATTACTTACTATCAACAGCAAATATAATTTCACTTCCAAACATCAGAGATTGTAGCTGTGTGGCCTGTGATGGTAAGAAGCAAAATAGATCTCCAAAGACTTTTTCTATGATGTTATTAAAATTAATTTACGTTTTTCCACTTTACGTAGTTTCCTCTTCACATTCAATACGGCCATCTGTGGGGTTTAAAGACTAAAAACCTAAATTTAAGGAAGAAAACGTTACAGGCGATAATATGGCTGTTATTTTTTACGAAGTTTGATGCATGTATATAGATGGTATTTCATCTTTGGTGTTTCTCGCTATACATTCAGATTTTCACTTACTGTTCTGGTGATATGTTACATTGAAGTATAAGACATACCAAACGATTCAATCGAGAGTCTAATCTTTAAAACGGTGAAAATACCATCGAAATCTACGCAGTGGTTTTTTACTTTTTCTGGAACCAATATACACGGTTTTCGTTTCATAGATATAGATTTCCCAATAGTAATAGATTGATTACGGACGATTTGATTGCTGCGACTTTTTATTTTTACTACGGACGATCTGAAATAAGTTATGATTTAATGAAGTCTTGAAGAATACAAGAATCTCAATGAAAATTCACAGACATTAAATTGTAAGCAGGCGTGTGAAATGATAAAGCTGTCAGAAACTTACATTAATAGAAGGAAATAAATAGTGACCGCAACAAGTGAAATGGAATTATGTATCACATGTTACGGGGGTATAAATATTTTGAGACAGTTGTAAGAATCTTACGTCACGCCTATATATTTTAACACAATCAGTAACTGATTCGTCGACATCTGCGCATGAACTATGAGGTTAGCAGCGTCCTAGAACGCATACAGAGACTAGGTAACAGAATACCTCCTGACTTGATTTTTTCATTGACAGTGTTGCTGTTTTCAAGCGAGCACTCATACGTGAGTGGAGTTAGCAATGATGGATTTACCATAGTAAAATTACTGTCTCTTATTTCCAGTAATAATTTTTATTTTTCTGTAGTTGTATGTTGAGTCTTATTATTAGTTTTTGAATATTTAATAATTTTCTCTTCTGTAGTTATTTTTCTAGTTTCAGCAATATTATCCTGTACTTGCTTCTTTCTGTCATCCTCTTGTTTTCACTGTAACTAATTGTTCATAAATAGTGATAATTGTGTTTACTAAATAGCTATCATAACATATATTAATATAAAATGGTTTTTTCGTTGGAATAAATAAATAAAATGATAAACGAGTTGGGATGGAATTTATTGAAAGACAGGAGGAGGGGGAAGAGATTCATGTGATTATACAAGTCATGTATTAGTGATGAGGAATGGAGAGATATTGGGGGAAGAATTAAAAGAGGTACAAGGAAGGGAAAAGATGACCATGACCACAAGCTGGCATTCGATTTCAAGCAAAAAGGTAAGGAAATTTTTTTTTTTTTTGTCGTAGGCAAGGGGGTCGGGGATTGGAATAAAACACCAAGGGAACTGATGTATTATTTACCAAATTAACGTTCATAGAAGGCAAAAGTAGGAGGGTACAAAAAGGAGAAAAAAATTAGTTTGTAAGGAAATTGCCAACGGAACGTATCTTCCACTGCAATTAAATTATATTCAATTAAACTAATCGAGTTGAAATTTGGTTAAATACCTAAAGATCGGTGGAATCTAGGAGAAAACTGTAATTGTATTCATTCTACTTGGTTCTGGAAAACGATTTAAACAGATAGCTGATAAATTTCCCAAACGTGATTGTTACGGAAATACAAAATGGTTTAATCTTTCTTTGTAGTTCTAGAGATACTTACGTGCCTTCAGTAGAAAACATCTCGTCACTCACCAGGGTCGAAGCGGTGCCCCTCCGCTGATGAAGCCAGCATGTGGAGAAATTCGGCGCGAACTTTCCTCGTCTACAAGTGCCATATGGCGCTACTTTCGCGTGTCGTCTCGTCTGTTCGGGAAAGTGAAAAATGCTGCCTCATTCTGAAATGATTACAGCAGGCTAGTTGTTGAACACGCTGTACAACAAGAGACGGTGTTCTACTAGATGGGCTCTGTGGCGAAAGATTTGTTTGGTCATAAATACACCAGCTATGTCTCTGTCAAGTATGACTATGTCTTGATTTATGACTTATCCGCAAAGTAACTGCAACAGCATGCAGATGAAAGATCTCTCCACTACGGGGAAAAGTTGTACCGATTTTTGCTTATGGCTTTACGCCTCGTCAACGTAAAGGTCATTAAAGGCGGGAAAGGACTAGGGACAAGGAACGGGAAGGGATGCAGCCATGGCCCTTTGAAGGAAACGACCCGGCATTCATCTAGAGTGTTCTGGCCTCGCATTCTGGACGACGCGGGTTCGAATCCCCGTCCGGGCATCCAGATTTGGGTTTTTTATGGTTTCCCCAAATCACTCCAGGCGAATGCCGCGATGCTTCCTTCAAAAAGGCCATGGCCGAATTCCTTCCCGTTCCTTGTCCCCTGTCCCATCCCGCCTCTAATGACCATAGCCGTCGACGAGGCGTAAAGCAATAAGTAAAAAAAAATCGTCTAGAGTAATTTGGAGAAACCATGGAAAACCCAAATCTGAATGCCCGAATGGGGATTCGAACCTGCGTCCTCCCGAATGCGATGCCAGAGCGTTGTCACTCATCGAACACGCTTGGTGAAAAGCAATAGAAATACGTCACCTAATCAAAAAGCACAGTTTTCACAAAACTGAAATTTTCTTTCTACAATCGTCTAGAAAGATACTTGAAACTATTTCAAACTTTCTCGTTCAGTAACTAGGCACTGCTATCTTCCCCCTCTTCAACACCTTTCCTCTACATTTTGGGTCCGGCTGTCTTCGATCAGTTTTACTCATCGTTGTCTTGGTAAAATTTGAAGCTGTCGCCAAGCATTGTATACCTACTGTCAGATCGTATTAAGTGGGGAGGGGGGGGGGAGAGCGAAGTGTTGCCATCTGTCTGTGAAATGTGTAACTATGTTCTGTGTGCTATAACTGTATTTTTTGCTTGAGAAATGTGTAGTTTGTGAGGTGGGTATTGGGAACCGGCCGGCATTCTCCTAAACGACTTTGAAAAACCGCCTAAAAACCGCAGTCAGGACTGAGCCACTCTGCCTGGTAGTAACATACCAGTACTATGATGCATGTTAATTTTTATGCGCAATCAGATAAACGGTAATATTAATCTGAAATGAGTCAGATTCGTCAAAAACCAAGTTTTTAAGAGGGAAATGCTTAATTCGAGATCTAGCGATATTTCATATCTGTCTTATTCGTTAAAAATTTTTTAAAAAAACGGTTCGTATATGTTGGGGAAAAAGTTTGTCTGTTAACTCTCGGGTAATTTATTGTATTGTCCGTTCATTGCAGATGTTATAATAATATTTTCGTATGGCCTTTATGCGTGGTGACAGGGTTACTATGGGCTGAACATTCCGCCCCTGTCGTAGCCGCCTTAACATAACCCGGTAGTGCTACCAGGTCAAGGGACCTATAGCTAAACATGGAATCGAAACCACACAAGCTTTCTGGCGTACTTCACATTGCGCAACAGGCCGTATCAGAGGCGAATGTCAGGTTAAGGGCCTATGAATATCCCCGCCAAGACAGAGATTCTAACCTGTGTCCTCCCGAATTGTGAGGTCAGATAGTTACCAATCACCCGCCACTTTAGTTACAAATTATTTGTGGTTTCTTATTCTGAATGTCATGAACGTCTGAAACAAATTGATTTCTCTTTGAAAAGACACACACGCAAAAACAAAATTAGGAGATTATAATAACGAATTTATTCAGTTAAAAAAATATTTTCCTTTTTGATGAACACTTTGGAGAATGAACAGAACTGTATGTATTTTTGTTATGGACTGTGTATTATAGTGTTGCCTGAAACATTGGTTGGGCGCTTAAATCTACACGTATACTGATCAGCCAAAACATTATGACCACCTGTTTATTAGTGTGTCTTTGGAGCGCAATTCGGCAGAATTGATTCGTACCAGTAAAGTCCTTGTTAGTTTTCTGGGGTTGTCTGCCACCAGATGTCTACCCACAGATCACGCTATTCCCTTAAATTACCGGCCGGTGGGAACGAGCATCTGGGAAACGGCGAGGCTGGTCGGCTGTTCGAGTGCTACTGTAGTGAGCATCCATGCAGAGTGGTTGAAGGACGGTGAAACCACGAATAGGCGACAAGGTGGTGGACGTCCACGCCTCATCACAGAACGTAAAGGTCGGAGGCTTGCCCGCTCGGCAAAGCGGTATAGGCAGCGATCTGTGACAGATCTGACAGCAGATTGTGCTCCGAAACACTTGTTCCTGTACCAGCATTGTACTCTGCTGTGAGATCTGTTAGACCAGCCTCGCCGTTTCCAAGATGCTCGTTCCCAGATGCCGGGCCATAACCATCCTTCCTTTCTCACCTATGTGTGTGTATTTAGTTATTTGTCACGCGTATCGTCGCTGGAATGACTCTCCATGCGTCTTTGTTCTACTTATATACCTTCTTTACCTCATGACTAAGCCCCGGATTCTTAGGTTCGAACCTATTTTGTTCCCAACCTAATATCACCGAAATTTTAACTTTCTCTTACGTCTACTGTATGAACTAATAATATTCATAAATTTAATAGGACCTAAAATAACCTAATATTTATGTTATGACCTAAAATGACCTAATTCGGTTTTTAGAACCTAAAATGACCTAATTCGATGTACTGATCCAGTTCGACTGTAGTTTTGTTACTTAAACAAATGTCCAACCAATGGGTACGGGTCCTGGAATACGCCATGGGCTCGAACCCAACCGTCGGCTGTTCTGACATGGTATTCCGTCGTTTTCTCCTCCAGGCAAATGCCGGAACAGTGCCTGATTGACAGGTTACGGGCGGCTGCTTCCTTTTCCCCCTTCCTTCTCAAAAATTTCATTTTCTTCTTCTACATCGATCCAAGTTAATGTTACATGGCGATCCGGCTAGTCACCATCACCAGCTGTATCTATTATTACGTGAATCCTAAGATCCAAGACACTGCAAATGTGAGCAGTATGATCCCTAACATAGTCCGAGGGGTAAAGCCGAACTTGGAGGGTAAACGAACTATGTTTACGTGTAAAACGGAAGAACTTATTTTAAAATTGGAATAAATATTCACCACAATATTAAATGATGTGTTTTAACCTAACTGTCGACAGTAACATTGAGAAAAGCTGTATAAATGTGGTGTGGCAACTTCACATTATTACAAAGGTTTACATTCAGTAGAAACAAATCGACAAAGCAAGTTTTAAACATATCACGTTAAACATTAACAATCTCAGGAACGCAAACCCTTTCTGAAAAATTAACAGTTGTATACCGTCATCGTTCAGTGGTAACACAAAAAATTAAAATATTGTGTAGGCCTACATAGGTTTAGCCCCTTAATTAAAAGCAATCATGCCTAAACAGAAATCCTCAAGAAGTAGTCACCTGCGAGAGTGGTTAGGAACGACTAAGAACTTTTCTACAGATGAGAGAAAATTATATATTGTCAAGCATGTGTGAAACCAGTAAGTTTAATTTGTTTTATATACATATATCTTTTATAATTTTTTAAAAAAATAGATTTTATTTGTTTTCATTTCTAAAGTAACTTAAAATGACAGAGTCTAGACTGCTGAATGAAATTTCATAATATTAACTGGGTATTATATTCAGGTGGACTATTTTTGATTTCTATATAAGTAACTCCAGAAAAATGATCCCACGTACTACAGTAACAGAATTCAGCAACTTATTTGGCAAATGTTACCAGGAGAAATGCTTCCGAACAGAAACAGAGTTTCATTACAAGTTCAAAGCTGGATGCAGAAGATTCGTTTCACCTGCGTCTGTGTGAAGCTCTCACTGCCGCTAATATACCAGTTTCAACAGTCCATAATGCAGTCCTGAAAACCATTTTGGAAGAATTTTGCAACAGAAAAATATCAGATGAATTACTTGCCTCAGCTGCAAGATTTTTTTTTTTTTTTTTTAACTGCTTTACTTCTCTCAACAGCGAGGTCTTTAGAGACGGGAAAGGATGGGGGCAAGGAATGGGAAGGAATTCGGCCATGGCCTTTTTAAGTAAGCATCCCGGCATTTACCTGGAGTGATTTGGGGAACCATGGAAAACCCAAATCTGGATGACCGGACGGGGATTCGAACCGCCGTCCTCCCGAATGCGAGACCAGAACGCTATTAGTTACACCACCACGCTCGGTCCAGCTGCAAGAGAAAACCATTGAAGAACTAGTGGACATTGCTGACCACTTCATCTGGTTAAGTGTAGATGAGACGACAGATGCCTGCGGCAGATACATAGCCTTGTTGTGGGCAAGCTTGCATGTGAGAGACGTAGTATACCCTAAGTCATTATGTGCAGAGAACTTCCAATGACTAACCAGTCTTCTGTGGTAATTGCTGTAAAGGATGCATCAAAACTGTTGTGGCCAGGTCCAGAACACGAGGATAAATTGTCGTTGGTGACAGACAGTGCAGCTTATACGATAAAAGCAGGGGAGTGTTTGAAGGCATTCCGTCTTCAAATGGTCCATGTCACCTATCTAGCTCATAGGCTGCACCAGGTAGCTGAAAAAATTCGCGAACAGCACCCTGTAGTTTACGAGATAATTCCTTCAGTGAAGAAAATATTCCTGAAAGCGCCAAGTCGAGTCGTTACTTTAAGAGAAAAGCTTCTATCAGTACCCCTCCTTCCTGAGCCAGTAGTGACACGATGGGGGACCTGGCTCTCAGCCGCAGTATATTATGCAGAAAACTATGAGAGCATCACGGAGGTCATCGAATCATTAGATGAAAGCGAAGCTATTGCTATAGGAAATGCAAAGAAAGGGTTGCACTCAGTACCAGCTGTACAGGAGTTGAAATATATAAAGGCAAATTTTTACAACCCAGAATTTTCAATCAAGAATTTGGAAGGAGGTACTCTACCGTTGACGGAAACACTTCAAATCATCCAAGAAGTGAGAGCCAAAGTGGCTCCTGGACCAGTTGGGGTGTCTATAGCTAAGAAGCAGGAGTCTGTTTTAACCCGCAGTCCAGATTTAAAGAGGATGGAATACATAGGCCGTGTCCTCTGTGGTCTAAAGAAACAAGAATATTGCCTTGAAATCCTAAGGAAATCGCTGATACAAAGTTCACACCTCTGACCACATGTGACGCAAAGGGTAGTTTTTCTGTATTCAAGAGAATTTGAACGGAAAAGAGAGAAGGATTTACTCCTGAAAATCTGTCAAAATATTTCATTGTTCAGTGTCATATTAGAAGTTTTAAATGAGTTGTTTACCATAAACAATAAAGACGAAGTATTTTGAACATAATAGTGGTTTATTTTGCTTGTTTTAATGTGATCGAGCAATTACATGTTAGAAGTTTTTAAGGAGTATTTGACATTGTACTGTAAAGTCAAAAATATTTTTAACACTATGGCAGTATATATTGCGAGTTTTAAATTTTATTTCCCTTAAAAACGTTTAAGTTCCTAAATCAGAATTTTAAAAACCTATAAAAGCCTAAAACGTGAGTTGAATAAACCTAAATTTGGTTTTTTAGAACCTAAAAATCCGGGGCTTACTCATGACGTACTATTCTGAGGAATTAAATTTCTTTCTTCTCGATGGCAGTTTTTTAATTGTATTTAATTTAATTGTGATAGAGCGAATGCTATTTTCCAATACACCCATTTTCCACCTCTCTTCTGTGTATTTACTTATGTCCTCTACAAATTTTTAATTCTTTCAGCGTTTTTTGGTAAATTAATCATCACTTTCCGTTATAATTTATTCGAATACCTGGCTGCCTTACCTAAGGATGAAAATTTTAGCACACTTTTATGCTTGATATCGAGTTCCAACTTGTGGTCATTTCTATCTTTTCTTCCAATGAATCTCATTCCAGCTCCTTTATCATACCGGTTATTGATTGTGTTCTGTGGTAATTTCCAGACACAAATCTAGCATCCCTTCTTTGCACTCCCTCCTGCTCCTGTATTTGATACCAAATATGACCATATTGAAGCAATAGTTTGACCAAAGTTTTGCGAATTCCCTTACTTCTCTAGTACATCCCCTCATCACGTTCTACAAGTGAAGAATTTTTAAACCTTTTCCTACTACCATTCCAATACGTACTGCATGGTTGATTTATTATCAAATGTTATGTCAACATATTTACGCTTCAAGCATTCAACAAGCGATTCTGTAGTCACAATCAACCTTTAGTTTTTTATCTGTGTACCTAACAAGTTGACTTCTCTTTCCATTTATCTTCATCCCATGCTGATCTATCCTGTCAGATATCCTGTCCAGATAACCCTTCAGCTCTTTAGCCTTTTCCCGTTTTGATTCTGTTATATAGCATTGTCATCTGCAAGCAAATTGGTTTAATCCGTAAATTAACAGTCCACATAAGCGGATTTGCTTGCAAGAGGTAGTATGTAATTAGAGCTGGGAGAAAATATGGGCAAAGAAACATTAAACTGCAGCGTGAGCTGACGGCTAAGTGGCGGACTTGTTTCCCGCAGTATTTCATACTCGGTGACTGAATACGAGGTGATGAAACCGTAGTAGTAGTAAGCAACAGGTGGCTGCTGGGGAAAGCTCCTTCGAGCACCACCGAGGCGAGACTGCAATAATTAGTGCAGGCAGCTGCACATATCAGATTTTACCATCATCCACAGAACGAGAAATGTTGCTTCTGAAGATAATAGAACTGAGACAGTTGAAAAAAAGAGAGGAAAGTCAGAAGGAAAATCCTAGAAAAAATAAAGGCAAAAGATGCTACCTGGTGGAGGAGGAAAAATGAAGTTTTATATAGATGCAATACACAAGAGAATGCTGAAATGTTATGGACACATGAGAATGAGTGAGTTGAGAATAGAATAGGAATTTTTAACTGCACCACTAAATTAAAGGTGACAACAAAATGGGTTGAGGAGAAGAGAAATAATATGGAAAAAGTTGATAGATATTCACAAAGTGTTTCAAACTAAAATTAATAAATTCAAGGGGTTCCAGGAACAATTTACAAAGGCCAAGACCACATGCCGTGAAGTTCTGGTAGTAACATTCCCGTGTTAGTCCTTGGTTGTTCCGACTAAAATGAAACTAAAAATATGAACAGTCCAAAGTTTCTACCCTGGTAAACGCAACCGAACAGACTGTATTGTTGAGCGGCATAGTGGGCAAACGCCTAGGGTGATGGTTTGGAGTGCCATTGGGTATAACATGACATGTTGCCTCTTACACATTGGGGGAAAACTAAACAGCAACCGCTATATCAGAGAGGTTTTGAAGCCCGAAGCACTGTCACACAGGCCATATTTAAGTAAGCCACATGTGGAAAGGACTGTGTGAGTCTTCTACGAAGAAGGACGGGTACCTCTGCTTCTCTGGCCTGCACGTTCGCCCGACATGTCTCCTATTGAAAATGTTGGGGACATGGTCGGTCGGCAACTTGTTCGTTCTTGTCCTCCACTGTCGATGCTTAGTAGACGCGCCTATAAACCTCGTGGCAGTGTGTTCCCAGCAGCATATCCAGGCTCTCTCTGATTCAACACCACGGAGTCTAGAGGCTCTGATTGCAGCACGTGGCGGCTTCACACTGAATTTTTATGGTCAAATTGCGTATACAGCTTTGTAATTATTTGTGTACTAGCGTAAGACCGTGACCGCTTTTTCCGTATGGTCACGGTTCTTGAATAGTTCCAGGTTTTAGCGTCAAAGATTATGACAGGTTATCGTGATCTGACCAAATACGAACTTCAACTGTAATTCTCCTTTACAGGGTGAATAAAATCTCTTGAGCTTGAAGAACTCAGAAGTATTAATAGACGTAGGTATTAAACACGTAAAGGGACAATTGCGCTATCGTATAATTGTTTCAAAGATCGTGGACTCGAACTTGCTGAAATTCAAATGTGACTTGTATTAAGTTCACTCTGCAAAATTTGAAGTATTCCTGTTTGCTG
This sequence comes from Vandiemenella viatica, assembly GCA_031002005.1. Lineage (NCBI taxonomy): Eukaryota > Metazoa > Arthropoda > Insecta > Orthoptera > Morabidae > Vandiemenella > Vandiemenella viatica. The sequence goes on from JARYHS010011408.1 coordinate 196,028,683, forward strand.
TGAAAGCATCACGCTGTTTTTATTGAGATTCGGCATTGATAATGTAATCTTTGGTCATAGTGTCTGTAACGGCCAGAGAACTTAATGCAGATTCCAGATTATTAAAGAGTTGAGCAATTCCGAAGAACTAAATTGACAGAATACTCGATTCGGTAACATATTTCGTCTGATGTCCTCTTTAAGCAACCTAACATTAACAAAGACCATTGACGAAATTGGTCAGTGAAATATGTAAAAAGTAAATAAATCGTAATGTATTAATTTTGGTCAATCAACAACATTAGCGAAAAGTTTAATTAAATTGAAATTTAGCTAGACCGGAATGACAATTGGCATTCGTGGTTACAGAAGTTACGATAAGTAATTTAAGTTTTTTAAAGTTTTATGCTACTTTCATTAGCAAAATGTTATTGAAAAGCAATTCCAGATTTTTTCAGCCATAAAGTTAATGATATTTTTTAGCTATAAAATGTTTGTATGTATGAATGAATGAACGTATTATGGCAATTAATTTGATAGCTGTTGCTTAGTTATTAATTTCTTCTAATTATATCTCTTGTAGCTGTTAATTTGCGAGTGAAGGCTGACACGTGACACCATTCTCCAGCCAATAGCTATCGAGGGGAGTGAGTGAGTGAGCTTAGGAAATTACATAGTAGATTGTCATATTCCTTATCAGTGGAATAAATTACATAGTAATCACATGTCAACTACTTGAATCTGCAGTTTTGACAGTAGTCTATTTACATGCACACCACTCATTCAAATAATTTCGTATTATTCGAGCAGTACCCTGTTTCGCATCTACAGTACACATTAAGGACAACGCGGGATACAATTTAACGAGAACTCCAGTAACAAGTGGTCACCATTGTACCGGCTGCGCACTTCTGTTTGTATGTGCATACCGGAACGGCACATGGTACCTGGAACACAGACAGGTGTATGTGAGGCGAGTTCACTGGGTCACACGCCGGACATCATAGCCTCTGGGCAGTACAACATGTACCAGCCAGCCGCATTCTGAGTGCCAGAGATTTTCCAGCTTACGCTCGCATTGCTGTTAATAAAATACGGCAGGAGGCACTCAAACAACTACACTAGCAAAAGGCAAATCTAGGTCATCATTTAGCTACGTCCGTCATGAACCCCGTTTTATCTATACATTAATTTGAAATCAGTCATTTCATGAATTAAACTAAAAATGCTGCGAATGTCAGTTTTTATTTTGGTCCAAGCAGCATTTCAATATAAACACAACATTTACAAATGTCACTGCTGGAAAATCGAAACATATAGTGTACACGCATCTGTGGCTAGAATTTGTCTGTTTGTTCCGGCATTACGCAGAAAGTAGAGATTTTGGATGGATTTTCACAACATGAAAGCTTGAGGTCCAAGTTAAAATCTGACATATGTCTTTATATGATACGACACATTTATTTTACGAATAATGTGGCGTAATTTGAAAACTGCTGAATCCATTTGACTGGGTTTTCACAGTATCAAACAATAGCTGTATCTCATTATGCTGCCGCTGGAGTTGAAAATTGTCTCATTATGCTACTTCATCTGGCGCTGAAGCTCAAAATTAAAATCCGTTCCGCACCTTTCCAGTATTAGAAATTATTATCCAAAACTGCTTTTGTTAATAACATTAAAGGCTCACATTCACGTGCAAGTCTGTAGTTTTGCATATGCTACTGTTAGCAGTGAGGGATTGCAAATTCTTGGCTAGAGATAACTTCGACGGCAGCAATGTTCTCTGGAGTTTTTTTTAAATTATTAATTTACATATTAATTTAATTTAATTTTAATTTAATTGCAATGGAGCACAGGCTCCGGTGGCAATTTCCCTACACACCCATCTTCCCCCTATCCTGCACCTACCTACATTTGCCCGCTACAAATTTTATCTTTAAATTCTTTCAAAGTTTTCGGTAAATTATTCATCATTTCTCTTGGTAACTCATTCCAGTCCCTGACACCCTTACCTAAAAAAAGAGAATATTCCTACACCCTTGTGCCTGAAATCGAGTGCCAGCTTGTGGTCATGGTCATCTTTTCCCTTCCATGCACTACTTTTCATACCTATTGCAATATCTTTCCATGCCTCATCGCCAGTATATGCCCTGTACACTCCCATGATCCTCCTCATTCTCCTCCTGTCTTGCAATGAATCCCATTCCAGCTCCTTTATCATATCCGTCACTGATTGCATTCTGCGATAATTTCCAGAAACAAATCTAGCAGCCCTTTTTTGCACCCTCTCCAACTCCTGTATTTGATACGTAAAATGAGGGTCCCATACTACACTACCATATTCGAGCAATGGTCTGACCAAAGTTTTGTAACCCAATTCCTTGACATCCCCTCATTACTCTCTCCAACAAGTGCAGAACTTTGAAACCTTTTCCTACCACCTGTCCATAGTTTTCTCTTTATGAAGTTTCCTCTTCTCATTCAGTACGACTAGCTGTGGGGTTTAAAGCCTGAATAATCGAAATTTAAGGTAGGGACAGATAGATACCACATTATTTTTTACGAAGTATGACGTATGCAACATCTAGTTGGTATTGCCTCTGTAGTGTTTCTGACGATACGTTCAGAATTTCATTTACTGCTCCGGCGTTATGTATCGTTTAAACATGGGGCATAACACACGTTTCAAGGTTGATCCTAAGCCTCAAGACAGTGAAAATCCCATCGAAATCTGCAGAGTAGCTTTTACGTTTATCTGGAACAGATATATACAGGGTGTCTAGGAATGAAAAGATAATCCTGCAACCGCAGATAGGTCACATCATTACATACTACAGGGTGTCCAGAAAAGGACTCCCTGATTTCAAAATTAAATATCTCGAAAAACAAAGATCGATAGAGGAATGCAGTAAACGGTATGTTTATCGTGACAGCTGTAAGAAGTGTATACAGCAGTTTGAGGAATAGTTCGGGAATCGAGTCATTGCTTTGGGATATCCCGAATTTACTGGTGCAGGCATGGATTGGCCTCCATATTAGCCGGATGTGACTCCCTGTGACTTTTTTTTTTGTGGGGCACAGTGAAAGACATGGTCTACCAGAAGCATCCCGCCACGCTGGACGAGCTGGAATCGGCGATCTCTGCGGCATGTGAATCCATTTCGTCGAGACACTACGAAATGTGATGGCGAATTTCATTCTTCGTTTGCACCACCTCTGTAGTGCCAATGGTGAACTTTTGAAAACATTGTGATGTGATTGTTTGCAAAGATTGTTTTCATACGATTATTTCACTTAGGTATGCTGATATGAGCTGTACAGCGTACATCTGTTAGCAGCTTTTGTAACTATTATTTCACACTGCTGTATACACTTCTTACAGATGTCACAATAAACATACCGTTTACTGCATTCCTCTATCGATCTTTGTTTTCGAGATATTTAATTTTGAAATCTGGGAGTCCTTTTCTGGACACCCTGTATATGACAAAATTTTATTTTAGTAAAAGTCTCACCATTTTCGAGCTATTGATTTTGATTTTTTTTTCGAAACATGTGACTTTTTCAGTTTATTCCATGCCTTTCTAGAAATTAAGACTTTTTGAACCTGTTTTTTTTTTAAATTATTTAGCGATATTTGAGTCATCTAAAACAATGTTTTTTTTTCTTAAAACGTTAAAAAACTTATATTTATTTTATACCTTCTTTTAAAATGATTGTTTTATGGTAGTTCTATCTGCTAAAGAGACCATTGTGCATTTTAAACATGTAGTAAAAAATGATGATAATGATTTTAAAAAAAGATTTTTCAAAGTTTTTTTTTAACGTTTTAAGAAAAAAATAGTATCTCGAAAATGGTGAGACTTTTACTACAATAAAATTTTGTCACATAGTAGGACATGATGTGATCTATCTATGGTCGCAGGATTATCCTTTCACTCCTGGATATGGATTAGTGTAGCTTGAGTGGTTCGTTAAAATGTTTCAAGGTAATTCAAAAATTTATAGCCTCATTAGATCTAGAAAGAATATGACAGAAAATTTTGCATAATATGTAAAAAGTTCGGACAGTAAGTGTCTCAGTTATGACTAGGAGTGAACATATGGTATCTGGAGCAAACCTAAGTCAAAATGACTCCACAGAGAAGACAAGCTGCACATTGTAATGAATTAATAAGTACAGAGTGTCAGTGTTATTAGGCACCGAGTGTTTGTATGATATCTGCGAGATTTTGACTGTGCGGCATAAGTTAAACAGAGAGTGCTATGTGACGCAAGAAAGTGCCGGTGGGTGACTAAAAATTCTACCTGGCTTGGGTTTGCAATGGATTTATTGGCCATCGTAAAGAGCCAAGGTTCGCTTTCCATTTGTGCACGTTTTTGAAAAATCCGCCAAACGCCGTTAGCTTGTGGCTGCGACCGAAAAAAGTCCTTAGTGCCGTTTCATGGTAAAGCGACGCGCTTAAAAGGGACGGGAATAATCTAGCCACTAAAGGAGCTCACCAGCAATGCTATTATCTTTTGGGAGTTTTGTTTATTTGTTGAGCCTACAAGGTAGAAGTATTTTCCCGGGCAGAGCTCTGATGCGCTGAGTGACATACGACACATCGCAGTGCGAGCAGTGCAGAGTTTTATTCGAAGGAAAAGAACGGACTAAAAGACTTTCTCATGTAGAGCAACAGCAAGTAACATTCACCGAGGCCTGAGCAACCATCTGGTCGGCGTGAGGCGGCTCGCATCTCGACAGGCCAGGCTGCAGGCTGTGAACAGCAGAGTAGTCTTGTGTACTTCGCAAACGAATTAGTTCGGAAGAACGCTCCTACAGACGAACTACGCGAACTAGTTCCCAGATCCCTCGCTCCTTAGCGCGTTAGTTCGTTCGATAACAGGTAACTACTTTATATTTGTAATGTAAAATGAATATTTCAAAATATTATGTGACTTCTCCAATGCGATGATGAGAAGTACTGTAACGTATATCAGTCTGATTACAGGCTTAGTATGTTTTGTTTTAGGTTATTTATTACGATGTCATCAAAAAGGAAACATAGTTGCCTGTGAATACATTCTACTAAAAACACAGATAAACAAAAAGCAACTGTTCAATATTAATAACTATCACAGGAGGCTCAAACGGAAATTTAACCCGGAATATGAAAATCCCACTAACAATTAAAATACAACCTTCGATTATCACAACTACCATAACAACAGGGACGCATTTAGGCTGTGTGGGCCCCTAGGCTATACATGTGGTGCGGGCCCCCATGTAGGCAGTGGCCCTGGCTGCCTCAGGCTATGGATACTTAAATTTCAAAATTCAGCCCAAAAAATTTATGGGCGACCTTTTTTTTAGCTCTACTACTGCCCCAGGCGGGAGATCCAGGGTTGTGGTTCGTGCCCCCTCTTTGTGGTGCGGGCCCCCCTTTGTGGTGCGGGCCCCTAGGCTACAGCCTATGTAGCCTATGCTTAAATGCGGCCCTGCATAACAAATAAAGAGCGCGTGCAGTAGCGGTAGAAAATTGAGCAAACGATTCGAGATGGGAGATAACCAACTAAAAGAGCGACCTAGTTCGCGAAGGAGCTGCGAACAAAACTGAGCGCTCCGAATCACGAACTATTATGCGCAAGACTACAACAGAGAATCCTGCTGGGCCATTCTGGTTCGCGGGTATCGCCGTCTGACCTCGCTGTCTGCTGGAAACGGTAAAACTGTCTTCGCGATGAAAATTTATGCAATCACTTCTACCCAGTAAACGAACCATGAAAAGTCTTAAATTGCTGTAACGGTTTAAAAATAAAAACAGTGGACAAAGTGTAATGATTCAAACGCTAATAAAATACATTACTTGTTTACATAAATTTCACCATGCTCAAGTATTAATAAATACAGTTAAACTGTACACCCATTTTTCATACATCCTATTAAGTACATTATGACTATCTCATAACTCATGATAATTTATAAGATTCAACTTTGATTTTTTATGATCACAACAGTATGATCGAGAAGTCACTTCCCTCAATAGGAAACACTTCAACTTCTTAAGTTAAAAAGTAGATTATTATGTTTTCTTAACTGCGGTACTAAACAGTTACTTTGAATTCTGTTCACAACATCATACTTTTCAGATATAATTCAAGATCGTCTGCTAGTAACTGCAGTTCTGAACATTAGTGAGAAATATTTCTAGATGGAAGTTCCGGTTTGAAGGTAATTTGATAGAATTTCGAGCGCAATTTGTTTTGCGTTGTGAATATGAGATGAATACTTTGGGAAAAGCTTATTGTGGTGTGACAGTGTCACCCACAATGAATATAATTAAATTATTATTAATTATATTCATAATTCTTTTTTTATTATATTCAAATTTATTAATTATTTAGTCTTGCAACGTGTAATTAATTGTAAATAATGAGGGTTGTCTGGATAGGTTAAATGTATGTTTAAAACCAGGGCGGCCAAAGGTATATTTTATTGTAAATCAATTTTTCTGTAAACGCGTGGCTCAAAAGGGCTGAATATCGAAGGCTAGAAACTGCCATTTCGGCGGTTGAGAGAGGAACAATGGAGCAGGCGAGGCGACTCGATGGCGCCGGGACAGCCCGGCTTGAGTCCCGTTCGAAATCGGGCGGTGACCTACCCCCTACCCCGCTACTACCCCGAAGGCCACGTAGGAAACGCGCGAAGGAAACGGCGAATGCGACGCATGATATTAAACACGTGACGACGGAAATGTGTAGATAGCCAATCCTGAACACTTATTGGGGTCTACAATACTAATTCCGTGGAGTTCTTTTACATGTGGCGAGCAACTAGCCGAGGAAGAAGAAGGAGCCATTTTTAGACATCACTTCTGTCCAAGACGAGCTGATGAACGGACGGGACTTCTGTCCAAGACGAGCTGATGAACGGACGTGACTTGGGTCCAAGACGAGCCGGTGAATAGACGTGTCAGCCCGGCACGCTCTCTGATGATCATTGTGGTTGATCATTTCTCGCTTTGGGAAAGCGAGATGTCGAGTGGCATGCTTGCCATTATTTGGAAGTTATGCTAATAACGCGGTCGTAGCCGCTTATTTAGCTTCCATTGCTGCAGTGGCATTGTGTTTGTCGCTCACCATCACGGCGATGATTCTATGGTAATGTACCAGAAACGACGGTCACTATTCAGTGGATTTTAACAGACTTATGTGCCCTTAAGCGACGCCTGGGTTAAGACTCTGCTCCCGTCACTTAAATTCTGAGCTAACTGAATTTATATTTCGATTCAATTTTTTCTTTTTTAAGCATCTTGCTGTTTGTTAATTCAATTTTGATGCTTTTCATTCACTTTATACGGCGCCCCCTGGGATTTTCCTTTGTACAGTAAAATGTTAGCTTCAATTTGATGGCCTATATTGCCATGTTATTTCAATGTTAACTTTGCTGTTTTTATTACTTGTTTGAGATATTTCATTCAGTTTTGTTTGCTTACTCCGGCGAATTGTAAACGTCGGGTATTGCTTGTTTTTGCTGATCTAATTGTGTTTAACGTAACGTTAATTACGACCCGACCTTGTAAGGCCATAAGACTCAATAAATGAGGTTTTATTTTGTGTCTGAAATTCATGGTTCTAGTTAGTAACCTATTAGATCCCCTTATAGCATCATTATTATATGTATTTTTCATTTTCAGGAATTATTTTAGATTTTAATAATTCCCCCCTCCCTTTTTTGGCAACTCACGTTTTTCTTAACGGTAGCCAACAAATGGTCTCTTTACATTATTGAAATGTAAGTACAAGTGGACACAATGATCAAAATCAGAATTGTCTGGCAGTTAATCTCCCCGTCGTCGCCACCTGTTCAGATGGTAGAGATTGAAGTAGGACTTACGGAATTTGAAGTTCATTTGCTGTGGGTTTTTTTGTGTGGGACTAACGAGTGAAGATGCGGATGTCGACGCGGGAGGGAGGCCGGAAGCTAGTATCCGGACGATAACCAGGACCACACGCTGAGGCCTGCCAAGGACCTGCTCAAGGATACGCCTAAACTGTAGTGAGGGAAGCTTCTCCCAATTACAGCTCTAAGAATGATTACACTGACTTGTTTCGCCGAGTTCCTTTTCCAGTTTTAAGACTACAGATTGGTTTGATGCCATCATCCTTATCCTTCTAATCCTTTGATTTAGTTTATAACGCGATGCGTTACTGACACTAAATTGTGATACATTACCTGTAGTATCTGGTTAGGTTGAAAAGCAACCTGGACCAGGATAGCAACGGCAAACTTTTGTTACAGCGCAAGGTACTAGCAGTTACATTGAGCTTTATTTTAAAACAATTCTATTTATTTAAGCGATTCTTAAGAAATGAATTGCCATAACACTGATAGAAAAGTATGTATTTCGTTTAAATTGGCATATTAATTGTCAGTTGCTATTTTTACTGAAATCATTACTTTGTTTGAATTAAAGAAGTTCCAAATTGATCGCGATCTATGAGGCCTAAACCACAATTAAAACTAATATTACTTGGCATAACGTAAGTTGTTGGGATTTGTATCCTTCGTTTCCACTGGGTTCATTGTTTCAACCGCATGTAAGCTGTGACATCTGTTATTGTCACCTCTGGCACAGCTTGCTGTGTAATGTGAAGTACGCCAGAACGCTTCCGTGATTCGGATTCCACGTTAAACTGTAGGTCCGCAGTACCCGCCAGGGCGGAATGCGCAGCCAATAGAAACCCTGTCACGAGATCATTACGATCACACGAAATTATTATTATATTATCTGTTAAAACATCGGTCTTCATCATACAAAAAGAGAAAGCAAGATATAAGAACTCGTGGAGATTTTGGATCAAATTTATATCGCAAAGCGTGATGACATTAACATGCGATGCAGGGAATATAGTCTATTAATTCGCGTGTGGTTGAAGCTTTGATTTTCTAGCGACGTTATCAGCAGAGATTGCGGTTAGGCTGAAGTGACTCCTGAATCAAGCTGACAACTGACACTTTTCACTACAGCACAAGGGACGAGAAAATACATTATGCTTTATTTTAAATCAATTCTATTTCGTTAAACAACTGCAAAGAAATTAATTGCCAAAACATTCCGCTAAGTCCATCATTTCTGATGGGATTTGAGGCTAGTAGTTACAAAAACTTAGTCATCATATCTAGTTCTTATCTTATACTCATACTTCGCGAGCAATTTTATGTATATCACATGTCTCAAAATAAGACCCACGATCCAATCTTTTGTTTCTGCAAAACTTTTCGACAAACTTCTTTTTTCTTTTTTTCTTTTTGCTTATATCTTGTCTAAGTAAATGTCAGTTCATTAAATGGATTAAGAGCAAGGAACGGGAAGGAATTCGGTGATGGCTTTTTTTAATGAACTATCCCGACATTCGGCTGGAGTGATTTGCGTAAACCACGGAAAACCGGAATCTGGATAACCGGACAGTAATTCGAATACTCTGTGAGTCCTTTAGACAGCTCACAAATGAAGACAGCTGCACGTAATTCTGTTGGCACTTTACTGCCACACACTTTATGTTCTCTCCGTGGTTAACACCTTTATAATGTCCAAAGATGTAACTTTAATCCGCCATTGATGCAATCACAGTTCAGTGATATTTGTACCCAAAACACCGTGTACAACATAAATAGAGAATTTGAAATTTAATTTTTTCAATTAACGTCATTTCCTGAAGGCATTACGTTTGCCATTCTGACACCAAATAACCTTCATAGCCAACCGTATGATTGTTGAGTGTTATTTCTTCCTATCCGCTAAACGTTTCCGATGGAAAGAGAGAATAATTATCGACATCCCGGCAAACAAAATCGGATTTACAAGTGAGTAGATTCGAAAAATTCACTAATTCGTGCTGTGTCCAGTCCTCTATTGCTACTTCGAAGTTATTAAATTACCCTCCGAAACGTGACAACACAAACCATAAATTACGATATATTTTAAACAGGAAGTAATAGTCGTGACGATCAAATCAGGAAAAACTTTAATTTCTTACCATCACTAGTCGTTTTTTTCCGCTGCAACACTTAGAATTTAATTTAATTTCAATTGCGATGGAGTTCACACGTTCCGGTGGCAATTTCCTTTCACTCTTACCTTCCCATGTCGTGATTTTATACTATCCACCTACCTTTGTGTTTGTTTGTTTTGTTTGTTTTTTTTTTACTTATTGCTTTACGCCTTCTCCACGGCTAAGATCATTAGAGGCCTGGGGACAAGGAACAGGAAGGAATTCTGTCTTAGCCTTTTTGTAGGAAGCATCCCGGCATTCGCCTGGAGTGATTTGGGAAAACCATGGAAAACCCAAATCTGGATGCCCGGACGGGGATTCGAACCCGCGTCCTCCCGAATGCGAGTCCAGAGCGTTACCACTCAACCTCCACGCTCGGTCCTACTTTTGCGCTTTACGGATTCCAACTTTAAACTGCTTCAGTGTTTTTGGTAAATTGTTCATCAATTCCCTCCGTAAATTATTCCAATCCCTGACTTTCTTTATCTACAAAAGAAAATTTTCCGACTCCCTTTCGCCTGTAACCTAGGACCAGCTTATGGTCATGATCATCTCTCCCAAACCATGTGCAACACCTAATCGTTATAGCAATATTGATCCATATTTATCGCGATTATAAGCCTCATCGCATGAAAGTTTTTTTTTTTTTTTTTTTTTTTTTTTTTTTTTACGAAAGCATCCCAACATTTACCTGGAGTGATTTGGGGAAACCATGGAAAGCCAAAATCTGGATGCCCTGATGGGGATTCGAACCGACGTCCTCCCGAATGCGGCATGAAAGGGTATTGGTAGAAGGATTAGAAGTTGTTCAAGAAAGAGGAAAAAGCTGGCTATTCATTCCGGGCGAATAACACCTACCACTTCTTTCACTACTTCATTACTGCCGACTAGTACTTCCCATTTAAGTCCTAATTGCCGAGGGTGATGGAAAGCCGGGTGGGGATTCAGCCACGCTCGATCCCCACGTTATGAGTGCCGACGGTACCAGCTGTAGGTTCCCAGGCATTGACGTCATACGGTCAAGCAGACGATCCGAAGTTTGGGCGGCACGCCTCTTCGTGGATCCCGTTAGGCTGTGAATTCCTGACATTCCCGTGTAGAGAGAGGCCTTATTGCGCTGCCCAACAGCTAGCTCACTCAGGTCAGAGGTCACCACCCGAGGGCAGAAACGAGCGAATGTCCAGAATACTAAGTAGCGGGGCTTCAAAGGATTCCACAGTACCCTCATCTTCTGTGCTTCACCGCGCTATAGACGCCACGTGCTGACCCGGAGAACGGTTTGCATCAATGATTACCGAAAATTGACAGATACTCTAATAGACAGAGAGGCCCACCTCGTTGATGGTGTCCTGCGATGACACGGGGTTAGCTGGTTCCATTCCTGGCAGTCGAAGAAATTTGACCATCGGGTTAGGAGAGGTGATGGTACACAATTCCTAATCACCAAATTTCGCACCGAAGTCCTGGGTAAAACCTCTCTACAGTGCGTATAGAGTAGGGGTAAACTACACTGTTGATGATAATTCGTCCGCAGGTTGGGGACGTTAAGCTCGGCGACCCCCAATTGTCCTTCGGAAAAGTAGGCCTGAATGGGCCAGATCAGGGTTTCACCCTCTCATTTCATATCTTATTCTATACAACACAAACAACAGTCTACACTGAACACACACACTATCACAGTGAAACACACTTACAACAACACTACAACACTGCCACACTGGAGAAGGCAGGGGAAACCACCCCGGTTCATGTGCCCTGGGATGTTACGCCTCTTCGACGTAGAGACGGGAGAGAACTGCGGGCCAGGAACAGGAAGAAATTCATCCATGGCCTTTTGAAGGAACCATCCAGTCATTCGCCTGGAGTGATTTCGGGAAATCATAGAAAACTGAAACCTGGATGCCGGGATAGTGATTCGAACTCGCGTCCTCTCGTATGCCAGGCCAGAGCGTGTTTGGTTTCTGGGTCTCCGTTCCATGAAATGATCATTCCCCATCGTAACTTCTACAACTCACGTTAGAGGGGCAATTTAATGTGGAAGAGCTGTACGGTTTGTCGACATCAGTGCCATTACAGCCTGGAGAGTACGGAACTAGACCATGACCTTTTCAATTAATTACCGAGGATGGTGGTGTAACGGTTTGCGAACTGGCCTCGCATTCGGGAGGACGGCGGTTCCAATCCCCGTCCGGGCATCCAGATTTGGGTTTTCCATGGTTTCCCAAATCACTCCAGGCAAATGCCAGGATGCTTCCTTCAAAAGGCCATGGCCGAATTCCTTCCCATTCCTTGCCCCCCATCCTTTCCCGTCTCTAAAGTCCTCGCTTTTAAGAGACATTAAGCAATTTTAAAAAAATCAATAAATTGTCCCGGTTTTCTCTTGGAATAATTTCGGGCTCAGGTATTTTCCTTTTAAATGTGCATTCACATCATAATGTGTTTATGATATTTGCTCACCTTTAGGTTGTGTGACGGTGTATGATGTTGTCTTGTTTAGTTTCTTTATTTTTCTTGCCTGTCTTCCCTTTGTTTGCTGTGCAGCGCATTTTTATGCCTATGTCTCTACGCCTCGTCGACGTCGAGATCATTAGAGGCAGGAAAGGACTGAAGGCAAGGACGGGTATTGAATTCTGCCATGACCTTTTGAAGGAACCATCCTGGAAATCACCTGGAGTGATTTGGGGAAACCATGTAGAACCCAAGTCTGGATGGCCGGACGGGGATTCGAACCCCCATCCTCCAGAATACATGGTCAGGACGTTTCCGCTCACCCACCACGTTCGGTTTTATGTTAGTAGAATATAATTTACATCGTCACTTGATTGTTACAAAATGTAATATCACAACCGCATTATGGTATGTACACACATTTAACAGGAGAAACCACTGAAAATGGTTCTGTGTAAGAAGTGAAACGTGCTAGGTAATAAAAACAAATCAACAAAGGAAAAAATCAATTGTTTTGGCAGCGTTCAGTTATCATTCTATACAAAAATGTATTTTAAATACGCTCACAACTATCAATTCCCTTTGCTTTTTGTGTATGTACAATGCTGAGTGTTTAATTTCAACAAACAAACAAAACAGTGAATATTTATTTATTTATTGTCTGCATGGGGGCGAGAGGAAATTTGAATGTGGGATATTTTTGCACGGGTTTACTAGTTTCATATTTGTTTTCATTTTACCGTGATTTAAAAAAAAAAAAAAAAAAAAAAAAAAAAAGAGAGAGAGAGAGATAGCCGTGATTACGGTTTTGTAGGCTTAATAGAAAGTAAACATGACGTATTTTGCAGGTTTAATATAAAGTAAACATGAAACATGACGTATTTTGTAGGCTTAATAGAAAGTAAACATGACGTATTTTGTGCGGCACACTTAATTGGAGCAGACTGTAGCACGGCGTGGCACCGCTTTCGATAGTTATCGCGCGGAACAGGTGTCGATAACTCGAGGTGCACAGTGTGGAACCCGTAATAAAGCTGTAAGGTTTGCTTTCTCAGTGGCCGACGAAATCGTTGGCTTCTAGAAGCTCCCCGCTTGCGGCTCAACAAGTCTGGTCTGTCGCTAATGAACCTGCATGATGCTGTCCGCCATAAACCGCCATTTTTATCTGCACCACGACAGCGCTGGGCCCAGGACTATGCTTCACTCCACAGTCCGTTTACAGCCGCCGGCGCCGTAGGGGAAATAATCTTCCAGTCACAGGCGAAAACACTTCATCCGTACCTTTGTTCAATAAAAAGTATATCGTTTCGTCATTATTTTCCATATCTCTCATAAAGCAGAAGTTAATTTTTTTTCGATGTTTTTGGCGTATCTTCCTTACTTGCTGTGATAACCGTTTTTGGTAAGGATTCTCCGTCTTGCGACTACACAAAATGCTATATAAGGGGCACGTCAAAACTGAGGGTCGAACGGACTGATACGACATTTCTTTCCAGTTGCTTAACTCGATAGAATTGTTATAAAATAAAGCCCAATGCAATTCCTCGTGCCTTATAGTGCAGCAAAATGTTGGTCGAGCCTGCATTTTAACCTTACCAGAAACTGCTAGAAAATCAAAGCTTCAATCGCACGAGCATACTTCTTCATGCCGAGAAATATTACATTTAATCACGGTCCAAATCGCACTGATCATGAGCAAACTGGAACTAGATATGAAGTCTTCACGGGTGTGCCGCCGGATAGTGTTTTGAAAACACAATATTTCGACGACTACCTCCGTCGTCTTCATCAGGTGTCGAGACATCTGCACAGGTCGGCAGTATCCGACGGTCAGCCGACCTGTGCAGATGTCTCGACACCTGATGAAGACGACGGAGCTAGTCGTCGTAATATGGTGTTTTCAAAACACTATCCGACGGTACACCCGTGAAAACTTCATATCAAGCATACGCCGGGAAAGTCTCCGTTCTTACAAACTGGAACTACTTTAATTCAAGTGAAGTAATGATTTCATATTATGGAGCTCACGAAAGAAACATAAATATTTTTTTAAAAAAACTTGATAACTCATTCCCTCTGCTGTAAGGACGACTGGTAACATTACTACTGGAAAATGAAAGCTTCCATCTCACGGGCATTAATACATACACTGCATCGCAATATATATGTGATCCCATATTTCTTAGCTTACTATAACAGCGATCAGACAATGTGAAGAAAACATCTAAACCAGACGGATATAAATAAACAAAAAGCTATTAATAATTAACGTGTCAATTTAAACGAAATACATACTTTTCTTTCAGTTATTTGTCAATTCATTTCTTCGTAAATGCTTAACCAAACAGAATTGTTGCCGGCCTCGGTAGCGTAGGGGCTAGAGTCCTAGACCCGCGTGCCGTTGGTCGCCGGTTCGAGTCCGGCAGCAGGCATAGGTGTTTAAGTGTTGTGTCTGTGAACTGGAAAAAATTCACCGAGCTGGCTGTAAGGCCTAAATGCCGAAAGCCATTAAAAAAACACAATTAAATATCGATGATAACTCTGATTTTGCAGAAACATCTCTCGCCGTTGCTAGTCTATCCACGAAGGCCGCGACCGTGACGTCGGGTTGCAGACCGATGAAACGGCGACCAAGCTTAGCCCCGTATTAGTAATTACTGATAATTTATTTTATAAAGCACAAATTAATGACCACTAATATAAAGGAACCCGGGGCAGAACGAAGTACAAACTTTAAAATATGTCTTAAAAATACAAAAGGATTAATTAAGAGAGCTAAAAATTATACTACGAACACATTATAAAGTATTAATTACAAAAATATAATAATAATAAATATATATATTTTTCAAAAACATAACTTGCTCCGTTCAACCCCGGGGATGAGGCAGAACGGGATGGTAAAAACAAGTAATTATAAAAACATACAAAACTATTAGAAATGCAGAAAAAAGAAGATTGCTGTAGTTTATTTAGTTCTAAGTGAACAATTTTCATTGATTGTGTCCTTTTCTTAAGCCTATCACAAAATTTACATTTTGGAACAGCTTCATCATCTTCGCTGTCTATTGTCCACTTTTTACACGTGGAACAAGCTACCCAACGTTTAACTGAATTTGAATAAAATTCACCGAAATATAAACAACCAGTCAGAACAATCGTCAGGACCACTGGCGTTAATTTTGGGTTCTCTCTTGAGTTCCTTCTTTTTTCCATTTATCCTCGGTCGCTTTTTTTTTTTTTTTTTTTTTTTTTAAAGCGTTAGTTTCATTCTCTTTCTTAAATGGTTTTATCATTGCTTTTTCGACTTTGCCAAATTTCTATTCCTATTTTTCCTTAATAGTGGTGACTATATCTTTTTTTCTCTTCCGTTGGTTTTTGGTGTACATCCTTCGTTGCCTTAGTCCACGTTTTATAAACTTTGTTTATTATTGGAAACTCTCCTGCGTCTCTGATTCGTTTTTAACTAAATTCGCGTGGTCTTGCAACATTGTGACTGTTTGGATCTGCGCGCATTCCGCGTCTGTCGTGACTTCTAACCACTATCTTCTTAAGTGAATTGCAGTCTTGAATGTGGTTCTCATTTGTTGCGAATCTCTTCCAGGAATTCTGTAAAGATTGAGTTGATCATTACCGCTGAGCTCAATCGTTTCACACCGAGCGTTGTGGGTGAGTGGTAACGTTCCGATTTCGCATTCGGGAGGACGCGGGTTCGGGTCCCTGTCCAGGCATCCAAATTTTAGTTTTCCACGGTTTCCCCAGATCTCTCCAGGCAAATGCCGGGATGCTTCCCTAAAAGGTCATGGCCGAATTCCTTCCCCTTCTTTCCCCCGTCGTTTCCCGCCTCTAATGACTTCGACGTCGACGAGGCGTAAAGGCATAAGCAAAAAAAAAAATCAACCATAAAAGGCAGTCTCTCTTTTACAAATCTTGTCCGTAATCTCTTCCATGTGCATTCATATAATTCGTAGTTTCCTGTATTCACCGTTTCTGTTGACTAGGCCCAATGATTTTTCATAGGACATTTATCTTTTATTAAATAGTGAACCTAAATTATTCGAACAAACACGTTACGTTACCAATCTTTCCCCTTTTCATTATAATTGATAAACTTGGAACAAGTAAGAATTCAGTTTTAGGTAAGTTAAAGAAATGGCCGGATGTATGCCTTGTTAAATTTGCCCTAATTTATTCGTTCTGAGACTGAAGATTGTCTTTGGTGTTGACAGATTTGTTGCCAACTGTGAGCTTTGCGCAAGAGTGAGTGGTGGGTGGATTTTCCGATAGCCGCTCATTGATCTGGTTACAACTCTCAACGTCGTAAGCGTGCGGACAGCCCTTCTCTTAGAGAGTGAAAGGATTTCTGTTGCGTTCCACGAGGTGAATGAACTTTATTGTATTTACATTTACAGTTATGGTAATTGAAAGGAAGCGCATAACGCCACAAAAATACTTTTAAATGATAACAGTGTTAAATTTAATTGCGATGGGGCACATGTTCTCGATGCATTTTGATCTGAACAGAGGTAAATTATTCACCACACCTCTCGGTAATTTATTTCAGTCCCGAATACCTTCACTATCATATGTTTCCTCCCCAAACTTCACGCCTGAAAATTAATGCTAGTTAAAAGTCACTGTCTTCGAGGTACTATTCTAATTCTTATGAAAATATCCAGCCAGCACTTATGGCTACTGTTTACCTCAACACTATCTTCACCTGCACTAGCCGCTCCTGTATCACAACATTTACTGATCGTGTGTTATGTAATTTTCGCAAACAAACCTAGCTGCCCTCGTTTACAAATCTTCCTACTCCTGTACTTGTAATGTGGGTGGATCATATTGAAACAATGGTCTGACCAATGTTTTATACTCTAAATTCTCCCATTTCCCCGTTACAGCCCCTCAATACCCTCTCTAGTAAATTGCCACGTCTTCTGAAGTTCTTTATCAAATGATATTGTTAAGATATTTACACTTGATAATCCAAACCAAATGAGGAGTGTGGTTAAATGGTTGTTGAGATTGTATGACATAAACTTTCATATATCTGGCCTAGGTGTGGGGCCCCTCTAGGAGGCGCGAGGCCCCCTAGAAGGCGCGAGGCCCGTAGCATTTGCTACCTCCTGCTACGTGGTTAATCCGGTACTGTATTCAAACTAAGCTTTTGACAATATTTCTATTTACTTATTACTCTTGTTCCATAGATCCCTGCCGATGAAGGACCTCTGGGATAAAAAAAAGGTCATGGTTAATACATATATATATGCAAGAAGAATAATAGTCGTACTATTATATATTACAAAAAAAAATAAAAAAAAATAAACATTAAATTTTTCAATGGTATATTGCAAAACGTATATAAGTTACAATTATTTTTTTGTACAAATTCTTGTATGGAATAATCTTTATTATTTACAAATTGTATTTACTATCAGGAAATTTATTAAAAACATGTGCCCCAGAATAATTAACTGCTCTTGGTACTAATGACAACAACGTTTGTGTTTTTTACAAGTTATTTTTCTTGTATTGAAATAGTGTATCTATGAATCTGCTGAAAACTAGTTAACATGGTCTATGATTAATGTTAACAACGAATTTATAAGCGTCTAACACGGCCGTATGGCTAACTTCTGTATCGTGCAAGTTACTATGGATATATTCACCAGACAGCAGAATTACGACTCACTCGTTACCGTAATCTAGTAGATACTTTTAAATTATCAGAGTATTTTAAACGAAACTGCCTAAATGAAACAATTATTAATTGACCTACAAATTCCAAATACACATCAAACTCTTTTATCCATAGGAGACAAACACTATGTAGAAAATTATTGAGATATCTTCTCGATCCCCGAAACTGTTTCAAATAGCTTTAAAATAAGATTGGCGCAGGGGACGGGCGGGGTGATTAAAAGCAACTGAAGGTACGCTAATAGTTTATAAAGGTAGCTTCAATTTACTTCGCATTAGAAACATCGTTTACATACAATTATAAAAGTTATCATTTCACCTTAAACAAAATTACGAAAATAAATGCCAAAAGGAGTGAACGCATTATACAGAGAGATAGAAAAGAAATGTTAAGTATGATTATATGCTTTATGTTAAATTACTTGTAGAAGGCGCAGTAAGCAAATATCTTGACATATAAGTTGATAATAAATTCAGTTGGGAAAAATACACCGGGGTGGTTCTGGAGAAAATTTTCATAGTCTTTCATCTACTAGAGAGTGTAATGAGGGGATATACTACATAAGTAATAGAACTGGGTTACGAAACATGGGCTAGACTCTTGCTTCAATATGATGGTATGGTATAAGTTCCACATTATGGACGTCAAATACAGGGTTTGGAAGAGGTGCAAAGGAACTAGATTAATTTTCTGAAATTACAGCACAACATAATTAGTAACTGATATGATAAAGAAGCTTAGTTGGAAATGATTTCAGGACAGGAAACGACTGAAGAAAGTGGCGGGAGTGTATATTGGGATTAACACATGAATTGTTATTGGGAGAAGAATTTGTAGTAATACTTGAAATACCGAGATATATTCACACTGATAAATCTCATGCGTCGTTTTTTAGTTTTGATTAAGTTTTACTTTTTAAAAAAAAAAAAAAAAAAAAAAAAAAGTATGACGTCTTCTATTTTGAGACTTCAGATGGTGTCGAAATCACTAATGAAAAGCATATTGCGGACACAGTATAACAAATGAAAGCGCCATGCGTGTTGGGTAAGCGGTAACGCTCTGGCCTTGCATTTGGTTCAAATCCTAGTCCGGTCACCGATATTTCAGTTTTCCATGGTTTCCTGAAATCACTCTAGACGAATGCCAGGATGGTTCCGTCAAAACGCCATTGTCTAATCCATATATGAAAGGAGGGATTGTAGAAATTTAATCCCACTAATACTTCCTGCGTAAATCGCATTGAACGAAATAAAATTATAGTTCAAAAAATTAAAATACACGCTTTTGTAGTAATGTGAACTAAAAGGTTTAAAAATAATCTTTAAATATAAAAAATATTTTCTCAACAGCGCTAGGATGTACCTGTATTCAGTGTAACTTTTTTGCTTAAGCTTAAAATAAGAATAACGTCAATGATTAAAAAATTAATTTTAATATAGAAAAAAGTGTGGTGTGATAGATATCACTAATCTTAATTTTTTTTTATCGATAGCTGTTCGTAAAGATTGAGTCCTAATGTATGTACAAGTAGAGAGAATGCTTTTTTTACATTAAACTTTTTAATCAGTGACTTTATTCTTATTTTAAGCTTATTCAAAATACTGAATTGTGGGGCATCATAACGCTGTTTTTTTTCTTTTGTTTTTTTTTTTCCCTGTGACTTTACGCCTCGTCGACGTCGAGGTCATGAGAGACGGGATGGGACTGGGGACAAGGAAGGGAAGGGATTCGGCCATGGCCTTTTGAAGAAAACATCCCGGCATTCGCCTGGAGTGATTTGGGGTAGTTATGGAAAACTCAAATCTGGATGCCCGCACGGGGATTCGAACCGGTGTCCTCCCGAATGCGAGGCCTGAGCGTTAACCGCTCACCCACCACGCTCGATCCTAACGATGTTGAACATAAAAATTTTTGTGTTTAAACATTAGTTAGTTCACATTGCATCAAAAGCGTGTGTTTAAGTTTTTTAAACTATAATTTCATTTTTAACTTTTTAGTTCACAATAGGAATTTCAGAACATAGATATAATATTATTGTATTGTCACTGATCTTAATATATGTGTAAACTTTCAAACAATTCACACCAAAGTGAAACAAATCCTGTTTTATCCCCAGGACCGAGGGTTGGTCATTGTTCAAAACTCCATCAAAATCAGATCGTTTTTCTATTATTTCCGGTCAACTAAGCAAAAGGGACAAAAAATTTAGAAGCAATAGATTCGTTTTGTATTGTTCATTAACAATGCTTAAAATCATTTTTCTTTCTTCAAAAAGAGGTATCTTAAAAGTACAGACATTCTACCGTTTATAGTCTTATATATAGATTTCTCTGTACGGAATTATAGTCTACATTTCGCTAGCAACAGTGAAACTGTTACGCATATTCACACATCACTGAGTAACTGTGTTAGCTATTAACGGACCATTAAATAAAAACATGCATCTCACTAGTTACCTGGATCACAGCGTTGACATAGACTCATCAAAACTGAATCAAGTTCAACTTCAAGTTAAGCTCCTTCAAATACCTCACGTCGTTGTCAGCGCTATAGTGCGAGCGAAGACAGCTGAACTAAAATGAACTTTTAAAATGAGCGGAAAAGAGATGAAAGCAAGTCAATGTAGCTGTTGAATCTGGGCTACCTTTTCTTTTCTTATGGCTTTACGCCTCGTCGACGTCAAAGTCATTAGAGGCGGAAAAGGAGTTAGTGCAAGGAACGGGGAGGAATTCGCCCCTGGCCTTGTTTAAGGAACCATCCCGGAATTCGCCTTCAGTGATTTGGGGAGACCATGGAAATCCGACCTACTACGTCACATCTTTGTTTGCACTTTACCTAAGAACTTAAAGCCAACAACTAATAGCGATGTCATCGTTTCCTCCACTAATATCAGATATATCACTGATATCCATCTCTTCAATAATAATAAAAAACTATATATCTAGGAATAATGGTCTTTCTTCGTGATTAAAAGCCCAAAGCGTTATTTACATTACGAATATTAGATACAAATGTGTTTTTGGGAGCATCTCTGGTAACAAGGAGCAAACCCGGCGCCAATGAGAAACCAAAGAGTTTTGTTTAAGGTGGACGCACTATGATGAGAATAGTGGTTTAAGATGGACCGATTCTAATTAGAATGATGATGTTATGACGAATGCATTAACCCTGGCAAGATAATCTACGTTCCAGAGGTGCCCGCGTGGTAAATTATTATGGTATTAGTGTTTTTTTAACTGATTATATTATAATCCATTAATTTGTAAGAAAAAATGCTATTTTGAGATAATTTACAGACACTGGTCAAAAAAACAAAGATTGTGGATTTTTATTAATTTTTTGTAGACACATATAATAAACTTATTAAAAAAAACCAAATTCATATTAGAAGTTCATATAATTTTTACAGCTTTTCTACATCCCTAAAAAATCAATTATTTTAAATAAATATAATCAGTTAAAAAAAGACAAATTTAGAAAAACGTGCTCCTCTGAACCGTCTGGTTATGTTTTACTTATGATGTAACACGGTTATCTTTCTAGGGTTAAGAAGGATGATAATATAAACGCCTAGAGAAGCATGACCAAGGCTGATTAGACTGATAGTGGCTATGGAAGAGCTGCGAAAGTATTATGTACATAGTTTGACTACAAATGTATGCAAAAATAGTTGCGGCTACAGCGACGCAAAAAATATGTTCTTGTAGAAATTTATGTTGAGTTCGGTGCAACATAGAATAGAATAAATGTGTGATCCAGTGCACATAGTTTGATATTGATTGTAAAATCAATGGTTTTCGGAAGAGAGTGAATTTCACTTCAGATAAAAAAATTAAGCACAAAAGAAGAAATTGTAACGGAGGGCGATCGTTAAAAAGTCATCTCAAGTGTAAAATCTACACTTATATTATAAATTCGAAAGTAACTCTGTCTCTCTGTTTGTTACGTTTTCACGACTAAACTGTTAAACCGATTCTGAAGAAATTTGACAAGGAAATACTATGTCGTATCACTAGGAAGGACGCAGGATAATTTTTTTGCATAAATTACATATTTAGTCACGAAATTTTGAAAACTAACCGAACGGTGACAGACGAATAACGTGTGTAAGTCTCTATAATGTTACATCGGTCGCTCAGGCTTCATTTCTCTCGTAGTTAGTTTGTGGGACACCTTTCACGTAGCTTACAACTAACTATATCCAATTCTAGCAATAAAATTCTAATTCCACCCATACGAAGTCGTGGATAGTGGTTAATATGACATAAAGTGTACTCATTCCATTAGAAGCAACCAAATAACTCGATTAAGGTAAAACTAAAATAATTTAGATTTAAGGCGAGAGACAATCTGAGATAGTAAATTGTCAGTAATTAAGCAAAGTAGAGATATCTGGATACAGGGCCGGATAAAGACAGCGCGGGGACCGTAGCAAATGTGAAGAAGAGGCCCTTGATTTTTGCCGTCCGGTGGAAAATTGTAGAGCTAAAAAAAAAAGGTCGCCCATCTAGCCTAGGTGCGGGGGCCCCCATGGAGGCGCGTGGCCCCCCATGGAGGCGCGTGGCCTCCTAGAAGGCGCGAGGTCCGTAGCATTTACTACCTCCTGCTACGTGGTTAATCCGGTACTGGTCTGAATATCAACCATGGAAGAAGGTTATAACCTTCATAGATAAAAATATTTACTGCAAACACCATGCAGTCGTGTGTGGTCTCCGGATTGGTGCGCGAGTTCTCGAGTCGCCCACTTTCGCCAATCAGCATGCGCCGTGGCGTACGCGCTCATTTCCCCCGCGTGACGGTATTGCCGATGGCTCCCTGTGAAAGTGCTTCCTTACGGGGACGCCCACACTTAATGACAAGTGCAGCAGCTGCCCTGTACTTTTCTGGACAGTTCCGTGAGAAAAATATCAAAACAAACGCTCAACTCCATCCGCGGCCTGTAGAAGATTTGTTCCAGAAGTTATAATTAACTAATTTACCCTACCCTCAAAAATGACGGGTATCGGCTATGGTGGCAGTAGGAATTTGTTCTGGGAAAGTTGCTAAGGAAAAACGAAAAACAATTAATCATTATCTTTGTAACTGATATTTTTTTGTGATATGAGTAAACTTTCTCTGATTAGATTGTCGGAATATTTAGCTACGACGTTTTTGTCTTTGATTGTGAATGATGGAAATTTTTACTGTAATGAAAAAGTTTCTAAGTAATGCATAATTTCAAAAAGATTAAAAATTATTTATTTAATTGCTATATTTCGTGATTATCTACATTTCGTCTAAACTTCCTCTGAATTTAAAAAAAAACTTCTCTGTTTGTTATTTTCTTTTTTAAAAAAAATCTCAGGATATGTTGTCCCTGTAACTGTTACAGATAATACAGCTCCTCTCCATACTTTTTATTTATTTATTTGCATTTAGTCGTCGTACATGAACAAAAAGAAACACATAAATTTTAATGAACGTCACATTATAATTTTTTATATCTCTGCCTTTCATAACAATTTTTATCAGTTGCATTTTAGATGTCATCGCAGTTCCATTTTATTTTAACAAGTGCAAATAAAATCTGATTCGATTAATTACTTGAAATTTAGAATTCTTTTAGTAATATAATCACAAATAGAGTTAATGCAGCTGTAAGATTTGTTACAGAAGTAATTAATTATTTCCTGCTATCTGACATTTTGCGCTAACTCAAAAAGTTTATTTTCTGGGAGAAAAGTAGAAATATTGAGCCTTAAATAAAAAAAAATAAGATAAAATCATCACGTGGGGTTACTGTTCAAGTAACAATGTTCCGATTATTTTGGGGCATGTATATATTATTAATAGGACGTTATTTTTATTGAGACAATTTTATGGCTTTGTAAAAGAAACTATTCATCCTTGCTAAGATGTATTGTTTCTAGTTTCACTTCAGCAACACACACGATTTACGAAATTATTGTACTGTTGAAATATTTTTCTTAGCGCATCAGTGTTACCAATATCAACAAATAAAAGCAACGATAATATTTTAGCGTGAAAGCGAAGCATAATACATAAAAACAGTTTACGCAGTTTGTTTAGTGCAAATATTTAATCATTCAACATACCGCCTATTTTTAGTTTAAATATCATTTTACTGAAATTTTATATAACCTCATATCAGTTTATTTTCTATCACGATCCAAGCAGAAATAGTATAAAGCGCGAGCAAAAAATATTTTTCGAATTATGTTTGACATAATTATGTCAATGGAGAAATGCTGTTTATTGATGTAACTGAAATTACTTAATACACGAAATTCGTAATTTTAAAGGGAATGAAAGGAATGTAATAACAGTAATTTGCAGAATTTTATGAGACAAAAATTTCAAACAAACAAAATTACTTCTTTTTTTTAAAAAAAAAAAAAAAAAAAAAAAAAACATGGAATAGTGTGAAATAAATTAATGCACTGAAATCAGGAAATTCCTAAGCTCTCAATAACAACTAAAGTTATTCTCTAAAAATCATCGCCGTTAACAAATTACAAGAAAGGTGAGTCAACGTTTGAGTTAATAAAAACACACACACACAAATAAACAAGCAAAAAAGAGGCAGGTAAACGATTTGCTGTAACATTAATACGAGTTGAACTCAGAAAAACTTATTATTCAGAAGGATTAAATTAATCCAGAAGCAAAATATCCATTGAAAAGCAAGTAGATGAGGACAATTGTTGTGTTCCTAGTACGTAGACAAGAATTGGATAAATTAATTACAACTGTGATGTTTATTTGCGGAGAGTAGTTAATATCACGTTGTATAAGAGATACTAATGACAATTTTGCTAATACTGGCAGACGTTGCATATATTTACTGTAGTTAATTTTTATGCGTATGGTGTTTTAACCAGTGTAATTTCTCAAATATATTGATTGAATTCACATAAACACTTTGTATAGATTTGAAAAGAACGGACCGTGGGCAGTAATTCTTCTGGCTAGTAAGAGTGACACCACAGGTGAATTCGGTGTTTCAGTTATGTTGTAAACTTCTTCTGTTATTTCTGCTTCTTGCTAAACTATTCTTTTTAAACGTTTAAAAAATCCGAAGTATCAAACAAAAATAATTTTGACACGTCTGAACATAAAATTCCTGCAAAATATTACTGCAACATTAGAAACGGACAACTTGACGTATTTTTAACTTCAACCAAAAAACTCGAGTCACAGTTTAAGCACACTGTCCGACAAACATCTAGGTATGCACTATACAATCACAGAAGGTGTTTTGCATCAAAACTAATCTCTGCTCTGTGCTTTCCAATCACGAATAGCACAAGGGAGGGTAGAATGTGAGCGTAGAGCCTGGCTCTGCAGAGTACTCACCGCGTGTGCCCGGGGTTCGCGTGCTATCCGCGCGTTGAAGTCTCCGTGATGCTCTCGCCGTGGTAGCGCCGAGCCGACTGTCGCGTGTCCGGCCGCGGAGCCCAGCAAGTAGGCCCCCAGGTACGGCACCGCACGGCCACACTTTCCCTCAAGGTCCTCGCCCGAAATTGCTCTCTTCCTTCCGACACTGCTCCGGCGGCCATCCTGAGTCCTCAGGACACTACAAAACACTCCGGCTGCGTCACCTCACTGAAGACTTTAACTTCAGGCAATCGTGACACTTGTTCTGTTGGATAATGATCCAACTTACAGTATTGTTACATCTATTTATTACTTTTGTTCTACATATATTTTTAATAAAATAAAAAAAATCGTAAAACTTGTTTTGTTGAATATTGATCCAACTTCCACAATTTTTACATCTATAATTTATTTATTACTGTTGTTCCATAGATTTTTTATAAAATTTGTTGGGTAACCATCTAACTGACAGTATTTTTACAACTTTAAAATATTTATTATTTATTTATCACTGTTTTTCCAAAGATCCCTGCTGAGGAACGATCTCTGGGATGCGAAACATGTGATGGTTAACATACATACATACAATATGAATAACGCTCAGAGTAAAGAAAATATTAAACATTATAAAGCCAAAAGAAATAAAATAAAATAAAAAATAAACGTTAATTTTCAGAACTGAATCTTGCAAAAGTCATATCAGATAAAATTATTTCTTTTTTTATAAATTCTTGGAGTGAGTAGAAGAAGTTGCCAATAAGAAACTGTATCAGATTTTGTTATACAGATGTCTCCCAGAATTATTAATTCCTCTTGGGACTAATTCATATGATGTTTGCGTTTTGTACAAGTTATATTTGTTTCTAGTACTGAAATTGTATACCTGTGAATTTGATGTAAACAAGTTAAGCGAGTAATAATACATCAACAAAGAATACAGTCCAATGCACGAGTGAGTATGAACATAGTAAAATTATTTGAAGGAAGATCTCAGAAAGGGAATAGCACAAATAAAAAGAAATATTACTTTCAGACACTGGCCAAGCAGTTGGATAGAGCTTTATAAAGCTGTATTTATGGAGTACCTTACTTTATGCAAGTGTAGCTCGCACTTCTGGAAAACCAGATAGAAACAAAATTGGAGCATCTTGATTTTTTTTCTTTTTTTTGTACTTATGACTTTACCCTTCGTCGACGTCGAGGTCATTAGAAGTGGGATGAGTCTAGTGACAAGGAACGGGAAGGAATTCGGTCATGGGCTTTTGAAGGAAGCATCCAGGCATTCGGCTGGAGTGATTTGGGGAAACCAAAATCTGGATTCCCGGACGGGGATTAGAACCGGCGTCCTCCCGAATGCGAGGCCAGAGCGTTAACCGCTCATCCACAACTGGAGCATGATGTGCTGTAGAAGGATGTTGAAAATTAGGAGGATAGATAATCTATGAAATGAACGTGTTTTTAAAACGATGGATGAGAAAATAAGTTTGTGGAAAAATCTAATTAAAAGGAAAGATAAGGTGTTGGGTCATGTTTTAAGAAATGAGGGATTCACTAATTTGTTAGTGGAGCTAACATTAAAGGTAGGAACTGCATAGGAACACATTGAGCTGGTAACTGAGGATATTGATTGTAATGGTCACATTGAGATGAAGAGTTTTTTTTTTTTTAAGGATTTTACTGCTTGATGACATTTAGATCATTAGAGCGAAGAGAAGACTGCAAGCTAGGAATAAAAAAAGATTCGACGACCAACTTTTGAAGGAATCTTTCCAGCATTACACTGAGCGACTTTGGGAAACCAAAACGTGGATGGACGGACTAGGAATCAAACACACATACTCCGAACTGCCAGGCCGAAATCTTTATCATTCACAAATGAAATAAATGGATCAGTCAAAAGTTGAATGTAGTCGTGGAGGATTGCCTGTATTATGAATTGAACCAAGAAAGAAATCAGACATTTAGCCAATGTTTTACAACAGTTCATTACTTAGGGAGCGTCCATAAACCACGTAGCTCCATTTTGGCCTCCTGTGAACCCCTCCCTCCCCCCCCGTAGCCCTATGTGGCTTTTTCCGCTACCCCCCCCCCCCCCTCACGTAGCACGTAGCTTTTTTCCCTTTTGATTCCAGAAGACATTTTGTACTGTTTTCTCTTGTCACACGATTGTAAATTGCATAAGGGGATAATTAACTCTGAGGGAAATAAATATTCACATGCTGTTGTGTGTTCTGTTCCTCATTTTAACTGTGAAAAATGTTTTGAAAGGAAAGCTACGTGGCCTGGCTCAGAAACCCCCCCCCCCTCCTCCTGCACGCAGCTCAGCGTAGCCTTCCAGTCAACCCCCCCCCCTTTCCCCTGGACCGAGCCACGTGGTTTGTGTACGCTCCCTTGGAGAACTACTGAGAGAATTTAAAATTCATAAAGGGTAAAAATAGGTGGAGATGAGGTTTCACTCAAAGAATTTAAGATTTAAAAAATATAATCATGAAATGTGAAAGAAGATGTGTAGGGAAACTGGCTCCGGGGTATATACTCCAAAGTAACAAAATGTGGTTTCTAAAGTAATTAATATCAGGACATATTCTGATCTAGATTTTGTGAAAGCGGAAAAGTTAATTAAAGTATACAAAACTAAAAACAACTTTGATTATTATTATTATTATCATTATTATTATTATTATTATTATTATTATTATTATTATTATTATTATTATTATTATTACTTGCGATTCACTGAAAGTGGATGACGGAGAGTGCATTGCACCTATCCGAAAGTGTAATAGTTTGTAATGAATATACGGGATTTTTTGTATACGAGCTGAAATGATAACATTTAAAAAAAATGCTATTCTTTAATGTTGAGGCATTAATTTGAAAATATTTTTACATTATAACACCACCCAACGTTTTCTTTTTTATTATCTGATAGAAACTCGCCTCGCCCAATATTCTAATAGTGGTTTATTTTCATATCGAGACATATTTTTAACTTTTCTGTGAAATCTTTTTTATGTATTTTATGTAATGTTCTGAATGATTTTTTTTCCTATTTTAGGAATTGTGCTTATCAGAAAATAACACTAATTAAGTTATACTATTCTGTACCAGCGTGGAATGATTTAAAATGTTGAAATACTATTGTTATCTTTTTGAAAAGTTGTAATTGTTTAGAGTCCACGACAATTACTTCTTAGTTACTGTATTTATTTATCATATGCCCTCGTGCAGGCTAGAGAAGGTTAAAAGATGCACATCGAAAAATCAATTGCATTGGCAAAAATTTATTTTATTTTCGGTAGCATTCAATGATTTTATACTTTCATATCTTTGACGGTATTATCCTTGTAGTTTCAAAAGTTAATGGACTTACACGACATTTTACATTGAAGTTATGTTTTGAATCAGAATAGTGAGCGGCCTGGTTGCTCAGTGGTTAAGACGTCTGATTGGAGATCAAAAGGTCCCCGCTTCCAATCCTTGTGTTGGTGGGGATTTCCAAAGGCTCTTAACCCTAGCTTCACCTTTGGCGAATCTTTCCTCTTTTAATGTGAAGATGCTACGACGTCCCACATGGGTCGGATTCGACGTTAAACTAAAGGTCACCTATACCCGGTAGGATTACCGGGTTAGGCTAAGGCAGCTACGACAGTGGCAAAATGGCAGGTAATAGAAACCCTGTCATCAAACGAGTCTTTACCTTTATCAGACTTAATTCTTCTGTAATACTCTACAAGCAACTGCAGTCAATATTTGTCAGGTATGTAGGAAGAAGGCAAAAAAGCTATGCAAGAACTGTATTTTTTTTTAAGGTAACAAATTTTAATGCACAGTACGTTTCTAATATATAACTCCTCTCATTCCATTTCCATCGACATGAAAATTGTTCCTACATATCCCTGGCTTATTAATTTAATAATACTTAACTACTTGTAAAAACGTTACAAAGAATAATTTACTTCTAATTCTCTTCCGCTTTCTACAGGCACAATCTTAAAGACGCGTTTGGGGACTTGACCTTTGGCCTCGGGTTTGCTGCTGAGAGAATGAACAGTTATTCTGTGGCTAGCTTAACGATAACGCTGAGAAGATTAACAGTTATTTTGTGTCCAGCTTAAAGATGGGATTTCAACGGTGTATTACGGTACACCTAGGCAAGGTTCCACGGCGGCCAATGTTCCTGTGTATTCTTCCGTGTGCAAAGAAAGTCACTCCTACCGCCATCAACTCGATCGGTTGTATCGCTGTGATTAAATGAAGCAGTAGCAGCTTCTGTAACAAGTCCGGAGACCAGAAGTAGAACGAACTCTATAGAGTGTTGTGATCCATTTAATATCTGAAACAGTTATCCACAGGTATTTTCTGTTCCTACGTATGACATAGATAATGAACCAAAACGCACAAGCAAACTCCGTGTTCTTTATCATAATTTATGTAATCTTCTGTAAAGCCATATTTGGAGAGACAGATTTTCAGTGTTTCATTATGGAACCCAAAAGTTATGATCCCTTCATAGATCAGATAATTAAGGGGGTGCAGTCTCGAGTTCCAGGTAATCTTCGAAAACAAAAAGTTAGTGAATGAATAAAAATGAACTTGTACAAATTCATCTTTACAACAAGTATTAGTCTGTTGTAAGAAATATATTTCTGACTTTAAGCTTCATCGACTTCGAGGTTATTAGAGGCGGGAATGGACTGAGGGCAAGGAGCGAGGAAAACATTTGACCATAGCCTTTTAAAGGAACCATCACATTCGCCTAGAGTGATTGGGGAAAACCACGGGAAACCAAAATCTGGACGACTGGACAGGGATTAGAACCCACGTCCTCCAGAATGCAAGGCCAAAGCGTTACCACTCGCACATCACGCTCAGAGCAAGAAATAATTTTGTTATTGACACTGTTCCTAAATTATTACGAGGTACTCTGATACTGCTGAGTTCTAGCAAAGCATTAACTCCAAGGTGTATAATTGTTTCCTGATTATTTGCACCGTGCTTTATAACTGCCGTTCGACCAACTAAAATCATCTTCCTTTCCATTTTAACAGTGCCCATGGTTCATTTCAACTCCATTTTGTAAATTTGTTAATTGTTTTAAATTTAATTACTATGGAGCGCACGCTCGGGTGGCAATATTCCTACTTACACACCCATTTTCCCTCCTTTCCTATACCGACCTACATTTGCCCTCTACAAATTTCAACTTTAAATTGTTTTTGATAAATTATTCATCAGTTCTCTTGGTAACTTATTCCAGTCCCTGACCCCTATACCTACGAAAGAAAATTCAACCACATACTTGTGCCTGAAATCAAGTGCCAGCTTGTGGTTATGGAAATATATTCCCTTCCATGCACCACTCTTAATTCTTCCACTAATATCTTTCCACGCCTCATCATCAATATACGCGTTGTACATTCCCAGAAATCTCTTCACCCTTCTCCTGTCTTCCAGTGAATCCCATTCGAGCCCTTTTTTCATATCTGTTACTTTTATTGTGTTCTGCAGTAATTTACAGAGAGAAATCTAGTAGTCCTTCTTTGCACACCCTCCAACTCCTGCATTTGATACCCAAAATGTGGGTCCCATACTACACCACCATATTCAGGCAATGGTCTGACCATAGTTTTGTAATCCAATTCCTTTACTTCTCTCGCACATCCCCTCATCACTCTCTCCAACAACGGAAGGCTTTTGAAATCTTTTCCTACTACATGTCCAATGTGTCCTGCCCGGTTTGAGCTTGTAACCAAATGTAATACCAAGATATTTAAATTTCAAGTCTTCAACCAACAAGTCTTTCCTTACCTTATAACCATAATCTACCTTTACTTTTTTATCTGTGTATCTAATTCATTCATTCTTCTTTGCATTTATCTTCAATCCATGTTTACCAACCCAAGTAGATATTTTGTCCAGATCACCGTGCAGTTGTTCAAGGTCTTCTACCATTTTGATCATATTATATAGCATTATGTCATCTGCAATCAACCTAACTTCTGATAGTAAACCGTCAACACAACCATTCATTAGAATAATGAATAGCAATGGTCCCAATACACTACCCTGTGGCACTCCCATTTATACGTATACCTGTCACTACACTGCACTTCACAGTATCAGCTTCTAACTGGCGGTATATAGTTGTGCTTTGTAGTAAACAATACCGAAATAAATATGTAATAAGCCAAAAAAGTCACTCATTCCAGGAATAAATTGTAGATATAAATAACTAAGTGGAAAATGAAAAATAGCTGAAGATGCTTCTGTGAATGACGTGAAACGTGCTCACTAAACAAACGAACAAAAAATGAATTTATAGTCTGATGAAAGTAGCAAGGTAAGTCAAAATGAGGCCAATTAACTCCCTTGTAAAGGCTTAAATCTATAAATGTTTTCCTCAGGACGACGACTACAGTAGATGTACCGCCGAAAGTTGCCCCGCTCAATCTGTGGAGAGAGAGATTGACTCACGTAGGACAATGGTTTCGCTAATCTTCCCGTCCATAGATGTGATCTTTATAGTAAGCTACGAAATATAAACGGTATTGCTTCATTACAAAATCAACACTATGAGTGTTATTTAATAATAATTCTATTTAGATAAGCGACTACAGATAAATGATTTTCCAGAATGTTGCATTTAATCTGGCATTTATGAAGGGCTTAAAAGATAGTAGTACCATTAAGTTCGCCTTACGTGTATGACTCTGATATTTCTCGTTGCTGGAGAAGCATAGAAACTGACAATAAGAAAGCATCAGGAATTAAGTTTTTTTTTGCTTTCATCAGTCTTTCGACTAGTTTAACGAAACCCTCCATCTCTTCCTATCTTGCTATCTTGTGCTAACCGCTTCATCTCAACATATTCCTTACAATCTTCATCCTCAATTACATATTTCATGTATTCTTATCTCTGTCATCTTCTACAGTTCTTACCTTCGACTAATCCCTCCAGTTACAAATTAACCAATCCCCAATGTCTTGAAATATGACCTACCAGCCTGTCTCTTCTTTCTGTAAGACTCTTCCACAAACTTCTTTCCTCACCTATTAATTCCAAAAACTAGTTCTATTGCGTACTTTATTTGACCACTTAATTTTCAGCATCCTTCTATTGCACCACATTTAAAATGTTTCAATTTTCCTTCTTTCTGCTATTCTTAAATCCATTCTTCGCTACCACAAACTGTTGTGTTCCAGACATAGAGCTTTAAAAAGTTCTTTCTGAGTCCTAGATCAACATTTGAAACTAAAGGTTTTCTCTTTTTCAAGAAACTTTTTTTTTTCCTTTCATTTTTTTTTTTTTTTTTTTTTTTTTTTTTTTTTTTTTTGCTAGTGCTATTTCAATTTTAACATCATTTATGCATCGGTCATCAGTTATAATTTTACTTCCTAAAGAAAATAATTCACTTACTTCTTCTATTTGCATCCGCTCCTATATTTAATCTACTATTATTGCTATCATTCAAGCTACATTTTATCACTTTTGTTTTGGTTTATTATTAGTCCAAAATCTTCCTTCAGCATTTTTTCATGCCCTTCAATAAATTTGTAAGATTCTCATCCCGTTCTGTTAACAGAACAATGCCATCAGTAAATCGTAAAGATTGCTTACCCTTAAGCACTTACGCTACATTAAATTTTTTTCTTATATTTCTTTCATTGCTTCCTCTACATACAAATTTAATATTAATGGAGGTAGACTACAATCTTGTTCCACACCATTTTGAACTGATGCATGTCTCTCCTGATTCTCTACTTTAATTGCAGCCACTTGATTCTTATACAGAAAATAAAGTATGCTTCTATCTCGATATTTTAAAATGTTTTTATTAGCTCGCATTGGGCTTTGTCTGTCCGGGTGGAATTTAGTAATTGATTTTAAACTAACTTCTCGATGAGCTAGAGAATACATAACTATAAGAAGTATAGAGACTAGTTACCAATGAAACAACTTACTTATCAGTTCACATTATTTGCGGTGCAATAAAATTGTTAATAGAGCTATTAATGCATAAATTATCTGTTGTATGCGCCTAATGTTTTTCGTCACCAATCTTACAAGTATTTTAATAGCCAAAAAAAAAAATCCCAGTATAAATTTTCAGGACAATTTAGAAGAACTTAGAAATCTGTATGTGGTTTTATCCTTCATAATGATTAGAGATATTATTTTACGTTTTAGTCCGTTATAAAAATATAGTATATTAAAAAAATTATTTTATCATTGTTAGACCTCAATTCCTTAAAATCTTGAACCTGTTGTTCCACCTAACATTATCGAAACCTTTTTCCAAATCAACAAATGCCATAAAGGTATCTTTGTTTCTCTTGATCCGCCCTTCAAGTATTAATGTTAAAGCCAGAGTTGTCGCGTCTTTTCAATAACCCAAAGTGATCTTCTCCTACTCTCTCTGCTACTATCGTTTGTAATATTCCGTATATTATCCTGGTGAGGTATTTCAAGAATTGAGTATACTGAAGAATTGAAGTTTCCAGAGGAGGTAACGTGTTGGTACTCCTCCTTGGCAATTGCCTGATCAGAGATGGCGGACGACGAGCTGTAATTGGCTGCCGAATGCCAGATGACTGCGGGCAATCAGACGTCACACTTTGCTATGTGGCACGCGGAGCTGCATCAGGTTAGGGGCGCGCATCAGCTGCGCTGCATATGGCTTTCAAGGTCATCTGCAAGGCTTTCATTGTTCGCAGTGCACCTGCGACCTATCCAACACTCAGCTTTTCCCACGTATTCTTACACTCATTCTCATTCAAGCCCAAAGATGAACGAATGTTTCAGCGTAATCAAAAACTACATTTCATACTAATAACTTGGTTACTGGCAACGTTCCACAGTTGTAGCATAAACGTTTAATTCAAACACCATCCATTAACAACTGTTTTATTATAATGTTTTCACCAGTCGCGTACCAACTACTCCTTGACAAAGTCTACAATCTGACAAAGGCCACCAAATTAACCAAGCTCATCGCTACTCTTCTGAACCGTAGTTTCTCGTTGACTTTCAAGGACAGCGCAGCAGATGGTGGATACAAAAAAAAATTGTCTACCTCAAGGTAGTGTACTGGCCTCAATCCTTTTCAACATTTACACAAACCATCATCCATTACCAGGAGTTTCGTGTACACTGAGGACCTTGGCTTAGCCTCACAGAACACAAAGCTTGAAGCAGCAGAAAGAAATTTATCTGCTGCCCTTGAATGCCTTTCAAAGTATTATGGGGAAAATCACTTCAGACCTAACCCGTTCAAAAACTGCAGTATGTGCCTTTCATTTAAAAAATAGGAAAGCTCAGCGTAAGTTGAAAGTAATGTGGTCAGGTATCGAACTGCAGACACGTAACACCCCTAAAACCTCTGGGAGCGACACTCGACAGAACCCTCACATATAAGAAGCACTGCATGATCTACAAGAAACAGCTTACTGCGCAAACTAGTTGGGGCAGTCAACCACAAACTATACGTACGTCAGCAATGGCCCTTTAATACTCTGTTGTATAATATGCATGTCCAGTTTCGTACTCTTCATCTCACTCCAAACAGGTGGATGCAGCCCTCAAGAAAAACCTGTAGGCCAATGACAGGCTGCCTAAATCCTACCCAAGTTGACGGGCCCTACCAGCTTTTGGGGGCTGTACTGCCCAGTATCCGGAGAGAAGTGGCAGCAAACAAGGAGAGGACAAAAATAGAACGGGAAAGCGCTCATCCACTGCACAATCGTACACCACCAGCCAAGAGACTCAAATCCAAAAAAGCTTCCTGCGAATATCGCGGGGACTAATTGGGTCACCTGAAAAAGCAAAAGTACAGTTGTGGAAAATGAAGGTCCCTAACATCTCTGCTAGCTTAGCGGTTAAGGCGCTTACCGCCGAAGGTTTCTTGATCCGGTAGCGGGTTCAAATCCCGTGGTGAGTAGGAACATTTAGGAGTTGTATTTGATTATATGAGCTACGCCAGGACGTTCAATGGTTCTGATTCAACGTTAAACTGCAGAAAGGAATCGGTTTTTTTTATCTGCTTAACGTCTCTCTAACAGCGAGGTCTTTAGAGATGGGAAAGGATGGGGGCAATGAATGGGAAGGAATTCGGCCATGGCCTTTTGAAGGAAGCATCCCGGCATTTGCCTGGAGTGATTTGGGAAACAATGGAAAAGCCAAATCTGGATGCCCGGACGGGGATTCGAACCGCCGTCCTCCCGAATGTGAGGCCAGAACGCTAGCCGTTACACCACCACGCTCGGTCAAAAGTAATTGGTCTTGATGCCTCTAACGCAGTAGCTTCGTACTGCTCCTCTCCTTCGAGAAGATTCGACCAACCTTCGGGTCGTCGACTAAGTTAGATTTTTAGTTTTTGAAGTGGAAACTTCTTTAGGGGCGATTTTATGATGAGTAGCAACTTAGGAGTTCGAGTCACCGACCTGCTAATGTTACAGTAAATCTGTTGTGATGTGGTGGCTCAGTGATTAAGGTGTCCGACTAGGGATTGAAAAATCACCGATTCGAATCTCTGTCTCCGCGGGGATTTTCATAGGCCCTTAACACGTCTTTCACATCTGGAACAACTTGCTGTGTAAAGTGAAATACGCCAGAACGCTTCCGTGGTTCGGATACCACGTTAAACTGTAGGTCCCCTGTACTTGGTAACATTACCGGGTCAGGTCAAGGCGGCTAAGACAGGGGCGGAACACGCAGCCAATAGAAACCCTGTCACCAGGCCATTGCGACCACACGGAATTATTGTTGTTTAATATATCTGTAACTATAAGTATGACGTGTTGCGGGTTTGATATTCATAGTTTAAGTTTTCACTTCTGTCGGCAGTACCCATTGACTGCTAATTGCTATTTTAAATTTTAATTCACGTTTGTGGTGTAGGAAACGTAAATGTACCAAAGGCGACGCAAACATGATGCTTAAACACAGCTCTCGAGCAAATTATTTTGTCGTGTATTAGGTCCATAAGATGCAAACTGTCACAAGATAAACAACTTCATCCTTTCAGCGAGCAGATTGTTGTCTCCTGGGGGTTGAATGTCCTCCTTTGTTTATACGGCTCTGGAGGCGGCGTAATTCGTCTCCAGATTGCGCAAGGCGATGCGCAGAGCATTTCCTGGAATATGCAGCCTTATTGTTCGCGGCAGCTTTCTTTTTCCGGGCCGTCCGCGCTCGGCGGAACGACATTCTCCTGACGGGCCGACTCATCACTCAGTCCTTTGCTTCAGCCGGCGGAACTCAGAGGAAACAAACAATCAAGAAAGGCGGAAGGACATGTTCACCAATTCAAACTTTACAAGGGTTATACACGATACTGTATAGTGGCTTTTGAAATGTGGTTATTAATACTGCCATCGTATGCCAATTTACAAAACAAAGCAATATTAATCATATCACTGTTCTTGTGGAGAGAAGTGGGACTCTCATTTCGAGTATCAAAATCGGAGTTTGAGGGTATGCAAAGGAGAGCTACTAGAACTGTTTATGGGAATTATCGTAAAACCTATAACATGAGATAATGAGATAAATGGACAGTTGTTGATTTATTTTTAGTTATTTGTACGTTTTTGTAAATATTTATAGTAATATCATTATTCTGAGTTTAATAGGCAACATAAAAAATCGAGCCATAGATGATATATAACAAACACATGATATAGGCAGAACAAAAGATGATCAGAACAAGAGAAGACGTGGAGGAGCTTTGACGAGCAGAATGAATACCGAAGCGGAGCTTTTAATTAATGAAATACTAATGGATTTTGAGAATAGATGTAAAAAGAAATGTTTAATAGATGTTAAGTTGTGTAATGGAAACATTTAATAAATATTTTGTGTTATGAGGGAAGAGATGGATATTATTTTACATAAAGGTAATGTGGCCTATAAGAATAAGTAGTAATGGTTAATGTATTAGTAGTATCGACTAGTTTAAAAATAAGTAAAACGGTCAAACAGAGTATTGAGTGAAAACAGAATCCCATTGTCATACATGTGCTTTTATAAAAGCTGGTAATGATAATCGCAATTACGCATTGCTTGATATTGGCAGTAGGATTAGGAGCTGTAGATTAAGACCATAAGCTGGCCTTTGGTTTCAGGTAAAACCAAGCGGGAAAATTTCTTTCGTACGTTAGGAATCATGACTGGAATAAACTACCAAGGGAAATAAGTGAAAATTTATCAAAAACACTGAAGGAGTTTAAAGTTGGGATTCAGAAAAGGAAAAAGTAGGTGGGCGGTGAAATATCATGACATGTGAAGTTGGGGGTGTAGGAACTCTGAGTGTGCTCCGTCGCAATTGAGATTAAATAAAATTAAAATAGTTTACATATGACAATAACTAGAAATTCAAATCGGTTAAGGTGAATGCCGGGACAGTTCCTTCACGTAGCCATAGCCGAATTCCTTCCCATTCCGTGCCCCCCATCCTCTCCAGGCGCTAATGACCTCAACGTAAACGAGACGTAAACCCCCAAACAAAGTAAAAGATATCTGGGAGCTACGTTAGACACGACTGTGGGAAGACCGGCTATCATTTATGGATCGGGCTTTACGTAAAGCAAAAAGCCTCCTGGAGAGGACTGAAATGAAGATGCTAAGGTGGCTATTGGGTATTTCTCTGAGGGAAAGACTTCGAAACGAAGAAATAAGAAAAATAGCTGGATTGGCTACTATTGGTTAAGACATCAGAGGGGGTAGATTAACGTGTTACGGTCATGTCATAAGAAGAGGTTAGGAACAGAGAATCAAGAAAGTGTGGAGGAAAGAGATCCGGAGGGAGACCAAGGATAAGGTTAAGAAGAACCTCACGAACACAGGGCTGAAAGAAAAGGTCGCTGTCGATCGGGAAAAGTGGTGGAAAATCATCAAGGCAGCCATCCCTTATGTTGGAAAAGGTGGTGGAGAAGGAGAAAGTTACGTTAGACAGCACACTTGCCTAAAGGAAACATCCTGAAAGAACTGCTGTCAAACTGAGCATAGGGAACAAACTACTGTACTCCATAGGCGTTATGGTACAACGTGAGGAATACCAGTGGACATCCCGCTAGTTACTGCTATCGCCATCGTTAACAGGAGAATACTACACCCGTATCTGCCTTTGCAACAAGCGTTCAGTAAAGTCAGTACACAATGATATACACTCCTGGAAATTGAAATAAGAACACATTGACGCCGGTGTGTAAGACCCACCAAACTTGCTCCGGACACTACGAGAGGGCTGTACAAGCAATGATCAAACGCACGGCACAGCGGACACACCATGAACAGCAGTGTTGGCCGTCGAAGGGCGCTAGCTGCGCAGCGGTTGGGCACCGCCGCAGTCAGTGTCAGCCAGTTTGCCGTGGTATACGGAGCTCAATCTCAGTCTTTAACACTGGTAGCATGCCGCGACAGCGTGTACGTGAACCGTATGTGCAGTTGACGGACTTTGAGCGAGGGCGTATAGTGGGCATGCGGGAGGCCGGGTGGACGTACCGCCGAATTGCTCAACATGTGGGGCGCGAGGTCTCCACAGTACATCGATGTTGTCGCCAGTGGTTGGCGGAAGGTGCACGTGCCCGTCGATCTGGGTCCGGACAGCAGCGACGCACGGACGTACGCCAAGACCGTCGCATCCTACACAGTGCCGTAGGGGACCGCACCGCCACTTCCCGGCAAATTAGGGACACTGTTGCTCCTGGGGTATCAGAGAGGACCATTCGCAACCGTCTCCATGAAGCTGGGCTACGGTCCCGCGCACCGTTAGGTCGTCTTCCGCTCACGCCCCAACATCGTGCAGCCCGCCTCCAGTGGTGTCGCGACAGGCGTGTATGGAGGGACGAATGGAGACGTGTCGTCTTCAGTGATGAGAGTCCCTTCTGCCTTGGTGCCAATGATGGTCATATGCGTGTTTGGCGCCGTGCAGGTGAGCGCCACAATCAGGACTGCATACGACCGAGGCACACAGGGCCAACACCCGGCATCATGGTGTGGGGAGCGATCTCCTACACTGGCCGTACACCTCTGGTGATCGTCGAGGGGACACTGAACAGTGCACGGTACAGGCACGGTACCGGCAAGGGAACATGCTGTTCCAACAGGACAATGCACGTCCACATGTATCCCGTGCCACCCAACGTGCTCTAGAAGGTGTAAGTCAACTACCCTGGCCAGCGAGATCTCCGGATCTGTCCCCCATTGAGCATGTTTGGGTCTGGATGAAACGTCGTCTCACGCGGTCTGCACGTCCAGCACGAACGCTGGTCCAGCTGAGGCGCCAGGTGGAAATGGCTTGGCATGCCGTTCCACAGGACTACATCCAGCACCTCTACGATCGTCTCCATGGGAGAATTGCAGCCTGCGTTGCTGCGAAAGGGGGATATACACGGTACTAGTGCCGACATTGTGCATGCTCTGTTGCCTGTGTCTATGTGCCTATGGTTCTGTCTGTGTTGTATCTGACCCCAGGAATGTGTATATAAAGTTTCCCATTCCTGGTACAATGAATTCACGGTGTTCTTATTTCAATTTCCAGGAGTGTATGTACAATAAACAGAACAAGACTGTACAGTAGCTTCTGCTACAGTGTAAACACAACGGAAGAACGGAAAGAGACACAACAAAACCATAACACGGGCTATCGTAAGCGATTGCCCTAAGAGGTTGGTCTCAAATCAGAGTAAATGATTTTGAGAATCTGATACATGTTTCTGTAAAATCTGCACGTCCAACTCTGTTTTCCAGATAGTTTCTTCAATTCTGGCCATGTAAGTACCACAAAAAGTAATACTGTTCAATCATGAAGCTTCTTTTGACTTCCAATTGTTCTTCATTATTTCGCTTTGCTGTGTCCTCCATCGTTGGGTCCAGATGTTTTATCTTTCCTCGTCTCCTTCTCCTGGAAACCCTTGAAACTTTGTACCAATATTCTGAAAGTTGCTTTGTCTTGTATTATATTCCGATCTCTATCATAGCTTTATTTATTTTTGGATCCACTGGTTCCCATTCTTACTGTTCTAAACGTGGTTGAAAATTATTTTGTAAGTCTGCCCTTATCCATCCTCAGGGAAGGGCTTTACTGAATAATTATTTTATTGCTCGTCTTTTCAGCCGTAAAGATTCATAGTTTGTTTTGAACTAACTGGTCGTATTTAATTTAAAATGAAATGCTACAAAAAGCAAACTTAATGAAAGTATTCTGGTGGTTCATTTTCTTGTATCCTCTATTTTGTTGTAACATATCTGGCCGCTGCTAGTCCTCCAACGAAGGCCGGGCGCATGACGTCAGCGTGTGCAATAACATACTGCAGTTAGAAAAGTATCAAAAATATTAATCCCTTGTCGGATCTGGTTGATTTACTAACATGTAAAAATCTGATTCTCCACTTCCTGATCGTTCCTGACGTCTTTTCAGTTTCTTCTTCATTGTGTAGGTTTTCGTATACATTTTTGTATACGTACAATTTACCTCTTTTGTACATATATGTATGTATTCTGTGCAGTGTGATGTGATACGAAATAAATAAATATTTCTATTAATTCTAAATATGCTAAGGCAAATTTGTATAATGAGATACCCCTTAGGGGGCATCCATTAATACGTAAGGGGATATAGGGCGGATGTCTGGTGAAATCTCACTAACAAGGGGGAAGGGGTCAACAGAAATTTCATGACACCTTTTTAATTCCTTGAAAACAGGAGAGCTTAAAAACAAGGTCTCTAATTATGAATATAAGGTGGGGAAAGAATTGCTTGCTGAAGACTTGAAATGTAAATATCTTGGAATTACTTTTGATAACAAACTTAACTGTGCAGGACACATTGGACAGGTGGTAGGAAAAGGTTTCAAAGTTCTGCACTTGTTGGAGAGAGTGATGAGGGGATGTACGAGAGAAGTCAAGGAATTGGGTTACAAAACTTTGGTCAGACCATTGCTCGAATATGGTAGTGTAGTATGGGACCCTCATTTTACGTATCAAATACAGGAGTTGGAGAGGGTGCAAAAAAGGGCTGCTAGATTTGTTTCTGGAAATTATCGCAGAATGTATTCAGTGACGGATATGATAAGGGAGCTGGAATGGGATTCATTGCAAGACAGGAGGAGAATGAGGAGGGTCATGGGAGTGTACAGGGCATATGCTGGCGATGAGGCATGGAAAGATATTGCAATAGGTATGAAAAGTAGTGCATGGAGGGGAAGAGATGACCATGACCACAAGCTGGCACTCGATTTCAGGCACAAGGGTGTGGGAAGATTCTCTTTTTTTAGGTAAGGGTGTCAGGGATTGGAATGAGTTACCAAGAGAAATGATGAATAATTTACCGAAAACTTTGAAAGAATTTAAAGATAAAATTTGTAGAGGGCAAATGTAGGTAGGTGCAGGATAGGGGGAAGATGGATGTGTAGGGAATTGCCACCGGAGCCTGTGCTCCATTGCAATTAAATTAAATTAAATTAAAAATTAAAAGATGATGGGGTCGTCAGCAGAAGAACACCTCATGTAATTAATGCCCCCCGCCTATAACACAACTAAGCTAAAATTAGGAATGGTCGATGTGTGACAGAAAACTATCATTAAGCCATTTTTCGAAGGCCTAGACTCAAATCGAAATATCGGTATACTATTGTAAGCCCGTGACCGTTTTTGAGTATCGTGACGGGTCTAGAACAGTTTCAGTTTTTAGGTAGGTATTAAACACGAACAGGGACGATAGTGCAATCGTATAATTGCTTAAATAGAAACTTGACTTGTATTTGACCCTTAAAGTTTACTCTGAAAAATTTTAAGAATTCCTGTTTGCTTCGAAAGCATCACGTTGTTTTTTTTTTTATTGGTACTGGGCAAACACTCATAACGATTGGTCATAGTATCTGTAACGGCCAGATAACTTAATACACATTACATATTATTATACAGTTGAGCAGCTCCAAAGAAATCAATTACCAGATTAGTTGATTCGGTAACATATGTCGGTCTGATGTTCACTTAACCTAATAACTCACGTACAGCGATCATGAAGAAATACCATTAACGAAAGTTGTCAGCAATATACCAAAAAGCCAATAAACCGTATAAACTTTGGTCAAGCAACAACATTAGTGAAAGTTTTAATTAAATTGAAATTTGTCTCAAGCCGGAATAACAATTGACATTCGTGGTTACATCAGAGACCATGAGTAATTTAATTTTTTTTAAGTTGCTTTCATTTGCAACATGTTACCGAAAATCAGATCCACGTTTTTTTCAGATGTGCAGTTTATCGGTTTTTTTAAAACACTAGGAAAATGTACTATGGCAATTAATTTGGTAGCAGTTGCTTAGATATTAAATTGTGGACATAACAACGAATTTCTTCTAATGATATCTCTGGTCGCTGTTTTGCGAGCAAAGGCTGACACGTGACACCGTTCCCCATCCAATAGCTATCGAAGTCAGTGAATGAGCGAGCTTACGAAATTAAATAGTAGATAGTCCCGTTAACGCTCAAATTACACAAAAGCATGCCAAACTACTAATAGTGGTTAGAAGCGCGAATTTGTAAACCGCTCTGACCGGTTAGCTATCGGACCAGGCAATGCAGGATCCCGGTTCGATTCTCGTCCAACCATCAAGATTTCGTTCTCCCTTGGTTTCTCGAAATCACTCAAGGTGACTACAGGGATGGTTCCTTCAAAATATCATCGCTGAAATCCTTTTCGTTAATTAACCCCCTCCCCAAAATTCGCTCCCGGTCCTGATGACATAGACGCCAACCAGCTGTAAAACTCCAACAAAAAAGACTTAATTTGCGATAGAGCGAACGTTCAGGGGGCAATTTTCCTAAACAGCCATTTTTCCGCTCTATTGTACCCGCCTGCTTTTTCCGTCTACGAATCTTCATGGGTTTTTTTTGGCAAATTATTTGTTACTTCCCTTAGTAATTTATTTCAATGGCGACTAGCGTGGTTACAAATTCCATTAAAAATTCACTCATCATTATCAACAACGGCACTGATATTCGCAGTCTCACATTATTTACTACTACTTTGCGTGTCGCGTATTTTAAATGTGGCCTTTGGTCTCTGCGACCATTTAGGCAGCTCCATTTGTTTGTACCGTTCTGACTCTTGTATCATTACTGTAACTGCGTGACGCTTAAGTGATGACAACACAAGAAAAACTCAATGCTTAATTAAAAAGCCGTGACCGAGATGTGAATCGAACCAGCGACCCTTACAATGCGAGACCAGCGCACTACATCGCCAGGGGTGGCCATTTTATAATTAAATGGCGTCTGTCCAACGTTGAATACTAATTACACTAATGGAAAGCACTATTCGCTCAAGGCACTCAATAAAATTAAAGCACAGACGCGGAAAGTCATCTACTTTTTCATCTTTTCATCTTCTCTTCTCCTACCTCTAAATCACATATGTAACACAACTTGATATGTAATTTGTTTCCTGATGTTAATTTGATTAAAATTAATTTCTAAGTTATCTACAAAATAAACTGCCATTAGTTTGTATAAATGTAGTTGACACAATAATGTACCATGTACGCCATGACTGTACGTCATCTGGTGTCAATATTATTTTGTTATGCAATGTATGCTGTGACTGTACATCATCTGGTGTATGTATTATTTTATAATGCAATTGTTTAAAGTACCATGTGTGCAATGACTGTACATCTCCGGGCAGGGGCGGATCCAGGATTTTGGTTTGGGGGGGGGGCTTGGCTTGAGTGAATTTTGGCTTGGAGGGGGGCTTGAGTTGGACAAAGGGTAGTATTTATAGTCTCCTCCGGCCCGGAATCCGTAGAGCAAAAAAAAAAAAAAAAAAAGTCACCAAAATTACAATGTCGGAGGTGGACCTAGATACTTTTTTGGGGGGGGGGCTTGAGAATGGTAACGTCGTGCACCCAGCCGTCGCTCGCAAATTAAAAGCGACCAGAGATATCATTATAAAAAAATTCGAGATTATATCCACAATTTAATACCCAAGCAACTACTACCAAATCACTTTGCTTTCCGTAGCATTTCAAAGGTAAAAAAAAAAAAAAATCGATAAACTTTAATGCTGAAAAAATGATATTTTCAGTAACAAATTGCTAATGAAAGCAACATAAAAAAATAAATTACTAATAGTCTCTGCTGTAATTACGAATACCAAATGTCATTCCGTCTTAGCCTATATTTCAGTTTAATTAAAACTTTCGCTAATGTTGCTGCTAGACCAAAGTTTATACA
Organism: Vandiemenella viatica; assembly: GCA_031002005.1. Taxonomy (NCBI): domain Eukaryota; kingdom Metazoa; phylum Arthropoda; class Insecta; order Orthoptera; family Morabidae; genus Vandiemenella; species Vandiemenella viatica. The sequence goes on from JARYHS010011408.1 coordinate 196,073,467, forward strand.
TTACTGTTTATTGGCTTCTTAGGTATATTGCTTTATTTGCTGATTACTTTCGTTAATGGTCTTTATTCATATTCGTTGTATGTGAATTATTAGGTTATTTAAAGTGGACATCAGACCAAATATGTTACAGAATCGATTATTCTGGCAATTCATTTCTTATGAATTGCTCAACTATTTAATAATCTGGAATCTGTATTAAATTCTCTGGCCGTTACAGACACTATGACCAAAGATTACATTATGAATGTTTTTCCAGCTTCAATAAAAAACAACTTGATGCTTTCGAAGCAATTGCGCACTCCCTTTAAACAGAAATTGTTCAAATTTTGTAGACTGAACTTTTAGGATCAAATGCAAGTCATGTTTGTATTTAAGCAAGTACGAATCTACCGACCTCATCCTTCGAAACAATTATAGATAGCGTGATCATCTCTGCCAATGTTTAATATGTCCATTAATACTTCTGAGTTCTTCAAGCTCAGGTTATTTTCTTCAGCCTAATAGAGAAACACAGGTGAAGTTCGTCTTTGGCCAGATCAGGTCAACCTGTCATAATCTTTGACCCTAAAAACTGGACTATTCTATACTCGTGACGATACTCAAAAAAAATGGTCACGGGCTTACACTAGTTTAATAATAATCTCAACTAGGCAAGACACACTGGGTAGTTGGTAGGAGGAGGATACAAAATCCTTTGCTTGTTGGATAGAGTGATGAGAGGATGTACCAGATAATTTAGGAACTGAATTACAAAACTTTGGCGAGACCATTGCTTGAATGTGGTGGTGTAGTATGGAACCCATGTCTTCGGGGTATCAAATACAAGAGTTGGAGGAGGTGCAGAAAATGACTGCTAGATTTGTCTCTGGAAATTACCGCAGAACACAATCACTAACTGATATGATAATGGAGCTGTAATGGGATTTATTGGAAAACAGGAGGAGGGTGAATAGTGTGCTGGGTTAGTAGGAGGTGTATATCGGTGACTAAGCGTGGAAAGATATTGGTGGAAGAATTAGGAGAGGTGCGTGGAAGGGAAAAGACGACCATGACCACAAGCTGGAATTTGATTTCAGGCTTAAGAGTGTGGGGAAATTTTCTTTCGTTGGTAATGGCACTAGGGATTGGAATAAATTACGAAGAGAAGTGATGAATAATTAACCAAAAAATTCTGAAAGAATTTAAAATTAAAATTCCTAGAGGGGAAAAGTAGGTAGGTACAAGAAAGAGAGATAATGGGTGTGTAGGGAAATTCCTACCGGAGCGTGCGCCCATCGCAGTTAAATCAAATAAATTCCGTCTGTTTACAGTCCCGTCATAAAAATAAAACCGCTAGCGGTCGGTGTAAGATCAACTGTCCAAGTTTAGAGCATTTCATTCGCGGCGACTGAATCGACCAAAGCTTTATAAGTGAAGAGAGCTTCAAATAGCTATACGGAATGTGCCTATAGTCTCCTACAAAAAATGTACCCTGTGTACAGATTTTGAGGTGTAATATTTTAAATAATCTAGATTTGGCAATTTCTTGGTCCCATCAGCATTAAATTTCGGCCATCATTTTTAAAAGAATCTGGAATTTTGAATTCCCCGTAGGATCTTGGTTCCGCTCTGAGGTGATAAAATCAGTTTTCGACTAACCAAGCACCAAACGAAACTAGTCCTTCAAAATAAGTGTGCCTGGCGGAACATAGATGTTTACAAGCAAACGGAAACATTCCATATCGGGGAGAAAGTGTTTCACAATTCCGCTTCGAGTAGAAAGTGTATCTCTCAATGAAGTAGGTGACACCTCTCAATCATATTTTTCCAATATATTTCTAACTGTGAAGGATATTGTTGACCCTTTACTTCCCCTGATTATCATAAAATTGTTTCGAAACTTTTATAAAGTCACTATATTCAAGACTGATTTACGATTCAATGGCTTTTACACTATCAAGTATTGCTTTTTCATCGTTTCGCTTTTATTTTATTTTCGTCTTCAATGTATGTCAACGTATTCCTTAGGCCGAAAGGCTGAGACATGCACTGCAGTGGACGAGGGTCACATTACGGACCTTTTATTAACTCACAAAATATGCGTTTGTGACCCAATGCTTACTAGACATTTCTGTATTATTATGATCAATACTAGCACCACCCAAAATATTATACACTTTTTTAACACCCTGTATATTTTAATGGTACGTATAATTTATTCTGGTTATCAAATACAGGAGTTGAAAGGCGTGTAAAGGAGAACAGTTAGATTTGCAGTACCCAGTCAGTAACTGATATGATAAAGGAGCTGGACTGGGAATCATTGGAAGACAGGAGGAGGGTGAACGTAGTGCTGGGAGTGTACAAGGCGTATTGGTGATGAGGCATGGAAAGATATTGGTCGCATTTGTTTTTTGAAAGACACATGTCTAAAACATAATATATTGTATAAAAAACCCAAAATTTATGCTATAAATCTCAAATTTACATCGAACGTGTATTTTCCCATCTTTCATCAAGTGCAGTTTATTTTCCAGTGAATTTCCTTTGTTTTTCTTATTGAAAGAACACATGTCCAACAAACAAGATGTCATACAAAATGCCAATTTTTTTTTACTATAACCCCAAATTTACATCGAATGTGGATTTTCCTATGCTTCATCAAATTCAATTAAAAAGGATGGGTATTAAGATTTTTAGAAACTTATTAATACGGTTCGGATCTTTATGACAAATCATATTTTTTTCCTGCCTTCTTTTTTAGCTGTAATCCTGAATTAAACACTGATTGAACGTTTCAGACTGTATTTAAATGTATTTTATGTAACATATAATTGTATATTCAGGTCATTTTCCTTGTATTGGTCATATTACGATAATATTAATGGTCATATTTTGAGTAAAAAATCTGTTAATTTTTTAATAGTAATTGGAATTCATCAGAAGTTAATGATGAGAAGAAATAATTATTCACAGAGTTTTACTTTTATAACGCTGTGAAGGAAAAAACAAAACTAACTGTCACTGAATTTATGAGAATTGACCAGTTAAGAAATAAAGTTAAACATTATTGTCAGTCTCTAAAAGTTTATGTTCCGCCCGCCTTTTAATCTTGACAATCATGCCTGTGTCGATCAATCAACGTCTCAATGTCACCAATACTTTTGAAATTAATCCTGTCAGTGTTAAAACTGCAGGGGCTCTGTGAATGCCACCATGCAGAAAACCAAAATTTATTGAAAGTGCCAAGTTAGGAGTTATGTACAGGAATTGTGAAAGGAGTATTTTAGTACGGACGAAAGAGTTCTTTTCTGTAAGCAATGTGAAACTAAAGTGACTAACAAAACGATTTAAATGGTGCAGTGAGTGCACGGAAGTAAATTATGCTGTTTACATGAAAGCGACACTAATAGACAAAATAAATGATGTAAAGTGAGAATGTTGTGATGTATAGTAAATTTAAATGTTTTGTCATATTTTATTTTTAAGTCTTATTTACCCCTTTTTAAAGTCGTATTTGCGTGTATATTTCTCTATTTTTTTGGTCATGAAGATCCGAACCTTACTTATTATGTTTTAACTTATTCCCATAAAATTTTGAAAGATGGACATATGTCCTTCAAAAAAATGACGATTCAATTCAGAATAGTTGCATTGTTTTAGTTAATCAGGGGCTGACCCGGTTCTCGTAATAGAGTAGCAGAGAAAGCGTCTCGGTTGTGGCATTGTTCTTGATTTCAGGTCCCGCTGAACTGCGAGTTACTTTTACACAAACCTGGACGCGGGCTGCTTTCTTGCGCGGAGTAATCGCGTGGAGATTAAAGTTTCTCTTGAACTCCAGATGAACTTGGCAATGCAGAAGTCGTCTACGTAACAGCTGTCCTCGAATCCCGCAGCTGCCATTCCTCGCTTTCGTCAGATCATGAACTGCTCCTGATTCACGCATCCTGGACGACTTAGCACAGATACAGTTAGAATGCAATAAAAACTCAACGAGCTTGTCTTTGCTCTTGGCTATATGCGGTTTCTCTCTGATAGTCCTATATGAAGATCTCTGGATAGGATCATTGCTGCGATTAACCAGGCTAATGCCGGATGGGTTCTTTCTAAAGGCCATGACCGAATTCCTTCAGTTCGTTGCTGCGAGTCCTTTCCCGCCTTCATGACCTTCCCGACGACGACGCATAAGCAATAAAATAAAATGTTCAGTTAATTATGGCCCGCGCCTCTGGCTCGGTTGGTTTCGGTACCGTGACGGCAGTGGTCTCGGACCTACCGATTTTTCAGTATTTCTACCGATATGAGGGGTTTCTCCTAACGAAATACCGAAATGTAACGATTTTTCACGATTTCTGAGAATACGAGGAAATTTTATCAGATTTTTTCTCCGATTTCACATTTTCAAGTTGGCTACGTTTTTCGTTTATGTTTTGCGGGGAATTCCTCGATCGATTATATGGTGATAGTTATCTATTGCAGAATGTTCCCGTAATCTTTTGGAGAAAACTCGGATGCCCTCCATTGCTAATTGGCTTGTCTATATAAACGAGAATTCGGATTTCATTCGTTCATTAGTTTCCATCACTTAGGGGAGAAATTTTCTCCGAGTTACCAAGTTAGACAAAAAACCAAGCACAAGAGCGTGTGTAAAATTAAAAAAAACCTTCAATCTTATAGAAATGAATGGGAAGAAGAATTTTCAGGTTGGCTATAAATAGCGCAAACTATGCCTGTTGTAAGAATTGTAATAAGGATAGTAATATTACAGCAGGCAAAGACGCTCTCAAGAAACACCGTTCTTCACAAGCACATTCGGTATCACCAAAGAATATAAAATCACAAAGATATCGTCTTTTACTGTGACAAAAACTAAAAAACCTGTTGTTCAAATTAAACATGGTAAAAATAGTTCATTATTTTGTTCTAAGTAACAGTACTTACATAGTTATTAGCCTCGTTTGTTGCGGAACGTAATCTACCATTTAGCATTATGGAGTTCTTACCGAAACTCATACAGTCAGTTTGTCCCGATTCAAAAATTGCAGAAGAAATAAAATGTTCGGCGTAGAAAACTCACGACATAATTGATTAGATTATAGAAAAGAGAGTTTTGATAAGTTATGTGAGGATCTGCGGCAAACAATGTGTTCTCTTATTCTTGACAGGTCCACTGATCTTAGCACAACCAAACAATTGTGTTTAATCGTGAGATATACAAAAAAGCGCCGCATCAAAGATTGTTTTTTAGCTCGTATTCCATTAAAAGCAAGTGATGCAATCTCCTTATTTGAACACATTACAAACTTGTTTACAACTAATAATATTCTATTTAAAAAGAAATTAACGGATTTTGCGTCTGATGTGTCTAACGTAATGATGGAATGTAATAATTCTGTTGTAACGTTGCTGCAAAACAAAATTCCCAATTTTTTTATACTTAAGTGCACATGACAATCGTTTCATCTTTGTGTATCATATACTTGTGCCAAACTGCCACGCAAATTGTGGTTGTTGTATGTTTTCATATAGCGATTTTGGATCTACCGATTTCGTTTTTTGACTTTGGAGGCCATTGAGTGACCCAGGGCCGGCGTTAGTGGGGGGTAAGCGGATCAAAAGTACCCGGGCCCCGCCGGCTGATGGGGGGCCCGATCACCGACTATAGGGGCCCTCAGGCCATGAAGCCAAGAATACGCCCATTGTCGCCTGGCCATTTTGTAGAGCTAAAAAAAAAAAAAAGTCGCCCATTTTACCCCGGGCCCGAAATTCCTAGCGCCGGCCCTGGCGTGACCCCGTGACCGGCGCTGACACGGAGTTAGCTGGTTCCAGTCCTGGTGGTGGACTTGGCCTGCAGGGTAGTAGAGGTGGTGGCGCACAGTTCCTAATAGCCAGATTGTGAATGAAAAGTCCTAGGTCAAACATCAAACCTCTCCTCAGTACGAATGGAGAGAGCGCATACGACACTGTTGGTGTGACTCGAGCATCGGACGGGGATATTAAGCCTGGCGAACCCTTGATATCTTTCGGAAGAGTAGGCCTGAATGGTCTGGCACCGGGTTTCACCCTCTCCCTTCTTTCATCGGCAACACTCTACAGTTAAAACGCACACTGCCACGGTCATACACTTTTACACCTACAAACACTGTCACACTGGGAAAGACAGTGGGAAACGAGGAAACAACCTTAGTACAACATCCGAGATGTCTCCATGCCTACGCCCGGAAATGGGCAAATCATTCAAAACAAAAGTGAGCGGTCTGGTGGCTCAGTGGTTAAGGCGTCTGACGAGATCGAAAGGTCCCCGGTTCGAATCCCTGTCTCGGTGGGGATTTTCATAGGCCCTTAACCCGACCTTCACCTCTTGTACAGCTTGCTGTGTAATGTGAAGTACGCCAGATAGCTTCCATCGTTCGGATTCCACGTTTACCTGCTGGTCTCCTGTACCCGGTAGGATTACCGGGTTTGGTTAAGGCGGCTACGAAAGGGGCGGAATGCGCAGCCAAGAGAAACCCTGTCACCAGGTCATTACGTCCACACGGAATTAATAATAAAATCTAATTAATTAATAATAAATACAGGCTAACGTGGAACTACTACAACAAGAAATGCATTTCAGTAGATGCAAAATTAAGGCATTATAAAACAGTGATTCTTCCAGAAGCAACCTATGCATCCGAAACAATAGTAATTGATGGTCATTTCAAAATTAATGAAATTGAAAAACGGGAACGAAAAATTCCGAGGAAAATTTATGGGGCAATAAATAGAAATGGCATTTGGATGAAGAGGCCACGGAATGAACTCTGTCAAAAGATCAACACAATAACATAAGAAATCCGAAAGCGTCGAGCTAAGTTCTACACCCACATCTACAGAATGGAAAACACTAAAATAGAAAAGATATTACTTGACACCATAACAAATAGTAAATGCGGTACGGAATGGCTGAAAGAGGTCCAGAGGGACCTACAATGGATCAACATAGAAAATCTCGAAGACCGCATTGAGTGTCATAATAAGATCACAAATGCTAATTTGGAGCAAAGAACAACACGATAACCTAGAAAGAAATGGACAGATAAACGGAAGAGAAAGCACTCCGAGAGGATGAAGAGATTTTGGGAAGAAAAGAGGAGAAACAGCTGAAAATTAAATCGTGATTTCAAGTTCAATCGCTCTCCTAAAGGGGAATAATCGCAAATAATAATAAAAATTTAATTATGTGTATTCCATCTTGTATGGATGAATAACATTACTTCCACGTAAATTTTCGAAAATTTTATTTAATTGTACTAGCATCATCAGAAAGTAAATTGAAATATTCTAAAGGAAATATTTAAAATTGAATTTCTAGTTCATTCAAATAGAAGCATAATAAAAACGCTTCTCTACTATCAGGGCAGTGTGAAATCCAATGTTTTTATCTGTGCCTGGATGTTTGAAATCAACTGAGGTTTAACTTGATTCTTTTCAGTGCAATACAGAGGTCCGAAAGTCACTCAAGTAAAACTTGACAGAGGACGCCATATGTATTTCCTCGACAAGTTTTTGATGCTTTAATTTTTTTTCCTTAGGACTTTGCAGCTTATTGATGTCAGAGTTTTTGAAGCCTGGAAAGGATTGGGAACAGGGAACGGGAAACAATTAAGCCATGGGCTTGAGAACGATCCATCCCGTCATTCTCATGGTGTGATTTTCGGAGACCATGGATCATCGAAATCTGGATGTCCGGGATGGGGATCGAAAGTGCATCATTCCAATTAAAGGTCCAAGCGTTAACAGCTCATTCACTGGACTACCTACGCGCGTTTACATGCAGCAGCAAAGTGTATCCAATATTTGTTCGGAATTGCACATCACACTATTCATTGTGGTTCCGCAAAGTATACCGTTGACCACACAATATCCTGACAGGCTAGGCGGCATTTTTGCAGCCCCTGTGTGTACGTTACGTTAATCTTCTTATACAAAAATCCAGACGCTACTGGTAAGTTCTGCTTCAATACATTCAAAGGTTCGTTTTAACACAAATAATCTTCTTCCTCTTAACGCCTTGCCCGTGTTCAAGCGCAGTCGGTGCACGAATTGATGATTAGGAATTGTGCACCACAACCTCTGCTACCCTGCAGGCCAAGTCCACCACCAGGACTAGAACCAGCTGACCCCGTGTCAGCGCCGGACACCATAGCGGTGCCGCAACCAACTATTTGAACGGGGCAGACAACACAAACATTAAAGTCCACATAATAAGGGAGCGTCCATAAACTACATAGCTCCATTTTGGCCTTCAGTGACCCCCCCACGTAGCACGTAGCAGGTAACTTTTTTCCCTATTGATTCCAGAAGACATTTTGTACTGTTTTCTCTTGTCAGACTATCGTAAATTACATACTGAAATAATTAAATGAGGGAATAAATATTCACATGCTGTTGTGTGTTCTGTACCTAATTTTAACTGAGGCAAATAATATGAATGATAAGCTACATGGCCTGGCAAGGAACCTCCCTCTCCCTCACGTAGCCTAGCGTAGCTTTCCAGCCAACCCCTCCCCCTTTTTTTTAGAACGAGTCACGTAGTTTATGGACGCTCCCTACCCAATATCACCAAACGTATGATAAGGTAGAATTGTGAATCTGACTTCTCTCGACTATACGACACATGGATCAGTTTTGGTATTGCTAAATTTTTTTAACATTTCAAGTTTGATAAATGGTTTAGCATTCCGGATTTTTGTAACATCCCCAAAATATTGTCTTCGTATTTCATCCAAATTCAGGAAATACTGACCAAACCTCCATTTGACACCATGGTTTATTGTAGACTAGTTCCTATAATAGTACCAATCAGTTCCCGTTGAAACATTAAATGTAATTTTGATGAGTGGTTATCGACATGTTGTCACCTGTTGCGCTTATGATATGCGCGTTAAACGCTTTTTGGATGAGCAAAATATTATGATTTCGCGTCACCAACATGCTGTAATATCACTATAATTATAGCAGTAAGTAAGACATATTGCGCTTGGCCAGCAGTGAAAGTATTGTTTATTCTTATATGTTCTAATAAAAAATGAATGATGTTTGTTTAGCCAATGTTCTTTATACAAACACAAAGTTTCTATCCGATTTCGATGGAACTTTGCATACGTATACTTTAAAACAATTTTTTTTTAAAAAATGTTTACGTTTGATTTACAAAATCCTAAACCCTCTCCTATTTATCCCCCTCACCTTAATGTCTGTCACCGTTGCTCCTACAAATCCACAGTTTTATTCAATTCTGATAGTACTTAGTGCACCTATACGTCAAAACAATGCGGTCTGGTAGCTCAGTGGTTAAGGCGCTAACTTCAGGAAGTTTCCTTCTCCGATCGCAGGTTGAGATCCCATAGTGAGCAGGAATTTCCGTGGTTCTGATTCCACGTTAAACTGTGGGACCCTAAGGAAAGGAATGGGCCTTCTTGCCTCTGGCACAATAGCTTGGCTCATATCCTTCGTGTTGTGGACTAAGTTAGATTTTTAGTTTTATAAGTGAAAACTTCTTTAGGCGCGTTGGGAGATTTTCGGATGGGTGAAATAGTATGAGTTTGCGTCAGCGACATGCTAATGTTAACAATATATCTCTAGCGGTCTGGTGGTTCAGTGGTTAAGGTGTCTGACTGGGGAACGAAAGGTCCCCGGTTCGTATCCCTGTCTCAGTGGCGATCTACATAGACCCTTAACCCGACCTTCACCACGGCGCAGCTTGCCGTGTAATGTGAAGTACGCCACAAAGCTTCCGTGGTTCGGATTCCGCGTTAAATTGTAGGTCCCCTGTACCTGGTACCACTACCGGGTTAGGTTAAGGCGGCTAAGACAGGGGAGGGATGCGCATCCAATAAAAACCCTGTCACCAGTTCATCACGACCATACGGAATTGTTATTATTTAGTAGATCTGTAGCTGTTAGTGTGACGTACTGCGCGTATGATATTCACTTTATATGATTTTAAGTTTTCACTTCTGTCAGCCGTCCCCAATGACTGCCAATTGGTTTTTATTTCTTCTAAATTTGGCCTAATGTGGACCGTGTAAAACATGAGCCTTAATGGTAGTCTTTTTATCTTCTTCGTACTTTTACTTCTCACCTCATTTTCTCTTCATATATCGTTCGAGCTTTTTACCAGTTTGGAATTTGAGGCTGTCATCATCTCTGTCGTAATTCCCTCTTTTTTTGCTTAGTGTTTTACGCATCGTCGACTTCAAGATCATTAGCGGAGGGAAAGGATTGGGAGCAAGAAACTTGAAGGAATTCGGCCATGGACGTCTGAAGAAACTATCCCGATATTCACCCCGAGTGATTTCAGGCAAACATGTGAAACCCAAATCTAGATGGTCGAACGAAGATTCGAAGCCACATACTCCCGAAACCGCTCATCCAGTACGCTTGGTTGTTAATTCTTCTTGATTTCTTCTCTGCATAAGTTTATTAATCACCAAAACACAGAAAAGGTTTAAGATAATCCTTTGAGAGAGGGAGACAACTTTTGGGACGTTGGCTGGAGAGATCTGAAAGTTCTGTTGGCAGCCGTGATCGACAGAACTGTAGTTATCAGTGGTCATCTGGACGCTACAGGACGCTGCCAACGGAAGTTCGAAGGAAAGTGAGGCACTAACAGTGAATGCATTCGAAAGCTGAGTTGGGCATCCTTGAGCGGTTTCCACCTCCATCGAAGCGTTACGCGATACATGAGAACTCGTTTCTGGGTTTATGAACATCACGCAAAGATACTAATTAAGATAGTAGCTGTATTATTCTTTTAATGAATCAGTATTCAACTGCCTATCGTGAGCGAGTAATCATTTGTGTTAAATATAAAAAATACTATAGTAGAGGGGAAAGTGGAAGGAAAGAAATGTGAAGTCTAAACATTATCTCTGCTGTAGAGGAAGTCAAAGATTAAAACGTAGGAAGCAAATAAGCGAATATGCGGATTGTAACTGGTATGCAGTGATGAACTGATTATCACAGTAGAAGAAATGGCAGATTGTACAGAAGTTAAAATTAATATTTGTATAGAGCAAAAGTAGACGGGTAGAAGAAAGGAGAAAATGGGTGTGGAGGGAAATTGCCACCAGAGCGTGGGCTCCATCGCAGTTAAATTAAATTTTTGAAATTGAAAGTAAAAGTTGAACAAAAACAAAGAAATAGAAGGACATAATTCCGTAAATACGTCATAGACTGACGACCGAATAAACATATATTTTGATTTTCAGTGGAAACTAGACGATAAAACCTAAAACAAATACAAAAATTGATAGCACTGAACTTGACAAGATCCTAAATTCCGGAGCAAAAAAAGGTATATGATGGAAAAGTTTCCCTAAAATATTAACTTTCAGGGGGTAAGTGTGGTTTTCAGAGTGTTTCAGAGATGGTAGAAGTTTAATATCAAGAAAATTCGTCGGCCAGAGGAAACACATAGTTAATTAATTAAAAACCTCTAAATATATAAGTAATGTACTTACTCGAAGTTTACAACAGCCTGGGGTCTAATATCAATGAGAAGCGACTGATTTTATTCTGTAACTAGCAGCGCTTTTACGGTTCTTTTACATAAAATATCAAACAGTGGAGTTGGTGCAGGAATGTGAAGCGAAGTGATTTTTTTCTTTCAGGAGTGCCATTTAGTCCAAATCTAATGGTCCATTGTTAATGCATTTGTTCAACTTCAGTGTCATATAGAATGCACTGCAAAAGCAGTAATCCTCAATGATTTTAAATCACCAAATTAGAGACTTACAAATACCGGTATAAAAATGTTTGAACATAGTCAAAGAATTCAAAACATTATCCATCAACAATATATTCCAACGAAGTGTGGCACAAAGTGACATTAAATCCAGTCTCAAGACAAAGAAAGGAACAGATATCAAACAGATTAAATATAAGCAAAAATCCCTCTAAACTTCAAAACTGGCTATAAGGTGATCCGTAAAAGAAATAACGAAGAAGTAGAAGAGTTTTTTTTTAACAGCAGCAGTAAGAAATGAGCATGGCCATCTGAAACAGATCACTAAATGCGTACCAGATAAGTGTTGAACAAGTAGACCTATAGTCTACGTAACACAATACAGTGCCTTAAGGAGCATCTCTCCAGTCATGGATGATAGCAAATTTAGAGCATTGGCTACCAACCAACCAAGCTTCTATAAGCCAATACTAATTGAATCCAACAATTTTTAGTGTACTACTTAACCTCTGCATCAAGAATACCTTAAATATTCGATCAATGAATGTACAAGAATTTCCGTTAGTTAGTTCAGTAGGCCAGCAAAGCACGTTCCGGATACTCTGCACTAACTTTCCTTCGATCTCACATATTGACAACAAGATTTCTGCAACGAGTCTCAGATATTTTTTAGATGTACCAGTATAGCTCCAAGATGATACACTTATGATCACCCAGATAGACAAAACTGAAAACTATGAACGTGGTTGGTGGAAAATAATGGATGTTATTGGGTTCCCTTCTCAAAAAAAGGTTGGTTTTAATTTTATAAATAAAACAAACATACCCTATTCCCCTGCTCGAAATTGACCGGGCGTTAGGCGTAATTACGCCTGAATATTTTCATTTTACGCCTGCAATCTCCGTCAAAGGCGTAGAAAATACGCCTAAGCATTAAAACTTAAAAAAATTACATTTCGGAACTTGTTTTCAGTTTTGCGTGTTCAAGGTTATATTCTACTAATTAATATCAATTCTTGTCGTTCTGATCTATTTCGAAGTTTCCAATAACACGTTTCTGAAGTTCAGAAGTGGTAACAGTGTAGGGGGAAGTACCGCGAAGTGAAAAAAAGAATTCTAGTGCGTGCGTTATTCTTCTATGTTATTCGCTTAGCAAAGGATGAAAAGATGTAAAATTACTGACCTTATACCATTTGTAAAGACAAGTATTGGTGATAGAAGTGTTACAAGTACCGAGTGCCATTGTCAGAAAGGGAGGAAATATCAGCTGCTGACAAATCATCATGCCATTCAGTTACTACAGTAAAACTCCAAACATCCGAATCAATTAGGACCATACCCCATTCGGATAGTCGGATTTTTTTCCGAAAAAAGGTCTATTTTAATTAATTATTGTTTGTATATTGAAAATGCCCTCTTTTCCAAGGTTTTTTTGGTGCTTTTGCACCTCAAGGATGAAAATTTCGCCTTACCACTCGGTAAACAATGCTGCAGTCATCCGAACTTCGGGTTGGTTTTTATAAAAGAGGGGTAGCTTTTTCGCAGTACGTCTCCGTCTTAATCGGCGATTCGGATAATCGGAGTTCGGATAGTTGGAGTTCTACTGTACCAGTAGGCCTGCTCCAACTTCACGCAATCCAGGAGGTCAACCAGCAAGTAAACGATCAAAAACAGTTCAAAATTTATCAGCTACTATTCCTGCTCTTATCACCAGTACATCGACAACTAATGCCGTGGGTAAATACACATTAAGTAAGTGGCAAAAAGTTTTCCTTGGTTATCAGTAGAACAAGACAGCGAAAATAGGCGTCGTTTGTAGGCAGTTTGCGAATTCATCTTTAACGAGTTTCGTAAATGCAAAGGTTATATCTAGATTAGAAACAGTTAAAAAACATGAAAAAAGTGAAGTCCATCAGAATTCGTGTGCGGCAGATTTGGCGAAAAAAAAAATCATTGCAGACACCGTTAGCCAGTGGCGTAGCGAGGTCAACAAGGGACCCGGTGAAAAAAATTTATTTTGGGCCCTCAGGCCAGATGGGCGACCTTTTTTCGCTTTGTGTTGCTGGTAGTGGCCCCCTGAGCTGAAGATGGGGGCCTTGAGTTGTGCTTAGGGGCCCCTGAGCAGTGGTTGGGGGCCCCCTGAGCGTAGGGGCCCCGGTGCACTGCACCGCCTAGCCCCATAGTAGCTACGCCCCTGCCGTTAGCACTTACGTTGAGTGCCATGAGTGACAAAGTACACCAAAAAAAATGTGTGTTTTATTTAATACTGCTTACTCCATTGCAAAAGGCAACTTCGCGTTCACAGATTACCCACGTTTGTTACAGTTAAAAGAAAAATAATTGAATGTGAAATCATCTACGTAGCATCTGTTAAAAAAGGGCAGGAACGAGTAGATTTCTTAAAATTAAAGCCGTTGGGAGACGGATCAGCTAAAAGCATATTCGAATGCATTTTGGACACTTTAAATGAAACATTCGATGGTGATTCTTGGAAAGAGAAACTTGTAGGTTTCTGTCTAGATGGGGCAAGGGTTAATATGAGTGTTAGCAATGGTGTGGTTGCAAAATTGCTCAACGTGTGCGGGAATATTATATCAGTGCATTGTATTTCTCATCGGATAGAACTATGTGTTTCTGGTAGCCTCAGTAACATAAACTACGCTCAAACTTGCAAAAAAGTAATAAAGGTGTATACAATTTTTTTTTCTAAAAGTCCAAAGCATAAGAAACAATTTAAAGATTTGGCTGAAGCGTTGGATGAATCAGTCGTTAACCACCTGTCAATCATATCCACCAGGTGGATTTCTTCAAAAAAAAAAAAAAAAAAAAAAACAGAGCTTTAAAAGCATTGCTCAGGAATTACACAGTCACTGTTTCGTATTTCGAAGACTTTTGTGCTGACAAAAACTACAACAAAATTTTTCAAGCAAAAGTAACGAACTACTTAAAAACTTTAAAATCAGTGCGGTTCATAATATTTTTGTGCTTTCCGATTGATGTAACTGATGTTTTGTCAACATTTTCCAAAAATATTCAATATGACAAAGCGAACATTGAGAAAGTGATGTCTGAACTTATAATCTGCGAAATGAAAGTGAAAAATTTAATTGCTGCCAATGGAGAAACTCTGTCTCAATTTGATAAGGACTGTAACTTGGGTACTGGTACTTGTGAATATAAAAGCATAAAATTGGGTAAAGAGGGTCTGCAGATTTTTTTACGTGATCGCGAAGATATAATCAGAAATTTCTTGACACGATTAACAAAATGCTTCAAAGATCTTCGAACTAATTGCATGTTTAAAAATAGATATTTTTGATGCAATTAACATTCCAAATGAGGATATGTTAATTTATGGAATAAAGGAGTTTGAAGAGGTCCCCAAGGATTTACCTGCAGCAGTGACCATAAGCAAACAACAAGCTTCTGATGAATTTCTGCGCTGGAAAATATGGGGTAAGGACAAGAAATCTCTATCAAGTCGTCAGCCTTGGAACAGAGTATATAGCGAAAATAGTGAAGACAACCAATATTCAAATTTATTAAAAATCATTTCATGTTACCTTGTGCTTCCATTCACCACTGCAATATGTGAGCGAGGTTTCAGTGAGCTTAACAACATGAAAACTGAGAAACGATATTGTTTGGAACCGTAAATCTAGGTGACTTATTACTCATGGAAGTGAATGGACCTTCACTGCATGATTTTGGTCCCAACTGGTGGAAAAACACACAGAACCCTCGAAGACCAGAATTGCTAGATAAGAAGTGACACAGCACTTCAGGTAAGGCCGTAAGGTAATTTTCCTGATATTTAAAGTGGGGAATCATTGCATTTACTATTCAGCTACGATATATTCAATAAATTGAATGGTTTTGTGTCTGCGATCTTTCCGATAAATTGTACACAGAAACTGTGAAATCAAATTATTCTTGAAATTTGTACATCAAGGAAAATATTTTACAATTTTTATTTTACTTATTGACTTATTTCTATTTGTAAGAAATAATCCTCTGGTGATGAATCGGGGGGAAAAAAATCGAAAATATTTGGGAATTAAACCTCTGAAGATGAAGATTATTGTGTAAAATTCAAAAGTTACTGTCAAAGTACAATGAAATCAATAATCATATTCAATTATTTCTCAATTTTGGTATACGATGTATTGCACATGCAAACCATATTAATTTTTTCTGGGCCTATTTACAGTTTTAAATTGTGTTGGAGTAGGTTGTAAGCTATAATATCTGTATTTTCATAATTATAATATAACCACGCCTAACATTTTCATTTTACGCCTGAGTCTGAAAGTTAGGCGTAACAAATACGCCTGGATTTACAAACGAATTTCTAGCACTGCCCTATTCCTTATCCGTTGAATAGCCTTAAAGCAGTAATGGCAATAAAAATAAACAATTAAAAATGCATAGTTAGAAAGTAACAAAATAACATGTTAATCAAAGTCTTATTGGCCGCTTTTATCTTTCCCACAAGCATATTTGTAGTTCGTTTGTTCAGTATCATTCGGCATGACCAATTCAAAATTTGAAATCATTACTGATATTCAGTGATTTTTATAACTCGTTTCCACTTTCGTATATTCCTACCAACGATAATCTACATTCTTTTTGTTTTCTGTCTTGACGTCATCTTTATTTTTTGGCAGAGGCTGATATTAAAAGAAAATATTTTTAAAAAAAACTGACCACGCACGAAATAAAAATAAAAAAAATCCTTTTTCAAAGTGTTATTTCCAACTAACATTTTATTTTCCAGAAGAATCTCCGTCATGTTCCTTTACTAACTTTCAGTTCGCTCCTTAACATTAATAAAAAGAGATGATACTGAAAAATCATTCTTCCCATTCGTTAAACATTCATCAAACATTGAATATGAAGGCACAAAGGATGCACTGAATAGACAGCGTGTGGTGTTCCTTTCATTAAAGGTTCTGCAAAGCTGAAGATAGATAAAAAGAAAAGTAAAATTCCTGCCTCTTACAGCACTTTTGGAAGTATATCAGGATTTCTGCAGCAGTTGGTTACATGATAACTCAAAAAACAGCGTTACTTCATTCTGTGGTAGACTACAAATTATTTCAACAAACCTACACATACTGAATTTAAAGACAGGGTATGGTGTTAATGTAGAACTACTTCTATTTGAATCAGTGTCGTTATTGAAAAGTGGTAAATGCATCAATTACTTCCTTCTGAGAAAAAGTGAGAAACTCATTTTTAGTCTCTTACGAAATCATTTTGGGATTCGCACTGGGTACGCTAGAACATTCAACACTTACATGTACATATCACAATCGACTTCTTCTTCTTTTTTAAAAAAAATAAATAAAAACTGTACCTTCATTCGCCTGGGGTGATTTTGGGGAAACCACGTAAAATCAAATTCTGGATGGCCCGACGGGGATTCGGAATTTGAATGGTGTCCATTTTGTATGTGAATACTGACAGTCTTTAAATGATGTAGCTACAGTGGTAGGTCCAAAATGGGGGGGGAGAGACTAGGGGGCTCAACCCCGTCCCCCCCCAAATACTTATAATTCTTTTTTAGCTCTACTGATCTTATAAGGGCGGCATTACTATAAAGCCTTCCCTTAACCGACTCAAGCGCCCTCTCGCCGAAACGAAATCCGCTCAAGCCCCCCCAAACCAAAATCCTGGATCCGCCACAGTGAAGCTATATACTCCCGCAGCAATATTATTGTAGTCACGCTACATTATTAAATTATACGAGGCCTGCACGCATTACTAGGAATGTCTAGAGCTTTTTATGAGACTACGATGTGAGATGTAACGCAATTGTACTCGTTTGAACAGTGGCTGAATCAGTGCCTTTAAGATGCTGCGTTTATAAGGACCGGATAGGTTATGAAGAGCTCTCGAAATGTTATTTTTCGCTAAACATCAATCAGTCCTGAATTTCGGACCTCATATTTCAGACACAGATCCGCGCGATTTGTGTCTTGTACCAAACCATGATCAAAAAACAAGCGATTTGACACTATGATAGCAATCGAGAAAAACGAGATATGGTAGTCGAAGGAGAATTCTAGAATGTTCTTAAAAGTGGAAAAGGCGCTTCGAAAACTCAAGGTGACTATTTTCAAAGGGACTGAGGTGCCTTTGTTCCGCACACAATGTATAGTCTTTAATATTAAATGACCGGACACTTTCTGGAGGTAGCTCATTATAGTCTTTTGTTTTCAGATTCTTCATCACAATGAGATTGCACTTACTTTATCAACCACTACGAAATTCGCATAAATTTCGCTAAACTTTGATGCTGAAAGAATTCTTCTGAGAATGCTCACAAAACGCTACATTAAAAGTAAACACTTTGTTTTTATTAAATATTTTAAAGGTTTTTTTTGCCAACTTCGCTTTTAGATTGATTAAGCTTAATCTCATTTCTATTGTAATGCATTGTCCTAATTTGTACAGATCTCAATCTTATTAAAAAGGAAACATAAATAGTTAACTCGTAACTTGGTGAAATCTGTTCGACTTTATTTATTCAACTGTGAAAATAAATCAGAAGAAATTAATAGCCTTATGCTGGATTCTTGTTAATCTACTAACGCAATCATGATAGTTGGTCCAAGTTTCAATCCTACATCACGATGCTAACCCCTTTTTGCCATAATTTTGGAAAATTCGATAGTTCAATCCCCCGTCTTTATCAATTTATGATCAATTTTTCGTGCCAAAAATATTAATTATGTTTCCTAGACTCTTAATGTGACAGTAATCCCGTTAAACGTTGATCATAATGACTAAAGTGAATAAAATTCTCAGCAATTATCAATATAGCTTAAGGAACAAGAGACTCTTAGTAACATTACTAGCAACAGATATTTCAGAGCCATTACTATGAAAATACACTACATTTCGTTCTGGAAGCATTTTTCAGACTTTTACTCCGCAAAACGCAGTCACTATGCTTTGAAGTAACAAAACTAATAGCTCTGGATTTGTTTTACAGGAAGTTTATTTTTAGTACATGATTTAGTATATGTTCAGCCTAATGTCATGTGCGTTAGTGATTTCCCCCAAGTACTCAGAGCCGATTTAAGAAGAGCTGAGGGTATAGTACATCTGTCGAGCAGCATCTCGCGATCAGATACATGTCTCGTTGGACAAAAATTTAAAAAAAGAAGGCTGATGTAAAAAATAAATAAATCCTAAAGACAAATGTGAAGAGATAGAGCAACAAATGGCTTATTTATAGTAAATATGGCGTATACACATATTTAAATGATTGATGCAGGTTCATTTGGGGTTTTTTTACGTTTTTTATTTTGTGAATGAATAAAGAATTTTCTATATGGTCGGTCGCAGTATGTCGTCGTTGATGGAGAAGCCTCTTCTAATCTAGATGTTACATCGGGAGTCTCTCAAAGAAGTATAATAGGACTTCTTTTTTTAATTATTCTCATTCTATTTAATTATTAATCTATAGGGAAGTGAGGAATTCGGCCGATTGCTTAGAAATTAAGCGAAATCTCGATAAATGGAAACTTACACTAAATTGTACAAAGTACAAGGCAACATGCATAACTAACAAAAAGAATCTGAATGTTCAAAAGTGCAAAGTAAACAGTTCACTTTTTGATATGGTGGATTTCGTGAAATATTTGGATACAAATTAATATGAAATGGGACTTTGCGCATTGATTCGGTCGCAGATAGAGCTACTTCTAGGCAGCGAATCATAGATCGAATCTTCAAAAACGAATGAGGTAGCATACAAAACATTCGTTCGTCCACTTCTGGACTACTGTTCAGCCTTTTGAGATCCGTTTCGTAGGGGCTTGATTGATAGTATAGAAAAAGTACAGAGAAGAGCTGCTCGATTCGTGACTGCGTCCCACAGTCCTTACGTAAGAGTCACAGAATTCATTCGTTGATCGGGCTGGGATTCTGTGGTAGACAGACGACGTAAGTTTCGTTTGAAAATATTGGTAAACATGCGTACACCAGCTTTGATTTACGAGTGAGATGAAATACTTCGTCCATCAACATATTTTGGCCGCAACGATAGGAAAGATAAGATTAAATAAATGAAGTAAGAGCGGTGCATGGAAGGTAAAAGACGTCGATGACGACACGCTGGCACTCGATTTCAGGCACAAGGATATGGGAAGATTTATAGGTAAGGAAGTCAGGGTTTGGATTAAGTTACCAAGGGAAGTGATGACTAATTTACCAAAAACGCTGAAATAATTTAAAATCGTGTAGGTCAAATGTAGGCGGGTACAAGAAACGGAAAGATCGGTATGTAGAGAAATTGCCAAAGAGCATGCTCTCCATCGCAGTTAAATTAAATTAAATGATCGTGAGAAACACGGAGGTCCAGTCAGCGAAAAGCACGGTGTCCACCTGACGGAACTTGGCCAGCCGTCGCTCTGATGACCCGGGGCGACTTATGGGCAGTGAAAGCCCGGCTTGCTTTCTACCCGTCGCTCTTAATACACCGGAAGTCGTCCGGTATGGTTCCGCGTGGCCGTGGAATTCAGGCAAGGGCGTGTGGACACGCCACGAGCTTTCCGTTCGTTGGTCACGTAAAGAAGAAGCTGCACCTCTCATCATACTCACTCACTTCCTCCACACCATGGCACTAGTACATCTATCTGTTTGCATTCGAAGACCAAAAATAATGTTTCACAGGAGAACGATCAGAGGCAATATAAAATCTTAGGTCCCCTGTATATGACAACGCAAGATGCCGCAGAGCTTTAACTATTTGATCAATATTTGTAGCCAGTTAAATGACAAGCCTCGTTGCTTGCAAATCTGGTTTTCCTTTTCTAATGTTACCCCAAGCAAATTCGCGATATTCTACCAGCGGATATCAGAAAGACTATTCAATAACATAAAGTGCACTACGAATCCCTTTAGATGGATGTATTGATATTCCTACCAAGATAATCAAAAACACTTTTTTCTTTAACACGTGTTAATTTATTTCATTTTTCTACTTGTGAATAAGGGAGAGAATTAGTCATTTTGTTTTTCTCGCAACTTTTTGGCACGTTTGCAAACCGAAACATGTGTAACTTCAACGTTGGATTTTATCAAGATTTAAACAGACCAATGCAGTTTTTTCGTCGGAAGCAGTATCGATTTAAGACCCTTCTTTTTATTTCATGCAGCAATATTGGAGATGTGGTTAGGTGGTAATGAAGTCCTGGACTAGGGTGCTAACTAACATACCGTGGTGCAACATATGTAATTTAATTTTTTAATTCACGCTGCTTTCATAAGAATCATTTGTCTGACTCCCTACACTGCATCATGATGAAATTAGTTTGGGCCATTTTCCATCAGCTGGAGATAATAAATTATAAATAAATAATGAACGATGATTTCAAATGCAATTAATTCTTTTGAGCTGCAGAGCTAAAATCGCTGACACCGGAAAAAGTGTACGAAAAAAAAATAATAATAAAAAAAAAACGATGGAAACTATAAACAAGTGCTGAAGATGCTTCAGTGAATGATGAACGCTTTCGGTAAATAAACAAAAGAATGAAATAATCAATTGATTTGGCAGTAATAATTCTTTATACATAAATAATTTAGTAGTTTCTTTAACGACTTAATTTGTGATGGATCGCACGCTCAGGTGGCAACTTTGCTACTTTGGTATCTCAGATCATGATGCCCAGCTATTATGTATCGAGTCCAGGAACACTGTTAAACAGATAAAGAAAAGCTGGGTTTATAGAAGAAATATTAGTGAAAATAATATAAAACACTTCATAGATACCTTAAACAATGAAAACTGGTTAGACGTATATAATGCGCAGGGTGTTAATGCGAAATTTGATTCCTTTCTGAATATATCTCTAACACTTTTTGAAGGTAGTTTCAAAAAAAGGAAAATTTTCAACACTCCAAATAATGAACTGGGCATGGGATGGATAACAAAGGGTATTAGAATCTCTAGTAAAACAAAGAGGGACCTTTATTTAAAAACGAGAGAATCAGATAACTATGCGCTGAAAGTTCACTATAAACTTTATTCTAAAATACTAAGAAATGTAATAAGGAAGGCCAAGAGCAGGTACATATCGGCGAAAATTGAAAATTCAGACAATAAAATGAGAACAATATGGAATATAATAAAGACTGAAACAGGAAAAACTGTAAATCACTCTAAAGACATAAAAATAGAACAAAATGGATATGTGTATAGCGAAGTAGGGGAAATTTGTGAAATATTTAACAAACATTTTACGTCAGTAGTAGATAAATTAGGCATAGAAAAGCAATCCCCACATAGTGCTCTAAGGCTTCTTGAGACTGCTTTCCCAAATAGCTTTGTGGAGATGAAATTGCCACCAGTAACAGTCTCAGAAATAAATAAACTCATTAAACAATTAAAACCTAAAAATTCTTCCAGCTATGACAATATTTCAAGTAAATTACTGAAAAGATGTTCAGACTGTATCAGTCATGTACTTGCTCACATTTGTAATGAATCCTTAATACAAGGTGTTTTTTCCCGATAGACTAAAATATGCTGTTGTAAAACCATTATTTAAAAAAGGAGAAGTAACATGTGTAGACAACTATCGTCCCATTTCATTACTTTCAACATTCTCAAAGGTTTTTGAAAAAGTCATGTATAGTAGAGTAATAAAACATGTTACACACTATAATATCCTCACTAATTCACAATTTGGGTTCAAAAAAGGATCATCCATAGAAATGGCTATATATTCATTTTTAAATAACACATTTGAGGAACTGAATAATAAAATGAATCCTGTAGGAATATTTTGTGATCTTGCAAAAGCATTTGACTGTGTAAATCATGAATTACTTTTGAAAAAATGGAATACTATGGTATTTTTGGGACCGCATGTAAATGGTTTAAATCATACATTGAAAGCCGAATGCAAAAAGTTTCAATTTTTTATTCTAAAATAAGTAAAGATGCTTCATCAGACTGGGAGAAAATAAAACATGGAATTCCACAAGGCTCTGTCTTAGGTCCCCTCCTCTTTCTGTTATACATCAATGACCTTCCCAGTGGCGTAGCTAGCGTGGGTGACACCCGGGGCGGATATCGATGGTGTCACCCCTTGAAAACTTAAATCCAAAATTGAGTATATTATATCATCTTTTAGGTGTAAAAAATGATATTAATAAAACATAATTAAATAAAAATTTATTGTTATTTAAAAATAATAGTTAATAAAATTGTAAGATTAACAACATTTAAAAGATATACAAATAAAATAAAAACAATTACTTTCACAATCCCCTCTTTCTAGTTTTAACAACTGCAAACCAGTAAATCACATTTTTGAAATTAAAAATTTGATTTACTTCATGTTCAATAATCGATATGGCAAGATTTTAGCCACGTGTTGATCACTGGTGATCGAAAGTGGTTTTAGATTAATTTTAACTTCTCTGAAGATCGGGCCTCACTTGCCTGATACTGTTCCGCACCGTCACCGCACCGACACGCTTCTTACTATTGACGCTCACTCGGTCGAAGTTTAATTTAATTTAATTTAATTGCAATGGAGCACAGGCTCCGGTGGCAATTTCCCTACACACCCATCTTCCCCTATCCTGCACCCGCCTACATTTTCCCTTTACAAATTTTATCTTTAAATTCCTTCAAAGTTTTCGGTAAATTATTCATCATTTCTCTTGGTAACTCATTCCAATCCCTCACACCCTTACCTAAAAAAGAGAATCTTCCCACACCCTTGTGCCTGAAATCGAGTGCCAGCTTGTGGTCAAGGTCATCTTTTCCCTTCCATGCACTACTTTTCATACCTATTGCAATATCCTTCCATGCCTCATCACCAGTATATGCCCTGTACACTCCCATGACCCTCCTCATCCTCCTCCTGTCTTGCAATGAATCCCATTCCAGTTCCTTTATCATATCCGTCACTGATTGCATTCTGCGATAATTTCCAGAAACAAATCTAGCAGCCCTTCTTTGCACCCTCTCCAACTCCTGTATTTGATACGTAAAATGAGGGTCCCATACTACACTACCATATTCGAGCAATGGTCTGACCAAAGTTTTGTAACCCAGTTCCTTGACTTCTCTCGTACATCCACTCATCACTCTCTCCAACAAGTGCAGAACTTTGAAATCTTTTCCTACCACCCGTCCTATGTGTCCTGCCCAGTTAAGTTTGTTATCAAAAGTAATTCCAAGATATTTGCATTTCAAGTCTTCAGCAAGCAATTCCTTCCCTACCTTATATTCATAATTAATCTTTTGTTTTCTATTTGTGTATCTAATAAGCTGACTCTTCTTTGCATTTATCTTCATTCCATGTTTACCAACCCAATTAGATATCCTGTCCAGATCACCCTGCAACTGTTTACAATCCTCTATCGTTTTGATTCTTTTATACAGCATTATGTCGTCTGCAAACAATCTAATTTCAGATAGTAAACAATCAACACAATTATTCATTAGAATAATGAATAGCAATGGTCCCAATACGCTACCCTGTGGCACACCCATTTTTACTTCCACTTCTTTTGATACTACATTTCCTACCCTAACTTTCTGTTTTCTACCTTTTAAAAATTCTTCTACCCAGCAAATGACCTTTTTATCCACTCCAATGGTTTTTACCTTATTTACTACCATTTTATGGCTTACTCTGTCAAACGCCTTAGACAGATCTAATGTTACACTATCAATTTGGCCTCCCTTGTCCATTTCATCTGAAATATCTTGCATATATCCCACCAACTGAGATTCGCATGAATATCCTTGCCTGAAACCATGTTGCCTGCTTGAAAACCAATTACGTTCCTCACATATATTTCTGATGTGGTTGCATATCAATCTTTCCATTAATTTACCTACCACTGATGTCAAACTGATTGGCCTGTAATTCTCAACTCTATTTCTCACCCCTCCCTTATGTACTGGTACTACTATTGCACTTTTCCAGTCCTGTGGTAAGCAGCAAGTGTCTAGACTCAATTTAAATAATATTTCAAGATAAGGTACAACGTCACATCCGGCTATCTTTAAGATATCTGTAGTAATATTATCTTCACCAGCCCCTTTATGTTTTTTCAGCTTTCTTATCTCCTTCATGATTTCCTCAGGATAGATATAAAAATTTTTACTATCGTCATTTCTAATTGTGTTGTTAAGCTCGTTCTCCGAATTAGACCCTCCTGTTTCTGATTCATTGTCCCTAATGCTTTCACTGAACCAGTTACTTAAAATCTCTGCCTTTTTCAAATCGTCAGTAACTTCTTGTCCGTCCTTATCTATAAGTGTCTCTACATCCTCCCTTCCCCTCAGTTTCCTGATATAGCCATAGAAATTTCTAGATGCATCAGTCAATGGTCCTCCTGCACTGACAATACTCTTCATAAACCCATCTTTAGCCATTTTCTTTGCTGTTATTAAGTCCTTGTTTAGTTGTTTTAAATATTCCCTACTACCCTGCTGTCTCTTAACTCTATTATGTTCTTTTCTTACCAACCTCTTTAACCTCCTCACTTCCCTATTATAGTACACAGGTTCTCTACTTCTCTTTATTTTCTGCTTTGGAATAAATTTTTCTCCTCCCTTCCTTATTATCTCCTTGAACTCTTCCCACATTGACTCTACTGTACCTGAGCCTTCCTTCCATTTGCTGAATTGTTGTCTGAAATATTTCTTCAAATTTGAAACCTGTGCCTTGTTATAATTGTACCTATTTCCCCCTACAATTTTGGCTGCTGGTTTACTGAATCCTCTAATATCCATCAGAACTGCTTCATGATCACTTATTCCTTCAGTTACTTGATACCTCAAAAGGTTTTCATCGGGCTTAATTAGAAATATATCCAAAATATTTTGTCCCCTAGTGTTTTGCTCAACCACTTGTGTAAATCCTCCTTCCCTTATTAAGATATTTGCAAATCTTTGTTCCCTTGTGTTATTTATCTTATTCCCTTCCCAGTTTACACCTGGTAAATTTAAATCCCCGCCGATGATGATCATTCTATTCTCACCTCTGAAATCTGAGTATGAATTTAATTTCTCCCCAAGTGCCTCATCCTCTTCTGTCATTCTTCCACTGCGGTAAACAGCCAACACTCTGATTTTTTCTTTTTTATTACCCCAGAAATCTACCCCAAGTAACTCATAATCTTGATCTATGAACGCCAGTGAACTGTGGTAGTTTTTGCTAACTAGTATGAAGTCTCCTCCACCAATTGCTCCTCTATCTCTGCGGTACACTCTGTAACCATAAGGAAAAACTCACTGTCTAGTACTTCTTCTTTTAACCAACTCTCTACCCCAATTATTACTTGTGGTTCATGCATAAGTTTGTCCAAAGAACACGGCATGTCGTCCGACACTCGGCCATCATTGCATTGGTTTATGTTTTAACGGTGTGGACCAGTGTCGGTCTGCTGGATGTGGAGAACGCATAGAGAGAGTTCGGAAATTTCCCTTCCCTTACAACAAATGTTGTTTTCATGTTATTGTTGGTTTTAAAACAAGTGTCTTTTTTTTCATCCATGTTCATCAATGTAGGAATTGTTGTAGCATCATCGAATTAATAAATCAAAACATTGCCAGAGTTGAAGATCAATTTTAAGACCCACAAAAATTGCAGCCAAGATCTGCACTTGTAACGGGGACCTTCAACACCCGAATCGCACGCCGTAACCATACGCCAGACTAATCTAGAAGTACTGAAAAATATGTATTCAAACACATAAAAGTTTATTCGTGTTTTTTGATAGCAAAAATAGATGGTATAGAAAAAAGTATATTCATTGTATCATGTTTGCAAACTTATTTTTCATTACACCTTCATTCGGACTGGTGACTCAAATGACTGCGTGCGGTTTGGATACTGAAGGTTCCGGTTCAAATCCCGGACTCGACTGTATTTTTTGCGGGCCTAAAAATTGACATTTACCTCTGGCAATGCTTTTATCTGTTAATACGAGGATTCTAGGACGCTCAGTGTTCGAATTTCACGTTAACCTGTAGGTCTCCTTTCGAAGTTAGGTGACTACGATATAGGTGCACTGCGAGTTTCCTAATAAGAAACTCTGACTAGAACTTTGAGATAACATGAAATTATTATATTTATTATACAAAATCTTTACGACCTAAATTTAAATTAAAATATGTTATAATCTCATTCTTTGCTAAATATATACATATATATATATACTGAATGAATCGAAAAGAACCTCAAGCAAAACAAACACAAGTGCGAAGTGATTGACATTTCATTGCGATTGCATTGAAATATGCGAGAATATTTCATTCCGGTACAGTGTGGTAATGATTTGTTAATACTGAGCTGCAGGGCTGGATTAAGACAGCGCGGGGCCCGTAGCAAATGTGAAGAAGAGGCACTTGATTTTTGCCTTCCTGGGGAAAATTGTGGAGCTAAAAACAAAAAAGGTCACCCATGTAGCCTAGGTGCGGGGCCCCCCTAGGAAGCGCGAGGCCCCCTAGAAGGCGCGAGGTGCGAGGCCCGTGGCATTTGCTACCTCCTGCTACGTGGTTAATCCGGTACTGCTGCGCTGGGATACTATTTTTGTACATAAAAGATCAACCAGATAGGTGATTACATGAGTCAGATAAAAAAGTATTTTAATGCACTTTCGTACCAAAACTGTGCAAAATAAAGTAAAGGTATCAAACTTACCTGTCATCCCCAACACTGATTCCCTGTAACAATCACTTGAAAACATTAAAGGAGACTAAAGACCGGGTAGGAACATGGGCGAGCAATGGAAAATTGTGGACGCAAGGGGGCGAGCTGCCACTCGGCCGACTGTCGTTGCGGTGACGGTACAGATCAGTATTGGCAAAATAGAGCTCGACCTTTACACGTAGCAACTGATACACACACTGGTGCAAATTAAAATCCCAACACCCATACGATGTTGTGATAAATGAATGAAATTTGGCCCCAAGTATGCCCACATGAAGAGTATTAAATGATTTAAAATTGAAAGTTTTACATGTAATAATATGAGAATTACGGTGCTATCTATTATGTAAATTGCTATTTTTTATATTCTTTTAACGTACTAGTGGCGTACAGTGTGGTGTAACATGACACTTTGTTGTCCACGAGTTCTTGTTGGCTAAGTATGCCCAGGCGAAGAGTGACAACTCTATACACTCAAATGTCAAACTGTGAGAGAGGTCGGAGAATTGACGTGTTTTAAAAAGGTGCATCATATCGTGAAATCTCCTAAAGGATTGGCCGTAGTGCATTGTCAGTATACAGACTTGTTACACAGTGATGAAAGAAAGCTCTTATACTCCAGGTCTATATGGATGGATAACAGCACGTGAAGACCGGCAAATTGTGTGGGTGGCTGCTAATGGCAAATGGTTGACTGCAGGCCAGATCCAAACAGTGGTTACAGAGAGAGTCACCCCCCTCCCCGGACGATTGAAAACCAATTGCTTGAAGGTGGAGTACGCTCTCTGAACCCTATGCAATGTGTCCCATTAATCTGATTTCATTGCCAGCATCATCTAACCTGGCGTAATGCAAAACATAAAAGGACATGTGAATGGCGTACATTTGTGTTTACAGACGAGTCTCGATTCTGTGTGAGGCAAAGTGATAATTCACGACATGTTCGGAGACGTATTCGAAAACGGCTTACCTGCTGTGATTTCAGAACATTACACAAATGCAGTCACCGGTGTCATTTTTTGGCGGCAATCAGTTTCGACAGCATGACTGAGTCGGCTGTTGTTGATCGCACAATCACAGCCCACCACTATGTGGACAGGGTACTGCATCTTGTTGTGATACCCTTCATGTTCACCATTCAAATCGCATCTTACAACAAGATAATGCCCGTCCTCATATTGCGGCCATCGTTACACAAGCCTTGCAAGGAGTTTCGATCACGATTTGAACAGCACAGTCCCCAGATTTGTCCCCAATAGAGCATGTCTGGGATACCAGGAGTAGACACATTTGATCACATGGTGACCCAGCACAAACTGCGCAATAACTGACTGCAAAAGACATGCAGGCGTAAAGAGAAATACCCCAAGAAGACATTCGGAACACTTGTTGATTCAATGTCGGCAAGAATCCACGAATGTATTGGTGCTCAAGTTGGACGCATTTCTTTCTGAAAACTGTAACTAAAGGTAATAACTTATCCTGATCCATTTCCATTTGCTATCATTTCTTCTGGGTATGGCCCTGGATAAATCTTCAAAGTTTCCTAAAATTCTACCATTCCTGTATGCATGGTGAGATTCTAATTTTTGCCAGTGTAACTATAGGGCGACCATAATATTTCGCTATAAATTTTTTTAAAAAGTAGAAAACTACCCAATCATTTGTTGTTGAAACGTTAACATAGGTTGTATTTAAATGACATCGCAAGGGATATCGAGAGGAAAGTTAACAGAAGTGGCTTGATCCAAGTAGAAGCAATTCCAGACCCAGATGGGGTTCCATCGGTACAAACCCAGAATCCGGGTCCCACAAGTCGTGAGACCCTGGGAAAGACTGTATAGTCAGAGAAGCAACTCTACATTAAGTTCCTTCATAAAAATAGAACAATAAATGCAATATAAAAACAACGAAATTAAAAAAAAAAAAAACAGCTTAAGTAATATAAGAACATGCCTTTGCGGTATCTGTCGTCCTTACATTAAGTACTTCACAAGTGAAGTATTTTACTATCCGCCTAAGATACTCGTAGCTACAGACTTCTAAATATGACATTGTATGTACTGAAGACCGTCTTCACGTGTTAATTTTACATTTCTAGCGCCGCTCTGTAGCATATAAATAAAAATGTTGTAAACGGCTTGAATGTTCGCTCAGTTTGATCAGGAACAAAAGTTCAACATCCTGTCGATTTAAGGAATACACCTATATTCGACAGAGGGGTTACCCGTAATACAAATTTTCTTCTTCTCTAAATTTATTATGGAAAATTCATAGAGAATCATACGCTTATTTATTTCATCGCGATCATATTTGCATATTCTCGATCAGAATAAAGCATAGCAAACTTACATGAACTTAGAATTTAAGTGCTTACTAATGTTACGATTTCACTAGCAAGATACGCGGTTCCGACTTTTTTAATTTATTTATTTAAATGGCTTTCGGCCTTATCAGTAGTGATGTTTCGATACCATCAAATTATCGATACCTACTCAAATGAGTAGTACTCAAATTGTCTTGCGATACTTACTCATATGAGTACTGCAAAAGCATCGATACTTACTCATATCGCTACTTTAAAAAAATTAATGTCGAATTATAAAAATATACGTTACATGTTGATAAATTATTTATTTTATTTGCCTAGTGTTATAAAATCAAATAACACTCAGTAAACATTTTATTTATTTATTAAATTATAATAACGCTCACAATGTAAGCAAACTTATCTTATCTTTAAATATTTATTTATTATTGTTTTAACACTTTTAAACAATAAAAGTCCGCTTTTGAAAGGTTTCCCAAAAAAGCAATTATTACAAATATTTTGGGGACAGCTTATTTGTTTTGTTTGTCATTGTTTCTCCCGCATTAGAAAACAAATATTCATCAATACTGACGTTGCTACAACAATATTATACTGTTGTGCGTATTCATAGAGACAAGGAAATGTTAGTTTCACTTCTTCCCATTCTGTAAATGGATTGCTTTTTAGAGACCGCACGCTTGGCGCTTTCTCACAAACTCCAAGCCTCTACAAACACTTGGTTAATTTTGGGGAGCCAAACATTGTCATCCGCACGCGCAATGTTATGGAGAAGCAAGCATGAAGGACGTCTAGGTTGTGTCGGCCATAACTTTAAGCCTAACCTATTTTTCGAAAAAGAAAA
Source organism: Vandiemenella viatica (assembly GCA_031002005.1). Taxonomy (NCBI): domain Eukaryota; kingdom Metazoa; phylum Arthropoda; class Insecta; order Orthoptera; family Morabidae; genus Vandiemenella; species Vandiemenella viatica. The sequence goes on from JARYHS010011408.1 coordinate 196,104,048, forward strand.
TTAAAAAACGAGAGACAACAAAGAAGATCATGGATGTCAAAAATCTACAGAACCGTGCCAAGTAATTATGATAATTTAATTCATGTAACTATGAATACTGTGTAGCTTCATGTATGTATTTGATTTAATATAAGTGTATTTTTTTTATAGTACGAAACTAAGGAAAATTGAAGTAGCTTCTAGGCGATATAAATAATGAAGGAAAGGGAAATTAACCACCACATACAAAAGTTGACGGCTGCGATGCGAGAAAACCTTTAATACAAAATATTTCAGCAACTGCCTTCTTCAGTAGTAAATAAACAATACTAAGTCCGCACAAACACTTGCCGCAAACATCTTTGATTTGTACCAAAAAACCGACAATCGACAACCGACCTGCAAGCCTACATAAGCGAAGCCAAGCACCCAATACACATGTTTCAATTTGTGAAGGTTTGGCAAGCGAATGGTCCCGGTATTACAGTGTTGACAAGTAGAGACTTAGTCACTACGGTGCGTTTTCTTTTTCTTTGTGATATTTCCAGAAGTGATATTCCTGTGAAACGCTAGCTGAAGCAGCTTCTTCTTCCGATTCATATGGGCTTCTTAGTTGCTTATGAACCATATCTTTTAGTTTTTTGTGTGGGCTGCACGGGAGCGATCATTGGCCAGTACAACTTTATTACAGTGAAATAGGTACCTAAAACAAACTCTTCAAGATTATATTGCCTATTCTAAGACTGATT
>JARYHS010011408.1:196105775-196168628 GCA_031002005.1 Vandiemenella viatica
TTAGTTATTAATTTCTTCTAATTATATCTCTTGTAGCTGTTAATTTGCGAGTGAAGGCTGACACGTGACACCATTCTCCAGCCAATAGCTATCGAGGGGAGTGAGTGAGTGAGCTTAGGAAATTACATAGTAGATTGTCATATTCCTTATCAGTGGAATAAATTACATAGTAATCACATGTCAACTACTTGAATCTGCAGTTTTGACAGTAGTCTATTTACATGCACACCACTCATTCAAATAATTTCGTATTATTCGAGCAGTACCCTGTTTCGCATCTACAGTACACATTAAGGACAACGCGGGATACAATTTAACGAGAACTCCAGTAACAAGTGGTCACCATTGTACCGGCTGCGCACTTCTGTTTGTATGTGCATACCGGAACGGCACATGGTACCTGGAACACAGACAGGTGTATGTGAGGCGAGTTCACTGGGTCACACGCCGGACATCATAGCCTCTGGGCAGTACAACATGTACCAGCCAGCCGCATTCTGAGTGCCAGAGATTTTCCAGCTTACGCTCGCATTGCTGTTAATAAAATACGGCAGGAGGCACTCAAACAACTACACTAATAAAAGGCTAATCTAGGTCATTATAAGAAATATGTACCAAATTAAATCATTCTTAAGGTCACGAGCGTTACTTAATAACAGTTGTATTAGTTAACCAACTGCGAGGAAATAACCTGCCAGAACAGAACGTTCAACCCGTTATTTTAGACAAGCTGAGAAGCTAGTTACTGAATAAGCACCAAAATACATCGAACCTGCTCTTCCTTTATAAACGTTAATCAATACAATACCTGAATCTATATAACTGAATACTTTAACGACAGCTAAAACTAATAGCTTCAAAATTACCAGAACCGTTAGAAAATGTTTTCTTTGAAAACTAAACACGGATTTTAATCTAAAAAGCTATGTATTCAACCAGAATTTTCGTTGGATCCTCCCGAAGGAGGTATAATTAGTCTGGTGTCGGAGATAGGACGGCCAGTTCCTTTTCTCTTTATCCAATCCAGCCCGGAAATCCTAACGTGTGTAGGGGACCTACAATGTAGGTTGGAATCTGAACCATGGATTCATTCTGACGTACTTCACATTACCCAGCAAGCTGCACCAGAGCTGAAGGTCGGGTTTAGGGCCTAGGAAAGTCCACGCCACACAGGGATTCGAACCGGGAACCTTTCGATCTGTAGGCAGACATCTACCAGACGGCTCCTATCTCACTAATTTTTTTTTTTTTTTTTTTTTTTTTTTTTTTTTTTTTTTAACTAACCATCATGTTCGACGTAAGCAAGTTGGTTACTGTGGGAACTGTGGCATAATGTTTTGCTATAATCGTCGGTTATCTCCATTAGTACAATTGGAACTGTGCGCAGATAAATAAAATGAGATTTAAATAGATAAATAAATTAAAACATTGAGCTAATAAACTAGAAATACAATAAACATACAATCCGTACAATCTTATTAAATACAAAACGCGAATACAAACAGGTAAATATTAAATTTCTGATTATCAGAATTTCGGATTTTTATTTGTTTGTTGTTTCACGCCTCATCGAACTCAAGGTCATTAGAAAAGGTATGGGGGCAATGAACAGAAAGGAATTCAGTCATCGTTTTTTTCGCCTGGAGTAATTTTGGAAATCATGGAAAACCGAAATCTGGACTAATGTGAGGAAGTGCGTTATCATTTCAGTATTAACACCATATTACGTCAAGCATCTCACAGACTGTCCTCGGATTTCTATTTCTGACTACTGAAGAAAATGTTACATTTGATTTTTAAATAATAGAAATTAAAAAAAGTATATAACTTCATCACTTCCAGAACTAGTAACTGCAAATATTTATTCGCAATTTCGTTTGAATTAAGTAGAAATTCCAGAGGACCACAAACACTAACAGAAAAATACACTGATGTCACGTCGAAAATAATAAAAGCATGCTAAGGTCACTTAACGTAAATATTCGTTGAAATCACAAAAAAAAGTATTCATGATCACAATATTTTTCGAACTATCGTACAATGGAAAAAAAAGTAAATATTTCGAGTCATATATAGTATACTAGCAGTATCTATTTGTGGTTGATTTACCCATACACTATTTTCATCGCCTTAAGAGCTAAGTTTAATTTAATTTCGCAACAGCCATTTCCGGAATTAAAGCAAAACTGGATTCAGTCACACTTAACCTATGAAGGGGTATGTTGGAGTTATCTATACATTAATTTGACATCAGACATTTCATGAATTAAAATAAAGATGGATTTAACCGCACAGTTCGAAAAAGGCAATGGGTTAGATGCAGGGAATGTCAGTTTTTATTTTGGTCCAGGTTGCATTTCAATCTACTCACAACATTTACAAATGTTACTGCTGCAAAATCGAAACATGTAGTGTACACGCATTAATACACACCACATACATATACCTGTGGCTGGAATTGGTCGGTTTGTTCCGGGATCACGCAGAAAATAGAGATTTTGGACGGGTTTTCACAATATGAAAACTTGAAGTCCGAGTTAAAATCTGTCGTATATCTTAATATGATGCGACACATTTATTTTACGAATAATGTGGCATAATTTGAAAACTGCTGAATCGATTTTGACTGGGTTTTCACAGTATCAAACAATAGCTGTATCTCATTATGCTGGCGCTGGAGTTGAAAATTGTCTCATTATGCTACTTCATCTGCCGCCGGAGCTCAAAATTAAAATCCGTTCGACACCTTTCCAGTATTCGAAATTATAGTTTTGCATATGCTACTGTTATAGTAGTGAGAAATTGCAGATTCTTAGCCTGAGATAACTTCAACGGCAGCAATGTTCTCTGGCTTTTTTTTTTTTTTGTTGTAATTATTAGTTTACATAGTTTTCTGTTTACGAAGTTCTCTCTTCGCAATCAGTACGGCTATCCGTGTGGTATAAAGCCTGAATAATCGAAATTTAAGGGAGGGACAGACAGATGCCGTATTATTTTTTACGAAGTATGACATATGAAACATCTAATTGGTATTGCCTTTGTAGTGTTTCTGACAATACGTTCAAAATTTCATTTACTGCTCCGGAGTTTAAAAAAAAAAAAAAAAAAATTAACTTAGTCCACAACCCGAAGGTTGGTTGGATCCTCCCGAAGGAGGCGTACTAAGCCATTGTGTCAGAGGTAGGACGACCAGTTCCTTTCCTCTGGGACCTACAGTTTAACGTTGAATCCGAACCACGGAGCGTCCTGGCATAGCTCATTTGATTAAACACAACTCTCAAAATTCCTGCGCTTGCCGGGATTCGTGCCCGGGGCAGGAGTAGCGAACGTTTTGAAAGCAAGCGCTTAGGCACTTTTTATTTTTTTTATTTTAAAGGTTAGATTTATTTACTTAAAAATAACGCAATTACATTTGATATTATAAATTTCCAAGATGATGAAGACGATAGTTTCCAGTAGCCAACCTCTGATTTCCATGGTCCTCTGTTGTCACGGCATGTGTGGTTCAAGAAGTTCTGCTCGTTGAAAGGGATTGTCTACTACCAGCTCTGTATTCTTCGTTAGTGACTTATAGATTTCGCTGGATTGCTGTCCTTAGAAATTGTCCATATGACGTCGAGTAGTTTTTATGTTTTTCCGCAGCACTGAATTCTGAGCTACCAGAACGCTCTGCTCCGGAGTTATGTAACGTTTAAACATTAGACATAACACACGTTTCAAGTCTGATCCTAAGCCTTAAAACAGTGAAAATCCCATCGAAACTGCTGAGTAGCTTTTGAGTTTTTTCTGGAACAGATACATAAAGGGTGTCCAGAAATGAAAAGATAATCCTGCAACTGCAGATAGGTCATATTATTTCCTACTGTATGACAAAATTTTATTTTACTAAAACTATCACCATTTTCGAGATATTGATTTTTTAAAAATTTTTTCGGAACATGTGACTGTTCAGCTTATTCGTTGCCATTTCTACAAATTAAGTCATTTTGAACCCTGGTGTTTTTAACTTACTCAAGGATATTTTAGTCATTTAAAACAATGTTATTTTTTTCTTAAAACGTTAAGAAAACCTTATAAAAAAATCTTGACTGGTATAATTATTTTATACTTCTTTTAAAATGATTGTTTTATGGTACTGTAATTCAATATACTATAGAGGTTATTGTGAATTTTAAACATGTAGTAAAAAAATTATGATAATTATTTTTAAAAAATATTTTTTAAAGATTTTTTTAACGTTTTAAGAAAAAAAATAACATTGTTTTAGACGACTCAAACATCCTCGAGTAAATTTAAAAAAAAAAGCTGAATTAAAAAAGTCTTAATTTGTAGAAATGACATGGAATAAATAGAACAAAGTCACGTTGTTCAAAAAAAAAAATTAAAAAATCAATATCTAGAAAATGGTGAAACTTTTACTAAAATATAATTTTGTAATATAGTAGGACATGATGTGACCTATCAGCGGTAGCAGGATTATTCCTGCACACACAGTATATGGATTAGTGTAGCTTAAGCGGTTGGTTAATATTTTCAAGGTAACTCAAAAATTTAAAATCTGATTAGATCGTAAAATAATATGACTGAAAATTTTGCATAATATTTAAAAAGTTCGGATAGTATAGTCTCTATGCTGATAAATGGATCGTCGACTTTAATTGTCTCAGTTATGGCGGGAAGTATTGAGCAAACCTAAATCAATATGACTCCACAAAGAAGATAAGCTGCACGTTGTAATGAATTAATGAGTACAGAGTGTTAGTGTTATTAGGCACCGAGTGTTTGTATGATATCTGCGAGATTTTGGCTGTGCGCCATGAGTCAAACAGAGAGTGCTACGTCCGGTGGGTGACTAAAAATTCTACCTGGCTTGGGTTTGCAATGGATTTATTGCCCATCATAAAGAGCTAAGGTTCGCTTTCCGTTTGTGCACGTTTTTGAAAAATCCGCCAAACGCCGTTAGCTGGTGGCAGCGACCGAAAAATGTCCGTTGTGCCGTTTCGTGGTAAAGCGGCGTTCTCGAAGAGGGCGGGGATAATCCAGTCACTAAAGGAACTCGCCAGCAATGCTATCTTTTGGGTGTTTTGTTTATTTGTTGAGCCTACAAGGTACAAGTATTTTCCCGGGCAGAGCTCTGATGCGCTGAGTGACATACGCCTTATCGCAGTGCGAGCAGTGCAGAGTTTTATTCGAAGGAAAAGAACGGACTGAAAGACATTCTCATCTAGAGCAACAGCAAGTAACATTCACCGAGGCCTGACCAACCGTCTGGGCGGCGTGAGGCGGCTCGCATCTCGACAGGCCAGGCTGCAGGCTGTGAACAGCAGAGTAGTCTTGTGTACTTCGCAAACGAATTAGTTCGGAAGAACGCTCCCACAGACGAACTACGCGAACTAGTTCCCAGATCCCTCGCTCCTTAGCGCGTTAGTTCGTTCGATAACAGGTAACTACTTTATATCTGTAATGTAAAATGAATATTTCAAAATATTATGTGACTTCTCCATTGCAATGATGGGAAGTAGTGTAACGTATATCAGTCTGATTATAGGCTTAATATGTTTTGTTTTAGATTATTTATTACGATGTCATCAAAAAGGAAACATAGTTCTCTGTGAACACATTCTACTAAAAACACAGATAAACAAAAAGCAACTGTTCAACATTAATAACTATCACAGGAGGCTCAAACGGAAATTTAACCCGGAATATGAGAATAATACATGTTTTAATCCCATTAACAATTAAAATTCAACCTTCGATTACCACAACTACCATAACAACAGGGCCGCATTTAGGCTCTGTAGGCCCCTAGGCTATATATGTGGTGCGGGCTCCCCTGTAGGCAGTGGCCCTGGCTGCCTCCGGCTATGGATGCTTAAATTTCGAAATTCGGCCCAAAAAATTTATGGGTGACCTTTTTTTTTAGCTCTACTACTGGCCCCAGGTGGGAGATCCAGGGTTGTGGTGCAGGCCTCCTATTTGTGGTGCGTGCCCCCTCTTTGTGGTGCGGATCCCCCTTTGTGGTGTGGGCCCCCCTTTGTGGTGCGGGCCCCTAGGCTACAGCCTATGTAGCCTATGCTTAAATGCGGCCCTGCATAGCAAATAAAAGAGCGCGGTAGAAAATTGAGCAAACGATTCGAGATGGGAGCTAACCAACTAAAAGAGCGACCTAGTTCGCGAAGGAGCTGCGAACAAAACTGAGCGCTCCGAATCACGAACTATTACGCGCAAGACTACAACAGAGATCCCTGCTGGGCCATTCTGTTTCGCGGGGATCGCTGTCTGACCTCGCTGTCTGCTGGAAACAGTAAAGCTGCCTTCGCGATGAAAATTTACGCAATCACTTCTACCCAGTAAACGAACCCTGAAAAGTATTAAATTACTGTAACGGTTTAAAAATAAAAACAGTGGACAAAGTGTAATGATTCAAACGCTAATAAAATACATTACTTGTTTACATAAATTTCACCATGCTCAAGTTATAATAAATTCAGTTAAACTGTACACCCATTTTTCATACATCCTATTAAGTACATTATGACTATCTCATAACTCATGATAATTTATAAGATTTAACTTTGATTTTTTATGATCACAACAGTATGATCGAGAAGTCACTTCCCTCAATAGAAAACACTTCAACTTCCTAAGTTAAAAAGTAGATGATTATGTTTTCTTAACTGCGGTACTAAACAGTTACTTTGAATTCTGTTCACAACATCACACTTTTCAGATATAATTCAAGATCGTCTGCTAGTAACGGCAGTTCTGAACATTAGTGAGAAATATTTCTAGATGGAAGTTCCAGTTTGAAGGTAATTTGATAGAATTTCGAGCGCAATTTGTTTTGCGTTGTGAATATGAGATGAAAACTTTTGGAAAAGCTTATTGAAATGTAAGTACAAGTGGACACAATGATCAAAATCAGAATTGTCTGGCAGTTAATCTCCCCGTCGTCGGCACCTGTTCGGATGGTAGAGATTGTAGTAGGACTTACGGAATTTGAAGTTAATTTGCTGTGGGTTTTTTTGTGTGGGACTAACGAGTCAAGATGCGGATGTCGACGCGGGAGGGAGGCCGGAAGCTGGTATCCGGACGATAACCAGGACCACACGCTGAGGCCTGCCAAGGACCTGCTCAAGGATACGGCTTAACTGTAGTGAGGGAAGCTTCTCCCAATTACAGCTCTAAGAACGATTACACTGACTTGTTTCCCCGAGTTCCTTTTCCAGTTTTAAGACTATAAATTGGTTTGATTCCATCATCCTTATCCTTCTAATCCTTTGATTTAGTTTATAACGCGATGCGTTATTGCTACTAAATTGTGATACATTGCATGTCTTAATATACTTGTGATTGAAGTATTGTTTCTCTGGCGTCAAGTTTAGCGAAGTATCTGGTTAGGTTGAAAAGCAACCTGGACCACAACGAAAAACTTTTGTTACAGCGCAAGGTACTAGCAATTACATTGAGCTTTATTTTATAACAATTCTACTTATTTAAGCAATTGTTAAGAAATGAATTGCCATAACTCTGAAAGAAATGCATTTCGTTTAAAATGGCATATTAATTGTCAGTTGCTTTTTTTTACTGAAATCATTACTTTGTTTGAATGAAAGAAGTTCCAAATTGATCACGATCTATGAGGCCTAAACCACAATTAAAACTAATATTACTTGGCATAACGTAAGTTGTTGGGATTTGTATCCTTCGTTTTCACTGGGTTCATTGTTTCAACCGCATGTAAGCTGTGATATCTGTTATTGTCACCTCTGGTACAGCTTGCTGTGTAATGTGAAGTACGCCAGAACGCTTCCGTGATTCGGATTCCACATTAAACTGTAGGTCCGCAGTACCCGGCAGAGGCGGAATGCGCAGCCAATAGAAACCCTGTCACGAGATCATTACGATCACACGAAATTATTATTATATTATCTGTTAAAACATCGGTCTTCATCATACATAAAGAGAAAGCAAGATATAAGAACTCGTGAAGATTTTGGATCAAATTTACATCGCGAAGCGTGATGACTTTAACATGCGATGCAGGGAATATAGTCTATTAATTCGCGTGTGATTGAGGCTTTGATTTTCTAGCGGCAATATCAGCGGAGATTGCTGTTAGGCTGAAATGACACCTGAACCAAGTTACTACAGCACAAGGGACGAGAAATTACATTAAGCTTTATTTTAAAACAATTTTATTTAGTTAGGCAACTGCAAATAGATTGATTGGCAAAACAATCCGCTAAGCCCGTCATTTTTCATGGGTCTTGAGGCTAGTAGTTACAAAAACTTAGTCATTGCATCTAGTTCTCATCTTATACTCAAACTTCGCGAGCAAATTTATGTATAATACATCTCTCAAAACAAGACCCACGATCCAATCTTTTGTTTCTGCAAAACTTTTCAGCAAACTTCTTTTTTTGCTTATATCTTGTCAACGTAAATGTCAGGTCATTAAATGGATTGGGGGCAAGGAACGGGAAGGAATTCGGTGATGGCTTTTTTTAATGAACTATCCCGGCATTCGGCTGGAGTGATTTGCGTAAACCACTGAAAACCGGAATCTGGATAACCGGACGAGAATTCGAATACCCTGTGAGTCCTTCAGACAGCTCACACATGAAGACAGCTGCACGTAATTCTGTTGGCACTTTACTGCCACACACTTTATGTTATCTCCGTGGTTAACACCTTTATAATGTCCAAAGATGTAACTTTAATGCGCCATTGATGCAATCACAGTTCAGTGATATTTGTACCCAAAACACCGTGTACAACATGAATAGAGAATTTTAAATTTAAAATATTTTTCAATTAACATCATTTTCTGATGGCATTGCGTTTGCCATTCTGACACCAAATAACCTTTATAGCCAACCGTATGATTTTTGAGTGTTATTTCTTCTCTATCCGCTAAACGTTTCCGATGGTAAGAGAGAATAATAATCGACATCCCGGCAAACAACATCGGATTTACAAGTGAGTAGATTCGAATAATTCACTAATTCGTGCTATGTCCAGTCCTCTGTTGCTACTTCGAAGCTATTAAATTACCCTCCGAAACGTGACACCACAAACCATAAATTACGATATCTTTTAAACAGGAAGTAATAGTAGTGACGATCAAATCAGGAAAAACTAAAATTTCTTACTAACTTATCGCTAGTTGTTTTTTTCCGCTGCAACACTTAGAATTTAATTTAATTTCAATTGCGCTGGAGCTCACACGTTCCGGTGGCAATTTCATTTCACTCTTACCTTCGCATGTCGTGATTCTACACTATCCACCTACTTCTGCGCTTTACGGATTCCTACTTTAAACTGCTTCAGTGTTTTTGGTAAAACTGTTCATCATTTCCCTCCGTAATTTATTCCAATCCCTGACTTTCTTATCTACAAAAGAAAATTATCCCAGTCCCTTTCACCTGAAACCTAGGGCCAGCTTATGGTCATGATCATCTCTCCCAAGCCATGTACAACTCCTAATCGTTTTACCAATATTGAGCCATACTTCTCGCAATTATAAGGCTCATCGCATGAAAGATTTTTTTAAATTTTTACTTATGGCTTTACGCCTCGTCGACGTCATTAGAGGTGGGATGGGACTGGGGACAAGGAATGGGAAGTAATTTGACCATGGCATTTTTTAAGGAAGCATCCCGGCATTTTCCTGAATTTGGAGAAACCATGGAAAACCCTAATCTGGATGCCCGGACGGGGATTCGAACCACCGTCCTCCAGAATGCCGCATGAAAGAGTATTGGTAGAAGGATTAGAAGTTGTTCAAGGAAGAGGACAATACTGGCTCTTCATTTCTGGTGAATAACACCTACCACTTCTTTCACTACTCCATTACTGCCGACTAGTACTTCCCCTTTAAATCCTAATTGCTGAGGGTGATTTGGGTAAGCCATGGAAAACCGAAATCTGAATAGCCGAATGGGGATTCGGCCACCCTCGGTCTCCACGTTATGAGTGCCGACGGTACCAGCTGGAGGTTCTCAGGCACTGACGTCATACGGTCAAGCAGACGATCCAAAGTTTGGGCGGCACGCCTCAGCGTGAGTCCCGTTAGGCTGTGAATTCCTGACATTCCCGTGTAGAGAGAGGCCTTATTGCGCTGCCCAACAGCTGGCTCACTCAGGTCAGAGGTCACCACCCGAGGGCAGAAACGAGCGAATGTCCAGAATACTAAGTGGCGGGGCTTCAAAGGATTCCACAGTACCCTCGTCTTCTGCGCTTCACCGCGCTATAGACGGCACGTGCTGACCCGGAGAACGGTTTGCATCAATGATTACCGAAAATTGACAGATACTCATATAGACAGAGAGGCCCACCTCGCTGGCTTAGTTGATGGTGTCCTGCGCTGACACGGGGTTAGCTGGTTTCATTCCTGGCAGTCGAAGAAATTTGACCATCGGGTTAGGAGAGGTGATGGTACACAATTCCTAATCACCAAATTTCGCACCGAAGTCCTGGGTAAAACCACTCTACAGTGAGTATAGAGTGAGGGCATATTACACTATTGATGATAATTCGTCTGCCGGTTGGGGACGTTAAGCTCGGCGACCCCCAATTGTCCTTCGGAAGAGTAGGCCTGAATGGGCCAGATCAGGGTTGCACCCTCTCATTTCATCTCTTATTCCATACAACACAAACAACACTCTACACTGAACACACACACTATCACAGTGATACACACTTACAACAACACTACGAACACTGTCACACTGGAGAAGGCAGGGGAAATCACCTCGGTTCATGTGCCCTGGGATGTTACGCCTCTTCGACGTAGAGACGGGAGAGAACTGCGGGCCAGAAACAGGAAGAAATTCAGCCATGGCCTTTTGAAGGAACCATCCAGTCATTCGCCTGGAGTGATTTCGGGAAATCATAGAAAACTGAAACCTGGATGCCGGGATAGTGATTCGAACTCGCGTCCTCTCGTATGCCAGGCCAGAGCGTGTTTGGTTTCTGGGTCTCCGTTCCATGAAATGATCATTCCCCATCGTATCTTCTACAACTCTTGTTAGAGGGGCAATTTAATGTGGAAGAGCTGTACGGTTTGTCGACATCAGTGCCATTACAGCCCAGAGAGGACGGAACAAGACCATGACTTTATCAATGAATTACCGAGAGTGGTGGGGTAATGGTTAGCGTTCTGGCCTCGCATTCGGGAGGACGGCGGTTCGAATCCCCGTCCGGGCATCCAGATTTGGGTTTTCCATGGTTTCCCAAATCACTCCAGGCAAATGCCAGGATGCTTCCTTCAAAAGGCTGTGGCCGAATTCCTTCCCATTCCTTGCCCCCCATACTTTCCCGTCTCTAAAGTCCTCGCTGTTAAGAGACGTTAAGCAATTAAAAAAAAAATCAATGAATTGTCCCGGTGGAATAATTTCGGGCTCAGGGATTTGCCTTTTAAATGTGCATTCACATCGTAATATGGCTATGATATCTGCTCTCCTTTAGGTTGTGTAATGGTGTGCGATGTTGTCTCGTTTAGTTTCTTTATTTTTCTTACCTGTCTTCCCTTTGTTTGCTGTGCAGCGCATTTTTTTTTTTTGCCTAAGGCTTTACGCCTCGTCGACGTTGAGTTCATTAGAGGCAGAAAAAGACTGAAGGCAAGGACGGGGAATGAATTCTGCCATCACCTTTTGAAGGAAACATCATGGAATTCGCCTGGAGTGATTTGGGAAAACCATGTAGAACCGGAGTCTGGATGGCGGACGGGGATTCGAAGCCGCCCCCTCCCGAATGCGTGGTCAGACGTTACCGCTCACCCACCACGTTCTGTTTTACGTCGTACTTGATTGTTACAAAATGTAATATCACAACCGCATTATGATATACACACAAATTTAACAGGACAAATCACTGAAAATGGTTCCGTGTAAGTAGTGAAACGTGGTAGGTAATAAAAACAAATCAACAAAGTAAAAAATCAATTGTTCTGGCAGCGTTCAGTTATCATTCTATACAAAAATTTATTTTAAATACGCTCACAACAATCAATTCTCTTTGCTTTTTGTGTATGTTCAATGCTGGATGTTTAATTTCAAGAAACAAACAAAACAGTGAATATTTATAAATTTTTGGCGTGGAGGAGAGAGGAAATTTGAATGTAGGATTTTTTTGCACGGTTTTGCAAGTTTTATATTTATTTTTATTGTTCCGTGATAAATAAAAAAAAAAAAAAGAAGAGCGATCGCCGTGAATACGGTTTTGTAGGCTTAATAGAAAGTAAACATGACATATTTTGTGCGGGACACTTAATTGGAGCAGACTGTAGCACGGCGTGGCACCGCTTTCGATAGTTATCGCGCGGAACAGGTGTCGATAACTCGAGGTGCACAGTGTGGAACCCGTAATAAAGCTGTAAGGTTTGCTTTCTCAGTGGCCGACGAAATCGTTGGCTTCTAGCAGCTCCCCGCTTGCGGCTCAACAAGTCTGGTCTGTCGCTAATGAACCTGCATGTTGCTGTCCACCATAAACCGCCATTTTTATCTGCACTACGACAGCGCTGGGCCCAGGACTATGCTTCACTCCACAGTCCGATTACAGCCGCTGCAGCGGCAGGGGAAAAAAATCTACCAGCGACAGGCGGAAAAACTTCATCTATACCTCTGTTCGATAAGAAGTTTAGCGTTTCGCCATTATTTTTCATATCTCTCATAAAGCAGAAGTAAAATTTTTTTCGATGTTTTTGGCGTATCTTCATTAATTGCTATGATAACCATTTTTGGTGAGGATTCTCCGTCTTGCAACAACACAAAATGTTTTTTATGGGGCACGTCAAAACTGACGGATCGAACGGACTGTTCCGACATTTCTTTCCAGTTTCTAAACTCGATTTAATTGTTATAAAATAAAGCTCAATGCAATTCCTCGTGCCTTACACTGTAGCAAAATGTTGGTCGAGCCTGCATTTTAACCTTACCAGAAACTGCGCTAGAAAATCAAAGCTTCTATCACACGAGCATACTTCTTCATGCCGCGAAATATTACTTTCAATCACGGTCCAAGTCGCACTGATCATGAGCGAACTGGAAGTACTTTAATTCAAATAAAGTAATAATATCATGGCGCTCACGAAAACAACATAAATATTTTTTTTTCAAATTGATCACTCATTCCCTCTAATGTAAGGACGAATGATAACATTACATCTGGAAAATGAAAGCTTCCATCTCAAGCGCATTAATATATTCACTGCATCGATGATCCCATATTTCTTAGCTTACTATAACAGCGATCAGATAATGTAACGAAAACATCTACATCAGACGGATATAAATAAACAAAAAGCTATTAATAATTAATGTGTCAGTTTAAACGAAATGCACACTTTTATTTCAGTGATTTGTCAATTCATTTCTTCGTAAATGCTCAACCAAAGAGAATTGTTGCCGGCGACGGTAGCGTAGTGGCTAGAGTGCTAGTTGGTCGCCGGTTCGAGTCCGGCCGCGGGCAAGGGTGTTTAAGTGTTGAGTCTGTGAACTGGAAAAAATTCACCGAGCTGGCTGTAAGGCCTAAGATGCCGAAAGACAAAAAAAAAAAAACAGAATTGTTGTTAAATATCCCTGATAACTCCGATTTTGCAGAAACATCTCTCGCCGTTGTTAGTTTGTCCACGAAGGCCGGGACCGTGACGTCGGGTTGCAGCCCGATGACACAGCGACCAAGCTTAGCCTCGTATTAGTAATGACTGATAATTTATTTTATGAAACACAAATTAATGACCACTAATGTAAGGAACCCGGGACAGAAAGGGGTACAAAGTTTAAAATATGTCTTAAAAATACAAAAGGGTTAATTAAGAGAGCTAAAAATTATTCTATGAACACATTATAATGTGTTAATTACAAAAATATAATAATATTGTGAGAAAACTAAAGAACAATATATATATTTCAAAAACATAACTTTATGTCATTGCTCTGTTTTCCCCGGATATGAGGCAGAACGGGGTGGTAAAAACAAGTAATTATAAAAACATACAAAAGTACTAGAAATGCATATAAGAAGTTTGCTGTATTTTATTTAGTTTTAATTTACTATAAACGTTTAATAGTAATTTTCATTTATTGTGTCCTTTTCTTAAGACTATCACAAAATTAGGACAGCTTCATCATCTTCACTGTCTATTGTCCAGTTTTTGCACATGGAACAAGCTACCCAACGTTTAACTGAATTTGAATAAAATTCACCGAAATATAAACAATCAGTGAGAACAGTCTTCAGGACCACTCTCGTTAGTTTCTGATTCTTTCTTGAGCTCCTTCTTTTTTCCATTTATCTTCGGTTGCTTTTTTTAGCGTTAGTTTCATTCTATTTCTTAAATGGTTTTATCTTTGCTTTTTCTCCTTTGCCAAATTTCTATTCCTCTTTTTCCTTAGTTGTGGTGTCTATCCACTTTTTTCTCTTCCGTTGGATTCGGTGTACTTCCTTTGTTGCTTTAGTCCGCGTTTTATAAGCTTTGGCTATTCTTGGAAACTCTGCTGCGTCTCAGATTTATCTTTGACTAAATTCGCGTGGTCTTGCGACATTGTGACAGTTTGGATTTGCCGTGAAATTTGGATGCCCGGACGGGGACTCGAACCCGCGTCCCCTCGAATGCGTCGTCGGAACGTTATCACTTACCCACCACGCTCGGTGTGAAACGATTGAGCTCAGCGGTGAATATTTACAGAATTCCTGGAAAGAGATTCGCAACAAATGAGAATCACACTCAAGACTGCGATTCACTTAAGAAGATAAGTGGTTCGAATTTCACGTGAAGTCACGACAGACACGGAAAGCGCGGCAAATCCAAACTGTCACAATGTCGCAAGACCACGCGAATTTAGTCAAAGATAAATCTGAGACGCAGCAGAGTTTCCAAGAATAGCCAAAGATTATAAAACGCGGACTAAAGCAACGAAGGAAGTACACCGAATCCAACGGAAATTTTAGTTTTCCACGGCTTCCCCGGATCTCTCCAGGCAAATGCTGGGATGCTTCCTTCGAAAGGTCATGCCCGAATTCCATTCCCTTCCTAGCCTCCTTCGTTTCCCGCCTCTAATGACTTCGACGTCGACGAAGCGTAAAGCCATAAGCAAACAAAAAAAATCAACCATAAAAGGCAATCTTACTTTTACAAATCTTGTCTGTAATCTCTTCCACGTGCATTAATATAATTCGTAGTTTCCTGTATTCACCGTTTCTGTTGACTATGCCCAATGATTTTTCTTAGGACATTTATCGTTTATTATATAGTGACCCTAAATTATTCGAACAAACACGTTACGTTACCAATCCTTCCCCTTTTCACTAGGAATGATAAACTTGGAACAAGTAAGAATTCAGTTTTAGATAGGTTCAAGAAATGGCCGGATCGTATGCTTTAAAACTTGCCCTAATTTATTCGTTCTGAGGCTGAAGATTGTCTTTGGTGTTGACTGATTTGTTGCCAACTGTGGGCATTGCGCAAGAGTGAGTGGTGGGTGGATTTTCCGATAGCCGCTCGTTGATCTGGTTACAACTCTCAACGTCGTAAGCGTGCGGACAGCCCTTCTCTTAGAGAGTGAAAGGATTTCTGTTGCGTTCCACGAGGTGAATGAACTTTATTGTATTTCCATTTACCGTTTTGGGAACTGAAAGGGAGCGCATAACGCCACAAAAATACTTTTAATTGATAATAGTGTTAAATTTAATTTCGATGAGGCACATGTTCTGAACAGAGGTAAATTATTCACCACACCTCTCGGTAATTTATTGCAGTCCCGAATACCTTCACTATCATATGTTTCCTCCCCAAACTTCACGCCTGAAAATTAATACTAGTTAAAAGTCACTGTCTTCTAGATACTATTCTAATTCTTATGAAATACTCCAGCCAGCACTTATGGCTGTTGTTTACCTCAACACTCTCTTCACCTGCACTAGCCGCTCCTGTAACACATCACTTACTGATCGTGTTTTATGTAATTTTCGCAAACAAACCTAGCTGCCCTCGGTTACAAATCTTCCTACTCCTGTACTTGTAATGTGGGTGCATCATATTGAAACAATGGTCTGACCAATGTTTTATACTCTAAATTCTCCCACTTCCCCGTTAAAGCCCCTCAATACACTCTCTAGTAAATTGCCACGTCTTCTGAAGTTCTTTATCAAATGATATTGTTAAGATATTTACACTTGATAATCCAAACCAAATGAGGAGTGTGCTTAAATGGTTGTTGATATTGTATGACATAAACATTCATATATCTGGCCTAGGTGTGGGGTCCCTCTAGGAGGCGCGAGGCCCCCTAGAAGGCGCGAGGCCCGTAGCATTTGCTACCTCCTGCTACGTGGTTAATCTGGTACTTTATTCAAACTACGCTTTTGACAATATATCTATTTACTTATTACTCTTGTTCCATAGATCCCTGCCTATGAAGGACCTCTGGGATGAAAAAAGGTCATGGTTAATAGATATATATATATGCAAGAAGAAAAATAGTCGAACTATTATATAATAAAAAAATAAATAAAAAAATAAACATTAATTTTTCAACGGTATTTTGCAAAACGTATATAAGTTACAATTTATTTTTTTGTACAAATTCTTGTATGGAATAATCTTTATTATCTACAAACTGTATTATACTATCAGGAAATTTATTAAAAACATGTGCCCCAGAATAATTAACTGCTCTTGGTACTAATGACAACAACGTTTGTGTTTTTTACAAGTTATTTTTTCTTGTATTGAAATAGTGTATCTATGAATCTGCTGAAAACTAGTTAACATGGTCTATGATTAATGTTAACAACGAATTTATAAGCGTCTAACACGGCCGTATGGCTAACTTCTGTATCGTGCAAGTTACTTTGGATATATTCACCAGACAGCAGAATTACGACTCACTCGTTACCGTAATCTAGTAGATACTTTTAAATTATCAGAGTATTTTAAACGAAACTGCCTAAATGAAACAATTATTAAATGACCTACAAATTCCAAATACACATCAAACTCTTTTATCCATAGGAGACAAACACTATGTAGAAAATTATTGAGATATCTTCTCGATTCCCGAAACTGTTTCAAATAGCTTTAAAATAAGATTGGCGCAGGGGACGGGCGGGGTGATTAAAAGCAACTGAAGGTACGCTAATAGTTTATAAAGGTAGCTTCAATTTACTTCGCGTTAGAAACATCGTTTACATACAATTATAAAAGTTATCATTTCACCTTAAACAAAATTGCGAAAATAAATGCCAAAAGGAGTGAACTCATTATACAGAGAGATAGAAAAGAAATGTTAAGTATGATTATATGCTTTATGTTAAATTACTTGTAGAAGGCGCAGTAAGCAAATATCTTGGCATATAAGTTGATACTAAATTCAGCTGGGAAAAATACACCGGGGTGGTTCTGGAGAAAATTTTCATAGTCATTCATCTACTGGAGAGTGTAATGAGGGGATATACTACATAAGTAATAGAACTGGGTTACGAAACATGGGCTTGACAGAGTGAGCCATAAAGTGGTAGTAAATAAGTTAAAAACTAATTGAGTGGATGTGAAAGTGATTTTCTCGGTAGAAACATTTTTAAAAGGAAGAAAAATGAAAGTTAGGGTAGGAAATGCAGTATCAAAAGAAGTGGAAGTAAAAATGGGAGTGCCGCAGGGTAGCTTATTGGGACCATTGCTATTCATTATTCTAATGAACAATTGTGTGGATTGTTTACTATCTGAAATTAGATTATTTGCAGATAACATAATGCTATATAAAAGTATCGAAACGGTATAGGACTGTAAACAGTTAGAGTGTGATCTGGACACGATATCTAGTTGGGTTGATAAACATGGGATGAAGATAAATGCAAAGAAGAATCAGCTTGTTATATACACAAATAAAAAAACAAAATGTTGATTATGATTATAAGGTGGGGAAAGAATTACTTGCTGAAGACTTGAAATGTAAATATCTTGGCATTACATTTGATAACAAGCTTAACTGGGCAGGACACATTGGACAGGTGGTAGGAAAAGGTTTCAAAATTCTGCACTTGTTGGAGAGAGTGTTGAGGGATATGGTATGGTATGGTATGGGTTCCACATTATGGACGTCAAATACAGGATTTGGAAGGGGTGCAAAGGAACTATATTAATTTTCTGAAATTACAGCACAACATAATTAGTAATTGATATGATAATGAAGCTTAGTTGGAAATGATTTCAGGACAGGAAACGACTGAAGAAAGTGGCGGGAGTGTATATTGGGATTAACACCTGAATTGTTATTGGGAGAAGAATTTATAGTAATACTTGAAATAGAAATACTGAGATATATTCACACTGATAAATCTCATGCGTGGTTTATTAGTTTTGATTATGTTTTAAAAAATTATGACGTCTTCTGTTTTGAGACTGCAGATGGTGTCGAAATCACTAATGAAAAACATATTGCGGACGCAGTATAACAAATGAAAGCGCCATGCGTGTTGGGTAAGCGGTAACGCTCTGGCCTTGCATTTGGAAGGACTCTGGTTCGAATCCTAGTCCGGTCACCGATATTTCAGTTTTCCATGGTTTCCTGAAATCACTCTAGACGAATGCCAGGATGGTTGCGTCAAAACACCATAGTCTAATTCATTCCCGTTCCTTGCCGCTCCCCTCCTTCCTCTTCTCTAATGACCTTGATGTCAACAAGGCGTAAAGCCACAAGTGAAAAAAAAAAATATGCAAGCATTAAAATTATATGAAAAGGTTAAATGTACATTGCTCTCATAAACTCCAACCAAATATGACCTACTTCTGATATATCTTAGAATGAATTAATTCGATAACAAGAATACTTGAATGTTAGTACTGCTGATACTGCTGAAGGAAATGATAAACTCAATGTAATTGTAGGACCGCCGGTTCATGTTTTTTTTTTTTTTTTAATTGTTTAACGTCTCAACAGCGAGGTCTTTAGAGACGGGAAAGTATGGGGGGGGGGGGGGGGGGCAAGGAATGGGAAGGAATTCGGCCATGGCCTTTTTGAAGGAAGCATCCCGGCATTCGCCTGGAGTGATTTGGGGAGACCATCGAAAATCCAAATCTGAATGCCCGGACGGAAATTCGAAC
This sequence comes from Vandiemenella viatica, assembly GCA_031002005.1. Taxonomy (NCBI): domain Eukaryota; kingdom Metazoa; phylum Arthropoda; class Insecta; order Orthoptera; family Morabidae; genus Vandiemenella; species Vandiemenella viatica. The sequence continues at coordinate 196,124,884 of JARYHS010011408.1, forward strand.
CCGCGTCCTCCCTAATGCGAGGCCAGACGCCGGTTCGAGTATGGCATCGGGAACCGGTAGTTTTAATGTGTTGATATTGCCCTGTACTCAATATTGTGTCCCTCAATTATATGAGCGGAAACTGATACAATAGTTAGAATAGTATCAAAATATATAAATTGGAGCTGAGAACGAAGGCCACATAAAAAAGTATTTACATATATTAAAAAAAACAAAATCTCAATAAAATTTTCTGGCGTCACTTAGTTTCTCCGTTCCTATTCATAAATTTTGCAGGGATATCTCCCAGATGTGACAATTACGTGCATTTTTGTCCCATTCTAAAGACTTCATGTATCTGATATTGCTCTAAAGTTGTAGCAGCAACGGCTCTGAAGTGATTAAACGACTACGACACAGTTATTTAACCAACTCCCCTCTCACCAGTCCGAAACGTTGAGTGGGAAAATAACAGCCCATTCAGCATTCCCCATCAGCCAAGATATGTATTATCTAACTAGCCGTTCACTAGGACTGCTAATGTAAGGACTAAACCGATCACGCCACAGATAACACATCCGCAAAAAAATGAACGATGTAACTAAATTCGTCCGAGTAATGAGATGACGTTCGTACATTGAAAACAATATAACCATTTCGATCGCGAGAACGAATTTAATCCCACTAATACTTCCTGCGTAAATCGCATTGAACGAAATAAAATTATAGTTCAAAAAATTAAAATACACGCTTTTGTAGTAACGTGAACTAAAAGGTTTAAAAATAATCTTTAAATATAAAAAAATTTTCTTAACAGCGCTAGGATGTACCTTTATTCAGTGTAACTTTTTTGCTTACGCTTAAAATAAGAATAACGTCACTGATTAAAAAATTAATTTTAATATAGAAAAAATTGTGGTGTGCTAGATATCACTAATCTTAATTTTTTTTTATCGATAGCTGTTCGTAAAGGTTGAGTCACAATGTACAAGTAGAGAGCATGCTTTTTTTACATTAAACTTTTTAATCAGTGACTTTATTCTTATTTTAAGCTTATTCAAAATACTGAATTGTGGGACATCATAACGCTGTTTTTTTTTTTTTGTTTTTTTTTGACTTTACGCCTCGTCGACGTCGAGGTCATGAGAGACGGGATGGGACCGGGGATAAGAAACGGGAAGGGATTCGGCCATAGCCTTTTGAAGAAAACATCCCGGCATTCGCCTGGAGTGATTTGGGGTAACTATGGAAAACTCAAATCTGGATGCCCGCACGGGGATTCGAACCGGTGTCCTCCCGAATGCGAGGCAAGAGCGTTAACTGCTCACCCACCACGCTCGGTCCTAACGATGTTGAAGAAAATTTTTATGTTTAAACATTATTTAGTTCACATTGCTTCAAAAGCGTGTGTTTAAGTTTTTTGAACTATAATTTTATTTTTAACTTTTTAGTTCACAATAGGAATTTGAGGACATAGATATAAAATTATTGTACTGTCACTGATCTTAATATATGTGTAAACTTTAAAGCAATTCACACCAAAGTTAAACAAATCCTGTTTTATCCCCAGGACCGAGGGTTGATCATTGTTCAAAACTCCATCAAAATCAGATCGTTTTTCTATTATTTCCGGTCAACTAAGCGAAAGGGACAAAAAATTTAGAAGCAATAGATTCGTTTTGTATAGGTCATTAACAATGCTTTAAGTCATTTTTCTTTCTTCAAAAAGAAGTATCTTAAAATTACAGACATTCTACCGTTAATTGTCTTATATATAGATTTCTCTGTACGGAATTATAGTCTACATTTCGCTAGCAACAATGAAACTGTTACGCATATTCACACATCACTGAGTAACTCTTAACGGACCATTAAATAAAAACATGCATTTCAGTAGTTACCTGGATCACAGCGTTGACATAGACTCATCAAAACTGAATCAAGTTCAACTTCAAGTTAAGCTCCTTCAAATCCCTCACGTCGTTGTCAGCGCTATAGTGCGAGCGAAGACAGCTGAACTAAAATGAACTTTTAAAATGAGCGGAAAAGAGATGAAAGCAAGTCAATGTAGCTGTTGAATCTGGGCTACCTTTTCTTTTCTGATGGCTTTACGCCTCGTCGACCTCAAGGTCATTAGAGGCGGAAAAGGAGTGAGGAATTCGCCTTTTTGAAGGAACCATTCGCTTTGAGTAGTTTGGGGAGATGTGAAAATCCGACCTACTACGTCACTTTAAGCCAACAACTAATAGCGATATCATCGTTTCCTTCACTAATATACGAAATATCACTAATATCCATCTCTACAGCTTTTTTAAAAAAAAACCTTTGATACTAATTTCTTTTTGGGAGCATCTCTGGTAACAAGGAACAAACCCGGCGCCAAGGAGAAACCAAAAAGTTTCTTTTAAGGTGGACGCACTAAGATGAGAATGGTGACTTAAGATGGACTGATTCTAATTAGAATGATGATGTTATGACGGATGTATCAACCCTGGCAAGATAAACTATGTCGCAGAGGTGCCCGCGTGGTAAATTATTATGGTATTAGTGTTTTTTTAACTGATTACATTATAATCCACTAATTTGTATTTTGAGATAATTTACAGACACTGGTCAAAAAAACAAAAGATTGTGAATTTTTATTAATTTTTTGTAGGCATATATAATAAACTTATTAAAAAATAACCAGATTCATATTAGAAATTCATATCATTTTTACAGCTTTTCTACATCCCTAAAAAAATTCAATTATTTTAAATAAATATAATCAGTTAAAAAAAAGACAAATTTGAAAAAAATTGCTCCTCTGAACCGTCTGGTTATGTTTTACTTATGATGTAACACGGTTATGTTTCTAGGGTTAAGAAGGATGATAATATAAACGCATAGAGAAGCATGACCAAGGCTGATTAGATTGATAGTGGCTATGAAAGTATTATGTACATAGTTTGACTACAAATGTATGTAAAAATAGTTGCGGCTACAGCAACGCAAAAATATGTTCTTGCAGAAATTTATGTTGAGTTCGGTGCAACATAGAATAGAATAAATGTGTGATCCAGTGCACATAGTTTGATATTGATTGTAAAATCAATGGTTTTTCTGAAGAGAGAGAATTAATTTCAGGTATAGTACACATTTTCACTTCAGATAAAAAACAAATTAAGCAGAAAAGAAGAAATTATAAACGGAGGGTGATCGTTAAAAAGTCATCTCAAGTGTAAAATCTACACTTATATTATAAATGCGAAAGTAATTCTGTCTCTCTGTTTGTACGTTTTCACGACTAAACTGTTAAACCGATCCTGAAGAAATTTGACAAGGAAATACTACGTCGTATCAGTAGGAAGGACGCAGGATAATTTTTTCGGGATAAATAACATCTATAGTCACGTAATTTTGAAAAATAACCGAACGATGACAGAGGAATAACGTGTGTAAGCCTCTGTAATGTTACATCGATTGCTCAGGCTTTATTTCTCTCGTAGTTAGTTTGTGGGATACTTTTAACGTTACTTACAACTAACTATATCCAATTCTAGCAATAAAATTCTAATTGCATGCATACGAAGTCATGGATAACGGTTAGTATGACATAAAACGTACTGATTGCATTAGAAGCAACCAAATAACTCGATTAAGGTAAAACTAAAGTAATTTAGATTTTAGGTGAGAGACAATCCGAGATAGTAAATTGTTAGTAATTAAGCATAGTAGAGGTATCTGAATAGCAACCATGGAAGAAGGTTCTAACCTTCATAGATATAAGTATTTACTGCAAACACCATCCAGTCGTGTGTGGTCTCCGGATTGGTGCGCGAGTTCTCGAGTCGCCCACTTTCGCCAATCAGCATGCGCCGTGGCGTACGCGCTCATTTCCCCCGCGTGACGGTATTGCCGATGGCTCCCTGTGAAAGTGCTTCCTTACGGGGACGCCCACACTTACCGACAAGTGCAGCAGCTGCCCTGTACTATTCTGGACAGTTCCGTGTGACAGAGAATCAGGCATAAGTAAAAGAACTGTCAAAACAAACGCTCAACTCCATCTGCGTCCTGAAGAAGATTTGTTCCAGATGTTATAATTAACTTTACCCTCCCCTCAAAAAAGATGGGCATGGGCTATGGTGGCAGTAGGAATTTGTTCTGGGAAACTTTCTAAGGATAAACGAAAAACAATTAATCATTATCTTTGCAACTGATATTTATCGTGATGTGAGTAAACTTTCTCTGACTAGATTGTCGAAATATTTAGCTACGACGTTTTTGTCTTTGATTCTGAATGATGGAAATTTTTATTGTAATGAAAAAGTTTCTAAGTAAAGCATAATTTCAAAAAGATTAAAAATTATTTATTTGATTGCCATATTTCGCGATTACCTACTTTTCGTCTAAACTTCCTCTGAATTTTAAAATACTTCTCTGTTTGTTATTTTCTTTTTTAAAAAAAAATCTCAGGATATGTTGTTCCTGTAACTGCTACAGATAATACAGCTCCTCTCCATACTTTTTTATTTATTTATTTATTTGCATTTAGTCGTCGTACATGAACACGAAACAACACATAAATTTTAATGAACGTCACATTATAATTTTTTATATCTCTACCTTTCATTACAATTTTTATCAGTTGCATTTTAGATGCCATCGCAGTTCCATTTTATTTTAACAAGTGCAAATAAAATCAGATTCGATTATTTACTTGAAATTTACACTTCTTTTAGTAATATAATCACAAATAAATTTAATTCAGCTATAAGATTTGTTACAGAAGTAATTAATTATTTCCTGCTATCTGACATTTTGCGCTAACATCTATCAGTCAAAAAGTTTATTTTCTGTGAGAAAAGTAGAAATATTGAGCCTCAAATAAAAATAAAAAAAACATCACGTGGGGTTACTGTTCAAGTAACAATGTTCCGATTATTTTGGGGCATGTGTCTCTATCATTAATAGGACGTTATTTTTATTGAGACAATTTTATGGCTTTGTAAAAGAAACTATTCACCCTTGCTAAGATGTTTTATTTCTAGTTTCACTTCAGCAACAGAAACGATTTACGAAATTATTGTATTGTTGAGATATTTTTCTTAGCGCATCAGTGTTACCAATATCAACAAATAAAAGCAACGACAATATTTTAGCGTTAAGAGCGAAGCATAATGCATAAAAACAGTTTACGCAGTTTGTTTAGTGCCAATATTTATTCTAACATTCGACGAGTTCACCAACATGCCCCCTATTTTTAGTTTTAATATAAGTTTACTGAAATTTCATATAACCTCATAGTGCGTCGCACAGTAAAAATCTGTTTATTTTCTATCACGATCCAAGCAGGAATAGAATAAAGCACGAGCAAAAAATATCTCATGGAATATTGCGAAATAAATGAATGCACTGAAATCAAAAAATTCCTATGCTCTCAATAATAAGTAAAGTAATTATCTAAAAATCATAGCCATTAACAATTATAAGAAAGGTCAGTCAAAATTTGAGTTAAGAAAAAAACACATACACAAACAAACAAGCACTAAAGAGGCAGGTAAACGATGATATGCTATAACATAAATACAGGTTGAACACAGAAAAACTTAATATTCAGAAGAATTAAATTAATCCAGAAGCAAAATATCGATAGGAAAGGTAGTAGATGAAGACAATTGTTGTATTCCTAATACGTAGAGAACAATTAGATAAATTAATTATAACTGTGGTGTTTATTTACGTAAAGTAGTTAATATCACGTTGTATAAGAAATACTAATGACAATTTTGCTAATACTGGCAAACATTGCATATATTTACTGTAGTCAATGTTTAGGCTATGGTGTTTTAACCATTATAATTTCTCAAATATACTGATTTAATTCACATAAACACTTTCCATAGATTTAAATTCTTCTGGCTAGTAAGAATGACACCAAAGGTGAATTTGGTGTTTCAGTTATGTTGTAAACTTCTTCTGTTATTTCTGCTTCTTGCTAAGCTATTCTTTTAAAACGTTTAAAGGATCCGAGATATCAAACAAAAATAATTTTGACACGTCTGAAAATAAAATTCCTGCAAAATATTACTGCATCATTAGAGACGGACAACGGGACGTATTTTTAACTTCAATCAAAAAACTAGAGTCACAGTTTAAACACGCTGTCATGACAAACATCTACGTATGCACTATACATTTCACAAAACTGAGTGTGACAGAATTTTGCACCAAAACTAATCTCTGCTCTGTGCTTTCCAAATCACGAATAGCACGAGGGAGGGTAGAATGTCAGCGTAGAGCCTCGCTCTGCAGAGTACTCACCGCGTGTGCCCGGGGTTCGCGTGCTATCCGCGCGTTGAAGTCTCCGTGATGCTCTCGCCGTGGTAGCGCCGAGCCGACTGTCGCGTGTCCGGCCGCGGAGCCCAGCAAGTAGGCCCCCAGGTACGGCACCGCACGGCCACACTTTCCCTCAAGGTCCTCGCCCGAAATTGCTCTCTTCCTTCCGACACTGCTCCGGCGGCCATCCTGAGTCCTCGGGGCACTACAAAACACTCCGGCTGCGTCACCTCACTGAAGACAACAACTTCAGGCAATCGTGACACTTGTTCTGTTGGATAATAATCCAACTTACAGTATTGTTACATCTATTTATTACTGTTGTTCTACATACATTTTTAAAATCGTAAAACTTGTTTTGTTGAATATTGATCCAACTTACACAATTTTTACATCTATAATTTATTTATGACTGTTGTTCCATAGATTTTTTATAAAATAAAAAATCGAGAAACTTGTTTTGTTGGGTAACCATCTAACTGACAGTATTTTTACAACTTTAAAATATGTATTATTTATTTATTACTATTGTTCCATAGATCCCTGCTGAGGAAGGACCTCTGGGATGTGAAACATGTTATGGTTAACATACATACATACAATATGAATAATGCTCAGAGTAAAAAAAATATTAAACATTACAAAGCCGAAAGAAATAAAAGATAATAAAAATAAACTTTATTTTTCAGAACTGAATTTTGCAAAAGTCATATCAGATAAAATTAATTCTTTTTTATAAATTCTTGGAGTGAGTAGATGAAGTTGCCAATAAGAAACGGTCTCCGATTTTCTTTAAATACATCATTATTGTCTACAAACGATATTATACTTTTTGTAATTTTATTATACAGATGTGTCCCAGAATTATTAATGCCTCTTGGTACTAATTCATATGATGTTTGCGTTTTGTACAAGTTATTTTTGTTTCTAGTACTGAAATTGTGTACCTGTGAATTTGATGTAAACAAGTTAAGCTAGTAATAATACATCAACAAAGAGTACAGTCCAATCCACGAGTGAGTATGAAAATAGCAAAATTATTTGAAGGAAGATCACAGAAAGGGAATAGCACAAATAAAAAGAAATATTAGTTTCATACACTGTCCAAACAGTCGGATAGAGCTTTATAACTCTGTATTTATGGAGTACCTTACTTTATGCAAGTGTAGCTCGCACTTCTGGAATACTAGATAGAAACAAAATTGGAGCATCTGGATTTTTTTTTTTTTTTACTTATAACTTTACGCCTCGTCGACGTCGAGGTCATTAGAGGCGGGATGCGTCTAACGACAAGGAACGGGAAGGAATTATATCATGGCCTTTTGAAGGAAGCATCCGGGCATTCGCCTGGAGTGATTTGGGGAAACCACGGCAAATTCCAACTCTGGATTCCCGGACGGGGATTCGAACCGGGGTCCTTCCGAATGTGAGGGCAGATCGTTAACCGCTCATCCACAACTGTAGCATCTGAAATGATGTGCCGTAGAAGGATGTTGAAAATTAGGCGGATAGATAATCTATGAAATGAACGTGTTTTAAAACGATGGGTGAGAAAATAAGTTTGTGGAAAAATCTAATTAAAAGGAAAGATAAGGTGTTGGGTCATGTTTAAGAAATGAAGGATTCACTAATTTGTTAGTGGAGCTAACATCAAAGGTAGGAACTGCATAGGAACACATTGGGCTGGTAACTGAGGATATTGATTCTAGTGGACACATTAAGATGATTTTTTTTTTAAGGATTTTATTGCTTGTTGACTTTTAGATCATTAGAGCGAAGAGAGGACTGAAAGCTAGGAATAAAAAAAGATTCGACGACCAACTTTTGAAGGAATCTTTCCAGCATTACATTGAGTGACTTTGGGAAACCAAAACATGGATGGATGGACTAGGAATCACCAGGCCGAAATCTTTATCATTCGCAAATGAAATAAATGGATCAGTGAAACGTTGAATGTAGTGGTGGAGGGTTGCCTGTATTATGAATTGAACCAAGAAAGAAATCAGACATTTAGCCAATGTTTTACAACAGTTCATTACTTAGGGAGCGTTCATAAACCACGTAGCTCCATTTCGACCTCCTGTGAATCCCCCCCCCCCACGTAGCCCTACGTGCCTTTTGCCGCTACCTTCCCTCCTCCCCTACGTAGCGCGTAGCTTTTTTCCCTTTTGATTCCAGAAGACATTTTGTACTGTTTTCTCTTGTTAGACGATTGTAAATTACATAAGGAGATAATTAACTCTGAGGGAAATAAATATTCACATGCTGTTGTGTGTACTGTTCCTCATTTAACTGTGAATAATGTTATGAAAGGAAAGCTACATGCCCTGGCTCGGAACCCCCTCTCCCCCCACGTAGCCAAACGTAGCCCGGCGTAGCCTTCCAGCTAACCCCTTCCCCCCCCCTCCTCCTCCTGGACCGAGCCATGTGGTTTTTGCACGCTCCCTTAGAGAAAAACTGAAATAATTTAAAATTCATAAAGGGTAAAAATAGGGGGAGATAAAATTTCACTCAAAGAATTTAAGATTTAAAAAACTATAATCATGAAATGTGAAAGAAGATGTGCAGGGAAACTGGCTCCGGGGTATATACTCCAAAGTAACAAAATCTGGTTTCTAAAGTAATTAATATCATGACATATTCTGATCTAGATTTTGTGAAAGCGGAAAGGTTAATTTAAGTATACAACACTAAAAACAACCTTGATTATTATTATAATCATTATTACTATTATTATTATTACTTGCGATTCACTGAAAGGGGATGGCGGAGAGTGCATTGTACCTATCCGAAAGTGTAATAGTTTGTAATGAATATACGGTTTTTTTTTTGGATACGAACTGAAATGATAACATTTTTAAAAATTACTATTCTTTAATGTTGAGGCATTAAATTGAAAATATTTTTACACTATAACACCACCCAACGTTTTCTTTTTTGTTATCTGATAGAAACTCTCCTCACCCAGTATTCTAATAGTCGTTTATTTTTATATCGAGACATATTTTTAACTTTTCTGTGAAATCTTTTTTATGTATTTTATGTAATGTTCTGAATGATTTTTTTCCTATTTTAAGGAATTGTGCTTATCAGAAAATAACACTAATTAAGTTATACTATTCTGTATCAGCGTGGAATGATTTAAAATGTTGAAATACTATTGTTATCTTTTTGAAAAGTTGTAATTGTTTAGAGTCCACGACAATTACTTCTTAGTTACTGTATTGATTTATCATATGCCCTCGTGCAGGCTAAATAAGGTTAAAAGATGCACATTCGAAAATCAATTGCATTGGAAAAATCTTATTTTATTTTCGGTAGCATTCAATGATTTTATACTTTCGTATCTTTGACAGTATTATCCTTGTAGTTTCAAAAGTTAATGGACTTACACGACATTTTACATTGAAGTTATGATTTGAATCAGAATACGGAGTGGCCTGGTTGCTCAGTGGTTAAGACGTCTGATTGGAGATCAAAAGGTCCCCGCTTCGAATCCTTGTGTTGGTGGAAATTTCCAAAGGCTCTTAACCCTAGCTTCACCTTTTTCAAATCTATCCTCTTTTAATGTGAAGATGCTAAGACGTCCCACATGGGTCGGATTCCACGTTAAATTAAAGGTCACGTATACCCGGTAGGATTACCGGGTTAAGTTAAGGCGGCTACGATAGTGGCGAAATGGCAGCTAATAGAAACCCTGTCATCAAAAGAGCCTTTACCCTTATCAGGCTTAATTCTCCTGTAATACTCTAGAAGCCACTGCAGTCAATACTTGTTAGGCATGTACGAAGAAGGCACAAAAGCTATGCAAGAACTGTATTTTTTTAAGAAAACATATTTTAATGCACAGTACGTTTCTAATATATAACTCCTCTCATTCCATTTCCATAATTGTTCCTACATATCCCTGGCTTGATAATTTAATAATACTTAAGTACCTGTAAAAACGTTACAAAGAAAAACTTACTTCTAATTCTCTTCCGCTTTCCACAGGCACAATCTTAAAGACGCGTTTGGGGACTTGACCTTTGGCCTCGGGTTTGCTGATGAGAGAATGAACAGTTATTCTGTGGCTAGCTTAACGATAACGCTGAGAAGATTAACAGTTATTTTGTGTCCAGCTTAAAGATGGGATTTCAACGGTGTATTACGGTACACATAGGCAAGGTTTCACGGCGGCCAATGTACCTGTATATTCTTCCGTGTGCAAAGAAAGTCACTCCTACCGCCATAAACTCGATCGGTTGTACCGCTGTGATTAAATGAAGCAGTAGCAGCTTCTGGAACAATTCCGGAGACCAGAAGTAGAACGAACTCTATAGAGTGTTGTGATCCATTTAATATCTGAATCAGTTATCCACAGGCATTTTCTGTTCCTACGTATGACATAGATAATGAATCAAAACGCACAAGCAAACTCCGTGTTCTTTATCAGAATTGATGTAATCTTCTGTAAAGCCATATTTGGAGAGAAAGATTTTCAGTGTTTCATTAAGGAACCCAAAAGTTATGATCCCTGCATAGATTAGATAATTAAGGGGGTGCAGTCTCGAGTTCCAGGTAATCTTTGAAAACAAAAAGTTAGTGACTGAATAAAAATGAACTTGTACAAATTCATCTTTGTAACAAGTATTAGTCTGTTGCAAGAAATATATTATTTCTGACTTTAAGCTTCATCGACTTCGAGGTTATTAGAGGCGGGAATGGACTGAGGGCAAGGAGCGAGGAAAACATTTGACCATAGCCTTTTGAAGGAACCATCACATTCGCCTAGGGTGATTGGGGAAAACCACAGTAAACCCAAATCTGGACGACTGGACAGGGATTAGAACCCACGTCCTCCAGAATGCAAGGCCAAAGCGTTACCACTCGCACATCACGCTCAGAGCAAGAAATAATTTTGTTATTGACACTGTTCCTAAATTATTACGAGATCCTCTGATATTGCTGAGGTCTAACAAAGCTTTAACTTCAAGGTGTATAATTGTTTCCTGATTATTTGCACCGTGCTTTATAACTGCCGTTCGACCAGTGAAAATCATCTTCCTTTCTATTTTAACAGTGCCCATGGTTCATTTCAACTCCATTTTGTAAATTTTTTAATTTTTTTAAATTTAATTTAATTACGATGGAGCGCACGCTCGGGTGGCAATATTCCTACTTACACACCCATTTTCTCTCCTTTCCTATACCGACCTACATTTGCCCTCTACAAATTTCAACTTTTAATTGTTTTTGATAAATTATTCATCAGTTCTCTTGGTAACTTATTCCAATCCCTTACCCCCTTACCTACGAAAGAAAATTTACCCACATACTTATGCCTGAAATCAAGTGCCAACTTGTAGTCATGGTTATATTTTCCCTTTCAAGTACCACTCTTAATTTTTCCACTAATATCTCTCCACGCCTCATCATCAATATACGCGTTGTACACTCCTATGACTCTTCACCCTCCTCCTGTCTTCAGTTAATCCCATTCCAGCCCTTTTATCATATCTGTTAATGATTGTGTTCTGCAGTAAATTCCAGAGAGAAATCTAGCAGCCCTTCTTTGCACACCCTCCAACTCCTGCATTTGATACCCAAAATGTGGGTCCCATACTACACTACCATATTCAGGCAATGGTCTGACCATAGTTTTGTAATCCAATTCCTTTACTTCTCTCGCACATCCCCTCATCACTTTCTCCAACAAGGGAAGGCTTTTGAACTCTTTTCCTACTACATGTCCAATGTGTCCTGCCCAATTGAGCTTGTTACCAAATGTAATGCCAAGATATTTACATTTCAAGTCTTCAACAAGCAATTCTTTCCTTACATTATAACCAAATCAACATTTCCTTTTTTATTTGTGTATCTAATTAGTTCATTCTTTTTTGCATTTATCTTCAATTCATGTTTACCAACCCAGGTAGATATCCAGTCCAGATCACCATGCACTTGATCACAGTCTTCTACCGTTTTGATCCTATTATATACCATTATGTCATCTGCAATCACCTAACTTCTGATAATAAACCTTCAACACAACCATTCATTAGAATAATGAATAGCAATGGTCCCAATACACTAGCCGGCGGCACTCCCATTTATACGTACATCTGTCACTACACTGCACTTCACTGCATCAGCTTCTAACTGGCGGTATATAGTTGTGCGCTGTAGTAAACAATACCGCAATAAATATGTAATAAGCCAAAAACTCATTCCAGGAATAAAGTGTAGATATAAATAACTAAGTGGAAAATGAAAAATAGCTGAAGATGCTTCTGTGAATGACGTCAAACGTGCTCGCTAAACAAACAAACGAACAAAAAGTGAATTACATTGCCAGTCATTATTTATTTTATAGTCTGATGAAAGTAGCAAGGTAAGTCAAAATGAGGCTCATTCAATTCCCCTGTCAATGCTTAAATCTAGGAATGTTTTACTCGGGACGATGGCTACTTTAGAAGTCCGAAAGTTGCCCCGCTCAATCTGTGGAGAGAGATTGGCCCAGGTAGGACAATGGTTTCGTTAATCTTCCCGTCCATAGATGTGATCTTTATAGTAAGCTACGTAATATAAACGGTATTGATTCATTCCAAAATCAACACTATGAGTGTTATTTAATAATAATTCTATTTTGTTAATCAACTACAAATAAATGATTTTTCCAGGACGTTGCATTTAATCTGACATTTATGAAGGGCTTAAAAGACAGTAGTATCATTAAGTTCGGCCTGCGTGTGTGACTGTGATATTTCTCGTTGCTGGAAAAGAATAGAAACTGACAATAAGTAATCATCAGAAATTGAGGTTTTTTTTTTTTTTCTCCGTCTCTTCCTATCTTGCTATCTTGTGCTAAAAGTTTCATCTCAACATATCCCTTACAATCTTCATCCTCAATTACCTACTTCATTTATTCTTATCTCTGTCTTCTTCTACAGTTCTTAGCTTCGACTAATCCCTCCAGTTACAAATTAACCAATCCCCCATGTCTTGAAATATTACCTACCATCCTGTCTCTTCTTTCTGTAAGACTCTTCCACAAACTTCTTTCCTCACCCATTAATTCCAAAACTCGTTCATTGCGTACTTTATTTGTCCACTTAATTTTCAGCATCCTTCTATTGCACCTCATTTCAAATGTTTCAATTTTCCTTCTTTCTTCTATTCTTAAATCCATGCTTCGCTACCACAAACTGCTATGTTCCACACATAGAACTTTAAAAACTTCTTTCTGAGTCCTAGATCAACATTTGAAACTAGAGGTTTTCTCTTTCTCAAGAAGCTTTTTTTTTTTTTTTTTTTTTTTTTTTTTTTTTTTTTTTTTTTTTTTGCTAGTGATTTTCCGCTTTTAACATCATTTTGCATCGGTCATCACTTGTAATTTTACTTCCTAAAGAAAATAATTCACTTACTTCTTGTATTTGCATCCGCCCCTATATTTATATTTAATCTACATTTAATCTACTATTATCGCTATCATTCAAGCTACATTTCATCACTTTTGTTTTGGTTTGTTATTAGCCCAAAATCTTCTTTCAGCATTATTTTCGTGCCCTTCAATAAATTTGTAAGATTCTCAGCCCGTTCTGTTAACAGGACAATGTCATCAGTAAATCGTAAAGATTGCTTCCACTTAAGCACTTATGCTGTATTCAAATTTTTCTTTTATTTCTTTCATTGCTTCCTCTACATACAAATTTAATATTAATGGAGGTAGACTACAATCTTGTTTCACACCATTTTTAACTATGCATGACTCTCCTGATTCTCTACTTTAATTGCAGCCACTTGATTCTTATATAGAAAATAAAGTATTCTTCTATCTCGATATTTTAAAATATTTTTATTATCTCGCATTGGGCTTTGTCTGTCCGGGTGGAATTTAGTAATTGATTTTAAACTAACTTCTCGATGAGCTAGAGAATACATAACTATAAGAAGTACAGAGAGTAGTTACCAATGAAACAACTTACTTATCAGTTCACATTATTTGCGGTGCAATAAAATTGTTAATAGAGCTATTAATGCATCAATTATCTGTTGTATGCGCCTAATGTTTTTCGTCACCAATCTTACAAGTATTTTAATAGCCAAAAAAAAATTTCCCAGTATAAATTTTCAGGACAATTTAGAAGAACTTAGAAATCTGTATGTGGTTTTATCCTTCATAATGATTAGATAAATTCTTTTAAGTTTTAGTCCGTTATAAAAATATAGTATATTAAAAAAAATTATTTTATCATTGTTAGACCTCAATTCCTTAAAATCTTGAACGTGTTGTTCCACCTAACATTACCGATACCTTTTTCCAAATCAACAAATGCCATAAAGGTATCTTTTGTTTCTCTTGATCCGCCCTTCAAGTATTAATGTTAAAGCCAGAGTTGTCGCGTCTTTTCAATAACCCAAAGTGATCCTCTCCTACTCTTTCTGCTACTATCGTTTGTAATCTTCCGTATATTATCCTGGTGAGGTATTTCAAGAATTGAGTATACTGAAGAATTGAAGTTTCCAGAGGAGGTAACGTGTTGGTACTCCTCCTTGGCAATTGCCTGATCAGAGATGGCGGACGACGAGCTGCCGAATGCCAGATGACTGCGGGCAATCAGACGTCATACTTTGCTATGTGGCACGCGGAGCTGCATCAGGTTAGGGGCGCGCATCAGCTGCGCTGCATATGGCTTTCAAGGTCATCTGCAAGGCTTTCATTGTTCGCAGTACACCTGCGACCTATCCAACACTCAGCTTTTCCCACGTATTCTTACACTCATTCAAGCCCAAAGATGAACGAATGTTTCAAAGTAATCAAAAACTACATTTCATGCTAATATCTTGGTTACTGGCAACGTTCCACAGTTGTAGCATAAACGTTTAATTCAAACATCGTCCATTGACAACTGTTTTATTATAATGTTTTCACCAGACGCGTACCAGCTACTCCTTGACAAAGTCTACAATCTGACAAAGGCCACCAAATTAACCAAGCTCATCGCTACTCTTCTCCAGAACCGTAGTTTCTCGTTGACTTTCAAGGACAGCGCAGTAGATGGTGGATACAAAAAAATTGTCTACCTCAAGGTAGTGTTCTGGCCTCAATCTTTTTCAACATTTACACAAACCATCAGCCATTACCAGGAGCTACGTGTACGCTGAGGACCTTGGCTTAGCCTCACAGAACACAAAGCTTGAAGCAGCAGAAAGAAATTTCTCTGCTGTCCTTGAATGCCTTTCAAGGTATTATGGGGAAAATCACTTCAGACCTAACCCGTTCAAAAACTGCAGTATGTGCCTTTCATTTAAAAAATAGGAAAGCTCAGCGTAAGTTGAAATTAATGTGGTCAGGTATCGAACTGCAGACACGTAACACCCCAAAACCTCTGGGAGCGACACTCGACAGAACCCTCACATATAAGAAGCACTGCATGAATTGCAAAATGAAGATCTCTACAAGAAACAGCTTACTGCGCAAACTAGTTGAATCACAGTGGGGCAGTCAACCATAAACTATACGTACGTCAGCAATGGCCCTTTGTTACTCTGTTATATAATATGCATGCCCAGTTTCGTACCCTTCATCTCACTCCAAACAGGTGGATGCAGCCCTCAATAAAACCTGTAGACTAATGACAGGCTGCCTAAATCCTACCCAAGGTGACGGGCCCTACCAGCTTTTGGGGGCTGTACTACCCAGTATCCGGAGAGAAGTGGCAGCGAACAAGGAGAGGACAAAAATAGAACGGGAAAGCGCTCATCCACTGCACAATCGTACACCACCAGCCAAGAGACTCAAATCCAAAAAAGCTTCCTGCGAATATCGCGGGGACTAATTGGGTCACCTGAAAAAGCAAAAGTACAGTTGTGGAAAATGAAGGTCCCTAACATCTCTGGTAGCTTAGCGGTTAAGGCGCTTACTTCCGAAGGTTTCTTGATCCGGTCGCTGGTTCAAATCCCGTGGTGAGTAGGAACATTTAGGAGTTGTATTTGATTATATGAGCTACGCCAGGACGTTCAATGGTTCTGATTCAACGTTAAACTGCAGAAAGGAATCGGTTTTTTTTTTATCTGCTTAACGTCTCTCTAACAGCGAGGTCTTTAGAGACGGGAAAGGATGGGGGCAAGGAATGGGAAGGAATTCGGCCATGGCCTTTTGAAGGAAGCATCCCGGCATTTGCCTAGAGTGATTTGGGAAACAATGGAAAACCCAAATCTGGATGCCCGGACGGGGATTCGAACCGCCGTCCTCCCGAATGCGAGGCCAGAACGCTAGCCGTTACACCACCACGCTCGGTCAAAAGTAATTGGTCTTGATGCCTCTGACACAGTAGCTTCGTACTGCTCCTCTCCTTCGAGAAGATTCTACCAACCTTCGGGTCGTCGGCTAAGTTAGATTTTTACATTTTGAAGTGAAAACTTCTTTAGGGGGCGATTTTATGATGAGTAGAAGCTTATGAGGTCGAGTCACCGACCTGCTAATGTTACAGTATATCTGTTGTGATGTGGTGGCTCAGTGATTAAGGTATCTGACTAGGGACTGAAAGATCCCCGATTCGAACACGGCTTTCACATCTGGAACAACTTGCTGTGTAAAGTGAAGTACGCCAGAACGCTTCCGTGGTTCGGATACCACGTTAAACTGTAGGTCTCCTGTACCTGGTAACATTACCGGGTCAGGTTAAGGCGGCTAAGACAGGGGCGGAACGCGCAGCCAATAAAAAAAACCTGTCACCAGGTCATTGCGACCACACGGAATTATTGTTGTTTAATATATCTGTAACTATAAGTATGACGTGTTGCGGATATGATATTCATAGTTTAAGTTTTCACTTCTGTCGGCAGTACCCATTGACTGCTAATTGCTATTTTAAATTTTAATTCACGTTTGTGGTGTTGGAAACGTAAATGTACCAAAGGCGACGCAAACATGATGCTTAAACACAGCTCTCGAGCAAATTATTTTGTCGTGTGTTAGGTCCTTAAGATGCAAACTGTCACAAGATAAACAACTTCATCCTTTCAGCGAGCAGATTGTTGTCTCCTGGGGGTTGAATGTCCTCCTTTGTTTATACGGCTCTGGAGGCGGCGTAATTCGTCTCCAGATTGCGCAAGGTGATGTGCAGAGTATTTCCTGGAATATGCAGCCTTATTGTTCGCGGCAGCTTTCTTTTTCCGGGCCGTCCGCACTCGGCGGAACGACATTCTCCTGACGGGCCGACTCCTCACTCAGTCCTTTGCTTCAGCTGGTGGAACTCTGAGGAAACAAACAATCAAGAAAGGCGGAAGGACATGTTCACCAATTCAAACTTTACAAGGATTATACACGATACTGTATAGTGGCTTTTGAAATAAGGTTATTAATACTATCATCGTATGTCAATTTACAAAACAAAGCAATTTTAATCATATCACTGATGCGGTGGAGAGAAGTGGAACCCTCATTTCGAGTATCAAAATCGGAGTTTGAGGGTATGCAAAGGAGAGTAAATAGAACTGTTTATGGGAATTACCGTAAAACGAAGCCTATAACATGTAACGGACATACATCAAGTAAATGAGATAAATGGACAGTTGTTGATTTATTTTCAATTATTTGTGTGTTTTTTTAAATATTTATAGTAATATCATTATTTTGAGTTTAATAGGAAACAACTAAAATCGAGCCGTAAATGATATATAACAAACACATTATATAGGGAGAACAAAAGATGAGCAGAACAAGAGAAGACGTGGAGGAGTTTTGACTAGCAGAATAAATACCGAAGCGGAACTTTTAATTAATGAAATACTAATGGATTTTGAGAAAAGATGTAAAAAGGAATGTTTAAGAGATGTTAAGTTGTGCAGTGGAAACATTGAATAAATATTTTGTGTTATGAGGGAAGAGATGGATATTATTTTACGTAAAGGTAGTGTGGCCTGGAACAATAAGTAGTAATGCACGGTCAATGAACTAGTTTAAAAATAAGTAACGGTGAAACAGAGTATTGAGTGAAAATGAAATCCCGTTGTTATATGTTTTTATAAAAATTAGTAATGATAATCGCGATTACGAATTGTTAGATATTCTCAGTAGGATTAGGAGCTGTAGATAGATCAAGACCATAAGCTGGCCCTTGGTTTCAGGCAAAAGCGAGCGGGAAAATTTCTTTCGTACGTTAGGAACCATGGTTTGGAATAAATTACCAAGGGAAATAACAGACAATTTATCAAAAACACTGAAGGAGTTTAAAGTTGGAAAAAGAAGGTGGGTGGTGAAATATCATGACATGTGAAGGTGGGGGTGTAGGAACACTGAGTGTGTGCTCCATCGAAATTGAGATTAAATTAAATTAAAATAGTTTACATATGACAATAACTAGAGGTTCAAATCGGTGCATTGTGAATGCCGGGACAGTTCCTTCACGAAGCCATAGCGGAATTCCTTCCCATTCCTTGCCCCCATCCGCTCCAGGTGCTAATGACTTCAACGTAAACGAGAAATAAACCCCCAAACAAAATAAAAGATATCTGGGAGGTACGTAAGACAGGACTGTAGTAAGACCGGCTGTGGTTTATAGTTCGGAAACATGGGCTTTACGTAAAACAAAAGTCCTGGAGAAGACGGAAACGAAGATGCTAAGGTGGCTATTGGGTATTTCTCCGAGGGACAGACTTCGAAACGAAGGAATAAGGAAAATACTATTGGTGAAGACATCAGAGAGGGTAGGTTAAGGTGGTATGGTCATACCATAAGAAGAGGTGAGGAACAGAGATTCAAGAGAGTGTGGAGGAAAAAGATCCGGAGACAGGGAACAAACTACTGTACTCCATAGGCGTTAGGGTACAACGTGAAGAATACCAGCCGCCATCCCTCTAATTACTGCTATCGTCATTGTATACTCAACAGGAGAATACTACGCCCGTGCCTGCCTTTGCAACAAGCCTTGAGTAAAGTAATTACAGCCGGCCTCGGTAGCGTAGGGGCTACCGTGCTAGCTCCGGTTCGAATCCGGCCGCGGGCATGGATGTTAAGTGTTGTGTGTCTGTGTGAATGTCCTGTCCGTCATGTGGTGTCTATACTTAGGAATCATAAAACGTACTGGAGAAACTAATTCACATGAAGAGATATCGTAAACACATTGAGCTGGCTGAATGGCTCAGTCGCCGAAAGCCATTATTTAAAAAAAAAAGTAATTACACATGATATATGTACAGTAAACAGAACAAGCTTCAGTTACAGTGTAAACACAGCGGGAGAACGGAAAGAGCCAAAACAAAACCACAATACAGGCTATCGTAAGCGATTGTCCTAAGGGGTTGGTCTCAAATCAGAGTAACTGATTTTGAGAAACTGATACATGGTTCTGTAAAATCTGGACGTCCAACTCTGTTTTTCAGATATTTTATTCAATTTTGGCCATGTAAGGACCACGAAAAGTAATACTGTTCAATCATCTCGAAGCTTTTTGACTGCCAATTGTTCGTCATTCTTTCGCTTTGCTGTTTCCTCCATCCTTTGGTCCAGATGCTTTACCTTTCCTCTTCTCCTTCTCCTGGAAACCCTTGAAACTTAGTACCAATTTTCTGAAAGTTACTTTGTCTTGTATTATATCTTCTGTTATCCCGTTCTCTATAGTAGCTTCATTTATTCCTTTGATCCACTGGTTCCCATTCTTACTCTTCTAAACGTAGTTTAAAATTCTTTTTGTAAGTCTGCTGTTATCCATCCTCAGGGAAGGGCTTTACCGAATAATTATTTTATTGCACGTTTTTTCAGCCGTAAAGAGTCACAGTTTGTTTTTAACTAAATGGACGTATTTAATTTAATATGAAATGCTCCGAAAAGCAAACTTAATGAAAGTATTCAGGTGGCTCATTTGCTCGTAACCTATATTTTGCTGTAACATATCTGGCCACTGCTAGTCCTCCAACGAAGGCCGGGCGCATGACGTCAGCGTGTGCAATAACATACTACAGTTAGAAAAGGATAAAAAATCTTGATCCCTTGTCGGATCTGGTTGATTTACTAACTTGCAAAAATCTGATTCTCCTCTTCCTGACGTCTTTTCACTTTCTTTTTCTTTGCGTAGGTTTTCGTATACATATTTGTATACGTACAATTTACCACTTTTGTACATATATGTATTCCGTGTAGTGTGATGTGATACGAAATAAATAAAGATTTCTATTAATTCTGAATATGCTAAGGCAAATTTGTATAAAGAGATTCCCATTAGTGGGCGTCCGTTAATACGTAAGGGGATATACGGCGGGGGTCTGGTGAAAGCTCACCAAGAAGAGGGAGAGTCACAAAAACTTCACTACACCTTTTTAATTCCTTGAAGAAGAGTAGAACTAAAAAAAGATCTATAAACGACGATGATCCCTAGCTGCCCTTGAAAACAGGAGAGCTTAAAAACAAGGTCTCAAAAAATGATGGGGTCGTCAGCAGAGGGGTGGGGGGGGGGGTGTCATCTCATGATCTCGCCTCACCATAAGGGGGGGGGGGGAGAGGGGTCCATATTTCCTAAAGAACACCTCACGTAATTAATGCCCCCCCACCTATTACGCAACTAAACTTAAATTAGGAAATGGTCGATGTGTGACAGAAAACTATTAATAAGCGATTTTTAGAAGTACTACACTCAAATCGAAATATTGATATATTAGTGTAAGCCCGTGGCCGTATTTTGCGTATCGTCACGGGTCTAGAATAGTTCCAGTTTTTAGTATGAAAGATTATGACAGGTTGACCAAATATAAATCTGATCTTTGTTTCAGAGTGAATAAAATCTCTGAGCTTGAAGAACTCAGAAGAATTAACAGAGGTAGGTATTAAACACGAACAGAGACGATAGTGCAATCGCATAATTGCTTAAATAGAAACTTAACTTGTATTTGACCCTTAAATTTCACTCTGCAAAATTTTAAAAAAATTCTTGTTTGCTTCGAAAGCATCACGTTGTTTTTTTTTTTTATTGAGACTGGGCAAGCACTCGTAATGATTGTTCATAGTATCTGTAACGGCCAGAGAACTTAATACACATTCCATAGTATTAAACAGTTGAGCAACTCCAAAGAAATCAATTGCCAGAATAATTGGTTCGGTAACATATTTGGTCTGATGTCCCCTTAAAATAACCTAATAACTCACGTACAGCGATAATGAAGAAAGACAATTAACGAAAGTTGCCAGCAATATACCTAAGAAGCCAATAAACCGTAATGCATAAACTTTGGTCAAGCAACAACATTAGTGAAAGTTTTAATTAAATTGAAATTTATCTCAAGCCGGAATAACAATTGGCATTCGTGGTTACATCAGTGACCATGAGTAATTTAAGTTTTTTTTAAGTTGCTTTCATTTGCAATATGTTACCGAAAATCAGATCCACGTTTTTTTCAGATGTGCAGTTTATCGGTTTTTTTAAAACACTAGGAAAATGTACTATGGCAATTAATTTGGTAGCAGTTGCTTAGATATTAAATTGTGGACATAACAACGAATTTCTTCAAATGATATCTCTGGTCGCTGTTTTGCGAGCAAAGGCTGACACGTGACACCGTTCTCCATCCAATAGCTATCGAAGTCAGTGAATGAGCGAGCTTACGAAATTAAATAGTACATAGATAGTCGCGTTAACGCTCAAATTACACAAAAGCATGCCAAACTACTAATAGTGGTTAGAAGCGCGAATTTGTAAACCGCTCTGACCGGTTAGCTATCGGACCAGGCAATGCAGGATCCCGGTTCGATTCTCGTCCAACCATCAAGATTTCGTTTTCCCTTGGTTTGTCGAAATCACTCAAGGCGACTACCGGGATGGTTCCTTCAAAATATCATCGCTGAAATCCTTTTCGTTAATTAACCCCCTCCACAAAATTCTCTCCCGGTCCTGATGACCTTGACGCCGACCAGCTGTAAAACGCCAACAAGAAAGACTTAATTTGCGATAGAGAGAACGTTCAGGGGGCAATTTTCCTAAACAGCCATTTTTCCGCTCTATTGTACCCGCCTGCTTTTTCCGTCTACGAATCTTCATGTTTTTTTTCGCAAATTATTTGTTACTTCCCTTAGTAATTTATTTCAATGGCGACTAGCGTGGTTACAAATTCCATTAAAAATTCACTCATCATTATCAACAACGGCACTGATATACGCAGTCTCACATTATTTACTACCACTTTGCCTGTCGCGTATTTTAAATGTGGCCTTTGGTCTCTGCGAGCATTTAGGCAGCTCCATTTGTTTGTACCGTTCTGACTCTTGTATCATTACTCTAACTGCGTGACGCTTAAGTGATGACAACACAAGAAGAACTCAATGCTTAATTAAAAAGCCGTGACCGAGATGTGAATCGAACCAGCAACCCTTACAATGCGAGACCAGCGCACTACATCGCCAGGGGCGGCCATTTTATAATTAAATGGCGTCTGTCCAACGTTGAATACTAATTACACTAATGGAAAGCACTATTCGCTCAAGGCACTCAATAAAATTAAAGCACAGACGCGGAAAGTCATCTACTTATTCATCTTTTCTTCTTCTCTTCTCCTACCTCTAAATCACATATGTAACACAACTTGATATGTAATTTGTTTCCTGATGTTAATTTGATTATAATTAATTTCTAAGGTATCTACAAAATAAACTGCCATTAGTTTGTATAAATGTAGTTGACACAATTAATGTACCATGTATGCCATGACTGTACATCATCTGGTGTCAATATTATTTTGTTATGCAATTTATGCTGTGACTGTACATCATCTGGTGTATGTATTATTTTATTATGCAATTGTTTAAAGTACCATGTGTGCAATGACTGTACATCTCCGGGCAGGGGCGGATCCAGGATTTTGGTTTGGGAGGGGCTTGAGCGGACTTTGGTTTGGGGTGGGGGGGGCTTGGCTTGAGTGAATTTTGGCTTGGAGGGGGGCTTGAGTCGGACAAAGGATAGTATTTATAGTCTCCTCCGGCCTGGAATCCGTAGAGCAAAAAAAAAAAAAGTCACCAAAATTACAATGTCAGAGGTGGACCTAGATACTTTTTGAGGGGGGGCTTGAGCCCCCTTGCCCCCCCCCCTGGATCCGCCCCTGTCTCCGGGTGTATGTATTTCTTTGCTATGCAATTCTTTATCTGTAAATTTACTTTCCACATCCCACAGAACTAATCTCTTATAATGGGATCAAGTTCCTAAGTTCATCCACTCACCTCGATAGCTATTGGCTAGAGAATGGTAAGGTCGTGCACCCAGCCATCCCTCGCAAATTAACAGCGACCAGAGATATCATTAGAAAAAATTCGAGATTATATCCACAATTTAATACCCAAGCAACTACTACCAAATCAGTTTGCTTTCCGTAGCATTTCAAAGGTAAAAAAAATCGATAAACTTTAATGCTGAAAAAATGAGATTTTCAGTAACAAGTTGCTAATGAAAGCAACATAAAAAATTAATTACTAATAGTCTCTGCTGTAATTACGAATACCAATTGTCATTCCGTCCTAGCCTAAATTTCAGTTTAGTTAAAACTTTCGCTAATGTTGCTGCTTGACCAAAGTTTATACATTACTGTTTATTTGCTTTATTTGCTGATTACTTTCGTTAATGGTCTTTATTCATATTCGTTGTATGTGAGTTATTAGGTTATTTAAAGTGGATATCAGACCAAATTTGTTACAGAATCGATTATTCTGGCAATTCATTTCTTATGAACTGCTCAACTATTTAATAGTCTGGAATCTGTATTAAATTCTCTGGCCGTTGCAGACACTATGACCAAAGATTACATTATAAATGTTTTTCCAGCCTCAATAAAAAACACCTTGATGCTTTCGAAGCAATTGCGCACTCCCTTTGAACAGAAATTGTTCAAATTTTGTAGACTGAACTTTTAGGGTCAAATGCAAGTCATGTTTGTATTTCAGCAAGTACGAATCTACCGACCTCATCCTTCGAAACAATTATAGATAGCGTGATCATCTCTGCCAATGTTTAATATGTCTATTAATACTTCTTAGTTCTTCAAGCTCAGGTTATTTTCTTCAGCCTAATAGAGAAACACAGGTGAAGTTAGTCTTTGGCCAGATCATGTCAACCTGTCATAATCTTTGACCCTAAAAACTGAACTATTCTATACTCGTGACGATACGCAAAAAAATGGTCACGGGCTTACACTAGTTTAATGATAATCTCAACCAGGCAAGACACACTGGGCAGTTGGTAGGAGGAGGATACAAAATCCTTTGCTTGTTGGATAGAGTGATGAGGGATGTACCAGATAATTTAGGAACTGAATTACAAAACTTTGGCGAGACCATTGCTTGAATGTGGTGGTGTAGTATGGAACCCATGTCTTCGGGGTATCAAATACAGGAATTGGAGGAGGTGCAGAAAATGACTGCTAGATTTGTCTCTGGAAAATACCGCAGAACACAATCACTAACAGATACGAAAAAGGAGCTGTAATGGGATTTATTGGAAAACTGGAGGAGGGTGAATAGTGTGCTGGGATAGTAGAAGGTGTATATCGGTGACTAAGCGCGGAAAGATATTGGTGGAAGAATTAGGAGAGGTGCGTGGAAGGGAAAAGATGACCATGACCACAAGCTGGAATTTGATTTCAGGCTTAAGAGTGTGGGAAAATTTTCTTTCGTTGGTAACGCACTAGGGATTGGAATAAATTACGAAGAGTAGTGATGAATAATTAACCAAAAAATTCTGAAAGAATTTAAAATTAAAATTCCTAGAGGGGAAAAGTAGGTAGGTACAAGAAAGAGAGATAATGGGTGTGTAGGGTGTACAGTTAAATCAAATAAATTCCGTCTGTTTACAGTCCCGTCATAAAAATAAAATCGCTAGCGGTCGGTGTAAGATCAACTGTCCAAGTTTAGAGCATTTCATTCGCGGTGACTGAATCGACCAAAGATTTATAAGTGAAAAGAGAGCTTCTAATAGCTATACGGAATGTGCCTATAGTACAAAAAATGTACCCTGTGTACAGATTTTGAGGTGTAATATTTTAAATAACCTAGATTTGGCAATTTCTTGGTCCCATTAGTATTAAATTTCGGCCATAATTTTTAGAAGAATCTGGAATTTTGAATTCCCCGTAGGATCTTGGTTCCGCTCTGAGGTGATAAAATCAGTTTTCGACTAACCAAGCACCAAACGAAACTAGTCCTTCAAAATAAGTGTGCCTGGCGGAACATAGATGTTTACAAGCAAACGGAAACATTCCATATCGGGGAGAAAGTGTTTCACAATTCCGCTTCGAGTAGAAAGTGTATCTCTCAATGAAGTAGGTGACACCTCTCAATCATATTTTTCCAATATATTTCTAACTGTGAAGGATATTGTTGACCCTATAGTACCCCTGATTATCATATAATTGTTTCGAAACGTTTATGAAGTCACTATATTCAAGACTGATTTACGAATCAATGGCTTTTGCACTATAAAGTATTGCTTTTTCATCGTTTCGCTTTTATTTTATTTTCGTCTTCAATGTATGTCAACGTATTCCTTACGCCGAAGGGCTGAGGCATGCACTGCCGTGGACGAGGGTCACATTGCGGACCATTTATTAACTCACAAAATATGCGTTTCTGACCCAATGCTTACTAGACATTTCTGTATTATTGTCATCAACACTAGCACCACCCAAAATATTGTACACTTTTTTAACACCCTGTATATTTTAATGGTACGTATAATTTATTCTGGTTATCAAATACAGGAGTTGAAAGGCGTGTAAAGGAAAACAGTTATATTTGCAGTACCCAGTCAGTAACTGATATGATAAAGGAGCTGGACTGGGAATCATTGGAAGACAGGAGGAGGGTGAACATAGTGCTGGGAGTGTACAAGGCGTATTGGTGATGAGGCATGGAAAGATATTGGTCGCATTTGTTTTTTGAAAGACACATGTCTAAAACATAATATATTGTATAAAAAACCCAAAATTTATGCTATAAATCTCAAATTTACATCGAACGTGTATTTTCCCATCTTTCATCAAGTGCAGTTTATTTTCCAGTGAATTTCCTTTGTTTTTCTTATTGAAAGAACACATGTCCAACAAACAAGATGTCATACAAAATGCCAATTTTTTTTACTATAACCCCAAATTTACATCGAATGTGGATTTTCCTATGCTTCATCAAATTCAATTAAAAAGGATGGGTATTAAGATTTCTAGAAACTTATTAATATGGTTCGGATCTTTATGACAAATCATATTTTTTTCCAGACTTCTTTTTTAGCTGTAATCCTGAATTAAACACTGATTGAACGTTTCAGACTGTATTTAAATGTATTTTATGTAACATATAATTGCATATTCAGGTCATTTTCCTTGTATTGGTCATATTACAATAATATTAATGGTCATATTTTGAGTAAAAAATCTGTTAATTTTTTAATAGTAATGGGAATTCATCAGAAGTTAATGATGAGAAGAAATAATTATTCACAGAGTTTTACTTTTATAACGCTGTGAAGGAAAAAACAAAACTAACTGTCACTGAATTTATGAGAATTGACCAGTTAAGAAATAAAGTTAAACATTATTGTCAGTCTCTAAAATTTTATGTTCCGCCCGCCTTTTAATCTTGACAATCATGCCTGTGTCGATCAATCAACGTCTCAATGTCACCAATACTTTTGAAATTAATCCTGTCAGTGTTAAAACTGCAGGGGCTCTGTGAATGCCACCATGCAGAAAACCAAAATTTATTGAAAGTGCCAAGTTAGGAGTTATGTACAGGAATTGTGAAAGGAGTATTTTAGTACGGACGAAAGAGTTCTTTTCTGTAAGCAATGTGAAACTAAAGTGACTAACAAAACGATTTAAATGGTGCAGTGAGTGCACGGAAGTAAATTATGCTGTTTACATGAAAGCGACACTAATAGATAAAATAAATGATGTAAAGTGAGAATGTTGTGATGTATAGTAAATTTAAATGTTTTGTCATATTTTATTTTTAAGTCTTATTTACCCCTTTTTAAAGTCGTATTTGCGTGTATATTTCTCTATTTTTTTGGTCATGAAGATCCGAACCCTACTTATTATGTTTTAACTTATTCCCATAAAATTTTGAAAGATGGACATATGTCCTTCAAAAAAATGACGATTCAATTCAGAATAGTTGCATTGTTTTAGTTAATCAGGGGCTGACCCGGTTCTCGTAATAGAGTAGCAGAGAAAGCGTCTCGGTTGTGGCATTGTTCTTGATTTCAGGTCCCGCTGAACTGCGAGTTACTTTTACACAAACCTGGATGTGGGCTGCTTTCTTGCGCGGAGTAATCACGTGGAGATTAAAGTTTCTCTTGAACTCAGATGAACTTGGCAATGCAGAAGTTGTCTACGTAACAGCTGTCCTCGAATCCCGCAGCTGCCATTCCTCGCTTTCGTCAGATCATGAACTGCTCCTGATTCACGCATCCTGGACGACTTAGCACAGATACAGTTAGGGTGCAATAAAAACTCAACGAGCTGGTCTTTGCTCTTGGCTATTTGCGGTTTCTCTCTGATAGTCCCATATGAAGGTCTCTTCATAGGATCATTGCTGCGGTTAACCAGGCTAATGCCGGGAGGGTTCTTTCGAAAAGCAATGGCTGAATTCCTTCCGTTCATTGCTCTGAGTCCTTTCCCGCCTTGATGACCTTCCCGACGACGAGGCATAAGCAATAAAATAAAATGTGCAGTTATTTATGGCCCGCGCCGCTGGCTCGGTTGGTTTCGGTACCGTGACGGCAGTGGTCTCGGACCTACCGATTTTTCGTTATTTCTACCGATATGAGGGGTTTCTCCTAACGAAATATCGAAATGTAGCGATTTTCCACGATTTCTGAGAATAAGAGGAAATTTTTCCCGATTTTTTCTCCGATTTCACATTTTCAAGTTGGTTACCTTTTTCGTTTATGTTTAACGGGGAATTCCTCGATCGATTATATGGTAAGTAGTTATCTATTGCAGAATGTTGCCCGTATCTTTTGGAGAATACCCGGATGCCCTTCATTTTCGACGTTGCTAATTGGCTTGTCTATATAAACCAGAATTCTGATTTCATTCGTTCATTAGTTTTCATCACATAGGAGTCCCCGAGTTTCTAAGTCAGACGATGAACCAAGCACAAGAGGGTGTGTAAAAAGAAAAAAATACCTTCAATTATATAGAAAAGAATGGGAAGTAGAATTTTCTGGTTCGCAAACTATGCCTGTTGTAATAAGGATAGTAATATTACAGCAGGCAAAGACAATCTCAAGAAACACCGTTCTTCACAAGCACATTCGGTATCACCAAAGAATATAAAATGACAAATATATCGTCATTTACTGTGACAAAAACTAAAAAAACCTGATGTTCAAATTAAACATAGTATAAATAGTTAATTATTTTCTACTAAGTGACAGTACTTATGTAGTTATTAGCCTCGTTTGTTGCGGAACATAATCTACCATTTACCATTATGGAGCATCTACCACAACTGATACAGTCCGTTTGTCCTGATTAAAAAATTGCTGAAGAAATAAAATGTTCGACGTCGAAAACTCACGCCATAATTGATTAGATTACAGGAAAGAAAGTTTTGATAATTAATGTGAGCATCTGCGGCAAACTAAGTGTCCTCTTAATCTTGACAGGTCCACTGATCTAAGCACAACCAAACAATTGTGTTTAGTCGTGAGATATACAAAAAATCATCGCATCAAAAATTGTTTTTTAGCTCTTATTCCATTAAAAGCAAGTGATGCAATCTCCTTATTTGAACACATTGCAAACTTTTTTACAAGTAATGATATTCCATATAAAAGAATTTAATGGATTTTGCATCTGATGCGTCAAACGTAAAGATGGAATGTAATAATTCTGTTGTAGCGTTTCTGCAAAACGAAATTCCCAATATTTTTATACTTAAGTGCACATGCCATTCCTTTCATCTTTGTGTATCATGATCTTGTGCCATATTGCCACGCAAATTATGGTTATTGTGGTTGTATTTTTTCATATAGCGATTTTGAGTACAAATATGCCGATATCAGTCAGCAGCTCTACGGATTTCGTATTTTGACGTTGGTGAGCATTGCGTGACCATGTGTCCGGCGCCAACACGGGGTTAGCTTGTTCCAATCCTGGTGGTGGACTTGGCCGCCACACAGTGGTTCAGGATTAGAATATAGTGCACAGTAGACCTTACGTCATAATATCGATCAAAAAAATTGTTTTAGGTAGCATTTTCTGTGCTGATCAAAAATTGTTATGCTCAATTTTTGATTAAAAAAAATGAGCCTTCACACTTACAATAAAAAAATTTATGGGTGGAAATCTATTTTTTTTTTCCACGGCTCTATATCAAAGTGTCAAAGTCAAACCTTATGCAATCGTAAGTACCCATCCTACTTAATAATACAAAATAAAAATTTCTTGCGTGTCCTTGCCGCTTTGACAACAGGGCACAAGTGAATTTCGGGTTAAAATATAGCGAACATTCGAACAACAATCATAATATCGATAAAAGAAAATTGCTTTAGGTAGCATTTTCTGTGCTGATCAAAAATTTGTAATGTTTCAATATTTGATTAAAAAAAAAAAGAGTCCTTCACACTTAAAATAAATAAATTTTAAAAAAATGTATGGGTGGAACTTATTTTATTTTTTTCACGGCCCTATATCAAAAGTGTTAAAATCAAACCTTATGCAATCATAAGTACCTATCCTACATAATATTGCAACATAAAAATTTCTTGCGTATCCTTGCCGCTTTGACTACAGGGTGCAGGTAAATTTCATGGTTAAAATATAGTGGACATTGGAACAGAAGTCATAATATGGATTTAAAAAAAAATATATTGAACATAATAAATTTTGATCAGCACGGCAAATGCTACCTAAAGCAATTTTTTTGGATCGATATTATGACTTTAGTTAGAATGTTCGCTGTATTTTATCCCCGTAATTCACTTGCGTCCTATTGTCAAAGCGGCAAGGATACGCAAGAAATTTTTATGGTGTAATATTAAGTAGGATAGGTGCTTATGATTGCATAAGCTTTGACTTTGACACTTTGATATAGGGCCGTGAAAAAAATAAAATAGATTTCCACCCGTACATTTTATTTATTTATTCTAAGTGTTAAGGACTCATTTTTATCAAAAATTGAACATAATAATTTTTGATCAATACAACAAATGATACCTAAAACAATTTTTTTGGATCGATATTATGACGGAAGTTCGAATGTGCACTATATTCCAATTCTGAACCACTGTACGGCAGGATAGTAAGGGGGCGTCCATAAATTACGTGAGGTGAAATGGGGGGGGGGGAGTCCGGCGACATCTCACCAAGAGGGAGGGGGAGGGGTCAACCGAAATCTCACGTGAGGTTTTTGAAATTTTTGTTGGACTGTAGAGCTAAAAAATGTCTACAAAGCACGGGAAAGTCGATTTGAGGGGGGTTTTTCGTCGAAAAGTGGGGGTCTAACCGGCTTTTAGAAGGATGAGACCTAAAAAAAAAGGTCTAAAAAAGTTGCGAGGGCGATTTCTAGAGAGGGGGGGGGCTCACGGACAAGATCTCACCACAGGAGGGGGGGGGGGCCGGACCAGATATCACGAACTCTCACCAGAGAGGGGGGGGGGGGTGCACACACGACACTGTTGGTGTGATTCGAGCGTCGGACGGGGATATTAAGCCTGGCGAACACTTGACATCTTTCGGAAGAGTAGGCCTGAATGGGATGGCACCGGGTTTCACCCTTTCCCTTCTTTCTTCGGCAACACTCTACAGTTAAAACGCACACTGCCACGGTCATACACTTTTACACTTACAAACACTGTCACACTGGGAAAGATAACGGGAAACAACCCCAGTTCAACATCCGAGATGTCTCCATACCATGGGCAAATCGTTCAAAAGAAAAGGGAGCGGTCTGGTGGCTCAGTGGTTAAGGCGTCTGACGAGATCGAAAGGTCCCCGGTTCGAATCCCTGTCTCGGTGGGGATTTTCATAGGCCCTTAACCCGGCCTTCACCTCTGGCACAGCTTGTTGTGTAATGTGTAGTACGCCTGAACGCTTCCGTCGTTCGGATTCCACTTTTACCTGTAGGTCTCTTGTACCGGGTAGGATTGACGGGTTTGGTTACGATAGGGGCGGAATGCGCTGACAACAGAAACCCTGTGGTGGTCAGGTCATTACGTCCACTCGGAATTAATTAATTAATAATAAAAAGTTAATTATGTGTATTCCATCTCGTATGTATGAATAACATTACTTCCACGTACAATTTCGGAAATTTTATTTGATTGTACTAGCATCATCAGAAAGTAAATTCAAATATTCTAAAGGAAATATTTAAAATTGAATTTCTAGTTCATTCTAATAGAAGCATAATAAAAACGCTTCTCTACTATCAAGGCAGTGTGAAATCCAATGTTTTTATCTGTGCCTGGATGTTTGAAATCAACTGAGGTTTTACTTGATTCTTTTCAGTGCAAGACAGAGGTCCGAAAGTCACTCAAGTAAAGCCTGACAGAGGACGCCGTATGTATTTCCTCGACAACTTTTTCATGCTTTAATTTTGTTTTTCCTTAGGGCTTTGCAGCTTATTGATGTCAGAGTTTTTGAAGCCTGGAATGGATTGGGAACAAGGAACAGGAAACAATTAAGCCATGGGCTTGAGAACGATCCATCCCGTCATTCTCATGGTGTGATTTTCGGAGACCATGGATCATCGAAATCTGGATGTCCGGGATGGGGATCGAAAGTGCATCCTCCCAATGAAAGGTCCAAGCGTTAACAGTTTATTCACTGGACTACATACGCGCGTTTACATGGAGCAGCAAAGTGTATCCAATATTTGATCAGAATTGCACATCACAATATGCATTGTGGCTCCGCAAAGTAGACCGTTGACCACAGAAGATCCTGACAGGCTAGGTGGCATTTTTGCAGCCTCTGTCTGCACATTACGTTAATCTTCTTATACAAAAATTCAGACGCTACTGGTAAGTTCTGCTTCAATATATTCAAAGTTTCGTTTTAACACACATAATCTTCTTCCTCTTGACGCCTTGCCCGTGTTCAAGCGCAGTCGGTGCACAAATTGATGATTGGGAATTATGAACCGCCACCTCTGCTACCCTGCCGGCCAAGTCCACCACCAGGACTGGAACCGCTAACCCCGTGTCAGCGCCAGACACCATCACGGTGCCGCAACCAACTGAGACAGTGGGGCGGGCAACAGAAACAATAAAGCCCACATAATAAGGGAGCGTCCATAAACTACATAGCTCCATTTTGGCCTTCTGTGAACCACCCCCACGTAGCACGTAACTTTTTTCCCTATTGATTCCAGACCACATTTTGTACTGTTTTCTCTTGTCAGACTATCGTAAATTACATACTGAAATAATTAAATGACGGAAATAAATATTTACATGCTGTTGTGTGTTCTGTACCTCATTTTAACTGAGGCAAATAATATGAATGAAAAGCTACATGGCCTAGCAAGGAACCTCCCTCTCCCTCACGTAGCCTAGCGTAACTTTCCAGCCAAGCCCTCCCCCCCTTTTTTTTTAGAAAGAGTCACGTAGTTTATGGACGGTCCCTAACCAATATCACCAAACGTCTGAAAATGTAGAATTCTAAACCTGACTTTCACTTTTCTCGACTATACGACACATGGACCAGTTTTGGTATTGCTAAATTTATTTACATTTCATGTTTGATAAATGGTTTAGCACTCCGGATTTTTGTAACATCTTCAAAATACTGTCTTCGTATTTCATCCAAATTCATGAAATACTGACCAAACCTCCATTTGACACCATGATTTATTGGAGACTAGTCCTTATAATAGTACCAATCAGTTCCCGTTGAAACAGTAAATGTAATTTTGATGAGTGGTTATCGACATGTTGTCACCTGTTGAGCTTATGACATGCGCGTTGGACGCTTTTTGGATGAGCAAAATCTTATGAGTTCGCGTCACCAACATGCTGTAATATCACTCTATCTGTAGCTGTAAGTGTAACCATTAGTCTAACATCACATGCTTCAAAATTACTGACCAGAATAATATACAGAAGGATGGAAAGGGTAGTAGAAGAGATAGTAGGTGAAGATCAGTTTGGGTTTAGGAAAAATCGCGGTACAAGGGAAGCAATTCTGTCTTTAAGATTAATACTTGAAGGGCGAATAAAGAAAAACAAAGATACTTTTATGGCATTTGTTGATTTAGAAAAAGCTTTTGATAATGTTAGGTGGGACAAGATGTTCAAAATTTTAAAGAAGTCAGGTTTAAAGTATCGAGATAGAAGAATACTCTATAAACTATATAAGAATCAAGTAGCTGTAATAAAAGTAGAGAATCACGAGAGACATGCATCAGTTAAAAAGGGTGTGAGACAAGGTTGTAGTCTATCCCCGTTAATATTCAACTTGTATGTAGAAGAAGCAATGAAGAAAGTCAAAGAAAAATTTCCCTGTGGCATAAGTTTTCAGGGAGAAAAAATCAGTATGCTACGATTTGCTGATGACATTGTCTTATTAGCAGAGAGGGCTGAGGATATTGAGAAGTTATTGAATAGCATGAACAAAATACTGAAGGAAGATTTTGGACTAAATATAAATCAAAGTAAAACAAAAGTGATGAAATGTAGCAGAAATGATAGCAATACTAGCAGATTAAATATAAAAATAGGATCTGATGCAATAGGAGAAGTGAGTGAGTTCTGTTACTTGGGAAGCAAAATTACAACCGATGGCCGAAGCAGGAATGATGTTAAAAGCAGAATAGCATTAGCAAAAAGAGCCTTCATAAAAAAGAGAAACCTTTTAGTTTCAAATATTGATCTAGGAATTAGAAAGAACTTCTTAAAACTCTATGTGTGGAGCACAGCACTTTACGGTAGCGAAACATGGACTTTAGGAATACCGGAAAGAAAGAAACTTGAAGCATTTGAAATGTAGTGCTACAGAAGAATGCTGAAAATTAGGTGGACAGACAAAGTAAGAAATGAACGAGTTTTAGAAATGATGGGTGAGAAAAGAAGTTTATGGAAGAAGCTTACAGGAAGAAGAGACAGGCTGGTAGGTCATATTTTGAGACATGCTGGATTGGTTAATTTGTTAGTGGAGGGAACAGTTGAAGGTAAGAACTGTAGAGGTAGACAGAGATTAGAATATATGAAGCAGATAATTGAGGACGTGGGTTGTAAGTGGTATGTAGAAATGAAGAGGTTAACACAGGATAGGAAGGGATGGAGGATTGCATCAAACCAGTCTAAAGACTGACGACAGCAAAAAAAAAAAAAAAAAAAAAAAAAAAAGTGTAACATATTGCGATTGGCCAGTAGTGAAAGTATTGTTTATTCTTATATCTTCTAATAAAAAATTAATGATGTTTAGCCAATGTTCTTTATACAAACACGGAGTTTTTATCCGATTTTGATGGAACTTTGCATACGTATACCGTACTTTAAAACAAATTTTAAAAAAAACACTGTTTACGTTTGATTTCCAAAATCCTCAACCCTCTCCTATTTATCCCCCTCACCTTAATCTCTGTCACCGTTGCTCCTACAAATCCACAGTTTTCATTCAATTCTGATAGTACTTAGTGCACCTACACGTCAAAACAATGCGGTACGGTAGCTCAGTGGTTAAGGCACTAGCTTCAGGAAGTATCCTTCTCCAATCGCGGGTTCAGATCCCATAGTGAGCAGCAATTTCCGTGGTTCTGATTCCACGTTAAACTGTGGGACCCTAAGGAAAGGAATGGGCCTACTTGCCTCTGCCACAATAACTTGACACATATACTTCGTGTTGTGGAATAAGTTAGATTTTTAGTTTTTTAAGTGAAAACTTCTTTAGGCGCGTTGGGAGATTTTCGGATGGGTGAAATAGTATGAGTTTTCGTCACCGACATGCAAATGTTAGCAATATATCTCTAGCGGTCTGGTGGTTCAGTGGTTAAGGTGTCTGACTGGGGAATGAAAGGTCTTCGGTTCGTATCTCTGTCTCAGTGAGGATCTTCATAGACCCTTAACCCGACCTACACCTCTGGCGCAGCTTGCCGTGTAATGTGAAGTACGCCACAAAGCTTCCGTGGTTCGGATTCCACCTTAAAATGTAGGTCCCCTGTACCTGGTAGCACTACCGGGTTAGGTTAAGACGGCTAAGACAGGGGCGGGATGCGCATCCAATAGAAAACCTGTCACCAGGTCATCATGACCAGACGGAATTGTTATTTTTTAGTAGATCTGTAGCTGTTAGTATGACGTACTGCGCGTATGATATTCACTTTATATGATTTTAAGTTTTCACTTCTGTCAGCCGTCCCCAATGACTGCCAATTGGTTTTTATTTCTTCTAAATTTGGCCTAATGTGGACCGTGTAAAACATGAGCCTTAATGGTAGTCTTTTCTTATCTTCTTGGAACTTTTACTTCTAACCTCATTTTCTCTTCATATATCGTTGGAGCTTTTTACCAGTTTGGAATTTGAGGCTGTCATCATCTCTGCCGTAATTCCCTCTTTTTTTGCTTAATATTTTACGCATCGTCGACTTCAAGGTCATTAGCGGAGGAAAAAGGACTGGAAGCAAGAAACTTGAAGGAAATCAGCCATGGACGTTTGAATAAACTATCCCGATATTCACCCCGAGTGATTTTAGGTAAACATGTGAAACCCAAATCTAGATGGTCGAATTGGTCGAATTAGGATTCGAAGCCACATACTCCCGAAAGCGCTCATCCAGTTTTTTTTTTTTTTTTTTTTTTTTTTTTTTTTGTAACTGCTTTACGTCTCTTTTTAACATCGAGGTCTTTAGAGACGGGAAAGGATGGGGGGCAAGGATGGGGGCAAGGAATGGGAAGGAATTCGGCCATGGCCTTTTGAAGGAAGCATCCTGGCATTTGCCTGGAGTGATTTGGGGAAACCATGGAAAACCCAAATCTGGATGCCCGGACTGGGATTCGAACCGCCGTCCTCCCGAATGCGAGGCGAGAACGCTAACCGTTACACCGCCCCGCTCGGTCTCATCCAGTATGCTCGGTTGTTAATTCTTCTTGATTTCTTCTCTAAATAAGTTTATTAATCACCAAAACACAGAAAAGGTTTAAGATAATCCTTTGAGAGAGGGAGATAACTTTTGGGACGTTGGCTGGAGAGATTTGAAAGTTCTGTTGGCAGCCGTGATCGACAGAACTGTAGTTATCAGTGGTCATCTGGACGCTACAGGACGCTGCCAACGGAAGTTCGAAGGAAAGTGAGGCACTAACAGTGAATTCATTCGAAAGCTGAGTTGGGCATCCTTGAGCGGTTTCCACCTCCATCGAAGCGTTACGCGATATATGAGAACTCGTTTCTGCGTTTATGAACATCACACAAAAGATACTAATTAAGATAGTAGCTGTATTATTCTTTTAATGAATCAGGTATTCAACTGCCTATCGTGAGCGAGTAATCATTTGTGTTAAATATAAAAAAAATACTATAGTAGAGGGGAAAGTGGAAGGAAAGAAATGTGAAGTCTAAACATTATCTCTGCTGTAGAGGAAGTCAAAGATTAAAACGTAGGAAGCAAATAAGCGAATATGCGATTGTAACTGGTATGCAGTGATAAACTGATTATCACAGTAGAAGAAATGGCAGATTGTAAAGAATTTAAAATTAATATTCGTATAGAGCAAAAGTAGACGGGTAGAAGAAAGGAAAAAATGGGTGTGTAGGGAAATTGCCACCGGAGCGTGCGCTCCATCGCAGTTAAATTAAATTTTTGAAATTGAAAGTAAAAGTTGAACAAAAACAAAGAAATAGAAGGACATAATTCCGTAAATACGTCACAGACTGATGACCGAATAAACATATATTTTGATTTTCAGTGGAAACTAGACGATAAAATCTAAAAAAAATACAAAAAATTGATAGCACTGAACTTGACAAGATCCTAAATTCCGGAGCAAAAAAAGGTATATGATGGAAAAGTTTCCCTAAAATATTAACTTTCAGGGGGTAAGTGTGGTTTTCAGAGTGTTTCAGAGATGGTAGATGTTTAATATCAAGAAAATTCGTCGGCCAGAGTAAACACATAGTTAATTAACTAACAACATCTAAATATTTAAGTAATGTACTTACTCGAAGTTTACAACAGCCTGGGATCTAATAACAATGAGAAGCGAATGATTTTATTTTGTAACTAGCAGCGCTTTTACGGTTCTTTTACATAACATATCAAACAGTAGAGTTGGTGCAGGAATGTGAAGCGAAGTGATTTTTTTCTTTCAGGAGTGCCATTTAGTCCAAATCTAATGGTCCATTGTATCATATAGCATGCACTGAAAAAGCAGTAATCCCCAATGATTTTAAGTCACCAAATTAGACACTTTGAAAGAGACTTACAAATACCGGTATAAAAATGTTTGAACATAGTCAAAGAATTCAAAACATTATCCATCAACAATATATTCCAACGAAGTGTGGCACAAAGTGACATTAAATCCAGTCTCAAGACAAAGGAAGGAACAGATTAAATATAAATAAACATCCCTCTAAACTTCAAAACTGGTTATGAGGTGATCCATAAAAGAAATAACGAAAAGTAGAATTTTTTTAACAGCAACAGTAAGAAATGACCATGGCCATCTGAAAGAGATCACTAAATCCGTACCAGATAAGTGTTGAACAAGTATAGTCTAACACAATGCAGTGCCTTAAGGAGCAAACTCAATGTAATTCATCTCTCCAGTCATGGATGATAGCAAATTTAGAGCATTAGCTACCAACCAACCAAGCTTCTATAAGCCAATAATAATTGAATCCAACAATTTTTAGTGTACTACTTAACCTCTGCATCAAGAATACCTTAAATATTCGATCAATGAATGTACAAGAATTTCCGTTAGTTGGTTCAGTAGGCCAGCAAAGCACGTTCCGGATACCCTGCACTAACTTTCCTTCGATCTCATACATTGACAACAACATTGCAACGGGTCTCAGATATTTTTTAGATGTACCAGTATAGCTCCAAGATGATACACATATGATCACCCAGATAGACAAAACTGAAAACTATGAACGTGGTTGGTGGAAAATAATGGATGTTATTGGGTTCCCTTCTCAAAAAAAAAAAAAAAAAAACAATGGTTCTAATTTTATAAATAAAACAAACATACCCTATTCGTTATCTGCTGAATAGCCTTAAAGCAGTAATGGCAGTAGAAATTAACACTTAAAAATGCATAATTAGAAAGTAACAAAAATACATGTTAATAAAAATCGTATTGGCTGCTTTTATCTTTCCCACAAGCATATTTGTAGTTCATTTGTTCAGAATCATTCGGCATGATCAATTAAAAATTTGAAATCATTACTGACAATCAGTGATTTTTATAACTCGTTTACACTTTCGTATATTCCTCCCAACGATAATGTACATTCTTTTTGTTTTCTGTCTTGACGTCATCTTCATTTTTTGGCAGAGGCTCATATTTTAAGAAAATATTTTTTAAAAAAAACTGATCACTCAAGAAAAAAAAAAAAAAAAACATACATTCATTTTTCAAAGTGTTATTCCCAACTAACATGAGTTTATTTTCCAGAAGAATCTCCGTCATGATACTTAATTAACTTTCAGGTGGCTCCTTAACATTTATAAAAATAAATAAGACTGAAAAATCATTCTTCACATTCGTTAAACATTCATCAAACTTCATTCTGTGGTAGACTACAAATTATTTCAACAAACCTACACATACTGAATTTAAAGACAGGGTATGGTTTTAATGTAGAACTAATTCTATTTGAATCAGTATCGTTATTGAAAAGTGGTAAATGAGAAAAAGTAAGAAACTCATTTTAGTCTCTTACGAAACCATTTTGGGATTCTCACTGGGTACACTAGAGCATTCAACACTTACATGTGCATATCACAATCGGCTTCTTCTTCTTTTTAAAAAAATAAAAACTGTACCTGCATTCGCCTGGGGTGATTTTGGGAAATCACATAAAACCAAATTCTGGATGGCCCGAAGGGGATTCGGAATTTGAATGGTGTCCATTTTGTATGTGAACACTGACAGTCTTTAAATGATGTAGCTACAGTGGTAGGTCCAAAGGGGGGGGGGGGGTGAGGGGGGAGACTAGGGGGCTAAACCCCTCCCCCCAAAAAGTATTTAGAATTTTTGAGATTTGGAGACTCTACTGATATTTTAAGGGCGACGTGACTATAAAGTCTTCCCTTACCTGACTCAAGCGCCCCCTCGCCCAAACTAAATCCGCTCAAGCCCTCCTCAAACCAAAATCCGCTCAAGCCCCCTCCCCCCTTTCCAAACTAAATCCGCTCAAGCCCCCCCCCCCCCCAAACCAAAATCCTGGATCCGCCACAGTGAAGCTATATACTCCTGCAGCAATATTACTGTAGTCACGCTACATTATTAAATTATACGAGGCCTGCACGCATTACTAGGAATGTCTAGAGCTTTTTGTGAGACTACGATGCGAGATGTAACGCAATTGTACTCGTTTGAACAGTTGAACAGTGGCTGAATCAGTGCCTTTAAGATGCTGCGTTTATAAGGACCGGATAGGTTATGAAGAGCTCTCGAAATGTTATTTTTAGTTAAACATCAATCAGTCCTGAATTTCGGACCTCATATTTCAGACACAGATCCGTGCGATTTGTGTCTTGTAGCAAACCATGATTAAAAAACAAGCGATTTGACACTATGATAGCAATCGGAAAAAACGAGATATGGTAGTCGAACGAGAATTAATTCTAGAATGTTCTTAAAAGTGGAAAGGCGCTTGGAGAACTCAAGGTGACTATTTTCAAGGGGACTGAGATGCCTTTGTTCCGCACACAATGTATAGTCTTTAATATTAAATGACCGGACACTTTCTGGAGGTAGCTCATTATAGTCTTTTGTTTTCATATTCTTCATCACAATGAGATTGCATTCACTTTATCAACCACTACGAAATTCGCATAAATTTCGCTAAAGTTTGATGCTGAAAGAATTCTTCTGAGAATGCTCACAAAACGCTACATTAAAAGTAAACACTTTGCTTTCATTAAATATTTTAAAGGTTTTTTTAATAACTTCGCTTTTAGATTGATTAAGCTTAATCTCATTTCTGTTGAAATACATTGTCCTAATTTGTACAAATCTCAATCTTATTAGAAAGGAAACATAAATAGTTAAGTCGTCTCTTGGTGAAATCTTGTTCGACTTTATTTATTCAACTGTGAGAATAAATCAGAAGAAATTAGTAGCCTTATGCTGGATTCTTGTTGATCTACTGACGCAATCATGATAGTTGGTCTAACTTTAAATCGTACATCACGATACTAACCCCTTTTCGCCACAATTTTGGAAAATTCGTTATTTAAATCACCCGTCTTTAACAATTTAAGATCTATTTTTCGTGCCAAAAATATTAATTATGTTTCCTAGACTCTTAATGTGACAGTAATCCCGTGAAACGTTGATCATAATGACTATAGTCAATACAATTCTCAGCAATTATCAATATAGCTTAAGGAACAAGAGACTCTTAGTAACATTACTAGCAACGAATATTTCAGAGCTATTACTATGAAAATACACTACACTTCGTTCTGGAAGCATTTTTCAGACTTTTACTCCGCAAAACGCAGTCACTATGCTTTGAAGTAACAAACCTAATAGCTCTGGATTTGTTTTACTGGAAGTTTATGTAGAGTACATGATTTAGTATATGTTCAGCCTAATGTCATGTGCGTTAGTGATTTCCCCCAAGCACTCAGAGCCGATTTAAGAAGAGCTGAGGGTATAGTACATATGTCGAGCAGCATCTCGCGATCAGGTACGTGTCTCGTTGGGCAAAAATTTAAAAAAAAAAGGCTGATCTAAA
Organism: Vandiemenella viatica; assembly: GCA_031002005.1. Lineage (NCBI taxonomy): Eukaryota > Metazoa > Arthropoda > Insecta > Orthoptera > Morabidae > Vandiemenella > Vandiemenella viatica. The sequence continues at coordinate 196,166,053 of JARYHS010011408.1, forward strand.
AAATAAATAAATCCTAAAGAAAAATGTGAAGAGATGGAGCAACAAATGGCTTATTTATAGTAAATGTGGCGTATATACATGAGGTAATTTAAATGATTGATGCAGGTTCATTTGGGGGTTTTTTTACGTTTTTTATTTTGTGAATGAATAAAGAATTTTCTAAATGGTCGGTCGCAGCATGTCGTTGATAGAGAAGCCTCTTCTAATCTAGATGTTACATCGGCAGTCTCTCAAAGAAGTATAATAGGACTTATTTTCTTAATTATTCTTATTCTATTTAATTATTAATCTATAGGGAAGTGAGGAATTCGGCCGATTGCTTAGAAATTAAGCGAGATCTTGATAAATGGCAACTTACACTAAATTGTACAAAGTACAAGGCAAAATGCATAACTAACAAAAAGAATCTGAATGTTCAAAAGTGCAAAGTAAACAGTTCAATTTTTGATATGGTAGATTTCATGAAATATTTGGGTACCAAGTAATATGAAATGGGACTTTGCACATTAATTCGGTCGTAGATAGAGCTACTTCTAGGCAGCGAATCATAGATCGAATCTTCACAAACGAATGAGGTAACATACAAAACTTTCGTTCGTCCACTTCTGGACTACTGCTCAGCCTTTTGGGATCCGTTTCGTAGGGGCTTGACTGATAGTATAGAAAAAGTACAGAGAAGAGCTGCTCGATTCGTGACTGCTTCCTACAGTCCTTACGTAAGAGTCACAGAATTCATTCGTTGATCGGGCTGGGATTCTCTGATAGACAGACGACGTAAGTTTCGTTTGAACTTATTGGTAAACATGCGTACACCCGCTTTGATTTGCGAGTGCGATGAAATACTTCGTCCATCAACATATTTTGGCCGCAACGATAGGAAAGATAAGATTAAATAAATGAATTAAGAGCGGTGCATGGAAGGTAACTCGATTTCAGGCTCAAGGATGTGGGAAGATTTTATAGGTAAGGGAGTCAGGGTTTGGATTAAGTTACCAAGGGAAGTGATGACTAATTTACCAAAAACGCTGAAATAATTTAAAATCGTAGAGGGCAAAAGTAAGCGGGTACAAGAAATGGAAAGATCGGTATGTAGAGAAATTGCTCTCCATCGCAGTTAAATTAAATTAAATGATCGTGAGAACCACGGAGGTCCAGTCAGCGAAAAACACGGTGTCCACCTGACGGAACTTGGCCAGCCGTCGCTCTGATGACCCGGGGCGACTTATGGGCAGTGAAAGCCCGGCTTGCTTTCTACCAGCCGCTCTTAATACACCGGAAGTCGTCCGGTATGGTTCCGCGTGGCGGTGGAATTCAGGCAAGGGCGTGTGGACACGCCACGAGCTTTCGGTTCGTTGGTCACGTAAAGAGAGGCTGCACCCCAGACATCATACACACTCACTTCCTACGCATCATGGCACTAGTACATGTATCTGTTTGCATTGGAAGACCAAAATTAACGTTTCACAGGAGAATTATCTGAGGCAACATAAAATCTTGTCCTGTATGTAACAACGCAAGATGCCGCAGAGCTTTAACTATTTTTATCAATATTTGTAGCCAGTTAAATGACAAGTCTCGTTGCTTGCAAATCTGGTTTTCCTTTTCTAATGTTACCCCAAGCAAATTCGCGATATTCTACCAGCGGATATCAGAAAGACTATTCAATAACATAAAGTGCACTACGAATCCCTTCAGATGGATATATTGATATTTCTACCAAGATAATCAAAAACACTTTTTTCTTTAACACGTGTTAATTTATTTCATTTTTCTACTTATGAATAAAGGAGAGAATTAGTCATTTTGCTTTCTCGCAACTTTTCGGCACGTTTCCAAACCGAAACATGTGTAACTTCAACGTAGGATTTTATCAAGATTTAAACAGACCAATGCAGTTTTTTCGTCGGAAGCAGTATCGATTTAAGACCCTTCTTTTTATTTCATGCAGCAATATTGGAGATGTGGTTAGGTGGTAATGAAGTCCTGGACTAGGGTGCTAACTAACATACCGTGGTGCAACATATGTAATTTAATTTTTTAATTCACGCTGCTTTCATAAGAATCATTTGTCTGACTCCCTACACTGCATCATGATGAAAGTAGTTTGGGCCATTTTCCATCAGCTGGAGATAATAAATTATAAATAAATAATGAACGATGATTGCAAATGCAATTAATTCTTTTGAGCTGCAGAGCTAAAATCGCTGACACCGGAAAAAGTGTACGAAAAAAAAAAAACGATGGAAACTATAAACAAGTGCTGAAGATGCTTCAGTGAATGATGAACGCTTTCGGTAAATAAACAAAAGAATGAAATAATCAATTGATTTGGCAGTAATCATTCTTTATACATAAATAATTTAGTAGTTGCTTTAACGACTTAATTTAATTGTGATGGATCGCACGCTCAGGTGGCAACTTTGCTACACACACATTTCTCCCCCTTCCTGTACCTGCCTACTTTTGCTGTCTACAAATTTCAACTTTAAATTCTTTCAGCATTTTTGGTAAATTACTCATCATCTCTCTTGGTAACTTATTCCAATCCCTGACCCCTTCCCTAGAAAAGAAAATCT